>CM030362.1:71570590-72170590 GCA_017893485.1 Hemerocallis citrina | reverse complement strand
AAGAGTACGGGTTCTGATCAATAATGACTTTTTGATCTTTTCTCTTTAACCTGTTTTATCAAAGTTTTTATAGAAAGGTAGGTAAATTTTAAATATAGATATGAATATGAATTTTAAAATATCATGAGAAGGTAAGGGTCATGATAGTGATAAGAAATATAAGTTTCTTTTTGCGGATGTGGTTATTTCTCAGTAATACAGATTAATATATGCATAATGGATGTAATTATATTTATATTAGTCTAAATAAAACTATAGAAATTTGAATTTGTGTTTATTTTACACATTAAAGTTTTAATTTTTTAGATAAAATATCATTTTTGAACTTGAATTAACTAAACACCATTTACATTGCATATCAGTACATGAGGCATATTGTTTGTCAACTTATTCAATTCTTACATAGAACACTTATTTGCCTTCTATCTCACTATTGCAGAACTTGCACTCATGAAAATTGGAAGTATAGGAATGATTGGTATTGAGCCTACAAGCAGTTAATGGATTTCTCTACCTCTATTAATCAATATTGTCCCTCTTTCAGCTCGACATCAACCATCATCTCTTAGGGAATGAGCTACTAGAAGATTATATACTAAATGTACAACTCTCTGTTACCTTTAAGAAAATATTTGTTTTTGTTGCCTTAGATATATCTGAACTAAAATCCACACACTTTACATAATTAATATTGGAAGATATACATTTATATATATATCCTAAAATATGATAATATTCACATCACTTTAAATAATTAAGAATGGAAGATATATATGTATATCCTAAAATATGATAATTAAAAAGGTTATTTGATTATCTTTTTATAGTTTCTACATTATAAGCTTTTACACATTAAAGTTTTTACATATCCTTAAAGTTTTTATTATTGAATAAGATAACAAATTTGAATTTCAATTAACTAACAGCTTTACTATTAAAACAGTTTAAAGTTTTCAGAATATAAAAATAGTTTACTAACACTTTACATTAAAAAATAGTTTAAAGACCGCTTCCCAACTTCAATTGTAGTATAGAATATAGTTTACTAACACTTTAAAAATAGTTTCAAGTTTACTAACACTTTAAAAATAGTTTACTGTTTTCAGAATTTAAAAACAGTTTACTAACACTTTGCATTAAACACCGCTTCCCAACTGCAATTGTAGTAGAGAATATAGTTTACTAACACTTTAAAAATAATTTCAAGTTTACTGACACTTTAAAAATAGTTTACAGTTTTCAAAATTTAAAAACAGTTTATGCATGTTAACTATTCAATTCTATACTTTCTCTTGAATATGCATGCGATGGATTTAAAATAGTTATAAATAGTGATCAAGGGCTATATGATCAACGGCTAAACCGACCAATAATCGGTTAAAATAGTCGCCCAACTTCACTTCCTTATTCTTCGATCGCCTTCTTCTCTCTATTTTGAATTCTTTGATACTTCAATTCTACATATATGGGTCAAACGAGGTAAACCTTGCTCGTTAAATCTTAAATTTATTCGTTTTAAGTAATCATTGAGATGCATGTAATGTACTTAGTTCAAAAAATTGAAATTTTGTACAGTTTTTTAATGGTCTTCAATTCTGCATTGTTGATGTTCTGATCATATGATTTTTAAAGTTGTTTATTATCATTGTTGTCGTTGGAGTAATCTTAAAATTAATGGTTTGCTTTTTAAGATGATTGACTTAGTCAAATTTGTAGTTTGAAGAATATGGATGTGCTAAATGCAAGTATGTTTAGATAAAATTTTCACCAATTATGTGCACCAAGTCACGTGCACTTGGTGCACGGTAATTGCTCCATTGAAAACGGGTCTAGTTTTCACGGGTTGGAAAACACGAATATGAGCTATTGGATCGCTCATGATCACGATCAACGACTCAGATCGAGCCCCCCATCACCCGTTTCAATTGATGAGCGGAGGGTTATTTTGGAAATTTCGTTCCAAATAACTCTTCGCCTCACTGATTCTAAAAAAAATGATATAACCTAGGCCGTTGTTGGGAACAACGACATAGGTTATAAAAAATTGAATCATAGGCCGTTGTTTGGAACAATGGCCTTGTTCTCAATTTTTATAACTTACGCCGTTGTTGGGAACAACGGCCTAGGCTATAAAATTTTATAGAAATTTATAGAAATTTTATAGCCTAGGCCGGCCTAAGTTATAAAAATTGAGAACAAGGCCGTTGTTCCAAACAACGGCCTATGATTCAATTTTTTATAACCTAGGCCGTTGTTTCCAACAACGACCTATGCTATATCATTTTTTCCAGAACGAATCAGGCGAAAAGTTATTTGGGATGAAATTCCCAAAATAACCCTCCGCCACTTAAATCATATTGGGTGATGGGCGGAGGTGATCTGAGCCGTTGATCGAGATCATGAGCGATCCAATGGCTCAGATTCATGTTTTCCAACCCGTGAAAACAAACCCATTTTCAATGGAGCATTTGCCATATATATATATATATATATATATATATATATATATATACTAGTAATATACACGTGCAATGCATGTATTAATTTCTAAAAATTTTAAAGAAAAATTCTGATTTACATGTGCGATGTATGTCTTAACAAATATGATTATATATTTTTAAAAGTAAATGTGAAGACTATAATGGGAGAGTCAGAGTTGGACGTAAGTAGATAGATTTACAACTCCAAACTCTTCCATTATAATATAGCTAGTAATTTCCACGTGCGATGCACGTTCTATTTTTTTTTAATATAGTAAATAATAAGTCGTAATCTGGCCTCGAACCTGAGACATCGCTTTACTCATTACATACTCTTTACAAATTACCCTTAGTGGCACGAACGTTTATTTTATATAAATGACACTTTTGCAAATAATTATGTCGTAAATAAATTTGAACTTTTAGAGTATTATGATAACTAACAACAGTTGAGTAAATGAATGGTTAATATAACTCTCACTTAAAAATGAATGGTTGAGATCAGATGGTTTAATGTCTACAAATGACAACCCCAACTCTCCCATTATAATATTAGAGATAGATAGATTATATATTATACTATATTTGCCCGTGGGCACGTGCCTACGACACGTGTTCGGAACGATACAAAACATGAAAAGTACTGTAAATAATAAAACAACAATTATGTAGCTCAAGTTTGAGTAATATGACAATAATTAGTTGTAAATAAAAGTCCATGTTTCCATTAGTATATGTTGAAAAATAATTATAAATGAGGTTGTAAAATCTAACTTCTTAGAACTTTAAGTGTGGAAAATGATGAAATTTAACTGTTGAAGAGATATTTGCTATTTTCAATATAACATGTGTAATAAAAAAAAACAAAAAAAATCTGAAGATTTACAAATCTGAAATCTTAAAATCTAAATTTCTAAGTAAATAAAGAAAAGAATGGGAGAGAGAGAGATAGGGAGAGAGAAATATGAAAAAGTGAAGAGAGAATAGAGAGATAATAATAAAGTAATGAGTTTTTTTAGTTTTGGGAGAAAATATTTGGTTTTGGGGTTTGAAATTTTGGGGAGAAAATGTGTTTTGTGAGGTTAGATCTAGGCCTTTGATTTTGGGGGGATTGAAGGTGAGCCACTTGATAGCTTTCTTTGTGTTTTATTATATAGATTATAGATAGATGGATAGATAGATAGATAGTAATTTACACGTGTGATGCACATTTAATATATTAAAAAATTTAAAGTAAAAAAAATCGGACATAGTGAGGACTCGAACCTGAAACTTTCTTCATATTAGTTATGCACGTGTAATGCGTGCGTTGATAGATTTACAAATAACACTAAGATTTTATCCTATTATAATATTAGAGATTAGAGATTTGAGATTAGAGATGAGAGATACATATACACTAAACCCATCAAAGCCCACACAATAACCCTTAATTATTTGTAATAGTCCATTAATTAATTCTTAAGCCAACTATAATAAATTCTTAGCCTAACCTCATCTAGGGTATTACAGTACTAATTAGAGCATCCACAGTCGTTTGCTTTATTGCCATTTTTGCCATTTTTTTTCTACTGTAGCGCTCACAGTCGTTTGCTATTTTGCCATATTTTGGCAAAAGCGCTACAGTAGATACGGAGAAATAGCAATCGAAATAGCAATATGCATATTATAGCGGACGAAACATGATGTTTCGTCTGGATTATTTTATTATATTCTTAATTGATCGGACGAAACATTGAAATAAATAAAAAAAACGAATAAAATAACCTTAAAATAACCTTTAAACGTGGGAATGAACATGATGTTTCGTCTGAATTTGAGACGAAACATCATGCTTCGTCCCAATCCAAATTTAAAAAAAAATTTGTAAATTTTTATTTTTTTTGCAATTTTTTTAATTGATTTTGCAAATTTTTAAATTGTTTTTGCAAAAAAAAAATTACAATTTATTTAAAAAATTCTTTTTTGCAATTTTTTTTTAAAAAAAATTTCCGGAAAAACCGGACGAAGCATGGTGCTTCGTCCAGAATGTGGGCCACTTTTTGGAAATTTTTGTAATATTTTAAAATTGTTTTTGCAAATTTTTAAATTGTTTTTGCAAATATTATTTACGAACTATTTTTAAATTTTGTTTTTTGCAAATTTTTTTTGCAAAAAAAACCTTTATTTTTTTTCAATTTTTGGGACGAAACATCATGTTTCGTTTCCGCCATTTTTTGCCAATCGACGACTGTGGATGCTCATCGAATTGGATTGCTAAAAAATACATTTTGCCATTTTATAGCATCGAACGACTGTGGATGCTCTTAGAGATGATGCAGCTCCCTCACGGACTGGGGGTAGGGGTAAACACACGCTGCTACAAAAGACAAAATAAATTAAACACGAACCACCCATCGTAGCAGCAAGTCCTGCACCACAAACCTGAAACACTACACAATCTTCACTTGTTCGACGTTGAATTTGTGATTAATATACATCTATCTCAAGATGTGCAAGTTTGTACTTGTAGATTACAAGAGCATTCCATTCAACACGCCTGCACTTTGTTGCACCAAAGACAGTTGTTGCCTCAGCAATTTGGTATTTGTGAAGATAGATTTGTATCATAGGAGGAAGTGGATCTCGACAGTAAAGGCCCAACACGAAGATACCTAAATAAGAGTGTTAGATATTATAGTCCCATATTGGTGGTAGAGTTGCTTTGATATCTGTTCACCTCCTATATATAGGTGGTATTGTACTTGGTTAAACTCAATTCAATATTCAGTATTGTTTTCACATCTCTCTGATTTATCTTAACATGGTATCAGAGCCAATTACCCAAATTTTATTTTCTTAAAAAATTTTCCCATCCAAAATCCTCAAATTCCAACTGCAAAAGTTATACAAATTTCTTCCCAAAATAATAATAATAATAATAATAATAATTCCCACTGTTCATCTTCCTCAACAGCCGGCATCTCCAGATCCAGATCGTCCTTCAGCAATCCTCTCCGAAGTATTCAGCAACCCATCGTCCAGATCCATTGGCATCTCCAGATCCAGATCACAACCCCAGCATCGTCATCCATTGTCTCCTACAACTTTGTCATTCAGATCCAGCCGGTCATCTTCTTCCCTCCTCCGGCATAAGCCTGCCGCCGTCGTCCTTCAGATCCAACCCTCCAAGCCTGCCGCCATCGTCCTCCAGCCCTCAAAGCCTGCCGCCGTCGTCCTTCAGGTCGTTCAGATCCAAACCTACTTCAGATTCAGATTCAGCGGTCCATATGGGTAACCCTACTTCGATTGTTACCATACCCGAAATTGTTATTTGATTCTGTTGTAATTCAAAAAAAAAAAATCAAAAAAAAATATATTATTATTATTATTATTATATATATATATACAGGTCCTACAAATTGATGGCATCTCAGTCTCTCCCAGATATTTCCAGCTCCACTGACTTCCCCGATGCAACCACCACTCGTTCCTCCTCCAGATTCAACAAACAGCAGCGCCATTTTCAGTCTTCCTCCGGCCTTCTACATTCTCCTTACATCACTCAACACCATACTCCACCTCTACTTCCGCCACCGGTAGCCCCGCCCTACCCCCTACCCCGATCCAGGCACCAGCAACATCTCCCTCCACATTGTGCTCTCAGTCATAGCAGCGATGGTCGTGTTTCTCCTCGCAGTGCTTCTTCCCTCACATCTTCGGCCTTGCCGTCTCCTGCTTGGGCTAATAGTCAGCAACGCCTCACTCAGCTGGAACTACAGCTCATGGGTCAGTCTATCAATGCTGGCTCCTCTGCTCCTGCCCTTTCTGCCACTCCCGGTATGAATTCGTTCTGGATTTTAGATTCTGGTGCATCACATCATCTCACTAGTAATCAGACACTATTCACCAACTGCACAACACTTTCCTCTCACTCTCCATCCCTACACATAGCTGATGGCTCACCACTTCTTATTACACATTCAGGGACAATTAACTCTCCTACTCTCACATTACCATATGTTCTCTATGCTCCTCATTTATCAATAAACCTTATTTCTATTAGTGCGTTGTGCGATAGTGGCCTTGTCGTCACTTTTGACTCTTTAGGTTGTTCTATTACTGATTCCTCCACCGGTGAGGAGTTTGGACGTGCTAGTCGTCATGGTCGTCTATATTACCTAGATTTTCTTCGTGCACATCACTCTCCTTCTAGTTTTGCCGGTATTGTTTCCTCTGATGATGATCTGTGGCACAGACGTTTAGGTCATATTAGCGCATCACGACTTCAGACTATAGCTCGTAGTGGTGCCCTTGGTTCTCTCACTTTTAAACATTTATCTGATTGTCAGGGTTGTCACTTGGCCAAACACATTGCCCTACCCTTTAGTCACAAAAGAACTTCTGAAACCACTCACCCTTTTCAACTTGTTCATTCTGACATATGGGGACCCTCTCCCATACCATCGTGGAAAGGCTATCTCTATTATGTTACCTTCATCGATGACTTCACTAGACATACATGGGTTTTTCTTATACGTCAGCGATCAGAGATACCTGATATTTACCGGGTCTTTACAACCATGATTCACACTCAGTTCGGTGTACACATTAAGAATTTTCGATCGGACGGTGCACGTGAGTACACTTCTACCACTATGAGAACAATCTTTCAGTCTCACGGCACCCTGTTTCAGCAATCATGCCCTCACACACATGAGCAGAATGGTGTAGCTGAATGCAAGCATCGTCACATCCTTGAGACGGCTCGCGCTCTTTTACTCTCCTCTTCTGCTCCTTGTTCATTCTGGGCTGAAGCTATCATGACCTCTGTTAGTCTCATCAACATTACTCCCTCGTCTGCCCTAGCTGGTACGACGCCTTACGAGGCTCTTTATCATTCCCCTCCCGACTGCAGTATGCTCCGTACCTTTGGATACACCTGTTACGTCCTTTTCCCTCCTACTGAGCGCACGAAGCTCTCCGCTCGTGCTGCTAAGTGCGTTCACTTAGGTCTCAGTCCTGAACACAAAGGTTATCGTTGTTTTGATCCATCCGCAGGTCGTGTCCGCATTTCTCGACATGTCTCCTTTGTGGAAGACTCCCCTTACTATCTGACCCCCCCTGAGGATACTAGATTTCTCGATTCCCCAGTTGTTGCTAGCCCCCCGACTTTACCTTCCCGCATTCCTTTTGATCCCACTCCTCTGGCTCCATTCCTATCTCCTGCAGTCCTTACACCTGTTGTTCCCCCTACCGAACCTCCACCTGCATCCCCACAGCAGCCAGCACCCATCCCACCTACTTCCCCACTGACACATGCACCCACTCCACCGTCCTCACCCCCACACCCTGTCAGTCCACCACCTCTTCGTCACTCTACCCGTTCCACTTCTGGTATCCCTCCGGCACGTTATACACCTGATGCCACTGGTCCTTCTGACCAGTTTGGTTTTGCCACCCTAGCTTCCTACTCACCACAATTTCATGCATATCTCACTGCTATACACTCTACACGTGAGCCCAGAACCTATCAAGGCGCAATTCAATATCCTGAATGGAGGAAAGCCATTGCAGAGGAATTCAGTGCATTTGATCAGACTGGCACTTGGGATGTTGTTCCTCTACCAGAGGGCGTTCAGCCTATTAGCTGCAAGTGGATCTTCAAG
Source organism: Hemerocallis citrina (assembly GCA_017893485.1). NCBI lineage: Eukaryota > Viridiplantae > Streptophyta > Magnoliopsida > Asparagales > Asphodelaceae > Hemerocallis > Hemerocallis citrina. Next base: position 72,162,462 of record CM030362.1, on the reverse strand, counting down.
GTCAAATATCAACTTGATGGATCTATTGAGCGGCACAAGGCCCGTTTAGTGGCCCGAGGGTTTACTCAGGAGCATGGCATTGACTATGATGAGACCTTTGCTCCCGTTGCACAGATGACTACTGTTCGCACCCTTCTTGCTGTCGCAGCCATCCGCCGCTGGCCATTACACCAGATGGACGTGAAGAATGCTTTTCTTCATGGTACCTTATCTGACGTAGTTTATATGCATCCTCCTCCTAGCCTTACTACTCCTCCTCGTCATGTTTGTAGACTTCGCCGTGCTATATACGGTCTGAAACAGGCCCCTCGAGCCTGGTTTGAGTGCTTCCGGTTTGTCATCACCAAGGCTGGCTTCCGTCAGAGTTCACAGGACCACTCTATGTTTATACGGTCATCACCGCAGGGGAGGGTACTTCTACTACTATATGTTGATGATATGATCATTACTGGGGATGACTCCGCCGGCATTGCATCCACCCAGAAATACCTTCACCAGCAGTTTCATATGAAAGACCTTGGTAAGCTACGATACTTTCTGGGTTTAGAGATTGCTCATGGATCTCAGGGGATACTCATTTCTCAGCAAAAATACACATCAGATATTATTTCCGCTGCATGCCTCTCTGACAGTCGATCAGCTGATACACCCTTAGAGCTTCATGTGAAGCTTCGTCCCACAGATGGTGAGCTCCTTCCTGATCCCACTAGATACAGGCAGATTGTTGGACAGCTTGTCTATTTATGCATGACCAGACCCGATATTGCTCATGCAGTTAGTATTGTCAGTCAGTTTGTTTCCGCTCCTACATCAGTTCACTACGGTGCTCTTCTTCGGATCCTCAGATATCTTCGGGGCACTATCACTCGCTCATTATTCATGCCGTCTACATCCAAACTAGAGCTCAGTGCATATTCTGATTCAGATTGGGCAGGGGATCCGACTACCAGAAGGTCTACCACAGGCTTCTGTCTATTTCTTGGCAATTCGCTGATCTCATGGCGGAGCAAGAAACAGGCAGTTGTTGCATGTTCTTCCACCGAGGCTGAGTACAGAGCAATGGCAGCTACTACTAGAGAGATTGTTCATGTTCGTTGGCTGTTATCAGATATGGGTGTTACACTTACAGGAGCTACTCCACTTTATTGTGATAACCAGAGTGCATTGCATATTGCAAGCAACCCGGTCTTCCATGAGCGAACGAAGCATATTGAGATTGATTGTCATTATGTTCGTGAGCGTTTTGAGGCAGGAACCATCTCTCTCCATTCTGTTACCTCGTCCCAGCAGACTGCAGACTTCTTCACCAAATCCCATACAGTTCAGAGATTCCGACACTTAGTAGACAAACTCACATTGTTTGACCCATCGTGAGTTTGAGAGGGGGTGTTAGATATTATAGTCCCATATTGGTGGTAGAGTTGCTTTGATATCTGTTCACCTCCTATATATAGGTGGTATTGTACTTGGTTAAACTCAATTCAATATTCAGTATTGTTTTCACATCTCTCTGATTTATCTTAACAAAGAGCATCCACAGTCGTTTGCTATTCTCATTGCTAAATATAGCATTTAGCAATAGCAATAGGAGTAGCACGCTGCAGTCGTCCAAATCCTAAAATTAAAAACGACGGATGAACATCATCCGTCTTTGATTTTTTTTTTTTTTTTTAATAATAGTTATTCGGGGATTTAAAAAATAAACAAAAAAAAGGTTAAAAAAAAGTCAAAACCATCACAAACAGATGAAGACCATCCGTTTGGATGGTTTTGACCTTTTTTTTGAATTTTTTTTTTATTTAAAATTATAAACAAATCAAAAAAAATCAAAAAAAATCATAAAAAAAAGTGAGAAACTGACCAAACGGATGATCTTCATCCGTTTGGTGAGTTTCTGACTTTTTTTAAAAAAAAATCAAAAAAAAAAAAATCAAAACCGGATGATCTTCATCCGTCCAACGCCATAAACGGAGTATCTTCACCCGTCTATCGTTTTTTTATTTTTTTTATTTTCCTAGACGGATGATCTTCATCCGTCCCAATACTCAAACGGAGTATCATCATCCGTCTTCTATATTTACCAATCTTCTATCCAGACTTCTAACTTTAGCAACTTACTGTACATTCATATTCTAATTTTTGAGTTTTTAGCGAACGACTGCACGTCTCTTTTCTAAATCTATTTCTAATTTTTGAGTATTTAGCAAACGCCTGTGGATGCTCTAAAAAGAGAAAATAGCAAGAGGAAAAGAGAGCCCAAATCAGTGTTCATCATAATCTCTAATCTCTAATATTATAATAGAAGAATGCCTTAGTGTTATTTGTAAATCTACCAACATGTACAATGCACGTATATAATTAATATAAAAGAGGTTTCATATTCCAGTCCTCTCTGCGTCGGAGTTTTTATTTTTATTTTTTAAAATTATCAAAACGTGCATTGCAAGTGTAAATTGCTAGTAAACCATAGCGAATTAATTCATCAACTGAATTGGCTTTAGAGCATCCACAATGGTGTTTCTCATTTTGTCAAAAATGACTGCTACAGTAATAGTAAATAGCGACGAATACTACAGTGGTTGTTTGCTATATTTTGTTTTTTTTTTTAAAATTGCGTGGGACGGTATAACATATACCGTCGCGCGTGAGACGGTATAACATATACCGTCTCTCTAGATTTAAAAAAAATTAAAAATTTTAATTGCTGATTAACTATTAAAATATATTAATTAAATAAAATAAATAATATTTTATTACCTAAACCTAATTAACTAACTAACTAAATATAATTAATAAACCTAAACCTACCACCACCTAACTAATCCCAGAATTAAGGACGGGATATGTAATCCCAGAATTAAGGACAGGATAACATATCCCGTCCGAGAATTTTCCCTTTTTTTTTTTTTTTTTTTTCCCCGATTGGACGAATCGTGACCGTTCATTTAAATTTAAAAAAAAAAGGGAAAATCCTGGAACGGGATAGCATATCCCGTCCAATGTATGTTATCCCGTCTGACGAGATAAATTTTTTTTCCTTTTTTTCCGATCAGACGAATCTTGACCGTTCATTTAAAAAAAATATATAAAAAAATATAGGAAAACTCCTGGGACGGGATAACATATCCCGTCCGATGTATGTTATACCGTCTGACGTGAAAAATTAATTTAATTAGGGAAGGACGGTATATGTTATATCGTCTGACGGGATTAAAATATATTAAAATCAGAGGGACGGTATATGTTATACCGTCCTTCATAATTTGGCAAATGCTATTTTGTTTCTCAAATATGAGTAACAGATATAGCGAATTTGCCAAAAAATGGCAAAATAGAAAACCGTTGCAGACCATCGTTTGCTATAAAATGGCAATTTGCCGATTTTAACAAACCACTGTGGATGCTCTTACCAAACATTTTTCTCAAATAAATAAAGAACTTTAAGATTGGGAACAAATTTGGTAAGAACAGTGATGTGAACGCTGTAAGAAAAATAAAAATTATTTCATCATTAATTTGAATTGTCGTGAATATGAATGGTAAGAGCATCCACAGTCGTTCAATGTAAAAAACGGCAAAAATGCATATTTTGCCCATCCAATTCGACGAAACGTTGCAGGCGTCAAATGGCAAAAAAATGCATAAGTTCGTTAAAAAAGAAACAGACGATGTTTCGTCTGTAATTAAAAAAATAATTTAGATCGAGAAAATATTAATAAAAAAATACGAGACGAAACATGACGTTTCGTCCCAAAAAGGGGAAAAAACAGGAAGTTTTTTTTTGCAAAAAAAAAATTTGCAAAAACAAATTTTAAAAATAGTTTGTAAATAATATTTGCAAAAACAATTTAAAAATTTGCAAAATAATTTTAAAAATTTGCAAAAATAATTTAAAATTTTACAAAATGTTCCAAAAAAATCACTCGGACGAAACATGGTGATTCATCCGGATTTGACGGAAGTTCTTTTTGAAAAAAAAAATTGCAAAAACAATTTTAAAAATAGATTGCAATTTTTTTTCAAAAACAAATTAAAATTTTGCAAAATCAATTTAGATAATTGCAAAAAAAATTAAAATTTACAAAATTAATTTTTCAAATTAATTTTTTTTAAAAAAATTGGATTGGGACGAACCATGATGTTTCGTCTCACATTGGGACGAAACATCATGTTCATTCCCACGCTTAAATTCATTTAACGGTTATTTTATTTGGTTTTTTTTTTACTTCAGACGAAACATCATGTTTCGTCCGATCAATTAAAATAATAATTAAATAATTCAGACGAATGCATTTTGCTATATAGAATGCTATTTTTCCCTTTCTACTGTAGCCAATTTGTCAAAAAATAACAAAATAGCTCACGACTGTGTGAGCTACAGTAAAAAAATATGAGAAAAATGGCAAATAAGCAAACGAGTGTGGATGCTCTAAGAAGATATAGATAACTTATTGGATCCATCCAGGACAACTGTCATGTTAAGAAATAAAACGAACTTAGTATTTTTTCCTGGAGTCTAAATTATGGTGGATAACATAGGGAATCTATTGAAAAAAAAAAAATAAATAATTACTGCCTTTTTCTTCTCCTTAAAACTTATTGAAATATGGAAATCTCTTTTTGTGAAAACAAACAAATGAAGTCTGTCTTTTATGAAAATCCTACTCCTAAAAACAAAAGAAGTTCAAAAGATCACTGACACCACCTCAAAATTATTGATGTATCTCATTGCCTTTTTCTTCCTTCATGTGTTTTAAATCATCTAAAAATGATTTAAATTTTTAAAAAAACGAAAAAGAAAAAAAAAATCTGTAAATTTGGATTCTTCATTTAATCCGGCCCATGGTCACCTTCCTCAAACACGTGTATTGCACACTAGCCCGCCAACCAACCAAAATACTCCACGTTGAAGTCTCACAATAAAAGCCTAAGATCCGTACAGTGGCATTACCCGTAATTCCTCCCGAACCCCAAGTCCTAAAAGTTCCCGAAGTATTACAAATACAACCGCTTCCTTCTCGCCCTAAAACTTCATTTAATTTCCCCCCCTCTTTCCCTGTTCGAATTTCGACTGGGAACAAAAAAATAATCTCGTCGTTTCCCCCCTTTTTCCCATCCATTTCCGTCTCTTCGATCTCTCTTCCACTTCTCGTTCAAATCCACTCTTCAAATCCTCTCCATTTGGGGTTTCTCGGTGTTTTTCGAGGTTTGAGGAAGTCTAATTTGATCCCAATTTGAGGGTTTCGCGAGCCCTAACCCTAGTTGAAATCTCGGCGGCATCTGGAATACCCTTTTGAGAGGGCAAAAAGGTAGTTTTTTTACTTCTTCTTTTGCTGTTTTTTTACTTAAGTGAATTAATGGGTGTGGAAATTGTTGTGTTAGTCGTAGAAACCCTAGCGGCGAACTGTAAATATTTGATTTTAAGCAGAGGGTTTGGAAGTTAGTGATGAATGGTAGTAGAAATGTGGGGTTTTTGTTGTGTTTATTATTTGAATCATATGTGGAAGGGTTCATAGCTAGTTAGGGTTAGATAAAAATGCTAGCTTTTGTTCTGAGTTCAGTCTTTTTGGGTTAAAGATTAGATTTTTTTATTCAACTAGGACTGACCCCGGAGAAAGATCTGATTTTGAAGTTTATTTGAATCCAATTATGTAGTTTGAGTCCCTTGGTTCTGTATTTTAATTTTTGGTTGTTCTTTTTTTTAATGTCCTTTAAAGCATGAAGAAGAAGTGCATGACGTGATCTAAGGAATATAATTTAGAATTATGGTTTTTTATACAAGTATTAAAAAAAATGCTATAACTTACTCCCTCCGTTTCAAAATATAAGTCATTCTAGGTTTCTACAGGTTTATTAAGAAAATTTTTAGGATTGACAAAAAGTACCAACAATCTTGGTTTTTGAAGCTCATAAATGAGCTATCAGTTGTAAAATGTCCAATTTGTCCAATTTGTCCTCCTCTGTAGTTTTAGTATTAATTCTTTTATAAAAATGGTAAGGATAAAATTGGAAATCTCATAAAAAAGGTACTTGATGGACAATTAATGATGACAAGATATTTGCCTCGAAAACCTAAAGTGACTTGTATTTTGAAACAAAAAAAGCCCAAATGACTTATATTTTGGAACGGAGGGAGTACTAATTATGGTTTATGATGTGATGGGAATGCTACTGTTAGGATTTTGGGACAAGTTCTGATGATTAGAGCTTTTTATCAGGTTAATTGCATTTCAATGTTATTTATTTTTATGCTTTAATTTTCATTTTGTAATGTGATATTCATGCATTATTTCTGATGTTTGTATTTAGCAAATCTTCTTGTTTATAATCTGTCAATTGTATGTAGTCAATATTTTGAGTTTTACCATTATTTTTAATGGTTTTCTAATATTTAATGCTCAAGTTTTTTTTAAAACTGATTTATTTTGACTTATCAATCAGTTGTCAGTTCTAAATATAATATCAAACATGCAAACTCTTTTTCGGTATTATATATATAACTTCGAGAAAAATCCATTTTGGAGCCATTCCATGAATGATTCTAACTGTTTGTGTTGATCTACACCTAAACTCGCTTTATTATGTGTTATGAAGTGATCTCATGTCCATTAATCCATGTAGTAAATTGTTACAACCTACAACATTGGTGTTTTCTTTTAACGACTGTATGCATGGGGAAACAAATATGAAAGGATTTGATATCAAATAGTTGAAGCTACTATATATATATATATATAGAGAGAGAGAGAGAGAGAGAGAGAGAGAGAGAGAGAGAGAGAGAGAGAGAGAGAGAGAGAGATGTTCCATTGTGCACTAGGCCTCCGTCCATTGTGCACTAGGCCTCCGTGTGCACTCGGCCTAACTGCCTTCGTATCGAAGATCCGAACCGTTCACATTGATCTACACATCTAAACTAGTCTAAATATGTAAAATCAAATCATTTAAAATTTATTTGCTCATCCATTGAAGTGCTACAAAATTGTATGGCTGAAATGATTCAAATGAATGGCCAAATGAATTTCAAATGATTTATTTTTACATATTTAGACTAATTTATGTGTAAATCAATGTGAACTGTTCGGATCTTCGATACGAAGGCGGGAAGGTCGAGTGCACACAGAGGCCTAGTGCACAACGGAACACTTCTTTCTCTCTCTCTCTCTCTCTCTATATATATATATATATATATATATGTATATATATATATATATATATATATATATATATATAGTTCCCTTCGGTTGCACATTACTTTTGGTGAGCACTCCGTGAACACTCACGAAATAGAGACCCTATGAAAAATCCGAACTGCTCATGTTGTTCTATATGCCTAAGATAGCCTAACAATAAAAAATCAAGTAATTTGAAGTTCATTTGCCCATCCATCATGCTATTAGAATTTTTAGCCATACAATTTTGTGATGATGTAAATCATGGACAAATGAATTTCAAATTAATTGATTTTTTATTGTTAGGCTATCTTAGGTATATAGAACAACATGAGCGGTTCTAGGGGGTCTATTTCGTGAGTGTTCACGGAGTGCTCACCAAAGTAGTGTGCAACCGAAGATTTCTCTCTCTCTCTCTATATATATAGGGAAGTCTTCCATTGTGCACCACCTATGGTGCACACGGCGTGTGCACTCAGCCTTCCCGCCTTCGCATCGACGATCCAAACCGTTTACATTGATCTACACATCTAAATTAGTCTAAATATGTAAAATCAAATCATTTGAAATTCATTTGCCAATTCATCATGTGACTATAAAAAACAATGATTAGGGCAAATGAATTTCAAACGATTTGATTTTACATATTTAGACTAATTTAGATGTGTAGATCAATGTGAACGGTTCGGATCGTCAATACGAAGGCGGGAAGGCCGAGCACCACACGGAGGGATGGTGCACAATGGAAGATTTTCCTCTCTCTCTCTCTCTCTATATATATATCAAAATGAATGGTTCCAAAATGGAGTTCTCTCAAAGCTAATTTTGAGAACTGTTCTCATAGGAGCATCACCATATATTTATTGTTAGATATGTGTCTAGATGTCATCACATCTTACTACCCATAGCACCACGAATCTTATGTAAAACAGAAGGTTTTACATTTTGCCCTTTTTACTGATGGATCAACATATTGTACTTTTGATCCAGCAGTACAAAAGGCATTGTTCGGCTGATATGCCATTGATGTTGTTCTCCTAGACTTGGTCTGGAACTATTGAAGCTACTTCTTCTGGTACTTACTTTTTCTTGTGTCAATCGGTTCTTTTGCTTCATCTTTTCTTTCCATAGGTCCCTATTGTTGAGGGGCATGAATGTCAGCTGATTGATCAACTTGTAACAAATTACTTTGTTTATCTGTTTGGGCAACTGTGAGCCATCCATAGCTTCGACAAGAAGCATGCTGTTCGAAGCTAGAGTGCTCAGCGGGAGGGTTGCTTGATGACATGGTTTTCATAGAAAATCAACTGCATCTGTGATTTTCTCAGTATTGTAAAATATGTTTAACATTTCCATATGTTCTATACTGATGGAATTAGCTTTTGCAATGTTTTGCTTTTGAGTCAGAACCAATGTTATTGCTTGTATTTTGGAATCAGGCTCATCCTAACGCCCCAAAGTTGGAGAGACAGATGATTTCTTCTTAGGAACATATCTACCCTATTATTAAGGGGGCTATTATCTCTCCTGGTTCCTGTAGGGGGTTAGCCTTTCAAGTTACTCTGGGTGGTTAAACCCAATGAGCATTATTAATGAGACTTCATGCTAGGCATGTAGTTGCTCTGCCCCATTAGGGTATTATTTATGTACTAATAACAACGCTCGGGAAAGGTGGACTCCCATCTTTTCTTCTGCATCCACACTATTGTGTTCATTCCCCACTGTGCATGACTCCATCTTGAAAGCTCTAAGCCCTATGCACGGAAACCTGTACATAAAGGTTTTAGGGGATCCAGTTTTAAGACTGGCTTGTGCCCACTTGATTAGAGGGTCTAGAAATCATTTAAGTTTGAAAGTTTTTCAAGGTTTACCTTATTTTGATTGTTCAAAGGGTGATTGCGAAGTTGCTGGATATGAACAAATTTCATATTTCTTTTAGAGGTGTTCGACTGTAAATCTGTAAATAGACAAATAAGACCGACTGAGACATTATAAACCAACAAGATGCTGGAACCAGTGAACCACTAAGACCTACATATTTTTACAGCTACATCTTCGAGTGACAGTTCAACAAGGGCATTAATGAGATATTCCAGTATAATAATTGGCTAGATAGAGGCCTGGACTAATCTTTTTCCCTGTGCATCAGAGGTGCATCAGAGATACAGAACCACTGCACTTGAGATGGGAACTTGGTCGATTATTCCAAGCCGGCGCATCCAAAGCATTATTGAACACCCATGCAAATTTTGTTGAGAGATGGGAGCATTTTGGGAACTGGTAAACTAACACTTTATATGTTAAAATATGAGTGATATACAAATCACCCATATTTAGTATGTCATATTCACTTAGATTATGTATTTTTTCAAGCACGATGTTACTTTAGGAAAAAGGAATTTACTTATTCATGTGAAGTTCTTTCTTATGTACCAATAAGTTCGGTCCATGTTGCTAGTTGTTTCATGCCGTAAATCAACAAAAACTCAAAACAACTGTTGGAAAAGCAGGTTCACATTTTACAACCTAGATATGACAGGTTATTTAATCCTAGTTGTCTGTGGTATTGAGAATAAGAGGATTATACAAATTATATATATTTGATGTCATAAAGAGAATAATAGAAAGAGAAATTATGGCACACATTACATCAATTGAAAGTTACAATTTATAGACATACGAGAAGGTTAAGTGTCTCTCATCTAATCCACCTATAATTGAGTTTAGAATAGGAAGGGTCAGTTGGGTGTTGGGTATTGGAAAGGTTGGGAATATATAAGGAAGAGTATGTTGTTGGGTATTGGAAAGGTTGGGTATAGGAGATGTTGATTGTACACATATCTTTATCTTGTCCCCGCAAAGATAGAGCACCGTGAGGCGATTCCAATCTTGTATGCTAATTGTTGGAAGCGAGAACGGTGAAGTAGGGACGGCGTTCGTTGGTGCAAGGGATGACGCTTGATGGCGCAAGAGATTGTGCTTGATGATGCAAGGATGGTGAGATTACGCTCGATGGCGCAGGAAATCTGGCTCTTGGATCTTTGAAGTAGTGGCGCTCAATGACGGCGCATGGGACTACGTTCGATGGCGCAGGAAAGATCTGGCTCTTGGATCTCTGAAGTAGTGACACTTAGTGACGGCGTATGGGACTACGTTCAATAGCGCAAGGGACGGCGCAGAAGACGATGCTTGATGGCGTAGAGGACGGCACACGATGGTGCAGGGGACGACGCTCAATGACAGAGTATGGTGCACGATGGCGCAGGGGGCGACGTTTGATGGTGTAAAGGACGACGCACGATGGCGCAAAGACGACGCTTGTATCTTTGAAGTAGTGCTTTTCGGCAGGAAGTAGTAGAAGTAGTGTTCTTTGGCAGGAAGTAATAGAAGTAGTGGCAGGATAGCCCTGGGCAGATGGGATGGACGTCAGAATCTCTCGATATCAGGACGACGATTGTAGAAACAGAAAAACCTACTTTTTTTTGGTTATATATAATAATAATAATAATAATATTTTTCTTCTTCTTTTTCAACTCATTCTGTCTCTTCTAACTTATAATAAACAAAAAGTTTGTTGGGGCTCATTGTAGTGGGGATCATCATTGGTCGACAACCCAACCCAATTAACAAACAAACACTCTAAAACACAGACCCAAACCCTAAAAATGCCTATTTCTTTAGCACTAACAAACAAACAAACAACAAACACTCTAAAAAAACAAACACACCCAAATCAAACAAATAAACAAGGACTCTCACGCTCCTTTAATCTTTTTGTATTATTTACCATCCATTCCCCCTCTCTCCAATTCCTTCTCAATCCTCATTTCCTCTCCTAAACTCAAACCCCAAAAGAAATCTCATTAAAATTTATATATAGAAAGATGGTCGGGAGAATATCCAACAGTGGAGACCCGGTGGTGGTGGTGGGGTCTGGTCGTGCTGAGGGCGATGGGGAGAGTGGTCACCGGCGGTGGCTGCGCGAAGGAGAAAATGGCAACGACCGTGGGCAGCGGGAATAGGACTTCGAAGACAGCGTGTGTGGTGGCGGTGTGATGAGGACATCTTTCCAGTTTAGGATTTTTATTTTATTACCATTTTTATTTCTGGCAATTATAGCCATATGTAATCTTTTTGTAATTTTTTAGATTTTGAGAATATTTTGGAGATGTGTTTCAAGATGTAATTGAGCCTATTTAAAGGCCTTGAGATTTATGAGAAAATGATGCCATTATTGATCAAAAAAATCTGTGTTGAGTTTTGCTCTTCATTTTCTCTCCTTTGTGTGATACAATTGAGATCAAATTAGGGTTTGTGATAAATCCTAATCTAGTTTTAGAATTAGTGATTAATTCTAAAATTTATCCCCCCAAATTAATAATCCCCAATTACAAATCCCTAACACTAATCTCCCTAATTCCCTAATTTCAAAACCCTAACCACACTCCCCTACATATCAGCCGCCCCCCTCCATCATCTTCTCCAACACCCGACCCCAAATCCAAAAGCCCCAAATCACTCTTCCCCTCCACTCCCGGCCTCCATCCCGCAACCCCCCCTTCGCCGTCGATCCACCAAGCTTCCACGCCCTCTTCTCCTCCTTCCGTCCCTCCCGAACCCAGAGATCGCCAGCCCCGCACCACCACCTCTCGATCCTCGTCAACATCCGTGCCGCCCTCCTTGGTCGTCATCAACGCCAGCAACACCCTCCCGCCAACTCCTCAACCCGCAGCACACCCGAGACAGCTTTGCTGCCCTCCCCCAGCCACCGACGACGGCTCTCTGACCCACGCCAGCCCCTCGCCGCCGCCCGCTCGCCGTCTCCCCTCATCGCCGGCGACCAGATCTGCCGCTACGTGGCTTCGTTGCTGACTTTGCTCACTGTGTTGCTGTTCCTGTCCATTTCGAGATCTACGCTGGTTGTCTACGTATTCGGTATATTCTTTCCACTGCTAATATTTGTGCTTTACTGCCTTATCATCTAGTTTATTATCTGATTTATCTGTCGACCACAAAATAATTGAGATTGAGTGATCCACATGCTAGATTAGAGTACGAATCGGTATTGGATTTATTACTTGCTAAAACACGTAGGGATTTAATTGATTGTAAGGTTGATTTATTAATTGGAACTGTTACACATATTCAATTCTTGAAAATCCATCGAACCTGTTAACTGTTAAAAATTTCCAACTTAGATCCGCACTTTCATGTTGGTAAAATTAACCCATTAAAATTCTTGGAATTTCTCTAATTTAGGGTTGGTTTTACATCATTTTGGTATCAGAGCCAAGGTTCTTAAAACCTTAGTTATTGCACCGTAGGCATCATTTTTGCATTTATTTAGGATTGTGTAGTTTTTATTTATTTTTTCTTTTATTTTAGTTTATTTCAGGTTCATTAAAAAAAAAAAATTAGGACACACCCTATTTCACACTTTTGGTGAATGCGTCTTCGCAGCACTATCACAGATCCTGAAGAGCCTTTTCTATCCCTTCCCAATCACCCAATTAGGAACCCTAGACTTCCCAGACTTGAAATGGACAACCCTGATATCTCCGCTACCCTAGCTGCCATCCAAGCAACTTTTGCCAATATCAATCAGAGGCTTGAGAAAGTGGAGCTAAATCAAACCATTGTCCCTGAGCTTTATGGCCATCGTCAGATCCCTCAAGGGAATGTTCATGACGATCGACGTCAAGAACGTGACCCTGGCGAACAATATAAAAAGAACGTTAAGGCTGACGTTCCCCAGTTTGAAGGCCACATGGAACCCCAAGCTTACCTCGATTGGATCCGTGCCATGGACCACTACTTTGTGTGGTTCGACATGAGCGAAACCCTTAAAGTTAAATTTGCCATTATGAAATTAACGGGTAAAGCTCAACAACATTGGACCAATCTTGAACATGCCCGCAGAGGCCGAGGTCTGGCACCCATAGCCACTTGGGAGGCCATGAAAGAGAAGCTCACTGAGAGGTATGTACCGTTATCGTTCCACACCCGATTGCTAGATTCGTGGAACCAATTGTACCAAGGAAGTAAATCCACACAAGAATATGTTGATAAATTCGATGACTTCCTTATTCGGTGCAATGCGCTAGGTAAAGAGAGTGAAGAACAAACTCTCTCTAGGTTCAGAGCTGGACTACGAGCTGACCTTAGGAACGAGCTAATCTATAGAAACGTGGACTCAATAGCGGCAGCCTACGCCCTAGTTCTCGATATGGATTCCCTTAAAGCTAGTTCTGATTCTAGGTCCAGCGACTCGAGAGATCATTCCTCTAGAATGACCTCTACTGACCCACCTAGACCTCAGCCTCCCTCTCAGCACCCCAACAAATCTTACCCCAACAAACCTAATTCAAATTTTAATTCACATAGAGATGAACATAAGGGTAAGAACACCGAAAGAGATTACAGTAAGATTGACCCTCTCACTAAGTGCTATAAATATAAGGGATACGGTCATGTTGCTGGCAACTGTCCTAGTCCGAGTAGGATCAATATAGTAGAGGGTACCGCAGTCATCGCTGATGAGCCCAACAATGAGTTTACCTATGAACCTAATATAAGTGATGACTTTGATGAAAAAGAGGATGACCAGTCTCTCAATTGTATTCAGCCTATCCAGTCACCTCCATTGAGTATACCTGAGACACCCATTCCTTCCCAAGTCACTTGGCAACCCATAGATTTTACTCATGTATTAGAACATCACAAAGTCACAGAGTCTGCACCCACATTTGCATATAACATTCATGACTTGCATAGAGAAATTTCCAAGGAACTTAATGAGAATAATTTTAACTACAAGTTAATAGCTGATACTAGACGGAAATTTATAACTTTTGATATTGGTGACGAAGTGATGGTTCGGATTCATCCGGAACGGTTTCCTGTTGGACCCGTTAAGAACTTGAACATACGTGCTGCAAGCCCATTTAAGATTCTACATGCAATCAATAATAGTACCTATGTCGTTGACCTTCCTGAAGGTTTTGGCATAAGTAAAATTTTCAATATTGAGGATCTAGTACTTTATGAAGGCTCAAAATTCGACCCTAGAAATTTTCTTATAGATGAGCCTACCCTGCAGCCTAATGGTGAGATTTCCCCATTACCTCCACTACCAGATACTACTTACCCATCGACAGAAGAGTTAGATAATATTTTAGATGATCAGATAATCTCCACAAGAGATGGTGGTATGCACAAGTATTTGGTGAGGTGGAAAAACAAACCGAAGTCGGATGATACTTGCAGTGATCGTAAGGGGCTCCCGCAACTGGATCCAGATCTTTTGGAGCACCATGGCAGGATCACTGGTTTTGACTCGACTGGGTCGAGCTCTCTCCCACCCGGAGAGAATGATAAGGACATCTTTCCAGTTTAGGATTTTTATTTTATTACCATTTTTATTTCTGGCAATTATAGCCATTTGTAATCTTTTTGTAATTTTTTAGATTTTGAGAATATTTTGGAGATGTGTTTCAAGATGTAATTGAGCCTATTTAAAGGCCTTGAGATTTATGAGAAAAGGATGCCATTATTGATCAAAAAAATCTGTGTTGAGTTTTGCTCTTCATTTTCTCTCCTTTGTGTGATACAATTGAGATCAAATTAGGGTTTGTGATAAATCCTAATCTAGTTTTAGAATTAGTGATTAATTCTAAAATTTATCCCCCCAAATTAATAATCCCCAATTACAAATCCCTAACACTAATCTCCCTAATTCCCTAATTTCAAAACCCTAACCACACTCCCCTACATATCAGCCGCCCCCCTCCATCATCTTCTCCAACACCCGACCCCAAATCCAAAAGCCCCAAATCACTCTTCCCCTCCACTCCCGGCCTCCATCCCGCAACCCCCCCTTCGCCGTCGATCCACCAAGCTTCCACGCCCTCTTCTCCTCCTTCCGTCCCTCCCGAACCCAGAGATCGCCAGCCCCGCACCACCACCTCTCGATCCTCGTCAACATCCGTGCCGCCCTCCTTGGTCGTCATCAACGCCAGCAACACCCTCCCGCCAACTCCTCAACCCGCAGCACACCCGAGACAGCTTTGCTGCCCTCCCCCAGCCACCGACGACGGCTCTCTGACCCACGCCAGCCCCTCGCCGCCGCCCGCTCGCCGTCTCCCCTCATCGCCGGCGACCAGATCTGTCGCTACGTGGCTTCGTTGCTGACTTTGCTCACTGTGTTGCTGTTCCTGTCCATTTCGAGATCTACGCTGGTTGTCTACGTATTCAGTATATTCTTTCCACTGCTAATATTTGTGCTTTACTGCCTTATCATCTAGTTTATTATCTGATTTATCTGTCGACCACAAAATAATTGAGATTGAGTGATCCACATGCTAGATTAGAGTACGAATCGGTATTGAACTTATTACTTGCTAAAACACGTAGGGATTTAATTGATTGTAAGGTTGATTTATTAATTGGAACTGTTACACATATTCAATTCTTGAAAATCCATCGAACCTGTTAACTGTTAAAAATTTCCAACTTAGATCCGCACTTTCATGTTGGTAAAATTAACCCATTAAAATTCTTGAAATTTCTCTAATTTAGGGTTGGTTTTACATCACGGTGTCTCTGTCTTGGAATGGTTTGGGTTTCAATGGAGGTGAGAGGCTGCGGTTTGGTTTTTTTTCCCAGACTGGAAGATATGATCTAGGATCAAGGCTCTGATACCATATGAGAATAAGAGGATTATACAGATTAAATACATTTAATGTCATAAAGAGAATAATAGAAAGAGAAATAATGGCACACATTACATAAATTGAAAGTTACAATTTATAAGCATACGGGAAGGTTAAGAGTCTCATCCAATCCACCTATAATTGAGTTTAGAATAGGAAGAGTCACTTGGGTGTTGGGTATTGGAAAAGATGAGAATATAGAATAGGAAGAGTCTGTTGTTGGACATTGGGAAGGTTGGGTATAGGAGAAGTTGATTGTACACATATCTTTATCATGTGGTTCTCTCTTTTCTTAGAACTTCCTGTAAATACTTTATATAATCTTTTTTGTGCTCAGCATGTTTCTTTGCGAATGCAATATTCATGTGTATATATAAATTTCTGCTCTTTAATTTAGTATCATATGTAAATGTAAAAATTTCTCTAAAACCTGAAAGTTGTGTTTTTGATATCGTAAATATATAACCTTTTCACTGTTGATGTTTTAACTTTGAATGTTTTGATGTCACGAAATAATTCTGGTTCTTGAGCATGATCATGTCTGTTATGTTCAACTATATGGTGATAGCTGAGGACTCCTAAGTTGTAAATTTTTTTTCATGTTTTCTTTTATTGATAATTTTTCAACTCGGTAATGATAATACAAACTGATATCTGTATTTAGTTTATGAAGAGTTTAAACATTGGGCAATATACGTATAAAATGTCGTTCACTGTCCCCTGTGAAATTCTTTTCGTATGACAACTTTATGCAATCTTGTACATGGTTCCTTAAGTGTATGAAGTCAAAATTTTTGGTCATAAATATTTTATCAAATTAGTTCATTCTCATCCATTTTTTTTCCCTATTGTGGTCCTTTAACGTTAACCTCTTATCAGGGTTACAGGCATTGGTGGTCATTCCTGAAAGCATGACTGTGATGGCTAATCCAAATGCAAATACAAGACCTTCAGCTTCCAGTAATACTGGTGCTTATATCATCGACCTCGAGAGCTTCAGTAAACGTCTGAAACTCTTTTATAATCACTGGGAAGAACACAAAGCTGATCTTTGGGCTGCTGCTAATGCTGTTGCTGTTGCAACACCTCCTACTTCTGATGATCTTCGATATCTCAAATCCTCTGCCTTCAATATCTGGTTGCTTGGTTATGAATTTCCTGAGACAATCATGGTTTTCTTGAAAAAGCAGATCCATTTTGTGTGTAGTCAGAGAAAGGCTGCTCTTCTGGAAACCATCAAGAAATCTGCCATTGAATCTGTGGGTGCTGATGTTATAATACATGTGAAGGCAAAGAATGATGATGGATCCGCTTTGATGGAGGAGCTGTTACAGACGGTTCGTTCTCAGTCCGAGTTGGACAATCCTGTTGTTGGGTATATTGCAAAAGAGACACCCGAAGGGAAGCTTCTAGAAATATGGTCAAAAAAGCTGGGCAGCTCAACGCTAAGGGTTTCTGATATAACAAGTGGGTTCTCTGAGTTGTTTGCTGTCAAGGATGCTGATGAGCTTATATGCGTGAAAAAGGCGGCATATTTGACTTCATCAGTGTTTAAACACTTTGTTGTTCCAAATCTCGAAAAAACCATTGACGAGGAGAAAAAGGTTTCTCATTCCTCATTGATGGATGACACAGAGAAGGTTATACTTGAACCATCCAGGGTCAGGGTGAAGCTGAAGGCAGAAAAAGTTGATATATGCTATCCTCCAATCTTTCAGAGTGGAGGCAAGTTTGATCTGAAGCCGAATGCATCAAGCAACGACGACAACCTGTACTATGATCCTGCAAGTGTGATAATATCTGCAATTGGCTCGAGATACAATAGTTACTGCTCAAACATTGCCAGGACTTTTCTTATCGATGCAACTCCAACTCAGACCAAGGCATATGAGGTGCTACTTAAGGCTCATAATGCTGCCATTGCCTCGCTTAAGCCAGGTATCAAGGCCAGTGCTTCTTACCAGGCTGCAGTAGCCGTTGTTGAGAAAGAAGCTTCAGAACTCCTTCCAAATCTCACTAAGTCGGCCGGAACAGGAATTGGGCTAGAGTTTCGTGAAACCGGGTTGAACTTAAATATGAATAATGATCACCTACTAAAGGCAGGGATGGTTTTGAATGTCTCTTTAGGGTTCCACAATCTCCAAGCTCAGACTAACGACCCCAAGACTGAGAAGTTCTCCCTTTTGCTGGCTGATACAGTTATTGTTTCAGGTGAGAAATCTCCGGATGTACTGACTGCTGACTGCTGTCTGCTCCAAGTCAGTTTCGGATGTTGCATATACTTTCAATGATGCGGAGGAAGAGCAGACGAAGAAAAACCCTGTAAATAACAATGCTGAGCTGTTTTCATCGAAAGGCACCAACTTGAGGTCGGGAAACAATGAGATATCCAAGGAAGATTTACGGAAACAACACCAGGCTGAACTTGCTCGTCAGAAGAACGAAGAAACTGCACGCAGACTGGCTGGCGGTGATTCTGGATCGTGTGACAGGCGGGGCCCTGCAAAAGCTTCAAGTGAACTGATTGCCTACAAGAATGTCAATGACATACCCCCTTCTAGGGAGCTAGCTATACAGGTTGATCAAAGGAATGAAGCTATTCTTCTTCCAATCTATGGAAGCATGGTTCCCTTTCATGTTTCTACCGTCAAGAGTGTCACAAGTAACCAGGACAACCGTACCTGCACAATCCGGATCATATTCAATGTGCCAGGTACTGCTTTCAATGCTCACGATCCCAACTCCCTGAAGAACCCCAGTGCTATCTATCTGAAAGAGATAACATTTCGTTCGAAAGATCTGAGGCATAGTAATGAGCTAGTTGGACAAATCAAAACCTTGAGGAGACAAGTTGCATCAAGAGAGTCGGCAAGAGCTGAAAGAGCTACTTTGGTCACTCAGGAGAAGCTGCAGCTTGCTAGCAACAGGATGAAGCCTATTAGGCTGCCAAACTTGTGGATTCGTCCTACATTTGGGGGACGAACAAAAAAGCTCAGTGGAACCTTGGAGGCTCATGTTAATGGCTTTCGATATTCCACACCAAAATCCGACCAGCAGGTCGACATTTTGTTCGGCAATATCAAGCATGCGTTTTTCCAGCCCGCACAAAAGGAAATGATAACTCTTCTTCACTTTCGGCTTCACAACCATATCATGGTAGGTAACAAGAAGACGCTTGATGTTCAGTTCTATATTGAGGTTATGGATGTAGTTCAAACAGTTGGAGGGAGGAGATCTATGACCCTGATGAGATTGAAGAAGAGCAGCGGGAGAGAGAGCGAAAGAACAGGATAAACATGGATTTCCAGGGCTTTGTTAATAAGGTGCATGACCTCTGGGGCCAGCCGCAGTTTAAAGACTTTGACTTGGAGTTTGATCTGCCTCTAAGAGAACTGGGTTTTCATGGAGTGCCTCACAAGTCTGCAGCTTTCATGGTTCCGACATCAAGTTGTTTGGTTGAACTGATCGAGACCCCTTTTGTGGTAATCACTCTGAGTGAAATTGAGATTGTCAATCTGGAGAGAGTCGGGTTTGCACAGAAGAACTTTGACATGGCTATTGTGTTCAAAGATTTCAGTAAAGATGTCTTCCGGATAGATTCTATTCCTACCACCGCTCTTGATGCAATCAAAGAGTGGCTTGATACCACCGATCTGAAGTACTATGAGAGCAGGCTGAACTTGAACTGGAAGCCTATATTGAAAACTATAACTGATGCCCCTGAGAAGTTCATTGAGGATGGTGGATGGGAGTTCCTTAATTTGGAGGCAAGCGATTCGGAATCAGATGGATCGGAGGAGTCAGATCAAGGTTATGAGCCATCTGATGTGGAGCTAGAGTCTGTTTCTGAGGACGATGATAGTGATAGCGAATCATTAGTGGAGTCTGATGATGATGAGGAGGAAGATTCTGAAGAGGATGAGGAAGAGGAAGAAGGGATGACTTGGGAGGAGTTGGAACGGGAAGCAACTAATGCTGACAGGGAGAGAGGGAATGAGTCGGATAGTGAAGAAGAGAGGAAGAGGAGGAAGTCGAAAGCTATTGACAAGTGGGTTCCTGATAGAAGGGATGCCAAGGGTGTGCCTTCCAAGAGGCCAAAGTTCAGGTGACACAGCGCTGCTAGTTCTTGGTACTCTTTGGATTAAATCTTCTTATTGGTTTAGTTTTTTTCTTCTGAGAAAAATTGTAGTGTTTAATGTTATGATTATTGGTGTTGGTATTTAGTCGTAGATTTGAACTTGTTTGCTGGGATTGCTTTTATGTTTAAGAACTTGTGTTTGTATTCAGATGGGCTGTTATGGATCTAAAGCTATTGGACCTGGAAATTTATATATAGTGGTGAATTTCTTCTGTTACTGTTTGAATTTGATTCTTCCCTCTTCTTGCTCCCTGGCTGCCTTATTCGTGAATATATATATGCATATGTATCAACAGAAGCTGAAGCTGAGATAATTTTGTTTGCTATTTGGAATGTTAAAAATCTGGAGGGCTTAAATATTTTTTATTCTTGGTGTATCTTTGTAATATATCAATGTACTAGGTTTGCCCGTTGACACGTGCTTACGGCACGTCTTCGGAATGGTGCACCATTTTTAATCATATAAAATAGTTTTGGAGGTCCAGCAAATTAATTGAAGTAGAAAACATAGAGCAAAAAACATATTATATGATTTTTCTGATTTTTTTGAATTATTTTTAGAGTTTTTAAATTTTTAAATTTTTTAGTTTTTAATTTTTTAATTTTTTAAATTTTTTAAAAATTTTTATTTTCTTAATTTTTTGAATAGAAGAGGGAGGGAGGGAGAGAGAGAAAAAAAAAAATAATTAAATAAATATAGGAGTTGTTTTGGTTGGGAGATTTGAATTTGAGTTTTGGGAAGAAACTTTTGGCGGAAAAATATGTTTTGTGAGGTTAGATCTAGGCCTTTGATTTTTTGGGAATTGAAGGATAGCCACTTGATAGCTTTCTTTGTGTTTTATTATATAGATGGTTGAACACTATGTTGCCTTGATGTATGGTTGAACACTATATTGCCGGAACACTAGGTTAAACTGCTGCAGAGCTTCTCATTTTGTCTGCTTCACTTTGAGTGCCCCCCTCTAGGGTATTATGTTATATTTCCAGATATTGTTCAGCTCAGTTGATAAGCTCTACTGAAATGGGTAACTAGTAACTGTTAATTGGATTCTAAGGTTTTTTTTTATCGTTTTAAAATGTCAATAATGCTATTGACACATTCTACATTACAATCGACACTGTTCTCACTAGTGCCTTGTGTACACTGCCTGTGATACGGCAATCCTAAAGCATATTTACTTTAATTGAATTTAGCTCTTAATCCTTAATTTCCTCTTAGAACCATCTTCAAACCTTCTTCTTCAACCCCGCCGCCCACCCCCCCCCCCCCCCCCCCCCCCCCCCCCATATTTTAAAGTTGGAATTATATGGACTATTTACACCATCCCAACTCACTAGAAAACAATGAAATCATGACCAACTACACAAGCCTTTACCTGAAGACAATAAATCTTGTGAATTTTCCAGTAAATAGTATTTATCATTGACAAACCCTGATTATTACTCCTCAGTATTAGTTTCCTACAGGTAGTAGGTTAGATGGTGATATACTACACTTCTAGAATATACTTTAGTTTTACACTTGTAGAATATACAGAAGTTTTGTAGCCAACAAATAGCACACTTGACAGATCTTATGTAGATGGAGAATTTTTGTATATTTTTTGCTGAGAAACGAAGAGTCATGCAATTAGAGAATTGTTCTAGCCAACACCTTCTATCATCACTTGTATAGAATTGAGACAGAAAAACATGAAACCAGCGAGATAAACCGAAAGAATGTTTTGGTCCACTTCATATTACGGTTATGATTATGATTTGAAGAGGTGTATGTTCATCTTAACTGAAATATGCCTTCTCGTTATCATTTTGGTCAAACATACATATACACAGACTTTAGAAACCATGTAAGTAGAAATATAAAAGTTAGAATACACCGATTTGACTACTCAATTTACATATCTATATATTGTATGTATTAAATACACCAACACAGCATGCATGCACCCCACTTTCGCATTTTGAAGGAAGCAGATCGTGAGAGCTCTCATGCAGGCAACCATCAATTCAAAATTTATTTTATTTGTATCCTTAATTTATGAAGCATGTTTTACGCTTAATATGCTGCTGCTTTCTATCTCATTCCCTCATTCGCAATTTGAACTGGAGTGGTTGTGAGTGCCTGTTTGAGCTGGCAGCAGAAGCAGCAGCTGCTGGGGACCAAGAGAAACCATTCTTCTTCAACAACATTGTCTGAGCAGCATCAATGCCCCCATAACCTTGCAGAAACTTCCTGTAATATCTTAGTAGACAGACTTAGGCTCAGGCCATTCCACAACTTAAATTCCCTTAATTAGAACTGATAATGTGTCCTAAATACCCTACTGTCTCTTTACCAAAACTACACTTGCTTTCTTTGGACACAAGCTTATGTTTCTTTAACACTACAAGGGTTAAAGTGAGGTGAGTAACATGACTCTCTAGTGTGGAACTGTACACCAATATGTCATCAAAGAACACCAAAATAAAATTTCCCATACTCTTGGAATATCTCATTCTTTAAGCTCTGAAATGTAGCTGGGGCATAGTGACTCCAAAGGGCATCATTACAAATTCATAGTGCACTTGGTGTCTCCTAAATGCAGTCTTATGAATGTCAGCCTCATCCACTATTATCTGGTGATGCCCAGATCTCAAGTCTATCTTAGAAAAGAACCTTGAGCTAAACAATTCATCAATAACAAGGATAGAAAACTTGGATCTAATAGTTTGTGCAGTAAGAGCTATATAATCAATGCATAACCTCCAGCTTCCATCAACTTTCTTTACCAAAATAACTGGGAAAGCACAAGAACTGCAACTATTTCAGTTCAAACTAGATTCCAGCATCTCCTTCACTTGTTTTTCTATCTTATTTTTATGAAAATATGGGTAGTTATAAGGCCTGAAACAAATAGGTTTCTGCCCATCAATTAATGGTATCTGATGATCCACACTCCTTTGTGGAGGCGTGCCTATTTGCGATGTGAACACTTCTGGAAATTTGCTCAATACATGATGTATCATTTCCTGCATATCAGTACTCACCCTGTTTGGAGCTGCTGCAGCTGTGTTCTCTATTGCATAACATGTCTGCTCCTCTCCACAATGAAATGCAGCATGAATGCCGGACAAGAGTGTGCTAATATTCTAGGGAGCTCCTCTGCAGTGATTATTTGGCGTTTTGTCAGTCAACCCTTGCAACACCTTCAAAATTCCTGCTACAAAGAATTTCCATGATTAAACAGCTAAAATCCATAGTAACTCTACTCTGTGATCTCAGCCAATGTGAACCCAAGACCATTTGAGAGGGTCCTAAAGGCAAGATGAGCAGCTCTGCAGACAATGTCACACCCTGTACTATGAAAGGAACATTCTCTATCTTACCCTCCTCACTGTGGATCACTTCACCATTAGCAACAGTAACTCTGAATTTGGTTTCAGTAAGTATATCCAACCCAGCTTTTAGAGCTGTCTGAGGATCTATATTATTGCGAGTTGATCCTGTATCTATTAAGATATTCACTTCTCTGACCGTGATCTTACCTTCAACTCTGAGAGTTTGAAGGTAATTGGATGAGCCTATGAGTGCATGACATGATATTCCCCACGGTATCCCTTCCATACTCATGTCAATAGCTTCCTCATCCTCTTCATCTTCATCATACATCTCTAGGAAAAAGAATTTTTGGGATTTACACCTATGGCCAGCTACATACTTCTCATCGCAATTGAAACACATCTTTTTTGCTTTCCTCACCTGATTCATGTGGCATTAACTGCTTGGGAAAGGCTAAAGGTGTTTGATTACCCTCCTGATTCTTGTGATTGGGCAGAGAGCTTTGAGTACTAGGCCCTTTAGGTATGAATGGAGATTTATATGTCTTATTACTATAATGCAGCTTTTTGTCATACCCTCTAGCTAAACGGATAGCCTCATTCACCCTCTTTGGCCTTTGCGCTTTAACATCCCATATGTTCTCATCCCTTAACCCCCTCAAGAAAAGTTTGTTTGGTATGAATGTTAACAAAATTTTATAGACTATCAAATTCTTGAACATACACCTTCAAATCTCCCATTTGACTTAATTTCAACAATATTTACTTGGAATTTAGTTGGACCAAATCGAGTAATCAACTCCTCCCAAGAATTTTGGCTAGGTAATCAAATCCCTCCTGCTCCTAATATGTCGCCTATACCACTGAGCACCCTTCCGTTTTAGGTTCGCAGAAGCAAACCGAAGTATTTGTTTATCCTCAATCACATAGAGCTGTTCGGCACTACAAATCCACTCCATTGGATCTCCTTCACAAAACATCGGAAACTCCATTTTGAATGGAGTTCTTGAACAATTGCCCGAATCAAAAGGGAATTTAGGGTTTGAGGAGTTGTTACCTCTTGTGTAGGTTTAGTGATTGGATTCGCTGGAGTTGTTGTTGGCACTGATTTTTGGGAGCGATTGAGAACCAATTCCCTGAGTTGATCAGCAATGAAATCATACTAATCTTTCATCTCTTTCATCTCGATTTCCATTGATGTTCTTCCTAAGTTGCGATCGTTGTTGTTGTTGTCGATGGCCGGCTCTGATACACAGCGCCTAAGGGCCTGGAGTGCCTATTCCGAACTATTGATGAAATCTAGGGTTTGAGCGAACTCAAATTGGGGGAAGAACTCAACCGATTTTTTGGTTAATTCTTGATTAAAGTTGTTACAACTGAATTCTGCTCTATTTATAGAGCTTACAATCCCTCCTTCAACATTTACATAGGACGCACGTGTTTTCCTGTCCCTAACTGAATTAACCGCCACCTCTTCGACTGGGCCTCTACTTAATATCCACTTAGTCCTGTACACTCCAAACCCTTTGGGGGTGGTTTGGTTGGTTGGTTGTAAAATATATTCAATCATAAATATTACTATTTGGAAAAAGAAATCTTTAAAAATGACTTCTAAAAAAGTAATTTGTTTGGATATAGTTTTGCTACAGTGTAGGATAGAGAATAGAGAAAAAAAATATATAATAAAGTGTAGGATAGAGAATAGAGAAAAAAAATATATAATAAAGTAATATAAAATAATTGTAGATGAGTATGTGGAGTTATTTTATAAGAAATGAAAAGAGAGATGAAGCTAGAATGGGAATAAAATAATTAAAAATTCCATGAATAGTGGTGTACATGAGTTTTCCTTTCTTTTTTTTTTTGTTGGAAATCAAATGGGTCAATTCTGTAACAATAAAGAGGTAGAGAATTAGTTTTCAATAGTGTTTTTATACACAAACAACACTATAAACAGTACATTGTCAATAGTGTTCAATAGTGTTTCCATGAATAGTGATTTATGCTTTCGTAATATCAAATGTACATTGTCTATGCTTATGCACAAAATCCTAACATTTTCACATGATTGGACAGGAAACAGGGGCGCTATGAAATGCCTGAGAATGGAAGAAGAGGAGTAGGGGGCATAGCCGGTCAAGGATCACTCAGGCTTTACAGTTCCATTGCTTTGGGTTGCAGGATGTTTCAGTCTGGTTCCGTTTTCATAGGCCTCAGTAGTGTGCCTATGGGCAGTGTTTCTGTTTGTATCTTTCACTTTTCAGTCAGTATGCTTGATGTAGTCGTCGTTTATTTGTAGTAGTTTGTTGTTTCTGTGTTTCTAGTTGTGTTGTTTGGTCATTTGGAGAGTCCTCGCTTAGAGGGATCTTTGTAAGTTGTACTACTTTGTTTCTTTAACATCGCATTAATGAAACGATGACGAGGTCATCTTTTATCAAAAAAAAAAACACTATAAACAATGTTTATACACTTGAATTGGTTTCCATAGTGTTTTCATGCTTCCCAAAACCAGCCATCAAGGTTAATTTGGTTGGTTGTAAAAAAAATCAAAAGAGAGAGGAGCACTGTAGCGTAATCAAATCCTTGGATTTGATTTCTTGAAATGGCTTTGGTTGGATGAAGATTTACTGTACCATGAATAGTTTTTCATGAAAGATTAGTTTTGTTTGAGTTGTAAGAATACTGTAGCGGCTATAATTTAATATATTTTTTTAACCTTTTGTTTTACTTGAAATTAATCTTAATTAATTATAGTTTAAACTAATTAAACTAAATTGATCTTAATTAAATTAAACCCAAAAAAAACCGAAAAAAAAAAGAATCTAAAAAAACAAAACCCCAAAAAGTAGAAGCTAAAAAACCGAGACAAAAAAAATCTAATTAGGGCTTAAGCTTAATTAAATCTTAATCTAAACTAATTAAACCCCTAATCTAATCTTAATTAAATCCTAACCGCAAGTGAGAGGGAGTGAGATGGAGCGGAATTTGGAAGGGATTATAGTCTCACACGGCTGTGGAGAGAGATAGGGAGAGAGGGGTTTAAATAGTATTTCGTTGTTTTTATAAATAACAAATGCTTTCTTAAAAGTGGAGAGAGAGAGAGTAAGAGAATACAGCAAAAAATTTCTCAACCAAAGCACTGCTACAGTAATGCTGCTAGAAGTTGTATTTTTGCAGGTCATTTACATCCAACCAAATTAGCTCTTAGTATCGGTATCAGACACAGATACAACACACAACTCAGATACATATACAACACACGCCACACTCAGCAACTCTGATGCTTGGCTCATCTTCAACAGCTTCAGCTCCCTGACGAAGGATGGTGCTGAAGACAAGCCACGTGGCATATGTGGCTGTGACTCTTGTTTCCCTGAATCGGTTCCAATCCAATCCATTCGAATCAAAACAAAATCATATTTGAACCGCATCTAGGTGTAGATCTCAGGCAAGCTACATTTCAACCGCATCTTGGTGTAGATTAGATCTCATCAGGCTATCTTAATTTTACAGCTGGCAAATAATCCACCCATCCTATAAATCCCACACAATTAATTTTTAATCAATCATTTTCTTTTCTCTGACTCTTCTTTTTATCTCTGTCTAAAACGAGGAGAACAGGATTTTTTTATAAAATCTATGCCTTTTTTGTTAAATTATTTACATAAAAATGACAGTTACCAAATTAATTGTGCTCGGGAACTCAACAACGAAACTCGTCGTTTCTAACATCGATTTTAGTTATTTCGTGTTCGCCATTGAGAACGGCGGGCTTCTTCAGTTCTTCCCCTTTCTTTGGTCGTTGTCGTCGTCATCGCTCGTGAGTGAAATCGCTGTTGATCGTGAAATCGTCGTCGTCGTCCGTCGTCGTCCTCTGGTTGACTGGTTCTCTCACTCCTCTGTAAGTTCCATCTTCAGTATCACTTAAATATTTATTTAATTAGGTTGAAAGTTAAATTGTTAATTTGAGTTGAATGTTAGGTTGAATGTTAGATTTTTTAATCATCTACTCAATTTTAGTTGAATGTTAGGTTGAATCTTAGGTAGTTACGTTCAATGTTAGATTTTTTAATCATCTTCGACTCAATTTTTGTTGAATGTTAGGTTGAATGTTAGCTTGAATATTAGGTTGAATACTTGAATGTAAGTTTTTACATTAAATTTTAGTTGAATGTTAGGTTGAATGTAAGTTTCTACATTCAATTTTAGTTGCATGTTGGACTGAATGTTAGCTAAACATTAGTTGAATGTTAGGTTTTTTAATCATCTTGAGTTCAATTTTATGTTAATAAAGTTGAATAGATTATTGAGTTATTGAGTTGCTTAATTTTAAGTTAATTATGTTAATTAAGTTGAATAGTTGCTTAATTAAGTTGAAAATTGATATGTTGGGCTTAATTCAAAATTTTATTTCTTTTTCCAGTTTTATCATGCCTTGTAAATATGTGTCTGGCGCGTTCAAAAAAAAAAGAAGAAACAAGAAGAAGATAAATTTATACAATCTCAAGGCATTTGATAAATTTTTTACTAACAAACCAATCTCAAGTGGTAATGCTAATGAAGAAGAAGTTCAAGAACATCAAGAGTTGAATGTGGGTAATGAAAATGAAGAATCAGTTCAAGAGTTAAGTGAGAATGTTAATTTGAATGTGGGTGATGAAAATGCAGAACCAAATCAAAATGAAGAATGTAGGCCTATAAATATTTATGATCCAATGAATTGGGAGATTATTGATCAAAAAGTTCAGGATTTATTAGTTGAAAGAGGACCCATTAGAGTTGATATTGATTTTCCTAAAGATGACGAAGGTAGACATTTTTCTTGTGTACACTACACTCGATTGTTGTTAAATGGGGAAAAGTATGATAGAAGATGACTTGTTTATTCAACTGGTTTGGATAAAAGTGTTTTGTTTTTGTTGTAAATTGTTCAAGAAAGAAGGGAACAATAATTGATATGGCTAAAAATGGGGTTAAATCGGAACAGTCCAGATCGAGCACGAATCTTGAAGCACGGGGGTAAAAAGGTAATTTCACATACAGATGGATCCAAAACGGGTATTGGGCCTCCTTCTCACAAAACCAACCACCCGCGAATAGATCCACTTCAACTGGGCACGGGGCCCGACCCGATACAAGCCCGGTCCACCAAGAGGAGAATCAGGCCACTGATTTGACTAAATCAAATCAATAAGCCTGATTAGCTCTCACCAGGAATCAGGATCTAATTTCCTAAAACAGAATAGGAGGATTTTTCTCCTGGCTGTTAGGCAGGAAATCAGGATCCTAACAGTTCCAAAGGCAACTATAAATACAGCCCCTCTACCACCAAGACCAGGTTAATCACTTTTTGACCACTTAAGCTCTTTCTTAATCTTTTCCTGATTACTGACAAGAGCGTTGGAGGGTGCGTCGCCGGAATCAACCCCGGTGTCTCGCACTTCCTTGCAGGTTGCGGCAGGAGCAAGAAGGCCGAGTCAACTGTTCAGGTCTTTCCCGGACCCACAAATTCTATCTGCTTACCCCCACACCGAAATCAGCGGTAACAGATTGGCGCCGTCTGTGGGAAAAGACCACACGAACAGCCTCAGTCCATTCTCCGTCGTCCTCTGCAGTCATGCCGCCGAAGAAGAACAGATCCAGAGGGTCGAACCGTGCGGGCAACCTCACCGACCCGGCGAATGAAGTTCCGGTCAATCCTATTCCTCAGTCCGACCTCCCTTCGCTGACTCAGCAGGTTCCACCTCCTCCTCCCAGGCAGCAGCCCAACAATGGTCCGTCCGGTCATAACGGTCGGAAGGAGAAGCAGCCCCTCAACCCAGGCCGTGTCTCGGTCCATAACGGGTCTTCGGACTCGATGGCTTCTCATCACCCCGACCTCCGCATCACACTTCTGAACCGCCAGAAGGACGACGACCTCCGCACTCATCTTGACGAGAGGCGGGCCCGAGAGGGAGCCTCCCGCCAGCGTCAAGGTGAGCGGTCCCCACGTCGCCGAGACGGCAGAAGGTCTCCGGACCGCAGAGGCCGAGCGGCGTCCCCCGATCGCCGAAGGAGGAGGTCCCGCTCCCCTAGGGATCGGCGTCATCCGAGGGACCGGGAAGTACCTATCAGTCGAGCCGAATTCCTCCAGTTTCAGGAGACCGTTCTGCAGGCCCTCAATCTTCGGCAGAACGCCCAGAATGCTTAGAGGGCTCCGACGCCCCCCAGGGATCCCAGTCCTCGGCGCCGAACCCGGAGCCCTTCCCCGGCTCCCAGCCGCCAGCAGCGGGAACAAAGCCCTCACCGGTCCCAGGATTACCGGCGCCGCAGTCCACGCTCCCCTTCCTATGAAGAGGAGTCCGGAGGGTCATACGATTACCAGCGGAGGGACGACGCCCTCATCCGCCGTATCCATGAGGTGGAAAGGCGCATCGGCCGCATGGACAGGGAGGAAGAGTCCCGAGCAGGAACCTTCCGTCCCAGCCGACCCCCCTTCTCACGGTCGATCATGGAGGCCCACATACCGAGGAGTTTCAAACCGCCGCAGTTCGAAACATACTCAGGGGAATCCGACCCAGTTGACCACGTCGAGAGCTTCAAGACCCTGATGCTAATCCATCAAGCTTCCGACGCGGTGCTCTGTAGGACCTTCCCTGCCACCCTCAGGGGGTCGGCTCGGGAATGGTATTCCAGGCTCGCCCCTTCATCCATCTTCTCATTCGAGCAGTTCGAGACGCTGTTCATTACTCACTTCGTGAGTAGCCGGCGAGCCGAGAAGACCAGTCTTTCCCTACTGAACCTGCGGCAGGAGAAGGAAGAAAAGTTGCGGGACTATGTGAAAAGGTTTACCGCAGAAGTCAGGTCAATTGCCTCCTTAGACCAGTCCGTGGCCACCGTGGCGTTCCAGTCGAATGTCCATAATGCCAACCTCCGATCATCCCTAGCTAAGAAGCCCCCGCATGACTTCGCCGACCTCCTCCTGAGGTGCGAGAAGTACATCCGAACAGAAGAGGCTGAAGCCCTTCCCAGCTTTGGGGGACCCTCCGCAGGGACGAAAAGGAAGGCGACGGGGGAAGAAGGGTCCAAGAAAGCTCAGAAGGACATGGGCGGCCAGCGCCGCCCTCCCCCCAAGTTCGAGAAGTTCACTCCCCTCACCACTAATGTTTCCACTATCCTCATGGAGGTGGAGAAGGAGGGGGTCATCCCTCCAGCCCCGAGGATGCACACCCCGGCGAGGAGGAGGGACAAAGATAAGTGGTGTCGTTACCACCGAAACCACGGGCACGATACGAATGACTGCCGGGCTCTGAGAGATGAGATCGAGGCCCTCATTCGAAGGGGGCAGTTGGCCAAGTTCGTGAAAGCTAACGATCGGACAGATCGCCACTCCCCTCCGCCTCGGGGGGCTAACAAGCGCTCCGAGCGGCGCGAAGAGACACCCGAGTTCGAGGAGGAACGGGTTCTGCACTTGATCCACGGAGGCCCCATGGGGGGCTCCTCTAATTCCTCCCAGAAGGCGTTCGTCCGAGAGGTCAACTCGGTCCATAGTGCCCCTCCCCCGAAAGGTCTCGGCGTCCCAGTGTCTTTCTCCGATGCCGACCTGGATGGAGTCCGAACCCCCCACTGCGATGCCCTCGTCATCGACCTCCGCATGGCTAACTTCAAGGTGCAGAGGATTTTGGTAGACAACGGGAGTTCGGTCAATATCCTTTTCCTCTTGGCCTTCCGAGGCCTGCAGCTGTCCCGAGACCTTCTCAAGCCGGCCGGTTACACTCTCCACGGGTTCACGGGGGTCTCGGTAACCGTCGAAGGGGTGATAACCCTGGACGTTACTGCGGGAAGCGCCCCTACTACCCGGACCGAGCCGATGGACTTCATGGTCATCGACGTCCCAGCCGCGTATAATGTCATCCTCGGCCGCCCCGGCCTAGCCGCCCTGGAGGCTGTCCCCTCGGCATACCATTTGAAGATGAAGTTCCCCACTCGGTCGGGAGTAGGGGAAGTCAGGGGAAGCCAGGAAACAGCCCGGAAGTGCTACATGACTTCCACCGGGGGACTAGTGCTCTCGCTCGAGACATTAGAAATCCCCGAGCCGAAGGCCCGCCCAACGTCCGAGCCGGCGGACGAGTTAGAAGAAGTACTCTTCTCGGACGAGGATCCGAGCTGAAAATTCCTCGTCAGCAAGACCTTGCCGACCGTGCTGTTCTCCGACTTGGTGAGGTGTATCCGGAATAACCGCGACCTATTTGCTTGGTCGGCCGCGGATATGCCCGGTATCTCCGAAGACTTGCTCGTCCATCGTCTAAGCGTCGAACCGGGGTGCAAACCGGTTCAGCAGAAGAGGCGAAAGTTCGCTCCCGAGCGACAGCAGGCAATCAAGGAGGAAGTGGATAAGTTGCTGAAAGCCAAGTTCATACAGGAGGTAAATTATCCCGAGTGGCTGTCGATTGTTGTAATGGTCAAGAAGTCCAATGGCTCGTGGAGGATATGCATCGACTTCATTGACCTGAACAAGGTGTGTCCGAAGGATCCATTCCCTCTCCCGAACATCGACACCCTTATTGACGCCACCTCGGGCCATGAGCTCCTCAGCTTCATGGATGCCTTCTCGGGGTACAATCAAATCCGAATGTTCCCTCCGGACATCCCGAAGACCTCCTTCGTCACCGACCAGGGCCTCTACTATTACCGGGTCATGCCGTTCGGTTTGAAGAACGCAGGCGCCACCTACCAACGCCTCGTCAACAAGGTCTTCCAGAACCAGATCGGCCGAAACATAGAAGTGTACGTTGATGACATGCTTGTCAAGAGCATCCACGACACCGACCATGTTGCCGACCTCCAAGAGGCCTTCGGCGTATTGAGGAAGCACAACATGCGGCTGAACCCGAACAAGTGTGCGTTCGGGGTCTCCTCGGGAAAATTCCTCGGCTTCATGGTAAGCCAGCGAGGAATCGAAGCTAATCCCGAAAAGATTAAGGCCATATTAGACATGGCCCCGCCTCGGAACGTCAAGGAGGTGCAAAAGCTCACTGGCCGGCTCGCTGCTATCGGCCGGTTCCTTTCCAAGTCGGGGGAAAAGTGCCTTCCCTTCTTCAAAGCCCTCAGGGGGGGCAAAGGTTTTGAATGGGGCCAATCGCAACAGGAATCATTCGACCAGCTGAAGGCTTATTTGGTGAACCCCCCGCTGCTCAGCAAACCGGTCCCGGGCGAGACCCTCTTCGTCTACTTAGCAGCCTCCGAGCAGACCCTAAGTGCTGTCTTAGTGAGGGAGGAGGACCGAACCCAAAGGCCTATCTACTACGTGAGCAAGGTGCTCCGAGACGCCGAACTCCGCTATCCGAGGATAGAGAAGATAGCCTACGCCCTGATCATGGCTGCGAGAAAGCTTCGGCCGTACTTTCAATCCCACTCGGTCGTTGTCCTCACCGACCAACCCCTCAAGCAGATCCTCCACAAGCCGGAGACCTCGGGCCGGCTGATGAAGTGGTCCATCGAGCTGAGTCAGCACGACATCTCTTATCAACCTCGGACGGCAATCAAGGCCCAGGCCCTCGCCGACTTCATTGTAGAGTCCACTATCCCTGAGGTCGGCCACGTCCCGAATGGGCCCCCCATTTGGATAGTCTTCGTGGACGGGTCCTCTTGCAATGAAGGAAGCGGCGCCGGCATTATCCTGAACGGCCCTGACAACTTCGTCCTGCAATATGCGATCCGCATGAACTTCAAGGCCTCGAACAACGAGGCAGAGTACGAGGCTCTCATAGCTGGTCTCGGACTCGCACGAAGTGCTGGGGCGCAGCGCCTTCGGATTCACAGTGATTCCCAGCTAGTCGTGAACCAGGTCTTGGGCGAATATGAGGCCAGGGACGAGCGAATGGCGAAGTACCTCGCCAAGGTCCGGGACCTCATGGGCCGATTCGAAGAAGCCATCATCCAACGGGTCCCCCGGGAGGAGAACTCACAAGCCGATGCTCTCTCCAAATTGGCCTCGTCTTCTCTGCAAGGTCTCGAACAGACCGTACTAATTGAAGTCCTCTCTAAACCGAGCATCGAAGACGAGGCACCTAGCTCGGTGGAGTTGTTGCCAGTCATGCTGCAGGACAATTGGATGAAACCACTGGTAGAATTCTTAAGGGATGGAGTCCTGCCCCCGGATCCCAAGGAAGCACGCCGAGTCAGAACTCGGGCCGAGCGCTATGTCTTGATCGATGGCATCCTATACAAGCGCTCCTTCTCTCAAATGGATGGCCGACCATATCTGAGGTGCCTCTCTCCCGATCAGGCCGAATATGCCCTACAGGAGCTTCATGAAGGCATCGGAGGGGCACACTCCGGATTTAGGTCTTTGGCCCGGAAAGCTTTGAACTATGGGTACTTCTGGCCGATCCTTCTCCAAGACGCCGAGCGACATGTTCGGCAATGCAGCACTTGCCAGAGACACTCCAGCATCCGACGCCTCCCTCAGGCCAACCTTGCCTCTCTGTCGAGCCCTATCTCCTTCGCGATGTGGGGAATGGACTTGCTAGGGCCTTTCCCTCCGGCTCCGGGTCAGTTCAAGTTCTTGATTGTAGCCATCGACTACTTCTCAAAGTGGGTCGAGGCCGAGCCCCTCGCCACTATAACCGAGAACAAGGTGGTGCAGTTCTTCTGGAAAAATATCATCTGCAGGTTCGGAGTCCCCCGCGTCCTCGTGACGGACAACGGTACTCAGTTCACTGGTGCGGCGTTCCGAGCCCTGTGCGATGACCTCGTCATTCAGCAGCGCTTCTCGTCCGTCTCACACCCTCAGTCGAACGGACAGGCCGAGAATGCTAATAAGCAGATCCTCGCAGGCATCAAGAAAAGGTTGGACAAGTGCTCCAGAGGTTTGTGGGTCGACCAACTCCCTAATGTGTTGTGGAACTACCATACAAGCAAGCGGACGCCCACCGGAGAGTCCCCTTTCAACCTTACTTATGGGGCCGAGGCCGTGATACCCCTCGAGGTCGGAATACCTTCCCCTCGGCTCATAGCCTATGACGAAGCGCAGAATGCCAGGGACCTCAGAGGAAACTTGGACCTGATAGATGAACTGAGGGAAAGGGCATCGATTCGGCAGCAGAATTACAGAAGGAGGGTCGAGCTAGCGTACAACAAGAAGGTCCGACCCGCCAACCTTAAGCAAGGAGATTTAGTCCTGAGGAAGCTGGCCATATCCTTCCCCGGTCAGAAGAACAAGCTAGCTCCGAACTGGGAAGGTCCGTACAGGATCACAAAAGTTGTCCGGCCTGGGGCGTACCGTCTTGAAGACATGGAAGGCAGAGAGCTTCCGAGGACTTGGAATGCCGACCACCTCCTAAAATACCAAGAGAGCGTTCCGACGCCACTCTAAGTAACAAGGGGTATCGGGCCATCCCAATCCTCCGACTTGTAACCCATTTTTTCATAAATTGTACTATGTAAAACGGTTCGCCGTCGAATATAAATAAAGAAAGCTCTGTTTGTGAATCTGCATGTTTTTCTCCCCCCTTATCACCTGCCTTTTTATGATTTCAACCAATGGTTCGGAGTCCACGTTCGGCTCAGCCTCATTCCCTCGGTTCGTCTCCGGACGGACCAGAGGCGAACCGCCGTTCCGAACTGCTCCCACAGCCGTTGAACTGTACCGATGGTTCGGAGTCCAACACTCGGCTCGACTTTACCACCTCGGCTCGTCTCCGGACGAACCAGGGGTAGATCGCCGTTCGGAATTGCTCCCACAGCCGTTGAACTATACCGATGGTTCGGAGTCCAACACTCGGCTCGACTTTACCACCTCGGGTCGTCTCCGGACGAACCAGGGGTAGATCGCCGTTCGGAATTGCTCCCACAGCCGTTGAACTATACCAATGGTTCGGAGTCCAACACTCGGCTCGACTTTACCACCTCGGCTCGTCTCCGGACGAACCAGGGGTAGATCACCGTTCGGAATTGCTCCCACAGCCGTTGAACTATACCGATGGTTCGGAGTCCAACACTCGGCTCGACTTTACCACCTCGGCTCGTCTCCGGACGAACCAGGGGTAGATCGCCGTTCGGAATTGCTCCCACAGCCATTGAACCATAATCAAGGTCCGGAACACATAATCCGAACTCTCTTAACTATTAGCAGAAATCTGAAGGCACGCGCATTCGGTCGGCTCCCGAGCAAGTGCCTTCCCGAGCGTGTAAACGGGGAAAACACACTTTCCCCTCAACTTTCGTGCGTGATCTCGATCAGACGGCTCAGATCCTGCCACCTGCACTAAACGACAAGATAACGTTTTCTTGGAGACCGAGCCACCTCGAGATTCGCGCCTACATTCAACGGCTCAGATCTCGCCACCTGTTCTGAACGACAAAATAGCACTTTCTAGAGCGCGGAGTCGCCTAGGAATTTGTGGCGTACCGCGTCAGAGCTGCTAAATGACAAAGTACCTTACCCATGGAGACCCGTTCGGTTAAGCAGACACGCTCGGTTCAAAAATCTTGGCGCGACCAACATAGTTACAGGCGAAAACGAGTATGCAAAGCAACGAAAGGAAATTTTATTAATTGTCGGCGCATAATACAAAACATTCCTTTACAAAGCGTTGGCAAACAAAACAGACAATTCCCGACCCACTACACTTGTCTCTCATATATAAAAATCCTCACTAGACTGATCGTCCTCCTCGGCTGGCAACTCCTCTGCCTCCCCCCGGTGTTTCGCCATCACAGCCTGCAAGTGCCGCATCTCCGAGAGCAAGTCATCCCGCTCGGCAATAATCTTCGACTGGTTGTGCCGAATGCATTTGACCCGAAGAGCATTGCTGAATGCGGTTTGCGAGTCTTCATCCTCTCCCGCGGGGCTCAGCTCGACGATTTTATTCTCCAAGCGTTGGATCTCGGCTTCCCGGAGACTGAGGACAGACGAAAGGTGGATCCACTCACTCTCGGCTCGGCGTAACTTCAGATCAGCACTCCTAGGGCTCAAAACCACCGTCCCAGAGGTGGCCTCGGATTCGGAGTCATCATTCGAACGTTCGGAGTCCGAGTCGTAGATCGTCACCATGAGCTGAAAGAAAAGAAAAACGAAGAACACGACTTCAGTACACAACTTCAACCTCAATACACTGCTGATGGCTAACACTTGAGAATTTTCCAAAAAAGATTCGCATTCAAACATAATAGTGTTACAGACAGCCGGACCGACCCCATAATCAGGTTTTTACAAATAACAAACAAAAAGGGAAAACGACGTGATCAGGGCCTCTTCGGAAGGGGAATGTTTCGGTTTAGGGAAATGCGAGGACGACGAGGCCTCCCCTCCGAGCTCGACCCTAAACCAACGAAGCATGATCCCCCTTCACTGCTGGTCCTAACAGCGGCGCCGACGAGGCACCGCTCGACGAGACAGCCGCGCTACTCTGAGCATCGGCCGGACTCCGCCGGGTCGCAGGCGACCGCGTCGCAAGTTCGTAAAACGTGATCCCCCTCGCGCTCTCCTCGCGAGTGCACGACGTGCTGCGGACATTAGCTCTCTCCGGCATTGGCTTGAGCGACGCGATCTCCTCCTCCAATTCGATGATTCTATCCCTCAAGACGTCGTCCTTCGCCAATTTCTTCGGTCGAGGGGCCCTCAACGGGTCCGAGGCATTGGCGCTATCAGTCGCAAGCCGTCGGTAATGGGTGACCTCGATCCCCCTATCTATGGTGATCCTTCTGAGCCTGTCGACTTCGGCCGATAGCCTCTTGCGCTCGGTTGACGCTTTCTCCAGTTCGGAAGCCAGCTTCTCCCCCTCCACCGAATGTTCTTTTTCCGCTAGCTCCAAGTATTGGACCTCGGCCAAAAGGTCGTCATTTTTCTGCTCGACGGCAGTAAGCTCCCCACGGAGCCGCGCGACTTCCCCTTCGGGACCAGGAGCTTGGGAGCGCTTCCGCAGTTGATGCAGCTCGCGACAGTACCTCCTTAGAATTGCCCTCACCTCCTCCGCCTGGCCGAGCAGGAGAAACCGCCTTTGTCGGCTGTCCGAAAGCTCACGCTTCAATTTGGCCAGCTCCTTCCGAAGGAAGACGAGCTCCGTGACCGGACCGAACACCACCTGAAAAGCGGAGATAAATCCGATGGGACAATTCACGGAAACATCTATGACTAATCATGCGCAAACCCGGCCAAACAAGATATTTTTCATTTCAGAATTAAGGTGAAAAAGTCTTACACTAGCGGTGGCCAGTCCGCAGTTAGGCTTACAAAAGAAAAAATACAAAAAAAAAAAAACAACCGAGTCAGGGGTCGACCTTTTTGCCGTTCGGGTCCGTCGACCCCCCGGTCTTGTCCACGCCACCGTCTCCGCCTCCGCCTTCGCTCCAACTTTCCTCCTCGGAGTCGTCCTCCTCCTCGCCCTCGGCCTCGGACTCCCCGGGGACCTCGACGATTTCCGTCTCTCCCGCTGGTCCGAGCATCCCCTCGGGCACACCCTCCTCCCCTTCCACGGGGTCGTAAAAGTGGTAGGAGGAGGTGTCGAAGCCCGGGTTCCTGGCGGCTATGTGGATCAGCGCTCGACCATAAGCGTCCTCCATGTTCTGGAGCATGTGCTGAGCGGCCTCCTCCTGCACGGCTTTCTTCACCCTCTTCACCTTCCTGAGGTGTTTGGCCTTGATCTTCTCGGCCCTCTTCCGAGCGTCCTCTACCTCCGACCGAGCCTTAGCCAGCTCCTCCCTCAGTTCGGCAGCCTCCTTCACCGACGCCTCGATCTTGGCCGCCGTATCCTTCAGCTCGGCCACCTCCTTCTCCGAGGCCTCAAGCTTGGCCGCCGTGTCCTTTGACAGCTGAACGGTGTCGGCCAGCTGCTTCTCCAGCCCCTTCACTTCGGTGGCCCTCTTCGTCGAAAGAAGCAGCTCGGAATCAAGCTGCTTCGCGACCTTGACGCGCTCCGCCCTCTCCTTCTCCTTCTCCTGATCCTTCTTCGCCAACTCCTCGACCAAGAAATTGAAGTGGCAGAGGGTCTGGAAGAGAACAACACGTTAAAATCCGAGTCCAAGAACTTAGAAAAATTCTAAGGAAGAAATTTGGATAAAGAAGAGCTCAGCATACTTACCGACATGGTGTTCCGGGCAATCTGCATCACGGCGTCCCCTGCCATCCCGGCCTTCAGGGTCGCTCGGTCCTTCGGGGTCGGCAGGTGCCTCACCGCCTCCATGCAGATGTTTCCGTCGCCCAGAAAGTCGTCGACGTTCATCACCTGCCAATCGGGGACGAAGATCTGCTTATGACGCTCGGTCAAGATCTTCTCCGCGTCGGAGGTAAGGGGCAGAACCGGGAGGAACAGCGCATCCATCACCCCGAACCCGCTGCTCGACGGACCGGGAGCGTCCGCCTCCGAGGAAGGTGCAGGTGCATCCGAGGCGAGGGGATCGGGGACCACGACCCCCCCTGATCGGGGATCGCGACCTTCGTTGGAGAGACAAGGACCTCGATCTCCCCCTCCTTGAGGACCGCGACCTTCGGTTGGTCGGCAGTCTTCACAATCGAGGCCTTCTTCGAGGCCCGGCTGTCCTGAGGCGCTGCCGACGGCCTCTTCTTATTCTCCTGCTCTGCCCTGCCCTTCACCACCAGAGCCTTGTAATCGAGCTTCATCGTCTCTGCAAAAACCGAATGAAAAAACTTAGAAAAATTTTCATAAATTTTAAACAAGGAGTATAAATACCAGATGCGTACGAGGGTCGATCGGACTGAGACCCCCACGGAACAGATGCTCCTCCGTAATATCTTTCCAGCTTAGCGCTGGCAGGGCGAGGAGCTTCTTCTGGACCTCAGCCTCCTCAGCATTCAGCGGGACGTCCTTCTTTGTACGCTTGGGCAGGCCATCCTTCGCCCAAACTGTCGGTATCGCCCATGGCGTCAGGGCTCGGACGAGGAAGTACTTGTCCTTCCAATGTTTGATCGAGTCCGGGTTCTCGATCAATTTGACTCCCGTCCGAGGAGAAAGGAAAAACCTTTGCTCGTCCCGCCTCGGCTGGCAAGGTCGGAAGAGACTCCGAAAGAGGTACATAGTCGGCTTGGCGCCGATCTCTTGGCATCGGAGGAGGAACGCTACGACGTGCCTCCATGTGTTCGGCATCAGTTGGGTGGGACTCAAACCGTACCAGACCAAGACTTCGACCACGAACGGGTGGAGGGGAAAGCGGAGCCCGGCGATGAGGGAGTCGACCGGAAAGACACATACGTCCGGTGAGGACTTAGTGTTGGCTCGGAACCCCGGCCCAGGAAGGAGCAACACACACTCAAGAGGGATCTGGAAACCCTCTCGGATCAGATGAAGATCTGTCTCGGCAAGAGTCGAGATCCTATGATCGACCTCGGACAGCTCCCTAGGCTCGTTCTCCTCCACCAGTTTAGCCGTACCTTGAGTGACCCTCTCCAAGGTATCCTCGGCGTAATCCCGGATGCCTCCCACACTCGACACGACGATGGGCTGCCGACCGAATGCCCCCGCTCTCTTCGGCGTCTCCACTATCGTGACCACGCCTTTGCCCTTTCGGGACTCGGCCACGACTTCCTCGGGCACTTCGGCCACTTCACCCTCTTTATCCGGACGAACAACGTCTTGCTCGCTCGGCTCCATTACTCCCTTCCCTTTATCCCCTCGGCCAACGGCTTGCTCCGAGGCGGGGGTCTCAGCCGAAATCTTAACCATGTTTTCCTAAAAAGAGAAGGGAAAGAGACTGACCTTGAAGTGACAGGTGCGGTCGGAAAGTTCGCCGGAACTAGGAACGCTACCGCGACAGCTAGCAACGCCACCAGAGAGCTAAAAACTTCGAAACAAAGTAAAAACGGAAGAGAGAGAGTAAGAGTGAAAAGTGAAGACTTGGTCTTGGGGGGGTGAAGATTTATAGTAAAATTGGGACGTCCCTTGGACTTCCAATGAAAGTTCGCGACTTTGGGCTGCTCTCGAAACGTCGCGAAGGCCCATCACCACTGTCTCCCTCACCAAGTCAACTAGCTCGGCTCCAGAGGATCCGAACCCGAGCAACAAGCGATCCGAACACGCCGACAGTAGGGTCCGATCGGAATCCGAGCAAGTACTTCCCCGAGCGTGTAAACGGGGAAAACTCACTTTCCCCTCAACTTTCGTGCCCGATCTCGATCAGACGGCCCAGATCTCGCCAAGAGCACTAAACGACAAGATAGTATTTTCTTGGGAACTGCGCCCGTCTCGAGATGCGCGCCATCATCCAACAGCTCAGGGTCTGCCACGTCGCTCGAACGATCGAGCCTTCGGATGCCCCACCTATACCTAGAAGGAACCGGAAAAATTTTGATTCAGCTTTGAGGCGCCGCCTTCGGCGAGCCCCCCCCAGGTCCCGTGTCTCGGCTGGTATTCCACCGACCCACGGGCCCCGATCAGAAACAGATCGGCGCTCCCCCCATCTCTAACTCCTCCGGGCTGACATCCATCAGAAGCCGTCAGCCCGGAAGGAAGACAGAGATGGGAGGGGACCCATCAACACTCTGAGATCAGGAGGAACGCACCGTTCCGAGCTAGTTGTTTCCAACTGGAAGGCGCGGCTTGTCAGAGGGCTCAGACCGCAGCGCCTTCACAGTTGCAAACAACAGACTCGGACGGTCCAGAAGCCCGAGCTGCAACTCATGATGAAGCGCACCATTCCGAGCTGGTTGGTTGCAACTGGAAGGCCCAGTTTGTCAGAGGACTCTGACAGCGGCGCCTTCACAGTTGCAACAAACGGACTCGGATGGCCCGGAGATCGGCATCGGACATGGATCATCACTCTCCCACCAAGACCTCCGCTCACTTCGACACTCACTTTGGAGCAACCAAAGAAAGCAGAAGATCTTGGTGAGAGAACGACCACCCGTCCTCCCGAAGGGGCCCACACCCCCGGTCCGGACTATGGTCGTCGCCACTACTGCCTTATCCTCTCCCGCTCCTGACATCCCCTTCGGAGCAGTGAGGAACGGGAGAAGAATAAGACAACAGAGCGACCACCCGTCCTTCTGAAGTAACTCATCCCTCGGATCCGGACTACGGTCGTCACCACTACTACCTCGTCCCCCCTCGCTCCTAACATCCACTTTGGGGCCGTCAGGAACAAAGGGAAAACCAGGCAGAAGAGCGACCACCTCTCCGGACCTCAAGAAAGGAGCTACCCAAGGCAGATGCCTCCGAGGTCTGAAACTCGATTTGGTTGTGACTGAAATGACAAAGGGAGTGGAGTACTTATAACCTGCCTCCAAGAACCAGCCATTATGACCCTCGGAAGTTGAAACGCCGCGTATTAATTATGGGAATTATCCTTAATGACCCTCGGAAGTTGAAACGCCGCGCATTAATTAAGGGAGTTATCCTTAATGACATCGGAAAGGCGGAACGCCGCACATGTCCCGAGGCTCCATTAATACCATTGGGAACAGAGCCATCTCGGATTGCCAAAAACCACAGGCCCTCGGTCGGCTGCCGAGCAAGTGCCTTCCCGAGCGTGTAAACGGGGAAAACTCACTTTCCCCTCAACTTTCGCGTCTGATCTCAATCAGACGGCCCAGATCTTGCCGAGAACACTAAAAGACAAGATAGTGTTTCCTTGGGAGCTGCGCCCGTCTCGAGATATGCTCCAGCATCCGACAGCTCAGATGGCGCCACGTCACTCGGCCTGCCGAACCCCCTACCTCCGGTCGGCAGCCGAGCAAGCGCCTTCCCGAGCTCGTAAACGGAGAAAAACGCTGCCGAGCGGTAACAACCGTCAGATCTTTACGAAATTCGCTCTCGTCCATGATCAACGGTTCAGATCGAGCCACGTCATTAATCGGTATTTAAATCATTTTTTATTTATTTAAATCGTTTTATTTATTTAAAAATTGCGAAAAAATTACTAAAAATTCGGGAAAATTAACTAAAATTTCTGGAAAATAGTTGGAAGCTTGGGGGGACATTTTCGAACCCCTAGACGAACAATTATTACCCAGGGTATACCGTTAAAGACCCCCGAACGATTAGTAAACACGTCGCAAAATTAAATAAATAGTCCAAAAAAATAGATAAAACCCCTTAAATACCCGATCTGACCAGAGAACAGCCAGCGGCGTCAAAAGCTACCTCACTACCCCCTTTCTAGATTCAAAATCCCACATTTGGACTCCGATACAACTCCACCAGCCACTAAAACAGCTAGACTACTCCTCAAAGTCTGATCACACTCAGTCTTTAGGAGTGGGGGGCTCGTGATATGGCTAAAAATGGGGTTAAATCGGAACCGTCCAGATCGAGCACGAATCTTGAAGCACGGGGTTAAAAAGGTAATTTCACATACAGATGGATCCAAAACGGGTATTGGGCCTCCTTCTCACAAAACCAACCACCCGCGAATAGATCCACTTCAACTGGGCACCGGGCCCGACCCGATACAAGCCCGGTCCACCAAGAGGAGAATCAGGCCACTGATTTGACTAAATCAAATCAATAAGCCTGATTAGCTCTCACCAGGGAATCAGGATCTAATTTCCTAAAACATAATAGGAGGATTTTTCTCCTGGCTGTTAGGCAGGAAATCAGGATCCTAACAGTTCCAAAGGCGACTATAAATACAGCCCCTCTACCACCAAGACCAGGTTAATCACTTTTTGACCACTTAAGCTTTTTCTTAATCTTTTCCTGATTACTGACAAGAGCGTCGGAGGGTGCGTCGCCGGAATCAACCCCGGTGTCTCGCACTTCCTTGCAGGTTGCGGCAGGAGCAAGAAGGACGAGTCAACTGTTCAGGTCTTTCCCGGACCCACAAATTCTATCTGCTTACCCCCACACCGAAATCAGCGGTAACAATAATCAATTGTCAAGTGAAGGGTTTAAACAGTGGCATAATATTAGTCATAGACCTCAAAGTCATGAAGAGAGTGAAAACCACATTAATTGCATGACAAGTTGGCTTGAATTGGAGACGAGATTGCAAAAATGTGAAGTTATTGACAGATGTGTGGAACTACTAATTATAAAGGAAAAAGAACATTAGAGACATGCTTTATTAAGAATTATTATTGTAATTAAAATACTAGCTAAAATAGCATTGGCATTTCGTGGTGACAATGAGAAGATTTATGAAGAGAATAATGGTAATTTCTGAAGGATGAAACAGCTCCTACCAACTCCCCTATTCTCCTCTTCCTCACCACCACTCAACTGACAGCAACCTCCTCTAACCTTCTCCTTGCTTAGAACTTCCCCTCCCCTCCCTCCGTGTCACTTCTTCTTCTAATCCCAGAGTGGGTGATGGAGCTCACCTTTATCGAGCTTTGTGGCGGTGAGCTAACGTGTTGTAGCGGTGAGCCTACGGTGGAGGTCCCCCAACAACAGCCCAGCGTCCCTCAATCTCCCTCCCTTCAATCGGTTACGCCATTCCCCCCCCCCCCCCCAATCAAATCCCCGATAACACCCCCAACCGACTCCCGACCTCCTGCGAAACCCCCTCAGCAACTTCTCCACCCCCACCCCCACCCCCACCCCCCACCCCAGCACCCACCAGCTGCAGTGACGGAGGAAGAGACTAGGAGGCTCAGTCTGACGCAACTCTCCGCGCGTGCACAGGAAGCACACAAGCAGTGGGGGAAAGTTGACGGTGGTCATCATCGCCAAACCTACTCCTCATCAAGAGTAGCACCCCCAAACTCTACAATCACCCTTCCTGCATATATAGATACCACTACAGCTGCAATCCCCTCACCCTAATCACAGAACCCTCAAAGTTATAGGGAGGACGAAGAGAGGCGGCGACTCAGACCTAATCCACGCAAGGATGCACACAAGCAACCGGGGAACTTTGAAGTAGGTCATCACCGTCACCATCACGCAAGACCTTCGGCGAGAGGATGGGCCCACAGAGGGGATCCTCCTA
Organism: Hemerocallis citrina; assembly: GCA_017893485.1. NCBI lineage: Eukaryota > Viridiplantae > Streptophyta > Magnoliopsida > Asparagales > Asphodelaceae > Hemerocallis > Hemerocallis citrina. Next base: position 72,118,261 of record CM030362.1, on the reverse strand, counting down.
CTAGCTCAGGTGAGCGTAAGAATGACCACCAACGGGGCCTTCATCGTCCCTACGAAGGCCTATACAGGAATCACAAGAGATACCAACAATCTTCTCATCATGTCCCAAAACATTCTTACCCTCAACATTCACGGCACACCCAAACCAATGCCTCCCCTCCCCACAACTTCCCTGCGGGGGCTAGCTCCCACTCCCAAGCCGCAGTGGTGGAACTCACCCACAACTCCCATACTGCCCCACTGCCGCAAATGCTGCCTAAGATGCCACTAAAGTCCTGCGTGGTGCTGTCCCAAGAGGGGGTCCCACCAAACGCGGTTTCTATGGTCCTAGGAGCAAATGAGGAAGAGGAACAGTGGAGGGTAGTTGCCAACAAATCAAAACGAACTCATAGTGTTACTCCAACCCCCCAAATCGACACCAGTAAAAGGCAACGGAGGGGCAAACGAAAACCGGTACCTTGTTTTAATTGCAGCGAACTAGGTCACTACCGTAAAGATTGCACCAAGAAAGTTCGCTGCCTCAAATGCATGAAACGGGGTCACCTTTCTTTCGTCTGCACCAATGTGGTTGAGACGCACACTGACGACGATCGCCTCGTGAGTCGAGGCAGATCGCCTGAAAGTCCCACAGTCATCCGACCAGCAACAAGTCTCCAAACAATTATGAATGAAGGAAAATGGCTCTGGCAGTGGTGTGCTATCGCCAAAGTGAGAGCGGGACGTCCCTTCGAAACCCACATACTCGAAGCTCTAAGCAATAAATGGCCTATGAAGGCTCACAGAGACTGGGTGGTTAAGAAACTTTGTCACTTGCAATTTTTAGTCTCGTTCCCCTAAACGGAGAAGGTGGGTGAGGTTACGGAGATGGGCATTGTGGACTTCGGCCACTTCAAGGTGGAATTTTCTGCCTGGACACCTAGTTTTGGAGCGGAGCTCCCCCAAGGCGATCTATTCTGGATTTGGATACATAATGTGCCGCTTCACTTTTGGAAAAAAGAGGCACTGCAAGAGATTGTAGCAGATTTTGGAGCGGTGGAGGAGATCGACACGAAGACGGTGCGTCGCTCCAATATAGTGTCGGCAAGGATACTAATCCGAAGTGTGGACATCTCGTTGATGCCACGCTTTGCCAAAGTCTACTCTTTTGTTGACTCATACCTCATCTGTTTTGTGCTCGACAAGTGAGCAGCAACAGAGGAAAACTCGGCCGTCATCTCCCCTAACCCATCAACTGCTCTCAGAGACGGGCGCTCGTATAAACAGGTTGCTTCGCCATACTGGGACTCGACTATCGATGGGGCCCACGAGCTAGAAAGAGCACATAGAGAACTCATCACAGAGGCAAGAAGCAAGGAGCATAACCAGGAATAGAGGGTGGTGGGATTAGAACCTCGTACAGAATCTCCGACCAAAGGTAGTCGCCGGTGTGGAGCGACCAACAGATCCAACGGCCCAGATGGCACTAGAGACAAGCCACCATCTTTTCCAGAGTTGGGGGGTTCGGTGCAGGCGTACCATCGAAAAGAGACTCAAAAGAAGCCCCAAAATGGTAACCTATGCCTCATAAGGGATAAAAGAACTGGAAAAGAGCAAGGTTGCCCTTTAAAAGGAAGAAAGGACCCAGCTTTGGGTCAGGAGTTGGTATGCGAAGCTGCGCTTGTAGCCAGGGAGTGGGTACCAAAGCGCAGTAGGTCGCCAGAAAAGGAAAAAGGGGAAGCTACGGATAAAGAACCCCAGAACACAGGGTCTACTTTGGGGGTGAAGACAAGCAAAGACCTGCTCGCCAACAAAGGCAAAAGGGCTGTGGAGACAGACTGTGCGAACGAGTCGTACTTGTAGCGCACCTCTGCAAGAGTGGGTGGAAGTGGATCGTCAGACAAGTGTGGAACTTTCCCCTTTGAGGAAGAAGCCAAGCTCAGATTTGAAGAAAGCCATAGATCAAGCTGTAGGGGAAATGAAAGTGGGTAGAGGAAATAGAGATAAAAGAAGAAAAGAAGACGTGCTCCCATTCAAAACCCTTCCGAATTCCAAGGCTGTCACTTCGACCGTTCCGCCTACCTACCCCAATGAGACACGTGGCGAGCGGAGTGCGGAGCGACGGACACGCGCCCCGCTATAGTAGACAGTGGGAGATAAAGTAGAGATGAGCGGTAAAGTGACTCGCGGAGGAGAAATCCCTTCGCGTGAGCCGGGGGTTTCTCAAAGTGAAGTAATATTGGAGAACTCTTATATAGAAGTTAGTGGGCCCAAAGAGGGGTGCAAATCACTGTTTATGGTATCTGAGGGGTCCAAAAGCGGGCCCATTGAGGGTTCTGTGACAGGTAGCACCGCCTTACTGACAGAATTGCCATCAACCTGCGGGCTCATTGAGGAGTCCGTGATGAGAGAGACTGCTTTACAACTGGCTACTCAATAGATAGATAGTGATGAGGACTTAGCAGAGCGCTTAAACTTAGACGAAGAGTTCTCATTTACGGATGAGGAGTCAGAGGACCTTGAGTTTATGGCTGATACTCAGTGTCAGATTTCACCAGAGTTGGTCTTATCTACCTTCCCGGATACTGCACCTGACTTGGATTGCAGAGTGCCTAGCAGAACGGTTGGGTTCAGGGTACAGCGGTCGCATAAGAGGGCTCATGCGGAGTCCCTGGATGACTACCTGGAGGTTGCGGCGGCAGCCAAAGTGACAAAATTCGATGATGGAGGTACGAGATGTTTTTTAGCCTCTGTTTTAAATTTCATGTTTGATTCAGATGTTTTCTACCTAGCTCATACATGTGATTTAGAAGTTTGTGACAGAGAGTGTAATGCTCTTCTGCTCAACAAAATTAGGGGGTGGGAGATTGCCCGGTCTAAGACGAACTCTCAGATAGACATATGGTCTAACTCTGACTCAATGGAGGTCGGGGAGGATGAACCCCGACCCACACCCACGATCAACCTAAACACAGTTGCCCAATGAATACACTATTTTGGAATGTTAGGGGGCTAGGGGATAGGGTAAAGAGAGATATGGTTAGGGACGTTATTAAGAGCTCCAAGGCAGATGTAGTAGGGTTACAGGAGACCAAACTCACGAATGGGTTTAAACTCAAAAGAGTAGGTGCAACAGGATCAAGGAATGGGTGCTGCGTCTGTCTGCTGGAGCATCGGGAGGGATTGCCATTGGGTTCAATCCGGATGTCTTCACCTGTTCTGAGGATTACTGCGGAACGTTTTCCCTGACTATCCGGCTTAAACGACGAGCAGATGATTGGGTACAGACGATCACAGTCGTCTATGGGCCGAATGTAGCTTCAGAGCGAGAAGCCTTTTGGCTAGAGCTAATCAGTATTAGACAACGTTGGTCGGGTGCTTGGATTGTCGGGGGGGGGACTTCAATATCACCAGATTTGCTTTTGAGCACAAGGGAAGAGGGTCCAGTGACAGGCACAGATGAGAGTTTAATAGGGTGATCACGGAACTTGAACTAATTGATATCCCGATTAATGATAGACTATTTACTTGGTCCAACATGCAAGCTACCCTGATTATGGCCAAATTGAATAGGATTCTTGTATCAATGGACTGGGAGGCCAAATTCCCTTTGGCGAGCGCTAAATCTATCCCTAGACCTACATCAGATCACACCACGGTCGTTCTTGATGCCGAGGTACAGGGACCTCCTAGACTAAGGAAGTTCAGATTTGAGAAGGCCTGGCTCGAAATCCAAGGTTTTCACCACATGGTGATGGAAAACTGGGCGCTCCCAACCATGGGTACGGATGTAGCATCGCGATGGTGTGAAAAACTACGCAGATGGAGAAAGCGGCTACGTAGGTGCAACCGATCTAGATTTTCGACCATATGGCGTGCAAAAGACTCATTTTTGGAAGGCATTGATGAGTTAGAAAGACTGGAAGAAACGAGGGTCCTTTCACAAGACAAAAGAAATAGGCTGCTAGCCCTCCGAGAAAATATCGCCAATCTTCATAAGCTGGAGGAGATCAAATGGCAGCAAAGGTCGAGGCTTTGTGGCTCAACGAGGGAGACGCGAACACGGCTTACTTCCACCGAATAGCAAGCGCAAGGCGCAGGTCCAACCTAATCTTGTCAATCCAAACGGACTCGGGAACCTTGCAAGACGAAGCTGTGATTTATCAGACATTTCTAGATTACCACAAGGGCCTCTTTGGGACGAAGAATGGTTTCAGGGTCCCACTCAAGGAAGACTTCTGGCAGGGCAGTCAGAATGAGTCAGCACAATCGCTCTCTAACTTGGAGGCACCCTTTTCGATGATAGAAGTGGAAAATGCCATCAAGCAAATGGGAGCAGACAAGTCGCCCAGGCCAGATGGTTTCCCAATGCTATTCTTCAAGGTGTTATGGGAAGAAATAAAAGGGGACATCATGGTATTGATGGATGAATTCTTCCACAACAATCTCAGACTGGGCATGTTCAACTTCGCGGAAGTAATACTGATCCCTAAGAAAACGGAATCATCGAGGGTGGGAGATTTTAGACCGATCAGCCTAATAAACTGCTCGGCTAAGATCATCACTAAGGTCCTGGCCATCTGCCTGGGAAACATAATGGACAGTTTAATTTCCAAAACCCGGGCTGGTTTTATCAAGGGCAGATGTATCCTGGATTGTATGGCTACTGCAGAACAAGTCATTCACCACTGCCATACGGACCAGTCTAAGAATTTCCTCCTCAAACTAGACTTCGAGAAAGCATATGACTCCGTTGACTGGAAGTGCTTGCTGGAAGCTCTCAGAGGGAGAGGCTTTGGGGATAAATGGATTAGGTGGATCAAATAGTGCTTATACACTAGTAAAACGGCAATCTCGGTGAATGGACGGCCGGGTCCACCATTTCCATGCAAGAGGGGGCTTCGGTAGGAGGACCCGCTGTCTCCGCTACTATTCACCATCGTTTCAGATGTACTGAGGGGCATGCTAGATAACTGTAGGAGGAAAGGCTGGATTGCGCTCGTGGCTAGCAATCAATCTAACCAAGGGTGCACGATTCTTCAGTATGCTGATGATACCCTACTTTTTGGTAACGGAAATAGGTCAGAGACAGTCTGCTTTAAAGGACCCTCTACTGCTTTGAAGCCTGGTCAGGTCTCAGGATTAATTTCCACAAAAGTGCGTTGATTCCATTTGCTCTATCCGATGTAGTGGCTAAGGACCATGCGACCATTCTTAACTGTGTGACAGATGAGTTCCCAATCAAATATTTAGAGCTTCCACTCAAGCCAGGAAAGCTCACTAAGGCAGACTGGCTACCTATTATAGATAGGGTGGAGGACAGGTTGTCAGGTTGGAAAGGAAAGTTGCTCTCCATCGGTGGTAGAGTGGTGCTCATCAACTCAGTGTTGTCTAATCTGTCCATTTATTACATGTCGTTTTTTGAGCTTCCTAAGTGGGTAATCCAAAGGATAGACCGAATCCGAAAAAGATTCCTTTGGAAAGGGGCAGACTCAAATAGAGGAGGATACCACCTGATCAAATAGAGTATCGCTTGCATAAAGAAGAAGCATGGAGGGCTAGACATCATCGACCTTAGAGATATGAACCTCGCCCTTTTGGGGAAATGGTGGTGGAAGGTATTTCACCACAGCGGGGAAGGATGGCAGGATTACATTCAACCATACCTGCGGGGAAAAGGTACGAGAAATCTAGGCTTCCGACTAGGGGCTAGAGTTTCTCGATTTTGGAAAGGTATTACCAAAGCAAGCGGACCGTTCAACTCAGCTGTTACATCGAATATCGATAATGAACGGTCCACCAGATTCTGGTGGGACAAATGGTGTGGTGCCCTTAAGGAAACCTTCCCGGAGCTGTATGAGAAAGCAAATCGACCGAATATATATGTGGCTGAGACTTGGAAGAGGGGCAATTGGAAACCATCGTTCCGAGGAACTCTTACCCCAGAATTACACCAGCAACTGCTTGAATTGCAAGCACACATTACTCGGACAGGTGCGAGGTGTACTCAAGGCCCAGATCAGATGCACTGGGGACTCGAGTCCAAGGGAGCTTTCACGATTAGATCTCTGTATCATTGAATCCACTATCGAGGATGTGGGCCAGGCTGGGCACAGGTGTTATGGAAGGCGAAACCCCCCCTTAAACTCAGGGTCTTCCTCTGGCTAGTGCTCAACAATGCAATTCTCACCAGAGAGAATCTTGCTAAAAGACAACTCCAGATAGCGACTAACTGTGGATTCTGCAACATGCATGCGGAAAACTTGAATCACCTTTTTATTCACTGCCCAAGGAGTAAGGCAACAATGGTAGAGGTTTTACGAGCCTTGGGAACAGATGATTACCCTAGTGAATATGAGGATCTGTAGATTGGCCCCAAATTCGCCTCGATTCGCCACGAAATGAAGAAAGCGCAGTATATTGCCATTGCGGCAACCACATGGGTGTTATGGCTAGACAGAAATAATTTCTATTTTCGTGCTTCATATAATAGTATTTTTGGTAACCTTACTCATATCATGCATCTTATTTCTTTTTGGACTACAGCGGCCGCCACAGGAATGAGAGGGAGGATCGCTAGAGTCTTCCAGGTGGAGGAGTTTGATGATGAGGAGGTAGAGTTCGGGCCGACTCTGGACTGAGGGGCGGATGCCGTCCAGTTTCCTCAGAATTTCATTTGCCGCAATCTACACTTCTTTGTATCTTGTATCGACCCTCTGTACTTTTGGTTGTATGCGGTATGGATGATTAGACCCAACCCCCAGGGTTTTGTTGGGGGATTATGTTTTATTTCCTGCATTGTACCTTTTGGATTTCTCCCGGTACACCGGGGTTATTTTATTAATTTCTTATTAATGAAACAGGGTGGCGTTATTCCACCTTTTACCTCAAAAAAAAAAAAAAAAAAAGGTAATTTCTTAAGCATGATTGAAATGATTGCCGAATTTGATCCCATCATGAAAGAACACATTAGTATTTCCAAAGCGGTGAATCCCGTAAGCATTATCTTAGCCACAAAATTCAAAATGAATTAATAGAATTGTTGGCAAGTAAGGTAAAAGGTGCAATCATTAAAATAATCAAAGAAACAAAGTATTATTTAGTAATACTTGATTGTACTTCAGATGCAAGTCATGAGGAACATATGTCTCTGGTCATACGGTGTGTTGATGTTTCAAAAAGTCTGATAAAGGTAGAAAAATTCTTTTTAGAATTTTTAGTTGTGGATGATACATCCGGGTTGGTACTTTTTAAAGTGCTTGAAGATGTTCTGATGGTTCTTGGGCTTGATATTTTTAATGTTAGAGGACAGAGTTATGACAACGGTTCTAATATGAAGGGAAAGAACAAAGGTGTGCAAAACAGGTTAATTACTGTTAATCCTAGAACTTTTTACATGTCAGGTGGTTGTCACAGTCTTAATCTTCTAATTTGGGATATGGCCAACTGTTGTATCAAAGCTGTGTCTTTCTTTGGAGTTGTAAAACGTTTGTATACGTTATTTTAATCTTCTACAAAGCGATAAGATATTTTGAAAAGACATGCGTCAAATCTCACGCTTATGACATTATCACAAACTCGTTGGGAAAGTCGTGTTGAAAGTGTTATAGGAATAAAATTTCAACCCGTGGAGATAAGAGATGCATTAATTGAATTGGCAAACAGTGATAGAGATCCCAAGATCAAGAGTGAAGCTGGTTCCTTAGCAATGAATGAGATAGAGAATTGGGAGTTTTTACTGGGTATGATTATTTGGCACAATATATTATATACTGTTAATTCTGTCAGTAAATACTTGCAAGAGGAAGACACATATTGATGTTTCTATACTTCAATTAAAAGGGCTCATTGCATTTTTTGAAGAGTACAGAGAAATTGGTTTTATGGAGGCTATGACTGAAGCTAAAATAGTTGCAGAGAAATTGGGTGTTGAAGCTGTTTTCGTAAAGAAGCGTGTCGTCCATAGAAAGAGAAAATTTGATGAAAGAGTTAGTGAAGAAACAACACAATCACTTGAAGAAGAATTTAGGATTCATTACTTCATAACTGTAGTAGATCAAGCTATTTCTTCACTCAACAGTAGGTTTGAACAATTTGTGAAATATGAACAAATCTTTGGTTTTTTATTTGATTTGGAGAAGTTGAGAAGTCTACATGATGATGAGTTGAAAGCTTGTTGTGCCACTCTTGAAGAGTTTCTACATCACGACTCACATTATGATACTAATAGGGATGATCTGTTTTTAGATTTGAAGCGTCTTAGATTAATTGTACCATCGGAAGCAAAAAAAAGCAATTGATGTGCTTAATTATTTGCAAAGGATGGATGGTATATTTTCATATGCATGGATCGTGTATTGGATTTTTTTTGACCATACCAGTTACTGTTGCTTCTGCAGAAAAAAGTTTTTCGAAGTTGAAAATTGTCAAGTCTTATCTTCGATCAACCATGTCTCAAGAGAGATTGAATGGATTAGGCCTACTATGTATTGAGAAGGCGATGGTAGAAAAGCTTGATTATGAACATTTAATTAGTGAGTTTGCTGCTCGCATTTAGTGAGTTTGCTGCACGGAATGCGAGAAGAAGTCATGCATTGGGATGATTAATGATGCAGGTATAACTCCTTAATGTTTATGTTTCTCCTATGTTTCATTTCTTCACTTCAGTGCTATATCATTTTCATTTAATAATTTTCTGTTTCTAATTCATAATTTTTATTTCATCTATGTAGGTGTGGCGGTGAATTGTTGAGGCAGCTTTATGCATTAAATGAGATAGAATCAGAGTTTTCCATTGACAGGTTTTGCATATTTGATTATATGTTTTCGCTCTATTTTGCATATATGTATGACGCTTATGAGTAAAGTTGTTATTTAATGATATATATTTTGCTTATTTTGCTTTGAACAATGTGCAAAAAAATTTGTACATGTTTTTTTTTTAATGTATGGGGGGGGGGGGGGGCATTTCGGAAGTTCGCCTGGGACCCCAGGGCCGGCCCTGACTTTGATATGTCATTTGGTTGTATCAACACTTACAAGTCTGTTTTCTTTGCCAAAAGTCTTATTTAGGTACCAAATGGACGTAGCTAAAAGTGATATCTATCAATTTGGTTATTCATATTATTTCTTTAAGGCAAATCTATGTCTATTTTGGCGAATTCATAACTTTAAGTCATGGATCCTTGGCAGTTTTCATAACTTGACTCAAATACTTACTTAATGTTATGAATCAATAAAATATATGTTTTAGGTTCTGTCGCTGTATCAGTGCGTCCTTACAAGATTGTCGAAAATATAGGAAGAGATACAAGTAAATGATACGATTAGAGCTACTCGATCACACTCATAAGCACTAATCGATTGAACTATGAATCAAATTGAGTTTTATTTGAGCATCTTAAAGAAATCGAGAATTAGGGATTTGAAGAATTGGGGAAAAAGACAGCGGAGATCAAGATAAGGAATGAAACAGAATAGGAGTTATAACAATCAGCTAACGCTCTCTTACAATCTCTCTCTTATTTATCTATACAATAAAACACAAAGAAATGCTATCAAGTGGCTCTCCTAGTGGAAGAAGTAGTGAAGGCTCCCCCTGAAATTTGGCAGGCCCACTAGTAGGTCAAAGTGCAAAACACCTCTACTCCCCCTCAACTGGGCTTCCGCTCTTCTTTCGGCCCAAACCGCTCCCCTTCTTTTGGCCCACCCAAACTTAGCAGCCCAAACTTGAGCTCCCAGCCTCCCGCTCCTTTTCTTTCTTCTTTTCTTTCTTTCTTTCTTTCTTTCTTTTCGCTCTAGCCTCCACCCCAAATGGCGAAACCCTAGCTAGTAGCTCCCTCTCCTTTCTTCTTTTCTTACTTTGTTTCTATGTTCCAGTCCAGCCTCCGGCTCTCCACCGAAACCCTAGCTCTCTCTTCTTTCTTCTTTTCCTTTTTTATTTCCGTGCTCCAACATCCACCATTCCACCGAAAGTCCATTACCCTAGCTCATAATCCATAGATCCAACTCATCAAAGCCCTCAATTACAATTTCGAAACCTCCAAATCTTCAAGACTACCTCCAAAGTCCGAATCTCTTCCCTCCTGACTTGACGTCAGTCGCAGATGTCGATGGTGACTTCACTGACTTGGTGAGTGATATGTGTTCATTTTTTTTTTGTTTTTTTGTTTTTTGTTTTTTTGGGAATTTTTGTTATGTTGTTTGACCGTGGTTTGTTTAGTTGTTTGACAATGTAAGTAAAGATCAATTTTGTTGTGTTTGAGAAATTATGGATTTTGGTTGGTGAGTGATGGCTTCTAAGAGGATTTGAAGAAGTTTAACTGCGCATTGATTACATGGAAATCCTTTGGAGTGAACTTTGGCCTTTTGACAGACTAATATGACCTAGCTTATTATATTTAATCGAAAAATATGTGAACCAGGATCAGTGGCTTAATCAATGCGCAGTTCAGATTAGAACCAGGATCAGTGGCTTAATCAATGCGCAGTTCAGATTAGAACCAGGATCAGTGGCTTAATCAATGGTTGATTATCCTTATAATTTGTGTTGCACTGCATGAATATCATCTTTTCTTCAAATAATGTGTATATCATCCTATATTCCTATGTTCAATTTTACTATGCAATTCAGTAAATAGATGTGTGTTGTGTACTTTCATAGATGATTTTCTTCTGAATATTAAAGTGAACTAATTAATAATAGTTCATATCCTGATACGACTTGTGTGTCTCAATCCTGGATGATAATCGAAACCATTACTCTGGGAAGCATTCTAGTAAGTGGAAACAGTATATTTTCAACCGAATGGATCTTATTCAAACACAAATAATTGTAAGAATTTCCAATTCCTTCATGCGAGAAGGATGGTACCTGCTGAATATCATAGGCTGGATAAGGCTTCAGTTTGATTCCCTCCCTTGTGGTGTTTTTTGTTTGTTTGTTTGTCGTTTAGTTTCTGTGAGTGGGAACAGAATGTGAGATATTCTCCATGGTTACCACAAGGTTCATAGTAAACAAAAAGAAAGCATTCCCGGACAACTGTTGAACTACAAATAAAGTTATACACCTTCCATAAGAAATTTTATTTAGGCCAAAAGTTACACCACCATACTCTGAGCTTCCATAAGAATTGTTCTTGTGCTGTAATTACGAGTATAATCTGATTCATTTTTTATTTTCCAGGTAAGGAAAGGCACCTAAAATGTTGTGGGCCCTGAGATCCTGTCTTGTCAGAATTCCAACCACAGGTGATATCTACAAACATCAAAATCAAACAATAAATTTAGCTGAAATTATCCAAAATCAAATAATGTAAGTAAAGGTCAATTTTGTTGTGTATGAAAAATTAAAGATTTTGGTTGGTGAGTGATGGCTTCTAAGAGGATTTGAAGGAATTTAACTGTTGAAGGATTTGAAGAAAGATCTGCCTACGTCTTACAGTGCATGTGTGATTTTTGTTATGCGTTCTTAGAAATTCTCGTAACTTTGTTTATGCTCTTTTGAAATTATGGTTAGTTTTTGGTAAAAAAATTAGATTTAAATGTACAGAATTAGCGGGCTCTATGCTAAATAGAATCTTGGTTTAACACATTTAAGAGCACTAAAACCTATACTATACTGCACCAAAGACTTGTCCCCATATTGTACCTGTCATTTCGCTCCTGCTGGATGAAAATCCTAGCTCCGCCACTGGGCTCTCCTTCAATCGTAAGGAAATCAATGGTCAAGATCTAAGCTTCCAAAAGATATTTTTCCCCCCAAAGTTTTTCACCAAAACTCAAATTCAAATCCCCCCAAAACAATTTCTTTCTTTATTTAATTCTTTCTTTTTCTCCTATTCAGATCAGTTTGCTCTCTCTATTTCCCAAACCAGAGACTCTCTCCCCTAGAGTTTTTAAGCCGCTAACTCCAAATTTTCAAAACCATTTTCTTAAACATTCGCTTCAATTCCATTAGCAAAACCTCAATCGTCCTCTCAAGCACGAATCTCAAAGCAAATCCAAATCTAAATCCAACGAACCTCAATCAAGAGGTTGTCGCCGATATCTGATCCGCTGCTGATTCTGTATCGGTGACTCCCCTTCACCAAATCGAGCATGAATATCAAGCGACCCCGTATCGGCGACTCCCCTCCACCGAATTGAGAGCCTATACATGTGATGCAACAACTCTAATTTTTAATTTTGTGTGTGCAGGAGATTACTTGGTTTTTTTCTACTCGAATTTTGTGTGTGCATGAGATCTAAGTTCAGACATGATTGTTTTAATTTTGGGTTTAAAAAAAATTAATTTGGTAATTTATTTGATGAGTTTTTATTGGTTTTAATTTAAGGTGTACGCAAATGAGAGATAGATTATTTGGTGGCCTCAATTTGGGGTTCCAAACCATAGCATGACAGGTAAGCTGATCAGCAACAAAAAATAACTTGACAAATATGCAACATTAATTTGTTTACTACAAGAGAATATACTATCGTGAAGTGTTCCCTTCACTGATTATTAGAAACCATGAATAACATAACATATATAAACTTTTAGTATATGTTTGGATATATAGGATTGAGATAACTAGAGTTTACTAATGAAGGGTGCAAACTCTCCACTCAAGAAAGACAACTAAAATTTCATCAAAAAAAGAAAGACAACTAAAATAAATTTGTTATTGATCCATTTTGAATTTTTTTTTATATATAAAGAGAAAATGGGAAGACAAAGTGAAGATAAAAAAAAATTATTAGCTTGGATTAGAGTTTTGAGAACTTCATATATTACATTTTGGTTGAAATAATAATAAGAGGTATTTCAATTGCAAACTGAGTCTGAGATAAACAAATATTTAAATTATTGGTATTGTAGATATTTTCACATATGCACTTGGGTTACAATTGTATTTAGACATGCTTAAAGTAATTATGGAATTAGAATAAGCTTTATAAACCTATATGATCATGTCCTTGCATAACTATTACAAGTATCTATAAGCGATGTTGAAGTTATTAAAAAAACTCAATGTTGTGTTTCTACCAAAATATATACATTTCAGGTAAGTTCAAACTAATAATCAAGAAGGCGATGGTTGAGCTTAAAGGTAGATATATTGCTTCCTCATATAATATGTTTGCTACTTCGATTAATTTGTTGGACCTCTAAAACTATTTTATATAGTCAAACCAAGTGCACCGTTCCAGAAACGTGCCATAGGCACGTGTCGACAGACAAACCTAGTACTCTTATAAGATCCCATCTGAACCCTACACCTGTCACTGATCATTTCCCACCTTCAATCATTCCAACATCCATTGCCAAAACACGTGCATGCTATGTAGTATCAAATTCATTCAGGTATCTGAGTTGCTTCCTGTTGTTCCTCTTGGGTCTCTCTTCTTCAACCAAGCTTAAACATTGTCCTCAAGGTTCAATGAGGAAAAGCTCACCAAGGCTATAGCATCCTCCTCCGGTAAATTTTTCCATATGATCAATACTTCCTCGACCAAACCATGTCCCCCGTTCATCCACCTTCCCAACACCTCAGCTGGTTCAAAGATCAACTGCATACCATCATTCCCTTATTCCCTTCAGGGAATCTATTGGGGATTACAGTGGTATGATCACCAATGAACTTTTTAAGCAAAGAAACATGGAATACATGGTGCATGTAACCAACTTTCCCTACCCTTTTCACCACTACAAATGGACCAAAATACTTCTTACTCAGTTACTGCACAGCCCGATGCACCACTGATTTATGCCTATAGGGTTGATGTTGACAAGGACCACTTCAAATTCCATATCCCTCCTCTTAGTATATGCTTGAGATTTAATACTGGCTTGAGCTCGAATCAAATTACTCTTTAAGTCTCAATAATACTTCTTGGTAAGAACTGAATCTACAGTTTAATTGACAGTATTATTCTTGATATAATCTGAACTGCATGAGGGTGGTTTGCCAAAGCTTCAAAAGAGAGCATCCCAGTTGAAGAGCGTCAATTTCAATTGTACCAGTATTCTGCTAAGGGCAAAAACTTTCCCCACTGCTGAAGATGTTCACTTACAAATGCCCATAAGTACTGCTCTAAACATAGATCTCAAAGGACAGGAATAGCAATTGCTTCTAAGACTAACAAATAAGAATCATCTCATACAGGGTTGGAGTATTACTTCAGATCATACAGCAATGCAGAAGTAGAATTAAAATCAGAGCAAGTGCTATTTTGCAGCAAAAAAGAGAGTAACGTGCAGGAATGATCTAATTCAAAGGACAAATAATCAAAGGACAAGTAATCGGCATGTGCAATGGGCGTTCTTATTATTAAAAAAAATTATATATAGTAAATAATAAGACATAATCTAGCTTCGAACCTGAGACCTCCCTATACTTATTACATACTCTTTACAAATTATCCCTAAGAGCAAAAACTTATATCTCTACTATTTTAATGGGAGAATTGGATTTGTAACAAACAAATCCTAACTTTGTAACTATATAAACACATATAATACACGTCCAAACTATATCCAACAAATATAAATCTCTACTATTTTAATGGGAGAGCTGAGTTTGTAACAAACAATTCCTAACTTTATAACTATATAAACACGTATAATACACGTCGAAACTATATCCAACAAATATAAATGTGCACCGCACGTGTAGCCCAAATCAAAATATTCAAATATAAACTGTTTTTTCTTATTCAATGTATATTCATTTTATTTGATGGCTTTATTTTTTTAGACATGCATCGCACGTACAATATACTAGTTTTATGAGTGGCACTTTTGTAAAATAATTATGTCGCAGATAAATTTGAACTTCAAGGGTATCATGGTAACTAACAACTGTTGAGTAATGAATGGTTAATATAACTCACTTAAATGTGACTGGTTGAGATTAGATAATTGAATGCATGTCTACATGACAACCTCAACTCTCCCATTATAATATTAGAGATTTGAAAAATGTAGGTAACCAGTATTTTGAAACCTTCATGCATACATATGTTCAAATACTGGGAATGTTCTGCAATCCACTTGCAATGTAACCAAGGTAGCATGCAAGCAAAATTGAAGTATCAACTACACTTGCAGTTGTATCCGCAATTGTATGGACAATTTGAGGAAGTGGCCACAGTAGTGACTGCTAGAAGTAACTGAGGTTTACTTAAAACTCGAGCGAATTGATGCAACAATAGAAGCAGCAGTGGTCACCTGTGATGGTTGACAATGGAAGGATGCAACAATAACAAGGGAAATGGTTGAATGCAGTAGTTGCAAGATTGTAGTATTAGTTTACAACATTAGCTGCAACAACTTGGTACAAATTGAACTTTACAATTAAGAAAACTATGGAGGTTGTGTTCAGGCCCGGCCCTCTATGGATGCAAGTGATGCACTTGCATCAGACCCCCAAAATCATCAAAAAAAGGGGCCTCCGTTTTCAGAAAAGAATTTTTTTAATATTAGCTTCAGGCCCTCCGTTTTCAGAAAAGAAAAAAAATTATATTAGCATCAGGCCCTAAAATCCATGAATCGTTTTATTTTTTTTATAATTATATATTAGCTTCGGCCCCTAAAATATTTTATATTAGCTTCAGGCCCCTAAAATCCAAGATTTCTCATGTACACATTTTATTTTTTTCTAATACATGAATTGTTTTTTTAGGTATATATGGGGCCCCTTTTGAGATTTTGAGAGTTTGCTTCAGGCCCCTAAAATCCTAGGGCCAGCCCTGGTTGTGTTGTTATGTTGCAACTAATCTTATGTGAAACCTGCAGAAATACTTGCAGTTGGGCACCACAATGTTCTATACATACATGAACCCTATACTAGAAGAAATATACTTGTAATGAACATATTTACATATAAACTTTCCCAAGCCAACGCCAACATCTAAAGATAAGAAACAACTAATAAATAATCGCTAATATCCTAGACATAGGTCGATTATAGGGAGTTAAAACTGTTGACAAACTCGGACAGTAAATAATTAAGTTACAATTGACCTAGACTTGGATAACATTGACAAATAGTTACTAACTGACCTAAAGTCTAAAAGAAAGACAACTGTGGGCAAACAGGACGTCAAAAAGGTTGTGCTCAGACTCAACTTCAGTCTATTACACATGATTGGAATCAACTAACAATTGACTCAACTTCACTCTACTACACATTATTGGAATGGACCAACAATATACTCAACTTCCTTATATTACACATTACTGGAATCAATCAACAATAGACTCAACTTCCTTCTCTGTCTCCTTACCGCTCCAATCAAGAATAAAGCTCATCACACTCAACTTCTCTCAATTTCACATTCAATCCCTTCCACCAAATACCAAAAACAAGATCCACTATACAAATTCAATATGGACATAAAATAATCCTGTAACTCATACCTACAATTACACAGGCTTAAGTAACTCTTTCTCATTACTTTTCAGCATTGAACACTAGAACTCAAAGCTAAATAACAACCTACCAATCAAATCTCTAACCAACTTTCAAATTTATCATTTTTACATTAAAATCCGCATATAAATATAACTGACTGGTAAACACTCACAAGTATCCAAGATTTACGTAGCGATAAGAACAAATCTCACATGCAATCAAAGACACGACAAATGAAGAAACAAAGTTGTAGCAAAACTAAACAGTGGACACAAAAGGCCACTAAATCACCGAAATCCTTGGCAAATGAGGAGGACCAAAAGGCTACTCACACTCAACAAAATTTCTTTTGTTGCACATTATCGCAATCTATAAATAACAGACTTACCTAAAGTCCCAAAACTAAACCTTACAGTTCTCAAGCCTAGAAATAAACAAACTAAAAAATTGATTTTCCATTACTTTTAATCATTAGAACACTAGAACTCCACCATAACAACAACCTAACAATTAAAACTCAAACCAATTACTAACAAAATTTACTTAAAATTCAACACTTTCATTATTATTATCATTATTAGGTTACTAATCAACTTAACACTGTCACAATTATATTTAAAAACAAAAAACTTGCAAGATTTAATTAACAGTCATTGATAATAATTCATAAAGCATGTCTCCAAAATAACAAGATATAAAATTGTACTAAAATATCTCAAACAAACACCAACATTCCATGCACTTAAGAAAATAAAACCAAATTGAGGAAGTTTCAACTAGACTTGTTTATCCATTTCAACATCCAAAAACCTCAACCTAATCAGCTCCAGCCTTCTGATAAACGTAAGTCATCCCGCACTTACCGCAATAATGGCGATCAAAATGGTTGGCCATGAATGTCCCCGCCCCGCACTCGGCATTGGGACACTCCTTCCTGAGCCTGACCACCTTACCGGAATCGTCGACCTTGTAGAACTGGAGGACGGCGAGCTTGACCTTCTTCTTTTTGTGTTTGATCTTCTTGGGCTTGGTGTAAGTCTTCTTCTTCCTCTTCTTGGCCCCACCGCGGAGGCGGAGGACGAGGTGGAGGGTGGACTCCTTCTGGATGTTGTAGTCGGCGAGGGTGCGGCCGTCTTCCAGCTGCTTGCCGGCGAAGATGAGGCGCTGCTGGTCCGGGGGGATGCCCTCCTTGTCCTGGATCTTGGCTTTGACGTTGTCGATGGTGTCTGAGGATTCGACCTCGAGAGTGATGGTCTTCCCCGTTAGGGTTTTCACAAAGATCTGCATCTTCGCTGACGCCGCCGCCAAATTAGGGTTTTTCTTTTCTTTTCTTTCTAGGGTTAGGGTTTGGAATAGCGAGAGGCGGAGGGGGTGGAGTGGGTTATAAAGGGGAATGGGGGGATCGTGGCCGTTGATTTGAGTGGTAGTAATCCTGTGGGTTGTTTCTCGGCCCAAACGTCAAAAGTGAGTTGGATCCTATAGTTGAACAAATTTTTTAATTTTTTTTAAAACAATATAACTAGCGTGCCTTTTACAATATTCACAAAGTTATATAATACTAGTAAGCAAACTTTTGGCGTAATTTGTTCTCCAACCTGAGTTTTTTTTATCTTAGTTATAGACGGATAATATCTGTCTTAATAATATTTTTTTAAAAATAAAAATTATGGCATAATGAGGACTCGAACCTGAAACCTCCTTTATATTAGTTATATACGTACATCACACATGTTGGTATATTGACAAATAACACTAAGGCTTTCTCCCATTACAGTATTAGAGATTAGAGATTAGAGATTAGAGATAATATAATATAATATATAATATAACTCATGTAATTTTTTTAATAAGAAAATAATAATAAAAAAATGGAAAAGTCATTCTAATAACATCTATATAATAATGAAGATTTCGATTTCAATTTGAATGGAGTAAGAGTGCAGAGTTATCTCCTACATTTGCCTTTTTTTTATTTTGAAAAGAAAAATTCACGAAAATCCTAGACAAAAGTGATTTAGCATAATATATTGTATGGATTCAAAAATTTTAATTATTTTTTCAGAATTGCTAATTAAAATTTTTTATTTAATAATAAATTTTGAAATTTTAATTTAATTTTGAAATTTTAAATAATTTTCGGTGATTTTTTATTAATTTATCGAGCTGGTGTGATTTTTGGAGCGATTTGGATCGCCCATGGAGCATGTGTTCGTCCGCTGAGTTGAATAAGGTGTCAGGATGATGTGGTGACATGGCGCGACCAGTGACGATGATCACGTGATGGGCTCGCCCGCTAAGTGAATTGGACATGTGTGACTGAGTGGCGACGTGGCGCGATCGAGAGCCTCGATTATGCACATCTTCGCGCATCTAAACGATCGTGTTGGAATTAATTTTTGAAGTTTTCCGGGCCGGATTCCGGCAAGCTCCGGCCACCGGCGGCACCGGAAAGTGAGTGGATTGCGATCCTCTCGACGAGTACTATTCCGTAGTATACTCACTTGCCAAAAACAAATTCCGTATGAATGAGAAATGTTGATCCAAAGTTGGGTACTTGAAATATACTAACTTGGCAACTTGGAGAAAATAGATAGTCCCATATCGGAAATTGGAAATGATTTTGTCTAGTATATATACTAGAAAACTGGACTAAAGGGCGTGGCCTGGGGGTTACCACTAACGTGTAGTGGAGAGAGGACTTAGCCAAAATGACAAACACACGCGCGTGCACGCGTGCGCCCGGCCCGGCCCCGGCGCCCGGCTCGGTCTGGTCTGGCTTAAATTTTTTATTTTATTTTTTGACCAGACAAACTCTTCCCCTACTGAACTGAAAAGGCTTTTCAGATTCAGTAACTGGTGCACATTACTCTGTAACAGCAGAGTAAGGGCTCACCAGTTATGAATCTGAAGAGTCCCCATTACTCTGCTGTTACAGAGTAATGGCAACTGCTGAACAGTCTCCAGTCCAAGTTTCCTCTATAAAACCAGACAGAAGCTTACTTGCAGACACAGACTTTTTTACATTTCTTTCTTCTTCTTCTCCTCTGTGTCAGTGTCAACTGAGAGTACATCACAGGCAACGGTTCGCTGAATCTCTGAAGCAAGGGTGCTGCGTTCTTCAGAGAAGGTACAGTTGTATCCTGGGAAGCAATTTGCCGGTAACCGTCACACTACGGGGTAAATTCTGCTTTAAGGACAGAGATTTCAAATCTCGACTCTGTGCAGATTTTCTACTTACTGTTTTTCTTCAATTGATTTTGATTCCTTCACAAATTCTGTTGGGATTTTTCATTATTTTATATTCAGGTTCTAACAATCTTAAAGCAGAATTTTTTCCTCACAGATTCTAACAATTTTGTGAAGTCTGTTTACAGGTTCTGTTCGGAAAAAATAACTAATAGTTTCTGTTTCAACCAATTTCAGAGAACAAAATCAGAACATGGAGAACACACAAACTGAAGTTGCTACTGGGCTTCTCAGTACCCAAACTCCGGTGACCCAAAATGTGACTGCACAATCGGTTGCGGCACATTCGGTCGTTCTGCCCACGCACATAACCGTGGGAGAAAAACCGGAAAAGTTCAATGGAACTGGGTTCAAAAAGTGGCAGGGGAAGATGCAGTTCTACCTGACCACATTGAAGCTGGATAGATTCCTCAATGAATCTGCCCCGATGCTGGCGCCAATGGAAGCACACTCTGTTGCTGTAATTGATGCGTGGACTCAGGGCGACTACCTCTGCAGGAACTACATCCTGAATGGCTTGGTAGACTCCCTGTACAACGTCTACTGTGTCTTCAAGACGTCCAAACTCCTGTGGGGGTCCCTGGAAAAGAAGTACAAAACAGAAGACGCCGGGTCCAAGAAATTTGTTGTCGGCAAATTTCTGGACTACAAGATGATTGACTCCAAAACTGTGGTGAGTCAGGTCCAAGAACTGCAGGTTATAATGCACGACATTGCTGCAGAAAATATGACGTTGTGCGAACCATTCCAGGTTGCAGCGTTCATTGAATAACTTCCACCTGGGTGGAAAGACTTCAAGAACTACCTCAAACACAAACGAAAGGAGATGTCTCTTGAAGATCTAATTGTCAGGTTGTGGATCGAAGAAGAGAATCGCAAAGCTGACAGGTCCTATGGAAATCAGTCCATAGAAAAGGCCAATGTGGAGGAGCACGAACAGAAGGGCAAGAAGAGGAAGTTTCTGCCACAGTTCTCAAACAAAAAACCTCTTGCAAAGAGGTTTGCTGGGAAATGCCACAAGTGTGGTAAGCTGGGGCACAAAATTTCTGAGTGCCGCAGTAAGGACAGTAATCATTCAAAAACAGGACATGCAAAAGGGAATGAAAAACCCCACGCACATATAGCTGAGAATTTGTCCACTGGTCTCTCTGACCTGGACCTCTGTGCTGTAGTATCAGAGGTCAATCTTGTAGGGAGCAATCCTCGTGAATGGTGGTACGATACTGGGGCCACCAAGCATATCTGCTCGGACAAGGAAATGTTCACCTCCTATCAGAAGTGCAACAAAGATGAACATCTGTTCATGGGAAACTCTTCCACCTCCAAGATTGAAGGAACGGGGAAGATAGTACTGAAAATGACTTCAGGCAAAGAGCTAACACTCACAAATGTGCTGCATGTCCCAGATATTAGAAAGAACTTGATATCAGGTTCTTTGCTAAGCAAGAATGGGTTTAAAGTTGTACTTGTTTCTGATAATTTTGTACTGTCCAAGAATGGGGTGTACTTGGGGAAAGGATATGTAAAGGATGGACTGTTCAAGTTTAATGTAATGACAGTCATCCCTAAAACTATTGTTCCTGCTGTTCCCAAAGTTAATGAAATAACTCCTATTGCCTATGTTGTTGTGTCTTCCTCTGTTTGGCATGAAAGACTAGGCCATGTTAATGTAAATTCTATGCGTAGATTAGTTAACATGAATTTGCTACCAAAATTTAAGGTAGATAACTCAGAAAAATGTAAAGTTTGCACGGAGGCGAAACTCACTAAAACTCCATCACATTCTGTAGAAAGAAACACAGAAACTGTAGGTCTTATTCACACAGATCTGTGTGACTTAAAATATGTGCAGACCAGAGGTGGCAAAAAGTTCTTTGTGACTTTCATAGACGATTGCACAAAATTCTGTTATGTATATTTGTTACATAGCAAAAATGAGGCTTTGGATAAATTCAAAGAATATAAACTTGAGGTTGAGAATCAACTTGGCAAAACGATTAAAATCGTTAGAAGTGATAGAGGAGGAGAATATGATGCACCATTTAACATGTTCTGCTCGGAACATGGAATAGTTCATCAGACAACTGCTCCCTACTCACCCGAATCAAACAGTACTGCCGAGCGCAAAAACCGAACTCTAAAGGAGATGATGAATGCCTTGTTGTTGAATTCTGGCTTACCCCAGAATATGTGGGGGGAAGCGTTGCTGACTGCCAACTACATTCTCAACAAAATACCTCACAAGAAAACCGGCAAGACACCATATGTAACACCCCGAATTTCAAATAAGGATAAATTCGAGATTTACAGGATCTTTACTTCACTTCGTACAATTTTACAAGGAAAATTTAAAACTTTTTCAATAGTACATCAGAGTTCAATTCCATCTTAACTTTACACAGCGGAATAATGAAATTTACAATAAATCATTTACAACATCTTTAAAATAAAAGCAGCATCAGCATATCCACTTCATAGCTTCATGTATGGTTCTTTACCTGCATGTTAATCTGTGGGCTCGTCAGTTACTTACAACTGACGAAATGTTATACACGGCTATCCTCTCTATGCCGGGAATAGTATAACGATCTCATACTTTAACAAATCACACAAAAGATTGAATGAACAAGTAAAGTGTCAAAAGTGATTATTCTAAGCATAAGTGTATGTCATGTCTTAATGCCTAATGCACACAACTCTACACTAGGATGACACTAATGCACACTTGTTCAGATTCTATGCATCCCATACTACATAGGTCTGAGGGCAAGTGCCTACGTACTCCACATTGAAGGGTTCGATCCCTCGCCATGAGATTACCCAGTAATAAAACAAGTTTTAGAGTTATTCCACAGATACGGATCTCAGCCTCCCTGGCTAGCCTCCCTGGCTATAATAACAGATCCCAGCCTCCCTGGCTATTATATCGTGAGAATAATCCCGTAAATGCCCCTCTAGCCCCGGTATATACATATTCTTTGGAGTATGGTAAACATCCGTCGACTACCCTAAGTCCCGGATAAAATACAATCCATCTCCTATGGGGCAACCACAGTCCACCAACTGGGTCTTTAGCCACGGAGATCCACCGTCGACTATATAGAAGCACCAATTTACGTTTGCGCATGTCTATTACATCTTCACCTAGGTGCCTAATTATTTTCTTAAGTTCAAGACATGAATGTCCTATCATTTCTAGAATCAGTTTTACTTCCTACCGGACTTGTTCACAAAAATACGAGATCGCCCCACGGTAATATCTCAAAATCATATCAATTCTTTCTTTCATTTTTTTGGCCGGTAACCGAAGTCTTACTAATTCTTAATCATAATCTTTCATGTACAAAAAAAACATGGGTACACATACCCTTCAATAATCATGTCTTAACTTAAAATAATTTCTTCTTTCAACTTAATCACAAGTAATCATAGTCTCATCATTATTCATTATCTAGTCATCCGTTCACATTCTTTATAAGCAAAGGAATAATTTCTTTTAAGAACACAATTCTATCACATGAGATTTCATAATAAAATCAAGCCATTATAATGTCTCACTTTACTTAGAATATTCTTCGAACAAATAAGAGTAAAATTCTCTTCAAGAAAATCACTTCACAAAAGTAATACTTTACATTTCTTCTTAAAACATATAAACCTTGTAGTAATTATGAAGACTACATTACACAATGCACAAGTAGCCGAACAACTAGTTTGCTACAGTTTGCTTGGGTACATAGGCCAAATATTTTCGAAAGTGGACCAGTTATGGACTAACTTTGGTGAATATTTTCAAAAGTGGACCAGTCGGGTAAATATTTTCTACGGTGGATCAGTTTCGGAAATTATTTTCTTTTTACCCTTTTCATCATCCCTTCAATTTTCCCCCGTGCACGTGTGCACGTGTATGATACTAGTTATTATAATCATATACATGCTTATAATATAACATTCCTGAAGGTATCAATTGATTTGAAAAAAATGTATATGTACCCATATGTTAAAATAATTATGAACCATATTGCAAAGTACTAAATAAACATGAACATCCCGGAATTTAAACTAAATTATTGCATGATGTACCATGTTTAATATAATTATAATATTAGCCCTTATGCTAATAAATTTATTAAAAACATTTGTTATGGATAATTATTACCAATAGTACCGATTTCAGATTTTTATTGAGTACAGCAAAATAGAAGTTATCTATCAAGATTCGAACCCAGGACCTCTTATAAAATAGTATTCACTGGCTAACCAATAAATCCAATTATAATTTCTGTCTAAGAGTTGTATTTGTATGTTTTTGTTCACACTTTTCTGAAATTGTTTCTCTTTATCAAAATTCATTTATCCAAAGATCCAACACTTTAGGATATTGAAATAAACTTTCTCTTGACTAAGATAAATTTTAAAAACAGTAGCAAAACTCATTTCAAACTCATTTAAAAAATATATTTCTATTTTTAAAATAATTTTCCTTCTCATTCTAGATATAGATTTTGCATTTTTCTCAAAAACTTGATTTCTAGGAGTTTTATTCATGAAGACTAGTTTATGTACTTCATCCAACTAATTAAATTTTGGTAACAAAGATAAACATGTCTCTTAATCATCAAGGATAATTCTTTTATGAAGAATTATATTTTTACATAACAACATGCAATAGTTGACATATTTTGTGGTAATAATCTAATTTATCTTTCTTTCTTTCTTCATTTGACTCATCATGGTATCAAGCATAAATTAGTAATTTCTTCATTCAAAAATATTCTTTAATAATTGCTCATACTTGTCACAAGAATTTGCAAACATTCTAACATGATCCATATGATTATTTCTCTACTTCTTAATTAGCATGGTAACAATTTGTTCACTAACTTTCAACAAGATTATTGTATATTGTGCTAGCATGGATTCTACATATATCTACACATATCACACTCAATTCATATTAGTCATATAAAATAATTAGCATGCAATTTCTACAATTAGAGAGTAGGAGACACCCACCTTGATTGAAGCTTGAAAACTACAAATGAATGGCTCTTTCTTGCTCCTAGCAACTCCTAGTCCTCTTCTCCTCCTAGCAAATGCTCCAAGCAAGAGATCCTCCAAGCACAATAACTTTCTTACTCTCTTTCTTTTTTTTCTTACACTCTTTTCTTTCTCTTTTCTTTCTCTTGTTTTAAATTCTAATTTTTTGTGTGTGAAATGAAAAGGGGTAGGGTGCTATTTATAGGATTTTGGGAAGGTGTATCTTGCAAAATTCACCCCTAATAACTCTCCTAATTAACTCTTACAACCTTTCCAATTCTAAACTCCTATAACCTACAACTCTCCACCTCCTCACTCTTCCAAACCTTAACTCACATTCAATCTCTTTTTTTTTTCTCTTCATGAAAACCGGCCATACCTATGATCAAAACCGGTGTACAAATGTACAAGCATACTTACATATTAAATACACTTGTTATAATTCTAAATGTGTACAAAAAAAAAATGTGACTTGTCTTGTATTAGTTTATGTTCAACCTAATTTAGGTTATAATTAGTGGGCTTGAATTATGGGCTTTCATTTAACTAATTTAATTATTCTAGTGGGCTCTCTTTTTAATTAGCCTATTGGGCTAGAATTTAACTTTAAGTCCATGGATCAAAAGAAAGGCTAAATAAAACTAATGCATGCTAAAAATAGTGAAATGAGAGTAGTAAAATGAGAATAAAAATTTGCACGTGCACCATACGTGCAAGAAATTGAAAAATGCATTTTAATAAAAAATATAGTTGGGGTGTTACAACACTCCCTCCTTAGAATAGTTCCGTCCCCGGAACTACGCTTAGGAACGAGAAACTACTAAGAAGGAAAGAAAAGTCTACAAAAGAAAACTTAGTCGAAGAGTTCGGGATGGTCCTTCCGCATCTTTTCCTCTGATTCCCAAGTTGCTTCCTCAACAAATTGATTTCTCCAAATGACTTTTACCATGGGTATCATCTTGTTTCTCAAGACCTTTTCTCGGCGATCCACGATCTCAATGGGACGCTCAACATAGCTCAAATTCAGTTGCAAACCCTCAGGCACTTCTGGCAGATGATGACTTGGGTCAGAAACATAACCCCTTAGCATGGACACGTGAAAAACATCGTGAACTTGGGCCAACTCGTCCGGCAGTTCTAACCGATAAGCTGTCTTCCCAATCCTCTTCAGTATTTTGTAGGGTTCAATGTATCTCGGGGCTAATTTTCCTCCTCGCCCAAACCGAATCACTCCTTTAGTCGGAGATACTTTCACAAAGACATGGTCACCTTCGTCAAATTCCAAGTCTCTCCTTCTATTGTCGGCGTAACTCTTTTGCCTGCTTTGCGCATCGACCAGCCTCTTTCTGATCAACTCAATCTTTTCTGAAGTTTGTTGCACAATCTCTGGTCCAAACAGCTGCCTCTCCCCCACTTCATACCAACAAACCGGAGTCCTGCACTTCCTCCCATATAGAGCTTCATAGGGCGCCATTCCAATGCTCGCCTGGAAACTGTTGTTGTATGCAAATTCCACCAAAGCTAAGTGTCTCTCCCAACTACCACCAAAATCCAGCACACAACACCTGAGCATATCTTCCAGCACTCTGTTGACCCGTTCAGTTTTCCCATCTGTCTGAGAATGGAAGGCTGTACTGAAATCAGTCCTTGTCCCCATAGCTGCTTGCAGACTCTTCCAAAAATGTGAAGTGAAACGCGCATCTCTGTCAGATACTATAGACATCGGGACTCCATGCAATTTCACAATTTCATCCACATACAATTCTGCCAGCTTTTCCATTGACCAAGTAAGCTTCATTGCTAAGAAGTGAGCTGACTTGGTGAGTCTGTCCACTATTACCCAAATGGTATCATTGCCTTTGGAACTCCTGGGTAAACCCGTGATGAAATCCATGCTGATACAGTCCCACTTCCATTCCGGGATGGGTAAAGGCTGCAACAATCCTCCAGGTTTCTGATTTTCTGCCTTGACCTGCTGGCAAACTGCACATTTGGCCACAAACTCCGCCACATCTCGCTTCATACCTGGCCACCAGAAGTGTAGTTTTATATCCTTGTACATTTTGGTGCTCCCAGGATGAACCGATAACAAAGTAGCATGTGCTTCCTGAAGAATACTTTCCTTTAGCTCCGCTACATTTGGCACACAAAGCCGCTCCCCAAACCAAAGTACTGCATCTTTCACTTGAAATTCTGCCAATCTGCCTAAGCCAACCTGTTCTACCATCCCTTGGATCTCTGGATCCGTCTTCTGGCTGTCCATGATTCTGTCTCTCAAAGTGGGTTGAATCCTCAATTGAGCTAAGGAAGCCTCCACACTATGCAGAACCACTTCGATTCCTGCTCGATCTAGCTCATCCGCTAACCTTTCCTGGGTTGTGATCAACCGAGACAAACTGACCTTTCTGCTAAGCGCATCTGCTGCCACATTAGCCTTGCCTGGATGATATTTGATTTCAGGTCAGATGTCCTCCAACACCTCCAACCATCTTCTCTGCCTTAAATTCAAGTCTCTTTGTTGATAAATATACTTCAAGC
Organism: Hemerocallis citrina; assembly: GCA_017893485.1. Classification (NCBI taxonomy): domain Eukaryota; kingdom Viridiplantae; phylum Streptophyta; class Magnoliopsida; order Asparagales; family Asphodelaceae; genus Hemerocallis; species Hemerocallis citrina. Next base: position 72,091,065 of record CM030362.1, on the reverse strand, counting down.
TCTTATGATCGGTGTACATATTGACCTTTTCCCCGTACACATAATGTCTCCATTGCTTCAAAGCATAGATGATCGCCGCTAGTTCCAAATCATGGGTTGGGTAATTCTTCTCATGTGGTCTAAGTTGCCTAGACCCATAAGCAATCACCCTTCCTTCTTGCATTAGTACGCAACCCAGTCCGCGATGTGAAGCATCGCTGTAGATGTCATACTCAACTCCTGCTCTGGGCAATGCTAAAATAGGGGCTGTAGTCAATTTCTCCTTCAACGCCTGGAAGCTTGCTTCGCATTGCTCTGACCATTTGAAATTCACATTCTTCTTTGAGAGTCCGGTGAGTGGCACCGCTATCTGAGAATACCCTTGAATAAACCTTCTGTAGTATCCGGTTAGACCCAAAAAGCTTCTAATCTCCTTCACCGTGGTTGGTCTTGGCCAGTCTTTAACTGCTTCAACCTTTTGCGGGTCAGTAGCCACTCCCTCCTTAGAAAGGATGTGACCCAAGAAGGCGACTTCGGTTTTCCAGAAGTCACATTTAGACAATTTTGCATATAACTGGTGCTCCTGAAGCTTCTTTAGAACCTCTGTCAAGTTCTTGGCATGTTCTTCTTCGGTCTTGGAGTAGACCAAAATGTCGTCAATAAATACAACGACAAAGGAATCGATGAAAGGTCGTAGAACTCTGTTCATCATGTCCATGAAAATAGCTGGTGCGTTTGTGACTCCGAATGGCATAACTAGAAACTCGTAGTGACCATGCCTAGTTCGGAAAGCCGTTTTATGCACATCATCTTCCTTTACCCGGACCTGATGATACCCAGACCTTAGATCTATCTTGGAAAAGACTGCTGCTCCCTGCAGGCGGTCGAACAAATCATCGATTCGGGGAATGGGGTACTTGTTCTGTACGGTCACCTTGTTCAACTCTCTGTAGTCGATACACATCCTCATAAATCCATCCTTTTTCTTTACTAAAAGAACTGGGGCTCCCCATGGTGATGCACTTGGCCTGATGTATCCTTTGCTCAGTAACTCTTCGATCTGCTTCTTGATCTCGTCCTGTTCGACTGGTGCCATTCTGTATGGGGCCTTGGAAATAGGAGCACTTCCCGGTTGAACCGTGATGCTGAACTCTACATCTCGACGAGGGGGAAGCCCTGGTATATCATCTAGAAATACTACTGGGAAGTCTCGGACAACTGGGATCTGCTTCACTTCTTCTGGAACTTTCTGCTCGGACAATGCTGCTACTATTTGCGTACCCTTCCCCTTGCCTCGGAAAGTAACAAATGGTCCTCCTGGTGCCTTGATTATGACCTCTTTGTCTTTGCACTCGATAGTCGCACTGTAGACTGACATCCAGTCAATGCCAATGATGATGTCGACTCCGAGAACTGCCAGTTCAATGAGATCGATGCCGAAGAGTCTGCCCCCCATCTCGAGATCACACCCCTCATAGTATCGATCGGTTGTCAAGTTCTCTCCTAACGGAGTAGCCACAGATAAAACCTTGCCAGGAAATATTTTCGGCTCAATTTCCAATCTTTTAGCAAAAGAGGGTGACACAAAAGTGTGTGAAGATCCCGTATCAAATAACACCGAAGCTTTTATTCCATTTATTAAAATGTTCCCTGTTACATATGAGTATTCTCATTACATAACATTTTATTACATAAACGGAAAATATAAGTCAATCAAGCTTCGTCCTCCGTACCCGTGATTACATGATCCACTTCATCTGCATCGGCTTCTGTCAAGGCAAACACCCGTCCTTGTTTGAACTGTTTCTGCTCCGGCTTGAACTGCCTTTGTTCTGGCCTGAATTGCCTTTGACTTGGTCCCCCCCGCTGAAGCTGAGGGCAATCTGTCTTGAAGTGACCCTCCTTACCACATATGAAGCATGTCCTGAATGGCTTGGTGCATCCAGTAGCTATGTGGCCTGACTCCCCACACCTGAAGCATGTGGGCACCCTCCCTGTCACTGCTATGGCATTGGCCCCAGTTGGCTTGAATCGTTGCGCGGGGGGCTGATTTCTGCAGTTACTGGGTCCTGCGGGCCTTTTGCCCAAGCTCCAATTGTTCTTCCTGGCTTGCACTGCCTGGAATTGGTTCATGTCCGTCTCTGTTGCAGCGGCTCTTCTGACTAGCCTTTCAAACCTCCGAATGCCTAGAGGTATCATCCTTGATCTTAGGCTGGGCCTCAGACCTTGCTCGAACTTGCGGGCCTTCTTAGACTCCTCCTGAACCATCTCCGGTGCATATCGGGAAAGTTGATTAAACTTGGTTTCATATTCCCGTACCGTCATATTACCCTGTTGTAAGCTCAAGAACTCCATGGCCTTCTTTTCTTGTACATCCAGTGGAAAGTAATGGCTCCTGAACTCTTCCAGGAATTCTTCCCATGTAAGTTGCACATTTCCCAAGTTTCTTTTCAAGGATTGCCACCATACACTCGCATCCTTTTCAAGCTGAATGGTAGCCAATTTCACTTTGCTAGCCTCAGGGGTTTCAAGCACTTCGAAAATTGTTTCGATCTGTCGAACCCAGTCATCTGCAGCATCGGGGTTCGTCTGTCCTCCAAATACCGGCGGCTTCATTCTTTTGAATGCTTCCACCAGTTTGATGGCCTCAGGTATCTGGATAGCTGGTCCCGGTCCTCTGTTTTGAGGGATATTAGCGGCGAGGGCATTGAGGGTCTGGTACATCCAAGCCATCTCCGTTTCCAAATCCAATCCATTTTCCCCGCTGAAGCCTTCGCCATTTCCAATTCTTCGTGCCATTTCTGAGTCATAAAATTCTTCATTAATCATCACAAATAACACAACAGCAAGATTGTATTCTTTATTCAGAGATAAAACCTTTATTTTAACATTTCCATTACAATTGCTTAAATAAAAGATATCCTAGATTCTACAGTTTTTCTTGGCTTCTCTGAGCTCTTCCCGCAGATCTTGGACTTCCTTTCTTATGTCTTCAATCTCGTACGGACGCTTTTCTTTATCCCTGTCGCGTCGTTGGGTCTTCTTGAGCTCGTATATCAGGTGGTTTAGTTTCTAGACGCGTACTTTATCCTGTGCCAGGTGTGATTCCAAGTAGTTAACCTTCCTCTTTTGTGCGTCCAGTTCTCGACGAAGGGATGCAACGAGGTCATCTGGGTGATCCGGTATAAATTCCTCGTCTGGGGAGTCTTCGGGAGAGTCAGGTGGTGGCGGAGTAATTTCCCTGGACTCGGGAAACTCTTCATCCTCTATCTCGAAGGGTTCCTCTTCTTCTTCCTCCTCCGGGTCTTCTTCTTCCTCTGGGTCCTCTTCCTCCATTGGTTCTTCTTCTAAGTCCTCAGGGTGGACAAACCAAGGAAGTTCGTTCTGGTTGGCCATCTTATAACAAGGGGGAAAAAGTTATTTTACAAAGCAATATGAGTCTCATTCTATAGGTTGAACTCACACTCTAGTGTCCGCAGGAATAGAATTGTAACTACTCACTAAAGTGTCATGGGTTCTAAACTATAGTTAATGATCTTATTACTTTTTCTAAACAATTCTTTAGTTTATCAAGTTCGGATTCACTTGGGTTAGCCGTAAGAGTCGGTTCCCAGCTAGCGGTGGTCCAAAGATGCTTAAATACCGTGTCGCTTAGGGTTGTTTACATCCGGTTGATAGAAGGACTCTTTTGGTTTGTCCCCAAATTTATCGTCACTTTTTATCGTTCCTTATAAACTTGTACTACTTGTGAAGCATGCTCTGATACCATCTGTAACCCCCCGAATTTCAAATAAGGATAAATTCGAGATTTACAGGATCTTTACTTCACTTCGTACAATTTTACAAGGAAAATTTAAAACTTTTTCAATAGTACATCAGAGTTCAATTACATCTTAACTTTACACAGCGGAATAATGAAATTTACAATAAATCATTTACAACATCTTTAAAATAAAAGCAGCATCAGCATATCCACTTCATAGCTTCATGTATGGTCCTTTACCTGCATGTTAATCTGTGGGCTCGTCAGTTACTTACAACTGACGAAATGTTATACACGGCTATCCTCTCTATGCCGGGAATAGTATAACGATCTCATACTTTAACAAATCACACAAAAGATTGAATGAACAAGTAAAGTGTCAAAAGTGATTATTCTAAGCATAAGTGTATGTCATGTCTTAATGCCTAATGCACACAACTCTACACTAGGATGACACTAATGCACACTTGTTCAGATTCTATGCATCCCATACTACATAGGTCTGAGGGCAAGTGCCTACGTACTCCACATTGAAGGGTTCGATCCCTCGCCATGAGATTACCCAGTAATAAAACAAGTTTTAGAGTTATTCCACAGATACGGATCTCAGCCTCCCTGGCTATAATAATAGATCTCAGCCTCCCTGGCTATTATATCGTGAGAATAATCCCGTAAATGCCCCTCTAGCCCCGGTATATACATATTCTTTGGAGTATGGTAAACATCCGTCGACTACCCTAAGTCCCGGATAAAATACAATCCATCTCCTATGGGACAACCACAGTCCACCAACTGGGTCTATAGCCACGGAGATCCACCGTCGACTATATAGAAGCACCAATTTACGTTTGCGCATGTCTATTACATCTTCACCTAGGTGCCTAATTATTTTCTTAAGTTCAAGACATGAATGTCCTATCATTTCTAGAATCAGTTTTACTTCCTACCGGACTTGTTCACAAAAATACGAGATCGCCCCACGGCAATATCTCAAAATCATATCAATTCTTTCTTTCATTTTTTTGGCCGGTAACCGAAGTCTTACTAATTCTTAATCATAATCTTTCATGTACAAGAAAAACATGGGTACACATACCCTTCAATAATCATGTCTTAACTTAAAATAATTTCTTCTTTCAACTTAATCACAAGTAATCATAGTCTCATCATTATTCATTATCTAGTTATCCGTTCACATTCTTTATAAGCAAAGGAATAATTTCTTTTAAGAACACAATTCTATCACATGAGATTTCATAATAAAATCAAGCCATTATAATGTCTCACTTTACTTAGAATATTCTTCGAACAAATAAAAGTAAAATTCTCTTCAAGAAAATCACTTCACAAAAGTAATACTTTACATTTCTTCTTAAAACATATAAACCTTGTAGTAATTATGAAGACTACATTACACAATGCACAAGTAGCCGAACAACTAGTTTGCTACAGTTTGCTTGGGTACATAGGCCAAATATTTTCGAAAGTGGACCAGTTATGGACTAACTTTGGTGAATATTTTCAAAAGTGGACCAGTCGGGTAAATATTTTCTACGGTGGATCAGTTTCGGAAATTATTTTCTTTTTACCCTTTTCATCATCCCTTCAATTTTCCCCCGTGCACGTGTGCACGTGTATGATACTAGTTATTATAATCATATACATGCTTATAATATAACATTCCTGAAGGTATCAATTGATTTGAAAAAAATGTATATGTACCCATATGTTAAAATAATTATGAACCATATTGCAAAGTACTAAATAAACATGAACATCCCGGAATTTAAACTAAATTATTGCATGATGTACCATGTTTAATATAATTATAATATTAGCCCTTATGCTAATAAATTTATTAAAAACATTTGTTATGGATAATTATTACCAATAGTACCGATTTCAGATTTTTATTGAGTAAAGCAAAATAGAAGTTAACTATCAAGATTCGAACCCAGGACCTCTTATAAAATAGTATTCACTGGCTAACCAATAAGTCCAATTATAATTTCTGTCTAAGAGTTGTATTTGTATGTTTTTGTTCACACTTTTCTGAAATTGTTTCTCTTTATCAAAATTCATTTATCCAAAGATCCAACACTTTAGGATATTGAAATAAACTTTCTCTTGACTAAGATAAATTTTAAAAACAGTAGCAAAACTCATTTCAAACTCATTTAAAAAATATATTTCTATTTTTTAAATAATTTCCCTTCTCATTCTAGATATAGATTTTGCATTTTTCTCAAAAACTTGATTTCTAGGAGTTTTATTCATGAAGACTAGTTTATGTACTTCATCCAACTAATTAAATTTTGGTAACAAAGATAAACATGTCTCTTAATCATCAAGGATAATTCTTTTATGAAGAATTATATTTTTACATAACAACATGCAATAGTTGACATATTTTGTGGTAATAATCTAATTTATCTTTCTTTCTTTCTTCATTTGACTCATCATGGTATCAAGCATAAATTAGTAATTTCTTCATTCAAAAATATTCTTTAATAATTGCTCATACTTGTCACAAGAATTTGCAAACATTCTAACATGGTCCATATGATTATTTCTCTACTTCTTAATTAGCATGGTAACAATTTGTTCACTAACTTTCAACAAGATTATTGTATATTGTGCTAGCATGGATTCTACATATATCTACACATATCACACTCAATTCATACTAGTCATATAAAATAATTAGCATGCAATTTCTACAATTAGAGAGTAGGAGACACCCACCTTGATTGAAGCTTGAAAACTACAAATGAATGGCTCTTTCTTGCTCCTAGCAACTCCTAGTCCTCTTCTCCTCCTAGCAAATGCTCCAAGCAAGAGATCCTCCAAGAACAATAACTTTCTTACTCTCTTTCTTTTTTTTCTTACACTCTTTTCTTTCTCTTTTCTTTCTCTTGTTTTAAATTCTAATTTTTTGTGTGTGAAATGAAAAGGGGTAGAGTGCTATTTATAGGATTTTGGGAAGGTGTATCTTGCAAAATTCACCCCTAATAACTCTCCTAATTAACTCTTACAACCTTTCCAATTCTAAACTCCTATAACCTACAACTCTCCACCTCCCCACTCTTCCAAACCTTAACTCACATTCAATCTCTCTTTTTTTTCTCTTCATGAAAACCGGCCATACCTATGATCAAAACCGGTGTACAAATGTACAAGCATACTTACATATTAAATACACTTGTTATAATTCTAAATGTGTACAAAAAAAAATGTGACTTGTCTTGTATTAGTTTATGTTCAACCTAATTTAGGTTATAATTAGTGGGCTTGAATTATGGGCTTTCATTTAACTAATTTAATTATTCTAGTGGGCTCTCTTTTTAATTAGCCTATTGGGCTAGAATTTAACTTTAAGTCCATGGATCAAAAGAAAGGCTAAATAAAACTAATGCATGCTAAAAATAGTGAAATGAGAGTAGTAAAATGAGAATAAAAATTTGCACGTGCACCATACGTGCAAGAAATTGAAAAATGCATTTTAATAAAAAATATAGTTGGGGTGTTACACCATATGAATTGTGAAAAGGTAACTTACCTTCGTATAAATACCTCAAAGTGTGGGGGTGTCTAGCAAAAGTGGCAGTACCTAACCCGAAACAAGTCACCATCGGACCTAAGACGATTGATTGCATATTCATAGGCTATGCACACAACAGTAGTGCATATCGGTTCTTGGTATACAAATCGGACATACCGGATATCCATGTAAATACAATAATGAAATCAAGAAATGCTTCATTCTTTGAACACGTGTTTCCGTGCAAGGATACTACGTACCCCAAACGTACACGTGAACAAGGGAATGCCAGCACTTCAGTTGATGAACCAGGACATGATACTGATGAGCCTAGACGAAGTAAATGGGCTAGAACATCAAAATCATTTGGTCCTGACTTTGTGACGGCCTTTCTGTTAGAGAATGAGCCCAGAACTTTCAAGGAAGCTATGTCTATGCCTGATGCTCCTATGTGGAAGGAAGCAATCAAAAGTGAAATAGACTCCATTATGCAAAATCATACATGGGAGTTAGTCGATTTGCCTTCTGGATGTAAAGCTCTAGGATGCAAATAGATTTTCAAACAAAAATTGAAACCAGATGGTTCAATAGAGAAGCATAAGGCTAGACTTGTGGTACTACGATTTAGACAAAAAGAAGGCCTAGATTTCTTCGATACATATTCCCCAGTTACAAGAATAACATCCATAAGAATGTTGATAACTATTGCAGCTCTACGTAACCTGGAAATACATCAAATGGATGTTAAAACTGCATTTCTAAATGGGGACTTAGAAGAAGAAATATACATGAAACAACCTGAGGGTTACGTAGTTCCTGAACAGGAAAATAAGGTGTGCAGGCTTGTAAAATCACTGTACGGCCTGAAACAAGCTCCAAAGCAGTAGCATGCAAAATTTGACAATGTTATGATGTCAAATGGTTTCAAAATAAATGAATGTGATAAATGTATCTACATCAAAGATACTCCAAACGGATACATTCTGGTCTGTCTATACGTAGACGACATGCTCATTATTGGAAGCAATAACGACATTATCAAACAAACTAAGAGCATGCTTAGTGGCAAGTTTGACATGAAAGACTTGGGAGTTGCAGATGTCATACTAGGAATCAAAGTCTCCAGGACATCTGAGGGGATTACTTTGTCTCAAGCTCATTATGCTGAGAAAGTACTTGAAAGATTCAAGAATTATTCCAATGGGACAGCAAAAAGTCCCGTCGATCCAAGTCTTTACCTGTTCAAAAATACAGGCGAAAGCATATCACAACTGGAATATGCACGTGTAATTGGTAGTCTGATGTATCTAACAAATTGTACAAGACCGGACTTAGCACATTCGGTAAACGTACTGAGCTGATACACGAGTAATCCAGGACGAAGTCACTGGAAAGGAATAACTAGAGTATTGAACTACTTGCGACATACTCAGAGTTATGCGCTGCATTACACCAGATATCCAGCAGTACTTGAAGGCTACAGTGATGCCAACTGGATATCGGACTCAAAGAACTCAAAATCCACAAGTGGATATGTTTTCACACTTGGTGGTGCAGCTGTGTCATGAAAATCCTTTAAACAAACGCTATTGGCCAGATCCACCATGGAATCTGAGTTTATTGCTTTAGACAAAGCGGCAGAGGAAGCAGAATGGCTTCGAAACTTCTTAGAGGATATTCCAATGTGGAAAAAACCAGTGCCTGCCTTATGTGTACACTGTGACAGCCAATCGGCTATAGCACGGACACTGAGTTGCATGTATAATGGTAAGTCTCGTCATATCAGAAGGCGACACAAAACCATTAGATAACTGCTCTCAAATGGAGTAATCTCTATAGAATATATAACAATTGTTGGAATTAATTTTTGAAGTTTTCCAGGCCGGATTCCGGCAAGCTCCGGCCACCGGCGGCACCGGGCCGGGCGCGCGCATGCACGCGAGTGTGTTTGTCATTTTGGCTAAGTCTTCTCTCCACTACACGTTAGTGGTAACCCCCGGGCCATGCCCTTTAGTCCAGTTTTCTAGTATATATATTAGACAAAATCATTTCCAATTTCCGATATGGGACTATCTATTTTCTCCAAGTTGCCAAGTTAGTACATTTCAAGTACCCAACTTTGGATCAACATTTCTCATTCATACGAAATTTGTTTTTGGCAAGTGAGTATACTACGGAATAGTACTCGTCGAGAGGATCGCAATCCACTCACTTTCCGGTGCCGCCGGTGGCCGGAGCTTGCCGGAATCCGGCCCGGAAAACTTCAAAAATTAATCGGACGATGAAAATTGAGCGGAGATGGTGGCTGGGTGTGTGCATGCGGTAAGGTATGTGTGAATTCCTACTTTTGCTCTCATTTCGCTATTTCAAAATGGATAAAGAAGAGCGGAGGTACATTCTCTCTTCTATTAGCATAATATATAGATATAATAAGAGTTTATTTTACTGCTATGTTTGTTTGATATGTTTGTTCGTGAATAATTTGAATGTTTTGATAATGATGAAAGATTGAGGTGAGTTTATTCATGCTAAATTTGTTTGCGGAGTTTGATATTTAGGAAGATCTTCCACTGAAAAAAAAATATATTAGAAAATACTTATTTTTGCTAATCTTGTTTGATTGCATCCAATGAAAACAAAAATTTCAAAAAAATAATTTGTTTGGATGGAAAAAAAAATATATGTGAAAAAAATATAAGGAAAGAGATTATAAGAGAAAACAAACAATAATAATTAAAAAAAAGTATTAAAAAAATTTCATGAATTTTCATCGTATTCCACATTTTTTAGGTAAAAAAATTTGAATAAAAAAAGATGCCACATCATATAGTGGAAAAAATTTCCACTAATTTTTTTTGTCATCCAAACACAAAATATGAATGAAAAAACTAGAATTTCACATATTCCCGATACTTTACATCAATCCAATCAACCCCTTACAATTTGAAATTTTGAATTTTTAGTGAGGGATATTAGTTGAGGTTGTTTTTCGTCTTTTTAGGGGTACACATTTTATGTGCTTACACTAAAATCCTATTTGCTTAATTATATATACTAGTATCAGACGCGTGCACACGTGCACGTGGAAAAAATTGAAGGATAAGGAAAAGGGTAAGAAGAAAATAATTTCCAAACCGATCCACTTTCGAAAATATTTACAAAACAGGTCCACTTTCTAAAATATTTACTAAAGTTAGTCCATAATTGAAAAGAAAATAATTTCCAAACTGATCAACTTTCGAAAATATTTACCAAACAGGTCCACTTTCGAAAATATTTACCAAAGTAACCCAACCCGTGCGTTGCACGGGTTGGGTTACTGACTTGGGTTACTGACTAAGGGGCTCTCCCATTATAGTAGTAGAGATAACTAGTCATTTACACGTGTGATGTACGTCTTTATATATATATATATATATATATATATATATATATATATATATATATATATATATATATATATACATATTTTATTAAAAAAATCGACGTTGTCTGGAATTAAATCTAAGACATCCTTTATATTAGTTATGCATGTGCATTGCAAGTATTTGTTGGGTTACAATGCACATATTTGTTTGGTAACAAATGGTGTTTGTTTGGTGACAAACTCTCCATTACAATTGTAGAGATAGTATACCCCCAATGTGCAATAATCATTTCAAATTTGTAGGTCTTTATAAGAAGAATTTATTTGCTACTACATTTGTTTTGTGGACAGGTTGTAATTTTTTGATAAAGATGAAAGAATGAGGAGAATTTATTTATTGCTAAATTCATGTGTGGACAGTTTGAATTTTGTAATTTTCAATTTTTGAATTTGAAGTTTGGAGCCTTAATTAAGAGGATTTGTGTTTTCTCATAAGTGTCGCTTGTGTACATGCACTAAGAGCATCCACAGTCATTTGCTATATTTGTCAAATTTGCCAAATTGCCATATTTTGAGAAATGGGCATTTGCAATTGTTTGCTATTTTGCCATATTTTGGCAAAATTGCTACAGGCGCTTCTCAAATTTGAGAAACGAAATGCCGATTCTCAAATTACAGGAGACAAACATGTTGTCCCCCCCCCCCCCCCCCCCCCCCCTCATCTTTTTTTTTAATGGGATCAAACGAAACAAGTTGTTTCGTCTAAACTTTTTTTTTTTAATGATCGGACGGTACATGTTGTACCGTCCCATTAAAAAAAAATGAAAGAATCTCAAACGAGACATGTTGTCCTGTCTTAAGCTAAAAATAGCTTCCGTCCAGCTCAAATGGGAGATTTTTAAACAATTTAATCTAGGTTAGTGTATTAAGTAGGTCAATTAGTATATATTTTAATATTTAATTTATTTAATTTAACTATTTTAATATCTAATCATTAGTTAATGAAGTTAAACTTTATGTTAAAAAAAAGGACGAAATAAGATGTTCCGTCTGCCCTCATTTTTTTATATTTCTTTCTCAATTTATAGCAAACCACGACCGCATCAAATTGCTCTTTTTGCTATTTGCTATTTTGCCATATTTGGAAAAATAGCAAAAACGACTGTGGATGCTCTAAGGGGTTGTTCATTTGGAAGAAGAAAAAAAAAGTAAGATTTGCAAATTGATGATTCCACCTATGCTAGAAAGTATATATTAAAGAAAGTGATCATGTGAGAACTAGTTCTCACGATAAGCTTCAAGTAAACTTTTTATATAGTCATCACATGGATGATCCGAATCATTCACATTATTTAGAATAACTATATTAGTTTAAATATGTAAAATCATGTCATTTAAAATTTATTTTTTCATTCTTCATGTCGTTATCTCTAATTTCTAATCTATCGATTTTTTTCCCCAAACTGTCCCACTTTTTGAAAGTTTTTCCCGAACTACACTACTTTTTTTAAAAATTTCCAAAACGTCCTACTTGCTTTCTGAAAAAACGGGTTTGGCTAAATCCTCGTCTCTTTTTCAGAAAGCGAGTCTGAGGTATTGGTTTTGTACCTACCCACACTTGCTTTCTCAAAAAGAGAGGGAATTAATCCCACACTCGCTTTTTGAAAAAGCAAGTGTTGATTGGACCTTTAACCCCCAAGCTCGAAATCAGATCTCACTTTCTCTTTAATTCTCTATCTTCCTCCTCCTCCTCTAACCCCGAAATCCTAACCCATCTCTCATCTCATTTTCGTCAAATAACCACAAAAATTCATCGATTAACCCATAAAATCGCTCTGAAAACCCTAAACCCATCTTCCGAAAGATCCAAATTTTGGGATTTTGAACAACTTAAAGAGGATAGCAACTTCAACTCTTCTACCCAAATATCTACGGTTATATCTTTTCGGATAAGCTTTTGAAGGTATGATGCATATTGGCCTATTATTTTGTTCATTTTCATAGGTTTTGTTTTTGGGTAGATAATAACTCGTATATTCGTATAAATATACGTATGTATGGATTACGATATTCCTATTTAGTTATACTTTGGTAGTGAAATAATTCGTGATCCAAAGATTGGTTGTTGTTATAGTGCGGTGGATCCTGAAATACTTTGGGCACCTCGTACCATTATGTTGGCAGAATTAATTGAGAAAATTTATGAAGTTACTAATTGGGATAGGGATCAATAGAATGTGAAAATTTTAGCTCGATACGCAGCAGGAAAATAGGATGGTCAGTATTTTATGACAGTGCCCGTTTCTACTGAAAATGCTATGAAGTTAATGATTGCTAGGATACTTGATCCCAATTGTACTTGGTCTGCATTAGAGTTATATATTCAACAAATCCAAATTTTGAATGCTCAGCCACATGATATTCCTAGTTCAAGCTTCGTACGGGTAGTACCAACACAGCAGATGAGGTTTAATCTCGTTCAAACTTCAGAAGCAATCCCACTGTCCCCACAAGAAGACACCTTCACAAATACAACAAATCCGGATTCTACAGAAGTTGATTTGCCATGTCAACCTAGTCCGGTTCATGACTATGTTCCAAGTGACACTTTATTTGAATTATTTCAAAATGCTACCATTAACAACGACTTATTAGAAGAAGACGATGATGAAGAAAATGAAGAAACAAATGATGAAGTTAATGGGAGTGTAGAAAATGATGATGGGGACGAAGATGATGATGTAGCAAATATAAATCCTACGAACAGCAGTTCTAATAAAGTGAGAGCTACTGATAGCTATGTCAATGTTAACGCTCATGTTACCGAGGAGATGACACAAGGTGCTAGAGTACATCAAATTCCACAAGAGTCGTCTGGTTCATTCAATGTAGACGAATTGTACATTGGACAGGAATTTGTAAGTAAAAAGTCGATTCAGTAGGCTGTGAAGCTGTATTCTATCAAGAAACATCGTGAATTCGTCACATTGAAATCTTCACTGTCACTGTACACTGTTAAATGTAAAATGACACCTAGAAAACGTACAATTGAGGAGATGGTGCAAAGTCCCCCAGTAGTAAGTGATGGTGGATGACCTTGGAGATTGCGAGCAATTGTTCCAAAAGGCGGGACAAATTTCGTAGTGAACAATATAGTGGGCCTCATACTTGTACGAATCCCACGTTGAATCAGGACCACTGTAAAGTTGATTCTAATCTTATTTGCAATTTGATTGTGAGTGTAGTGAAGTTTGAGATAGGTTTAACACCACGGGCCATTATTGAGATAATGAAAGTACAATATAATTATCAAATTTCATATAAGAAAGAATGGATTGCAAAACAAAAGGCAATTGAGAGGTTGTTCGGTACCTTCGAAAAAGCATACACGAAGTTACCTTTTCTACTATCAGCAATACAAGCAGCAAATCTCGGAACCATTGTCCACTGGGATAAATATCAGTCTTGTCCTAGCGAGGAAACATTCAAGGGAGTATTTTGGGCATTTGGTCCTTCGATTGAATGTTTCAAGTCTTACAGACCTGTTATTAGTGTTGACGGAACTCACTTGTACGGTAAGTACAAGGATTGTTTGTTAATTGATATTTCCCCATATGCGAATGATTGCTTATTTCCATATTTGCATTAGTGATGGAGAGAGTATAAATACATGGACATGGTTCATGAGTTGCAGTCGGTATTTTGTCACCGATCGTACTGAGTTGTGTGTTATCTCTGATCGTCGTGCTAGTATTTTGTCTGCTATGGAATTGCAAAATGGAGCTTGGAACGAATCTAATGCATATCATCATTAATGTATGCGTCATTTCGCTACAAATTTCTTCAGTGAATTTGGTAGCAAGGCATTGCAGAAAATACCAAAATTATAGCATATCAAAACCAACCCAAAAAGTTCATGACCAAACTCGCTAAACTTGAAACCGTCAATGTCGAGGCGGCTAATTGGTTGAAAAAGAAACCGGTTGAAAAATGGGCACTTTATGCAGATGAAGGTCGAAGATACGGCATAATGACTACGAACCTATCAGAAGTCTTCAATTCAGTCTTGAAAGGTATCCGTAGTTTACCGGTAACTGCGATTGTGGAGATGATCTTCTATCGTCTAAACTCTTACTTTACTACTCGTCGACAGGAAGCCAATAAGCTTTTATCTAAAGCGAAGATTTTTGCTCGAAGAGTACATGAATTGATCTATAGTCGCCGTGAGAGAGCAAACCGACATGAGGTTATAATGTTTCATCATCAACCTGGAGTTTTCTCCGTCAAAACGGGTCTATGCATGGTCAGTGGAGAAAGGAAGGGAGGGAACTTGCATACTGTTAACTTGGGTACCAAAATATGCACATGTATGAAATTTCAACTATATCATATTCCATATTCTCATGTATTGGAAGCTTGTACATATCGTGCAATCGATCACAAGACTTTTGTTGATAAATTTTACCTTGTTGCTTCATTAGCACAAACATGGGCTCCCCTCTTTCATCATACTCTAGATCCAACACCCCAATTCACTTCACCAACTCACTCGCAACAATGTCAAAACTTCACTTCACCAATTCACACACCAATTCACACACCAATTCACCAATTCATAAACATTCAAAACTTTGAAAAAAAGAAACAAACACACACTCACACATCCCATACGAAATTGCATTACTTCATTGAGATTGTAACATTACAAAACATTAGAAAACAAATTCACAACATTGAAAGAAACTTTCTTCCTACGAACTAATACAAACATTACATAATTAATACCAAATAAGCTTCCCGGATCGGGGGTGAAGAAGGTGGGAGGTCTCCTTCACCTTTTACCCCGTTGTGGAGTGGCTTGTGTCACACTTGACATGGAAATCTGATCCTCTTCTTATTGTTGTGTCCCCTTAACTTCTCAGCCTCTTCATCTTCTTCTTCGAACTCGTTTCTAGGACGACGTAGGGGTTTGTGGGCAACTTTCTTCCTACGAGGACCACGTGTACTTGTTCGATGAGCAGGAGTGGTTAGAATAGCATCTAAGGTTGCTCCCTCGCCCACAGCATCAGCTTGTGCACGACATGACGTCAACATCTCGAGTGCAAAATCCTTAACCGCATTCGCGACGTTGCTCCTCAACACAGCAGCACATTTTTTACCCATAGTCTAAGTCTGGCTCATCTACAAAAAATGAGAAGTTGAAATATTAAATACAGTGAATGTATATGTAAACCAAAATACTAGAAAAACTTTTAAAAATACAACAAAATTTAAAAACTTACAATTGTACGAAGAGCCGATGCCTTCGGTTTGGAACATAGGCAAATTCATCGAATGTTGATCTGCTGGATCGACTGCTGGTCGACGAATTGGGACTACCACACCTGCAGGAGTCTGCACTGTCGGAGATATATAGCATCTCGTCATCCTCCCGTACCAGCCCATATAATTCGCATGCACCGATCGATCAAACGGAGGAATGTCATCAATGATTTTATCAAATCGGTGCTGATTTCATCTCTCAACATATGTAGAAAAGCTTGCGGCCCAATTATGTCCAGGTTGTCGACCCATTCTAGTAATAGAATGCATTTTGGCATTGAAGGTTCGGCAACAGGAATCATTTGATGTCGACCAAACTGACGTATCACTCTATTCACATAGTAGAACTCAACTGTGCCAAAGTTGATTAGTGGTGCTTCAGTCAACCACAGATCGCGCCTGTACAAGCAAATAAGCGATAGTCGAGCAACAACACCTCTGTGTAGGACATCCACACGATGCAATCATCTGCCAACCTATCTACTCATCACGGAAGTACGTCAGGTATCTATTGGGATTGGCCGTCCAAGTGAGATTGCCAGACCAGTACACACCGAGTAGAGGTAACATGTGCTGGTCCTCGGGGAGATGGACCCAATTGGGTGATTGCCTCTACACTACGGGCCGACCGACACGAATACGCTCCCAACTCCAGACTTATCGCAAGATCATTGGTCTATTCATCTGTACCGAACCAAGACTGCACAAACACAAACTCTTGTACAGGAATGTCAACGTGGCACTACCCCAAATGTACTATCCGACTCATCCCAGATCGGCAATCAATGGGAGGTACATCAAGGAGACAGAATGTACAGTCGAATTTGGGAACATCACGCCTCCAAATAGTATAAGGATGTAGGCCCGGTAGTAGCACTGAACCTCATCCTCAGTGGAATCTTCATTCAATCTATTCTTGAATGTGTCCTTCAACCACTTCAACCGAATAAATTTTCCATTTACTGCTCCGGTTTCCACTTTGACACCGAGGTACTGTTCCATTAGATATACCGGCTCGAAGTCCATTGTGCCGGCCACTGCCTGCCCATCAACTGGAAGACCGGTGAGTACAGAGACGTCCTGCAGTGTCACTGTCATCTCCCCAACTGGCAGGTGAAAAGTGTGTGTTTCAGGCCGCCATCTCTCGAGTAGTGCGGTAAGAGAAGGCAGATCACATTTTATGGATCTCATCAGTGCAATACCATATAATCCACAGTCCCATAGGAGCTCGTTAATCCATGGGTGCATAGGTAGTGGATGACCCCCCTAAATGTACATTCCTTCGATTCACCTTCCCACACATCCTTCGAACGGTGATGCGACTGGAGAGTAAGGAGTGTAAGGTCGAGGGGACTTGGACCTCCGAGAAGAATATAAGATGATGAAGGGGCTGAAGAAGAAGGACCCGCCTCATTTGGATTAGTTGGGACCTATACAACAATAACATTTACATCAAAAGACCGATATTATATTTTATTGTATGATAATCAAACTAATCGAATATAAACAATTATAAGCTTACATTAGTATGCTCGGTACCACCACGACGACCACTACGTCAACCGCGAGGAGGTGAGCTAAAAGAAGTACGTGGTCCATCGCCGCGAGGAGGTCTACTACTCGATCCTTCCTCGACATTCCCCATCATGCGTGCCATTTATAATAAAATCGAGTATACTACAACTAAAAACAATTGTTATTAACTCTACCAAAATATATAACCTACATATATCTACATATATCCAATTTTTACCCCCAAATTTGACATATATCCAATTTTTATCCCCAATTTTTAACTACATATATCTACATATATATACAACATTAAAAAAGCAAGAGTTTGATAAATATATTGCAAGCTTTACCCCCAAATTCGAAGCACTCCTCCTCCACTGCAAGCTTCACCAACAAATTCGAAGGACTCCACCGTAATTACTCCCTATTGTCGCTGGATTCAGTGTGGGGGCAATCAGATAAATTTGTGGATTCGCGAGAACTCGAATGGGTCAAATCTGACCTCTTCCACTGCTGTTAGGCTGGCTTCTTGGTGCTGCCGCTGACCTGCACGAAGTACGAAACACCGAGATAGATCCCGGTGACGCACCCTTCGATGCTCTTGTCAATACTCAGAAAAAGAATATCAAAAGAATTTTAGGTAGGCAAAGAGTGATCACCTTGTAACGGTAGGAGGTAGGGAGTATTTATAGTCGCTGTGGGGAACTGTTTAGGGATAAGAACGAATCCCTACATCCCGATGTGAATGGATAGAAGTGGTTAAAACTACCTCCAGTAGATAAGGACGAGCAAGGATTTTTTCATATCCTGCTGAACTGGTCCTTAACAGGTTGAGACCCGTTCTCAGTTAAACAGATCCGTTCACGGGTTATTGGGCCCAAGAGAAGATATCCGGTTCCCATTTCGGACCCGTCTATAGGTGAAATTACCATTTCGCCTTTGTGGACTTTAAGATTCGTGCCCAATTTGAACGGTTCTGATTTAATCTCTTTTTTAGCCATATCACGAGCCCCCTACTCCTAAAGACTGAGTGCTACAGCATTTCAGGAGTAGTTTTGTTGTTTCAATGGTGTATAGGACTTTATCGGAGTTCTTAAAAGGGGTTCGAATCTTGTTTGAGAGGTAACGGTGTTTTCCTAAGCTGGTAACATGCCCAAGTTGTCTCTTAGTCTCTTCTGGATTTTTAGTGATTTTTCTCGATTTTTACATTATTTTTCGACTCATTTATTCAATTTTGCAAAGCGATAATTTATTTTCCAGGAGCATTAATTAATTACTCTAACCAATAATTATTTACCCATGGGCTCAAAAACATTCTGCCGAATATATAATTATTTTTCCTGAATTTTTAATCTTTTTTTTGCAATTTTTAAATAAATAATTCAAATTAATAAATAATAAAAAGAATTAATCACCTTATTTATGACGTGGCACAATCTGAGGCGTCCATTAGTCATCGGCGCGAAAATCTGAATGATCAAACGGTAGATCTGTGCTTGGTGGCGTGGCAAAATCTTGGACGTTGATCAGGTCGTGACGCAAACTTTGGGGTGATCTGACGGCGCTTGTGGCTCTGCAGTGTTTTCTCCATATGAGCAGCTCAGTGCTTCGGTTGCTCGGATTGGGGTTCCGAGCGACGTGGTGCAATCTAGGCCGTTGATCAGACTTTGGCACGAATTTTGAGATGATCTAACGACTCGTGTGGCTCTGAAGTGTTTTCTCCACATGAGCAGCTCAGTGTTTCGGTTCCTCGGATTGGGGTTCCGAGCGACATGGCGCAATCTGGGATGTCCATATGCCATCGGTGCGAATATCTGGATAATCAGATGGTAGATCAGTGCTTCGCGATGTGGCTGAATCTGGGATGTCCATCAGGTTGTGATACGAATTTTGAGATAATCTGACGGCTCGTGTGGCTCAAAAGTGTTTTCTCCACATGAGCAGCTCGGCGCTTCGGTCGCTCGGATTGGGGTTCCGAGCGACGTGGCGCAGTCTCGGCTGTTTGATGAAGATCAAGCACTAATCACGATGAGTAAGTGATTTTTCTCCAATACGCAGCTCAGTGTCACAGTTGCTCGGATTTTGGTTCCGAGCGACGTGGCACGATCATGGCCGTTTGATGGAGATCAGGCACGAATCACGATGCAAGAGGCGTGAATCACGAGACGAGAGGCATGGATCACGAGAAAAGACTGATTTTTCACGACGTGGCTCAATCAGGGCCGTTTGATGAAGATGGGCGTGAATCACGAGAAGTAAGTGATTTTTCTCTAATACGCAGCTCGGTGTCACAGTTGCTCGGATTTTGGTTCCGAGTGACGTGGCACAATCATGGTCGTCTGATGGAGATCAGGCGTGAATCACGATGCAAGAGGCGTGAATCACGAGATGAGAGGCGTGGATCACGAGAAAAGAGTGATTTTTCACGGTGTGGCTCAATCAGGGCCGTCAGATGAAGATTGAGCGTGAATCACGAGGAGTAAGTGATTTTTCTCCAATACGCAGCTCGGTGTCACAGTTGCTCGAATTTTGGTTCCGAGCGACATGGCACAATCATGGCCGCCGTCTGATGGAGATCAAGCGCGAATCACGATGCAAGAGGCATGAATCACGAGAAAAGAGTGATTTTCCATGACGTGGCAAGATCTGAGCTGTTTGATTGAAACCATATGTGAATCAGGAGGAGATAGTCATTTTCCCTCAATACGCATCTCGGTGTCACAGTTGCTCGGATTTTGGTTCCGAGCGACGTGGCACAATCATGGCCGTCTGATGAAGATCAGGCACGAATCACGAGGTGAGAGCGATTTTTCTCCATGTGATCAGCTCGGTGCCTCGGTTGCTCGGATTTTGGTTCCGAGCGACATGGCACAATCATGACCGTCTGATGGAGATCAGGCGCGAATCATGATGTAAGAGACGTGAATCACGAGACGAGAGGCGTGGGTCACGAGAAAAGAGTGATTTTTCAAGGCGTGGCTCAATCAGGACCGTCTGATGAAGATCGAGCGCGAATCACGAGAAGTAAGTGATTTTTCTCCAATACATAGCTCGGTATTACAGTTGCTCCGATTTTGGTTCCGAGCGACGTGGCACAATCATAGCTGTCTGATGGAGATCAGATGCGAATCACGATGTAAGAGGCGTGAATCACGAGAAGATAGTGATTTTTCATGGCATGGCTCAATCAGGACCGTCTGATGAAGATCGAGCGCAAATCACGAGGAGTAAGTGATTTTTCTCCAATACGCAGCTCGGTGTCACAGTTACTCGGATTTTGAGCGTGAACTTGAATGAATGAAATCGATCCCTCAACGGTGATTCGATCCCTCCAAAAAGAAGGTCAGGATCCCCCCTGAATGAAGAAGTAGTGGGCCCCCTTCCCGCCCACGTATGCGCCAATATTTTGATTCTCAATATTGGTTCCAAGCGACATGACACAATCATGGCCATCTGATGGAGATCATGCACGAATCACGATGTAAGAGACGTGAATCATGAGAAGAGAGTGATTTTCCATGACATGGCGAGATCTGAGCCGTTTGATTGAGACCAGGCGCGAATCAGGAGGAGATAGTCGTTTTTTTTTCAATACGCAGCTCGGTGTCCCAGTTGCTCGAATTTTGGTTCCGAGCGACGTGGTACAATCAGGGCCGTCTGATGGAGATCAGGCGCGAATCACGAGGCATTAGGCGTTTAGGCTTCTGGTGGGCCTCTGTAGGGGCCCAAAACATCTGAAAGCCTACCCAAATTCTCTTTAGTGCTATAAGATTTCACTTCTCTCTCGCAGTTCCCCCATTCTTCACTTCTCACTTTTACTTTTCACTTTCTACTTTTTTTGCTCTCGAGCAGCGCTGCTAGCGGTCGTGGCCAGGCGATCATCTTTCCGGTGAACTATTCCGATCGTAGCCGTCACATCAAGGTAATTAAATATCCTTAACTTGCATTCTAAAGATGTCTAGAGCATCATCGGGAAGTGAGACCTCCACCTTGGACCGAGACAGCGATCGACCCTTAGTGGTTTCCCCGGCAGTGGGCAAGGGAAAGGAAGTAGCGAGGTCGGCCATCGTTGAGACCATCGTGGAGAATGTGAAGGGGGCTGGTGCATTGGGTCGGCTACCATCCACACTATCGAACCTCGGGAAGGTTAGGAACTACTCCGGAGACCTTCTGTCGAAGGTGGTACACGGGAGGTCTGCCGCCTACGAGGAGAATCATCCGAGGGATCCTTCCGCGGTAGACAAAATCCCCTTGATTCTAACTGAGGCGGATCTTCATCGTATCAGGAAGGGGTTCCGGATCCCGAAGGAGTATGCCTTGCTCCTCCCTGGTCCGGGCTTCCGAGCGTGCACGGAGACGTCGCCTGACACTTATGTCTTCCCCTACGACGCACTCAACGCCGGCCTTCGGCTGCCTCTGCCGCCGTTCGTAGTCGAAGTGCTACAATGGTATGGCTTGAGTCCGGTGCAGTTCATGCTGAATATGTGGCGACACGTCATCGCCTTCATCCTCCAAAGCCATGTCGTAGGTGTCAAGCCTCAGCTCTTCTTACTCCGGAGTCTCTACCAGATCTGCTGTATGAGCAAGATGGAGTACCAGTACTATCTGTCTCCGAAGAAGGGCGTCAAGTTGATCGAGAATCCAGACTCCATCAAGCACTGGAAGGAGAAGTACTTCTTGATCCGAGCCCCCGAGCCGTGGAGTTTTTCGACGAGCTGGAAGGAGGACGTTCCGAAGTGGGCGAAGGCCGAGCCGATGCTGACTAAGGAGGAAGAGGAGGTCGTGTCGAAGATCCTCGGTCTTCCGACCCTGGGTTGGTAAGATATCACCGAGGGGGTCCTCTTTGGTGGGGTCTCAGTATGATCGACCCCAGTACGCTCCGTCTAATTTTGTTTCTTTTTTTTTTGTTTATATATCGTTCTCTTCTGGTGCTAACTCCCTTCGGTTTTTTTTTCCAGAGGCCCCCGATATGGATTTCAAAGCTTTGATGGTAAAGTGGAGTGCGGCCGTAGCGAAGGGACCAGACTACAAGAAGAGGAAAAGGACGACGATGGGACCCCCATCCGGCCGAGCAGCCCAGGCACCCTCGGTGGCGCCCGTTGTGGACTTGGTCTCCGATTCACCCTCTGCTCCCCAAGCTGCGCTTCCCTCGACCACAACTTTCGAGCCTTCTGGCAGGGCGTTCTCCGTCGGAGCCGCGCTAGCGCTCGAGATGCCGCCCCTTACCGCCGAGGCGGAGGCCATCCTGACTGAGGAGCACAAAAAACTCTTCGTCCCCGACTGGAGGGTGATGAAGCTCGACGGCTTCCTCAGCGACGCAGCGATGAGCATGCATGCCGTGCACCACCTGCCGACCTGAAGGACCGAGCGGCACTGAAGGCAGGTACCGTGGGCGACGATGTGCTAGAGATAGCCCGGGCCACGATGCCGGTAAGTGTTCTTGTTATGCCTTTCAGAATCTTGAAGTTTGTGGCTTTTGATACTCACGTCCTTTTTTCTCCTCGGCTTTCAGATCACCTACCACTTTAGTCACTTGCTGGAGCAGTTCGCCGAGCAGAAAGGGAACTAAAGACGTCGAGCGACCGGGACAAGGCCGAGCGAGCGAAGGCCATGAAGATGTACGAGGCCGAAACAGCTCTCGGAGTCCCGAGCCGTTGAGATCGACGTCCTGGAGGCAGTGCTTGCCAAGGTGAACGAGCGCATCGCGGCCGAAGCGGCGAGGGCGGAGGAGCTGGAGAGGGAGAAGCTCCGAGCCGAGACGGAAAGAGACAAGACCTTAAAGGCCTTGGAAGAATCGCAGAAGGAACGGGACGCAGCAATGGCCGAAGCGAAGAAAGCTATCCAAGCCAAGGCGGAGGCCCACATGCTCACTAACATGGAGGAGTCCTACGCTCGGGCCCTCAGGAATGTCGCGGCTCGTGTCCCCGACTTCGACAGCTCGGGGTATCACCTCTATGACCCGGTCGAGGGCGAGGAGATTATTCCCTTGGCGGAGGCCGAGCCCGAAGGAGGAGAGGAAGAAGCCAAAGGCCGTTGTTGGGAACAACGACCTAGGTTATAAATAATGAGAACGGCCTATGATTCAATTTTTTATAACCTAGGCCGTTGTTCCCAACAACGGCCTAGGTTATATCATTTTTTTCAGAAAGAAATAGGTGAAGAGTTATTTGGGACAAAATTCCCAAAATAACCCTTCGCCACTTAAGTCATATTGGGTGATGGGCGGGCTCGATCTGAGCCGCTGATCGCGATCATGAGCGATCCAATGGCTCAGATTCGTGTTTTCCAACCCGTGAAAACAAACCCGTTTTCAATGGAGCATTTCCCTATATATATATATATATATATATATATATATATATATATATAGGGAAAGCTTTGGTTGTGCACTCCTCTAGTGCACACAGCCGTGTGCACTTGCGCTCAGCCGTCCGATTTGGGTTTTGATCATGATGCAAATCCAAAGGCTGAGCCTCTCTCCCGCTCTTCTCACACTTACGGAGGGGTATTTTGGTATTTTACCCCTCCCCTCAGACTCTACCCTCTCTTTCTCTCTACCTTTTTGATCTGTCCCCTACCCTCTCTTTCTCTCTACCTTTTCGATCCGACCTGCCCCTTTTCCCAAAAAAAAAAGAAACCCAAATATCGTATCGTCGAGCAACCTCTCTCTCTTTCTCTCTATATCGACGTGAAACCCTAATCTACTAATCTCTCTCTCAAGCGACCTTTCTCAGTCTCTCCATCGACGCGAAACCCTACTCCTTCTCAGATCGCTCTACCTCTCTCTCCTCTAGTGAGACGACTACCCTAGGTGTTCGCTTCTCCTTCTCAGATCGCTCTACCTCTTTCTCCTCTAGTGAGGCGATTACCCCAGCTATTCACCGAAACCTCCCTCTCTCTGTCTCTCTTGGTCGACGAATCTGCCTCTCTCTCGAGCGACGCTCCAATCTTAAAAATCGAAAGGCTGAAAGGTATAAAATTTACCCTAGTTTCTTCTTTTTTTAATCTTGTTTGAAAAAATTAGGGCTAGATTAAATTAGGTAGATTGGGGGATAGATTAGAGAAACTAATTTGCAGCTTTTTTAGATTATGGTAAAAAAAATCTTCAAGAAGGTGATTTTATATTGGATAGCTATTTGATTATATACTGTGATAGATATTTGATTAGTAAATAAGATAGTAATTTGCATACGTATACTGTGATAGTAATATGACTATATATTAGAATTTGTAATAGGTATGGAGAGTGGGGAAGGTTGCTCACAACTCGGTGATAATTTTTTGTGTATTCAAGAAGGTGACTTTACACCTACTGTTGACGAGCATCTAATACCAAAGTTAGGTATGAAATTTGATACCCTTGAGCTAGCAAAAAAATTTTAAGATAGCTATGCGAAATGTGCTGGCTTTCAAATGTGTAAGGGACCTCATAAACTGAAGAATGGTGAGGTAGTGGAAAAAACATTTCTTTGTAATAAAATGGGAGTGTCTAAAAGTAAAAATAATGAAATTTGAATGGGTACTATATCTAGAACTGATTGCAATGCATTGGAACGTGTGAAATTAAATAAAGAAACGAATTCATGGTCTTTTTATTCTTTTCATGAGGTCCACGATCATGCATTCACCTCACCCGGTAGACGGTATTTGTTGCCGTCTAATCGTGTTGTGTCAAGTTCTGATAAAATCATAATGGAGCAACTTACGAGTGCTAATATTCCAACATGCAAACAAATACTTTTTTCGAAGGTTCAAGTGGGGGATATGATAAAGTTGGATTTACCCTAACCGATGCTAGAAATCATGAAAGAGACTTGAGGGAGTCATTGAAATGTCACGATGGTCAAATGTGGGTAGATTTTTTCAAATGGCAAAAGGAAAAAGATCAATCCTTTTTTTATGCATTCTAGCAAGATGAGTGTGGTAGATTGTCTCATTGTATTTGGGTTGATGGGATTGATCGGATGAATTATGAGCTATTTGGTGATGTAGTTTCATTTGATGCAACACACAGTACAAACCGTTACGGAATGCTATTTGTTCCATTTGTTGGAATAAATCATCATTGGCAGTCTATTTTTCTTGGTTGTGGTTTCATCCCAAATGAAACAGCTTCATCTTTTGTTTGGTTATTTCAAAAATGGCTAGGAGTCATGAAGAAAGCTCCTCTTGGCATTGTAACGGATCAAGACCGAGGTATTGGTACTACAATAAAAGAAGTTTTCCCTCAAATTTGCCATAGATATTGCATATGGCATATTTTAGATAAGATCCCTGAGGAGGTGCCTCAATTGGTTCAAAATGTTAAGTTTATGGATGCGTTTAAAGATCATATTTGGAATTCGTATAATAGTGTTTGCTTTGAAGATCAATGGAAGTCTTTGGTTGTTGAATTTGGGACAGAAAACAATAAGAATCTTAACTTCAGAATCTTGAATCAGGTAGCCAATCTTGTGCAAGCCAAGTATGAGTTCGTCAAAAGTGAATTTTCCATTTTTGTTTATGTCCATTTTTTAAAACATTTCCTTTATATCAGCTACTTCCTCGACAAATAAATGCTCGGCAATCACCTGCAAACAAAAAGGTTGAGCTCCAAAAATAGTAAGCCTTTTTTGTTAAGAGGTACACAAGCCAACTAAAACTCATTTTAGAATAAGAGGCAAATTGAATCTTACCCTAAGAGCTTTCTTCTTGAGTTTATTCATCACAGAGATCTGTTGGAGCCTAGCTATCACAGTTTCACCTAGATTTACATTTGCTGCCTTTTTAGCATTTTGCAACCAAGGATGATCTGCAATGAAAAAAAGGAAATTTTAATCCTACACCATGAGTACAAAGTAGTTTTGGGTATCAGTAACATATGAAACACCGACCATTATTTTATAGAAGCGAGTGCAATCCCTTGCCATCATAGACAACAATTTCGTTGAGTATTCTTCAGCACTCAATGCATCTTTAACTAGCTTCTTCGCCTGTCAAGGAAAAATCTCATGAGAAAAGAAAATAGGAGCAAATAATGAAATATATTTACAGTACTAGTTTGCAATTTAGTTTGATTTTAAAAAGGCACACAAATTTTTTCAAAAAATAAAAAATAAAAAATAGATACACAAGTGAAAAAGGCTTAAAGGCTAAGACATGCCAAACCAGGTCAGATACACAGTTGCGAGCACCTTGAAAAACAATGATACTCTTTTATAAAGCATTAGAAGGAAACTGGAATATTAAGATTTCTTTGTTTAATTTTATTTTATTGAAGCATCAACAAAAACATCTAGCCAAGTAATTGTGGTCATCTACATAAATCCTCTTTCATTCGTTCACTGTTAAGGTCTACTTCTATTAAATCAACAAAAACAAACTAACAGAGGTAAGCATATATACCACAAGTTCTCCTGTACAAGGATAGAACCTGAAAATGATCACTTTTTTGGTGAATGTCTTGGAACAAAGTGAAAGAAGAACAGCCTGATGGTAAACAGTCTGATGCTGCTAATGCAGAATATAGTGTTCTGACACTGCTACTGCTGCTACCGCTACTGCTGCAGTCTCTGAAAATATCATCAATCAGGCATAAGTATAGGCTCAAAATAAAAATTTAGATAACAGAGAGCATGTTTATGCTAATAAAATGAAATGAAGTAGGCTCAGAAGTCACATGAATTCACAACTCTAGGTTATTTCATAAGTGTATAAGTGTATCAAGCATTCCCTAAAAAAGTGTACTGGTTTAGCACTACGGCTGCATTAGATTGCCACGCCTAATTGATGCAACCTTCGTAAACCCCCACCTCTGTTTTTGTTTTTTTGGGAAAAAAAGGGGCAGATTGAAAAGCGATCGATCTGAAAGGGCAGAGAGAAAGAGAGAGTAGGGGTAAATGACCAAATTAGCCCTCCATAAGTGTGAGAAGAAGGGTAGAGAATGCGAGCCATTAGATCTGCATCATGATCAAAATGCAGAATCAGACGGCTTGGCGCGAGTGCACCAGCCTAGTATATATATATATAAAAGAAGCACAGAGATATATTTGACTTCGTAGGTGGGGAGACATTAAACTCAACTTGACCATTTCATGCATTCATCACTGCCTATTGATTCATCCCCAAAATAAAAGACAGTAAAGCATCAAATTTACCAAATTGTACGCGAATCAAATACTTCCCTCAATTCATATAGTTACCATCCTCGGAGCTATCTTCAGTAGAAGAATTCACCTCTT
This sequence comes from Hemerocallis citrina, assembly GCA_017893485.1. Classification (NCBI taxonomy): domain Eukaryota; kingdom Viridiplantae; phylum Streptophyta; class Magnoliopsida; order Asparagales; family Asphodelaceae; genus Hemerocallis; species Hemerocallis citrina. Next base: position 72,063,358 of record CM030362.1, on the reverse strand, counting down.
CTTCAATGAATGCACTGCTGCCATTGAAAAGATTAAGCCAAAGTTACAATTAGGGGTGTAAAATGAACAGGACGGTCCGTCGTCCGTCCGAGTCCGGCTCGAGAAATGGTCCGACCGTGGACCGTCCGAACTGTTATACGAACCGAACTCGAACAAATTATTAGGTCCGATTCTTTACCGAGCGCGAGCCGGACATAAGTCCGTCCGAGTATTATTGGGGTCCGATGCTTTATCGAACCGAGTCCGGACTATAAAAATTTTGTCCGACCTAGACCGAGCCGGACATAAGCTCGTCCGAGTAGAATTTCGGTCCGAGCTTGAACATATGGTTGTCCGATCCCGTCCGGTCTGATTTACAGCCCTAGTTACAATGAAAATTTAAACAAATAATAAGAATATGTATGGTAAAATTTGATTTTCAAATATGAAAATTTAAACAAATAATAAGAAAATGTATGCTAAATTTTGATTTTCAAATATGAAAATTTAAACAAATAATAAGAAAGTGAACACACAAAAATTATCACCGAGTTGTGAGCAACCTTCCCCACTCTCCGTGCTTATTACAAATTCCAATATATAATCAGATTACTATCACAGTATACGTCTGCAAATTACTATCCACTATATAAAATCAAATATCTATCACAGTATATAATCAAATAGCTATCCAACATTAAATCACCTTTTTGAAGTTTTTTTTACCATAATCTAAAAAATTTATACTAGGGTTTCAATTTACCCTAATGTTTTAAAAAGATTTATCTAACAAGAAACTAGGGTTTCAATTTAACTTAATTGAAAGAATAGTTTTATACCTTGGGGTTTACCATAATCTAAAAAGTGTGTCCTAGGGTTTCAACTTACCAAAATTTATTTTTAACAAGATTAAACTAAGAAGATACTAGGGTTTCGATTTAAAGTAATTTGAAGGAAAAATTTTATACCTTTGGGTTTCGATTATTGATATTGCAGCGTCACTCAAGATAGGGACAGATTCGTCATCGACCAGGAGAGACAAGAGAGAGAGAGGTAGAGGTGATCGTGTCGCTACAGGAGAGAGAGGTAGGGTTTTACGTCGATGGAAAGACAGACAGAGGTCGCTCAGGAGATTTAGGGTTTCTATTTTTTTGGGAAAAAGGGGCAGATCGAAAGCTTTGATCTGAAAGGACAGAGAGAAAGAGAGGGTAAGGTAGGGGTAATGGGGCAGATCGAAGCTTTCGATCTGAAAGGGCAGAGAGAAAGATAGGGTAGGGTAGGGGTAAATGACCAAATTACCCCTCCGTAAGTGTGAGAAGAGTGGGAGAGAATGTGAGCCGTTAGATCTGCATCATGATCAAAATGCAGATCAAACGGCTGAGCGCGAGTGCACACAGCTGTGTGCACTAGAGGAGTGCACAACCAAAGCTTTCCCTATATATAAACATACTAGATTTGCCCGTGGGCACGTGCCTACGGCACGTCTTCAGAACGATACAACATATGAAAAGCCTTGTAAACAGTAAATCAACAATTATGTAGCTCAAGTTTGAATAGTTAGACAATAATTAGTTATAAATATAAGTATATGTTTCTATATATATATATATATATATATATATATATATATATAATAAAACACAAAGAAAGCTATCAAGTGGCTCTCATTAAATATGGCTGAAATCAATGTTCCAGATCTAACCTCACAAAACAGATTTTTTCGCCCAAAAGTCCCCTCCCCCCTAAAACTCAAATTTAAATCCCCCCAAAACAACTCCTTTATTTATTTATCTCTCTCTCTCTCCCTCTCTCTCTCTCTCTTTTTACTCAGAAATTTATATTTTCAGATTTCAGGTTTGTAAAATTTTAGATTTTTTATGTATTTTTTTATTGCTCATGTTACATTGAAAATAACAAATATTTCATCAACAGTTAAATTTCATCATTTTCCATACTCAAAGTTCTAAGAAGTTGGATTTTACACCCCCATTTATTTTTCAGCGTATACTAATGGAAACATGACTTTTATTTACAACTAATTATTGGACTATTCAATTTGAGCTACACAATTGTTGTTTTACTGTTTACAAGACTTTCATATATTGTATCGCTCCGAAGACATGCCGTAGGCACATACCCACGGGCAAATCTAGTGTGTGTGTGTGTGTGTGTGTGTGACTATATATATATATATATATATATATATATATAGAGAGAGAGAGAGAGAGAGAGAGAGAGAGAGAGAGAGAGAGAGAGAGAGAGAGAGAGATAATTAAATAAATATAGGAGTTGTTTTATGGGGGATTTGAATTTGAGTTTTTTTTTGGGGGGGGGGGGGACTTTTGGGGGGAAAATGTGTTTTGTAAGGTTAAATCTGGCCCTTTGATTTTGGGGGGATTGAAGGAGAGCCACTTGATAGCTTTCTTTGTGTTATATATATATATATATATATATATATATATATATATATATATATATATATATAGGGTAAAAGGGATATGAGCAACTTGCTCATTTAGTAAATGAGCAATTGATGATGTGGCATGCATGTGATATATTGGACAACTAACCCTTTTAAGGCTTTTCCAATCACATGCATGCCACCTCATCGATTGCTCATTTACTAAATGAGCAAGTTGCTCATACCCCTTTTTCCCATATATATATATATATATATATTAATCGGGGATATTTTGGGTGCAAACGGGAATCGAACTCTCGATCTCCTACTCACTAGCGAAGAGGCTTAACAGTATAACACTTGCAAACATGCACCTAGTTATTTACAAGAATAGTTGTTAAAAAGATATTCCACTAGCAATAATAATCTTAAGTATACAAAAGTAACAAATTGAAATCTTGATGAAACAATGTCCTAAAGTTTACATAGGAATTCCATAAAATCATATGCAAAGAATGAAAGCTACTCTAACTAGCACTGGTATCGGGTCCTATTGGGTTGGGTCCTTCACGACCTGGACCTGGACCCGGACCCATGAGAACCAAGTCCAGGTCTGGGTCCGGATCCGGGTTATTGCTACCCATTCCTCTTCAGTTCCGGGTCCGGTTCTTGTCTGACTTTTTCTCTTAGGTCCAGTTCGGGTCCGGATCTTAAATACGCAATGGACCGTTTCTTCTTCTTTTCTTTTTTTTGTATCATTTATTTGCTTGTTATGTATAATACATGTATTTATTGTCTAATTGTAGCTGTGGGAATCTCATTTATTCTACTAGTGAACGATATATATGTACATTTCGAAATGTTTACGTTTATTCTTTCATACAATGTCACCAACTTCTACTGTTGCACATAGTTTGCAGAAACTGATAGAAATAAAATGTGTTTACCAAGTCAAGAACTTGCCAAAAGTCGACAATAGAAATAGAGATGAAACGCATATAACAGACGTGTAAGGCCAGTCATCCGCTCATTCTTCACATGTCTACATATGGGTATACACTAGCAGATGCATCTATATCAAATGTTGAAGGAATGATGATACCTTCATCAGTAATGCCTGAAAACCGCAGGTTCAGTGATAAAGAGAGCAGGACAGAACACAATTGATCATGCTTGACACATAAAGAACCAATGAAGTAGTATTCGATAGTTAAGCTATTCATAGAACAGAGAAATGCAATTGCAAACCCATAAATCAGATCAACAAGTTTACCAGTAAAACTCAATGACCACCAACCAAAATGATACAGAATTGAAATGCTTTACAATATAAACAAACTATATCATACAATTTGCACAAAAATATAATTTAAAAGGAAGCAAGTGGTAGATTCATTCTTCTGAAATACGGTAACCATATACAAGTCCAAGTTACCTGCGATGCATGATGCTGAACAGAGACAGATATTCTCATTTAATTTTTAATTGAAAAATACTAACGGGTCCGGGTCTGGTCGAGTCGAGTAAAAAGACTTATTTTCTGTTTTTTGTTTCGGATCCGGGTCCGGGTCCGGGTCCATATCCGGGTCGGGTCGATTTGAAAAGGATCTGGACCCAACCCGAACCTGCAACAGGTCTAAATTTCAGACCCGAACCTGACCCGCATTAGACCGGGTCAGTTCCGGCCCAATGTCAGGTCCAGGTTTCGGGTTATCTTACCAGTGATAACTCTAACAACCAATCAGCCATAAACCAATGTCTGGATTGATGACTGACATTATTGATACTAGGGTTCCAATAGGTTTTGTTGCAGCAATCGTTTTTAAAAGGTGTCTTGCTTCTGAAAGGGAAACTATCTGAAGTACATCTATTTTTATAAAAATATATATGTAATAATAGTTTCTAACTATAAATACTTATTATTTTCCTATAATTTTGGAGTCTGCAGAACTTTTAACTGATTCATTTCACCTTTTCCAAAATCTAAATGCTTTGGCCAAGCTAAACTTCTCTTTTTCTGAGTGGACAATTGGAGATTATGGAAAAGAAGAACAAAGTTGTGTACAGACAGGATCAAGTCATTTGTTGGCTTCGGATGCTTGCAACATTTGAACTTTTCCTTCACTTATTTAAGTATCCACATCTTATCCCGTATGCATATATTTTTTTCCGTGTGTATATTATTACCTGTGCGGTCAGTTGACACTACTAGGCCCTATATAGTTCCTTTAACAGCTCAATTATTAATAACCTCACAATACATCACTTTTATTCATTTGACTAAATCTTTAAACAGCGTTTACCCGTTAGGATAAAACGTCAAATCCTGCTGCATATCAGCCTCCTATCATATGTGAAACTGTGTTGATTTATTACATGATTACCATGCCAAGTTAAATATTAAACCAATGGAAAAATAAAACTATGAGAAGTAATAAATTGAAATTAAAGTGACGACATTGTTTATCTAAACTCTGGCAACAGAGGCTACAGGTTCTGAATTGTATAGGTGTGGATACAACAATATTAGTACACTTTCCTTTCGCATTGTGAAAGTGATCAATTAAAAGCTAAGCCAAATTGAAGTTTTCAAATATAAATACCACTAGTACAAAAAACTGAGCTTATTCAGTTAATTTCATTCAATATTGCATACAATTCTTCCAGGTATAAAGTTCATTAAAATCAGCCAAGTGTGCTGAAAAATCCAAACAAAATAAGTATTAATCCAGGATTGTGGAATACAATAAAGTAGTAGTAGCAAACAAGGAGGCCTCTTAGCCGGCCCTCAAAATTTGAAGACGGCAATTAAACAAACAAAACTAAATAAATAAATCTATTGTTGGCTCCAATTTTGAATGTTTCCTCCCATGCTATGTACCTATATATATATATTCCACTCACTCTCCCAATATTGTGCACTAGCCAATTAACTCGAAACTGACATTAAGAAAAATGGCAACTAATACATGCCTACTACTTGCCTTAGTTCTAGCATCCTTTGTTAGTTCCTATGCTGGGGATGCTGACATCACATCCGATTTTGTAGTTCTGAGCGGAATCACTCCAGATGCCAACTTCTTCACTTTCACAGGGCTCAACCAATCGCTGTGGGGTTCACCAAAAGATGCACCATTTAAGGTGACAAAGGCTACCCAGATTGAGTTCCCTGCACTCATGGGCCAAAGTGTATCCTATGCTTCACTTCAGTATGCTGCTATGGGACTAAACCCACCCCACACCCATACTCGTTCTGCAGAGCTATTGCTTGTCATTCAAGGATGGCTTGAAGTTGGTTTTATTGACCCCAATAACAAGCTTATCAGTCAGGTGCTCCAAACAGGCGATATGTTTGTGTTCCCCAAGGGTCTTGTGCACTTCGAAGTGAACAAAGACCCCAAATACCCAGCTGTTGCTCTCTCTGCATTTGGCAGTGCCAACGCCGGTACAGTTTCCCTCCCGAAGACACTGTTTGCAAGTGGACTAGACAAAGAGGTGTTGGCTGAATCCCTCAAGACCGACTCTCAAACCATTGACAAGCTTGTTTGGGCTGCTACATCAAAATGATTTGTCTTAGATGTGCCGCAACTTATTTCCTAGCATCGTTTGTGTGTGATTTGCATTTCTTTCCTTTCCATGTAGTTGTTGAACAGTTTATCAACCTTTCCTCTCGAACCAATGATATTATATGCTCTTTGGGTGTGCCATTTTAGTGCGAATACTTAAATCTATGCTAATTTTTTCATTCCATTTTTGATCATATAGTCGATCCCACAATTGTAGTATATGGGTTACTATCTTCTGCTTGTTTTGCACCTTATGTCCTCATTCTAGATCGTAGGCCATAGGAACCCCAGCAATAAGACTGATTCATTTGTGCAAAAACAGATATATATTAGTTCGTATTGAATTTATCAACTTTCACCATAGTGACCAATTTTAGAGAATTCTCGATGAGAAGAAAACTGAATGACCAAATTCAAGCACCACTTTCTCCTTAGTAAAAATATATCACTATAGATGATCTGGATTTGATGGAGCTTGAGATGTCAGATAGAAAATTCACTTGGTCCAATATGCAACAAAATCCAACTCTAGCTAAACTAGATAGAGTTTTGGTGTCTAACGAGTGGGAGGATAGGTTCCCTATGGCAAAAGTAAGATCCGCAGTTCGATTCACGTCAAATCATCAACCCCTTGATATTGACTGCGATCAGGATAACAAGAACAAATCCTACCCTTTTAGATTTGAGAAGTCTTGGACTTCTATAGACGAAACTCGCTAGGTTATTTGGGACTCGTGGATATGCTCAACCGAGGAAAACTCAGCAGTGGGTATATGGGTGGAAAAAATAAGACACCTGAGGAGGGAGTTAAAAGGGTGGGCAAAACAAAAATCTCATAACATCAACTTCACAAGGAAGACACTAGGCCTGAGTATCCACGAACTGGAAAAATGTGAAGAGGACAGGGATCTAACAGGAACAGAAAAAGATGAGTTGGAAAATGGGAGGTTGCAACTACAACATATACAAACTATGGAGGAAATACACTGGAAGCAACGCTCGAGAATACAATGGCTAAAGGAAGGGGATGCCAATACTAAATTCTTTCAAAAGGTGGCAAACGGAAGAAGAAGACAAAATTACATAGTGGGTCTGAACGTAGATGGAATTTGGACAGAGAACGAGGAGATCTTTAGAAGACATTTAGACAACAAGTATCATGAGTTGTTGGGTAGAAGAAATCCAGCTAGATGTACCCTTATGGAAGATATGTGGAGTTCCTCTAAGATAGACGAGAGTGAAAGAATCGAAAACATTTTCACGGAAGAGGAAGTTTGCGACGCTATCAAGCATTTGGGACAGGACAAGGCTCCGGGGCTAGATGAGTTGCCTATCTTCTTTTACAAGATCTACTTGCAGATTATCAAGGAGGATCTAATGAACATATTCAAAGAGTTATACGACGAAATCGCAAATTTGGGGAGGTTAAACTATGCTTCTATTATGCTTATCCCTAAGAATCGGGATGTGTGCACGGTAGAAGACTTCAGATCAATTAGCCTTCTAAATGGATCGTTCAAAATAATCACTAAAGTGTTGGCCCAAAGATTGGCACCTTGTCTAGATTACGTGGTCGCACCGTCGCAAAGCGGATTCATCCAGGGAAGAGACATCATGGATAGCATTGTTGCCGCCCACGAGATAGTTTTCAGGGGCAAAAAAGAAAAAGCGGATGGTTTTCTTCTCAAACTAGACTTCGAAAAGGCTTATGACTCTTGTTAGATGATAGATTAGTTTAGTCTCACATTGAATAATGTATTGGTTTAGTATTCTCTTCTCTCCTATATATAGGAGACATATTGTACTCAGTTTATTCAATCAATAAAGAATATTTTTCTATTCCTAATTCTAACATGGTATCAGAGTCTATCGTCCTATAAGGCCTATATTAATTTGATCCTCGTCGTCGAGGTGGAGTGATTCTCGTCTTCATCGGAATCACTCCACCTCCCAACAACCCTCTCCCAATCAAATCTCCAAAACTCTCAATCAAATCTCAAAACCCTAAATCTCCAAACAACCCATCTCCAAAACTCTCTTCTTTCTTCCCCCAAAATCTGAAAATAAAAACCCTAATTCCCCCAAATTTCGATGATGTCATCCTCGAAGTTGATCTCTTTGCTCCTCTCTCTCCACTCCCAAAACCCTAACCCTAGCCCACCACCTCTCCTCCCTCGCCATGGACCCCACCACCGAAGACTCCCTCCGACAATCCCTCCTCTCCGCTGCCGCCTCCGTCGCCGCCCAGGCCGACGTCGTCCGCTCCCTCAAATCCAGTGGCGGCGCCACTCCCGACGAGATCACCGCCTCCGTGGAGCCCTCAATGCCCTCAAGATTGAGCAGGGCGCGGCTGCACAGCGGCTGGAGGCTGCCATCGGATCGGGCGGCAGCGGGGAGAGCAGGGAGGCGCATCGGACGGCGGTGAATAAGACTTTGGTGGGTAGGCTATTTTTCATTCTGTCGTTCAAGATCTACGGCACGGTCGCGGGGTTGTACGATTACTGGCCGCCAGGGTGCGCCGTTAAGGCCAATGTGCTCGCATTCTGGCATCAGCATTTTGTTTTGGAAGAGAGCATGTTGGAAGTAGATTGTACCTGTGTTACTCCAGAGGTTGTCCTCAAGGCCTCTGGTCATGTGGATAAGTTCACTGATCTCATGGTTAAGGATGAAAAAAAAAGAAAAAAAAAACATGCAGGTTCTTGTGTTTCTACATTCAGATCGTCAACTCACTCCGGTTGATCGATCGTTTCTTATGCTTCTACATCCAGATCGTCAACTCACTCCGGTTGATCGATCGTGAGTTTGAGAGGGGGTGTTATCAGTATCCACTTCTCAGTTCAGGGATGAGATCCCAACATCGACAATTCTCAAGTCTGGGGTGAGATCCCATCATCGACTATGTCTCAAGTCTGGGGTAAGATCCCATCATCGATTATGTCTCAAGTCAGGGGTAAGATCCCATCACAAATCGGGATATAGAGATCCCGCCACTGTTCGGGGTGAGATCTCAACAGTGCGCCACCACTACTTCTTTCCGCAACAATCTACTTCTCAGTTTCTATCACATGCGACATCAAGCGCCATTTCTACATCACAGTTTGCCGTTTGAAGGTAAAAAAAAAAGAGATGAAAGGAGAAGAGAGGAGAAACCAAGCAACTCACTATCGCAGATCGCCAGGTTCCAAAGTCCACCAAGAAGACATCCACTCGCATCACGCTATGAGGAAGAGGGGTAGGGACGAGGAAGCTGAGCGATGGGTTCAAGTGAGAGGAAGGAGTTCTGTTAGAGGGGAAGAAACTAGAGGAGCAATGCGCCAACGCTCTAGAGAGGTTCGTCGGGACCATAGAGGTCCGGTGAACAGGGGATCTGAAGAAGAGGGACATAGAGTCTCTTCGAAGGGTGTCTCACAAAGAACGTCGCCGATAGGGAGAGAGCTACTCTAGGTGCGTCTAACTCCTATAGAGGAACGTACCTACAAGCCACGAAGAGGGCAATGGGCGAGTTCGGAAGGGATGAGGCTCGCAGAGTAGGGGTATCGATGGAAATGGAGATAGTGAAGAAGAAAGAGGACGAGGAAGGGGAATGGATTTTGTATAAACCCAAACGAGTAAAGAAGGCGGAAAGAAAGGCGGAAGCACTGAGCTCCTCTTCGTTCTCCGCTCTTGCGCGATCGCCAAAGTAGTCACTATGTCACAAATGTGCGGGGAAGGGTCACACGATCCACGAATGTACCAATGACTGGTTTTGCTACACGTGCAAGAGATTCGGTCACATTTCGAAGGACTGCACAAAGCTTAAACCTGTCGACAGATCGACCAAGGTAACTGCTAAAGCTAACTCCGGCTCCTTGAACCAGAGCAGAGGAGATGAGCCCAAAACAGAGCATATCATGTCGGCGGAAAGTAATGACTCTCGAAGGTTGATCGCTAGGGCGATTATCACCCCCACTCCCATTATGGCAGAGTTCGAGGGACGATTGAGCCAGTCCATAATGCTGAAGATTCATACTGGTCATCCTTCCATAGACGTTGTCAACGAGCTTCTTTCTGCAGCGGTTCGACCCTGTTCAAGGCTGGATTTGATCGTCAAGAAGGTGAAAGAGGATTCACTGATGGTCTATTGTAAAACTGAGGAAATTACGAAGGAACTACTGACCAGCGGGAGCCTCGAGGGTGATGAGTTCTACATCACCATGAGTAGGTGGTCGAGGAAGACGGGGGCGATGAGCATCGACTCTCGATCGGCGGTGTGGATTAGGATGTTCAATGTCCCGCTCCAGTGTTGGGTGAAGTCTGGGTTTCAAAACCTAGTTCATGGGTTTGGAGATCTCATTAGCATCGATAGAGCGACGGCCACTCTGGATAGAAGAGAGTTCGCGAGGATCCAGATAGGAGTAGAGGATTCGAGTTCGATCCCTTCGGGGATCATAGCGCAGTTCGATGAGGAGAGATACGAGATCAAAATACTAGTAGAACAAAAAAAGATGGTATCATTCAGAGAGTTGCCGGAGAGAGCTAGTACGAATTCGGAAATCGAAGTGAGATCAAATCTTAAGCTAGACGATGAAGATAAGCCGTCTGATCTGGCGAGAGGGAATCAGGAGCGTTGGACTGGGTTTCACAGTTCAACAGGCTCTAAGCCATCGGATCAGATCAAGAGCCATCTCAGCCGTCCAAAACAGCAATTAGCTGATGGGGGGGTGCACTGGATCGGGGGGGGGGGCGCAGGACTTCACAAAGGGTCACAAGTCCCTTTAATTCCGCTGCTTCAGAATGATGCGACAGGGATAGGACCTCCAGCGGTGCTACGAGGTACGAGGGCCGAAGCTTCACGCCGAAGCTTCACTTCATTCAAATGTCATTCTGACAAAGTCAGGGGGGGCCACGAAGAGACATCTCGACATAATCAATATGTCGAACTCAGATTTCAGGTTGGCAGTGGAAAACGTTGTGAGGGAAATAACGGATAGTTTCGTTAACCGGGGCCTAGGCCCATATCAAGATGGTGATGGGCCTAAGCCTAATGGGCTTTCTATGTCGAGAGGGGTTATAGAAAGGGGACAGCACTCAGGGGGCTTCGAATTAACACAGCGACTGGAGGCAGACGGAGTAGAGCAGTGCGAGGTACAACGTGAATGCGATGTAGACAGGCGATGCATTCATAGATGAAGGCGAGGGTGGACACAGGGAGGGGAAGGCTATTTGCGAGGCATCGGAAAAAGAAAGTGATTTTGTAAGGGATGCGGCATCGCAGGATGAAAGAATTGGTGCGCTAGATGATGTTGGCAGTCAGTACTTGGACTCAGAGGGAGAGTTTGAGAGTAGAGTAAAGGTGCTCACTCCGGGGGTAGGTGACAGTATAGAAACAGACGATGGGGATAGAGCCATGGACGAGTTCAAAAGGAAGAGCAAGAGACAAATGGATCGATGGGGGGCGTAGGGCCCGAGCGAGGGGGACCTTATCAGATCGGCCGCTAAAGCGAGGGAACCAACATCCGCGTTCGGAGGTCATACAGGTTCCAGGAAGAGAAGCAAAGTAAACGGGGCAGAGTGATTGGATTGGGCCGGGGAACATTGACCAGTACTTTTGAGACCGGGTTTGGAGGAGATAGATGTCACCCGGCACGACAATTATCTTTTGGGAGACTGAGGGCTTGTAACTTTGCTTTATTATTTTGGTTATTATAGTTGGTATGTTTGTAATAGATTTGTAGTATTAAGTGCTGACGTGCATAGCATGATGTATGAGATGATGTAGGACTTTTGTTGTAATCCCGTTAATCTTTCATTAATGAGATCAGTGACTGCGGTCACTTTTATTTCAAAAAAAATATTGTCGGTATTCCAAACTCTTGTTGCTTGAACCAACTTGAGTTTGAGAAGGGATGTTAGATGATAGATTAGTTTAGTCCCACATTGAATAATGTATTGGTTTAGTATTCTCTTCACTCCTATATATAGGAAACATATTGTACTCAGTTTATTCAATCAATAAAGAATATTTTCCTCATCCCAAATTCTAACAACTCTGTCCACTGGGACTGTTTGGACGAAGCACTTAAGCTCAAAGGTTTCGGAACAAAATGGTGAGCATGGATCCACCAATGTGTACAAGGAGGAAAGTTGTTCATACAGGTAAACGGATGGCAGGGGAGGAAAATCCGTTGCAAAAGAGGCCTCAGGCAAGGAGATCCGCTATCATCTCTGTTATTCGCCATCATAGCAGATGGATTGGCTACAATGATTAAGAGAGCGCAGGATAACAGCGTCATTAAGGGAATTGAGATCAAAGGAATAGCGTAGCCCATGACTATTCTACAGTACGCTGACGACACTCTCCTTTTTGGAAGGGCAAAAGTCGAAGAAGTCGTAGCGATTAAAGCGGCATTGGATTGCTTTCAAGGATGGTCGGGTCTGAAAGTAAACATTCAGAAGAGTTGCGTGATCCCAATTAGCGAACAGTTGTCACTCATGACAAACTCTATCACTGCAATTTTAGGATGCGAGAGTAGCGAATTCCAGATCAAATACTTAGGGATGCCAATTAGGCTGGGTCCATTGCTGGGAGAGGATTGGTCACTCCTGATTGAGAAGATTGCGAAGAAATTGACAGGGTGGAAGAGTAGATATCTATCTTTAGGGGGAAGGATTACACTACTCAACTCAGTTATTAACGCAATTCCTCTTTACCTAATGTCGATCTATGAACTGCTTAAGTAGGTGATTAACAAGATAGATCGGATAAGAAGACGATTCCTATGGAAGGGAACCAATGAGGATAACAAAGGGTTTTACCTCGTTAAGTGGGGTAGAGTGTGTAAGAGAAGAGAATTCGGAGGGCTTGGAATCCTTAACCTTCATGATATGAATCGAGCGCTACTGAGCAAGTGGTGGTGGAAGATCTACAAATGAAGAAGAGGATGGTGGTCCTATTCGTTCAATCTTATTTCGTAAGAGGAAAAAATATCGATTCGAGAGCCGGAGTGCGTTCCGAAGAGTATCGTTCCTCTGGAAAGGGGTGGCCAAATAAGGAGAGATTTTTAACACTAACACAAGGTGCAGGATCGAAAATGGGAGAAGCACTAGATTTTGGAGGGATATATGGTGCGGGAACAGAACACTACAAAACCTATTCCCGCAAGCCGCGGCAGCTGCAATCAACTCCGACGCATTAGTGGCAGATGTCTGGAAAAGGGAGAAACTAACTATGATAGTAGCAGATCGATTGACACAGGAGAGCATCAGGCAGTTCGAAGAGCTTCATAGGCTTGTACAAGCGGAAGGAGGTCATACGACGAACGAGGTTGACGACAGATGGTGGAACATCGAAGAGTCACAAACCTTCTCAGTGGCATCAATGTACAAATGGCTCAACGATAGGGGGATTAGATGCAAAGAGGAGAACGCCATTTGGGGTACACAGGCGCCCCTTAAAAGTAAAGGTCTTTAGCTGGTTGGTGTACAACGATGCCATTCTAACCAAAGTCAATCTTAGGAAAAGAAACATACAAATTGAGGTCAGGTGCGATACTTGCTTAGATGCGGACGAGGACTCTAATCACCTATTTTTCACATGCCCTAAGGCAGTTCTTACATGGGAAATAGTCTGTAGGGGATTCGGGTGCGTAAGCTGGTCCACCTCAACCTCAGAGGTGTGGGGATGTTGGAGGGACAACCTCATTAAAATAGAGGACAAATGGGCATAGGATATAGCAGTAGTGGCAACCCTGTGGAGTCTATGGCTAGACTGAAACGATTTGTGCTTTCGGAATATTCATTACAGATTTTCTACCTCTATGCATAAAATTTTCCTTCTTATTCATAATTGGGCAGGATACGTGGGAGCTAGGAAGAAGCTGAAGTTGAGCGGGGAGTAAAGCATCAAATTGTGGAAAGGAAAGATTGTTTATTTAGACGATAGATGTTGTGTTACAATTAATGCTTCTGATGTATTTTCTTTTTCTGATGTTTTATGTTGCTACTTAATCCCGACTATCTGTTTAAGTCGGTAGTTGTATTAAAGGGGCACTAGGGCCCGGTTTTGGAGATATTTTTGTACTATTTGGTTTCGTTAATTATCATTATTGAAATGATGACAGAGGTCATCTTTTTATCAATATATATATATATATATATATATATATATATATATATATATATATATATACATACATACATGAGTAATGCTACATCCACTACCAATTTCACTACATTTCTCCTCACTACCTTAGGTGGCACACTCCAATAGGTAGGGAAAGATAGAGTAGGTGGGAAAATTCTCCAATAGGAATATGCCACCTAAGGTAGTGAAGAAAATGGTAGTGAAATTGGTAGTGGCTAAAGCATTACTCTACATACATATATATATATATATATATATATATATATATATATATATATATATATATATATATATATATACACACACACAAACAACGAACAAAATATCTTCACAGTAAATACATGGAACACGTTGATAGCATGAATTCCATCACATCCACTCCCATAAAAAACACATCACCGAATCCAATTATGCAAAGTTAAAATGGAATGGATCTACATAAAATATTCCAATATAACACTAAATCATACAAGAAATCTAACCTTTAGCTTCTCCTTTAAGGCTTTGAAATTTCCAAATGGCACTGACACTGCACAACTCTCTCAACCGACACACAAACCTAGATTAAAATAAACAGCTGTTCATTAACATCCTGAATCCAACATTGAAAATTACAAGAAAATAACCTTACCTTCCAATTGTCTTTTCCCTTTTTTAAGGTTTAATTTTATTTTTTTTTAATTTCAAGAAATTTATGCTCTCCGTTTTTTACTTTTTCTTCTCTTTTCTTTCTTCTTTTTTTTTTTTTCCCCCCAGCAATGCTAAAATGGTCCTATTAGATTTGGATCACTAATATCGGGTCTTGAAACCCGGCCCGTTCTATTTTTATTTTGTCGTCAGGCCCACTAAAATTTGGTACTTTTGGTAACTGGGCCGGAAATTTCTTCTCTTTAAACCGTACGGCCCTCCTCTTTCGACTTTTTTTCCCCAAAATAGGTCACCTTTTAAAACTAATTCCGAAGATAGACCATTCGTCATAGAGCGCAGTTGCCAACTGCGACTTGTTCAATTGTGAGGACACAGTTTCCAACTGCGGTATCTTTAAAAATGTATTTTTTTCGAGGTTGCAGTTAGAAACTGCGGTCTTAGTTTATTTCATATTTGGGTTAGAGAGGCCTGGAGACAATTTTTCTAGATAAAAAAGGGCTAAATATAGGTCGCTGTTGGAAACTGCAGCTTAAATGGCCTCAATTAATTTTTTATATTAAATACTAAGAAGAAGAAAAAATTTATAACAGCCTCTGTTTTAATTAGGCCGCAATTGAGAACTACGGCCTATAATTAGCTATGTTTTACTTACAAAATTTTATCTAAGTCTCCAAGTATCTCTAGCCCAAATATGAAATGAATTACCCGAAAAAACAAATTTTTGAAGAGGAACTGTGGCCTCACAAACGAACATGCCACAGTTCACAATCGAACATGCTGCAGTTCGCAACTGCAGCCTATGACAATCGGTCTATTTTCAGAATTAGTTTAAAAAACGGTCTATTTTAAAAATTAGCTTTAAAAGTGAGCTATTTCAGAGAAAAAATTATCCCCCCTCTCTCTCTCTCTCCATAAAGATTGCAGAGGCTGTTTATTTTAATAAAATTTTCGGGCTCGAGTGCTAAGACTCTATCATGTTTCTCAAAAAATAAATAAATAAAATAAAATAAAATAAAAATAAAAATAATTGCAGAGGTATTTTTCAGCCTCTTCAATTGGAATTAGGGATCTCAAATTCAGGTATTTTCTCGAATTTTACACTCTGTTTGAATTTAATTTCATCATTCTTCGTGTGAAATCTTTTTTAAGGTAAATTTTGCGGCTAAATTACACTGTTTTTCAGCTGTAGAAATTTTAAGTGGGATTTATGACTATATATACTTAAAGATGAAATTTAGCGAGAAAAATAATTCATTTTTTTAGAAAAAATGTTATTTGATGAATTAGGGTAATTTAGGAATTTGGATGTTGATAGTGGGTTGTTTGTCAAATATTGAAGGGTGGAGTATGAACAGACTCGTCCCGGTTTGGTTCTACTTCGGTGGTGACATGTGTCATAACCAAACTGAGGGAGCGTGTTTTTTTTTTAATTTAGAACAAAGTGATGTACGTCACTGAATTCACTGTTGTACATCACTTTGTTAAGATGTACTCTGTTAGAGCATCCACAGTCGTTTACTAAGCATTTAGCATTAGCAATTAGCAATAGGAGTAGCACGCTGTAGTCGTCCAAATTCTAAAATTGAAAACGACGGATGAACATCATCCGTCTTTGATTTTTTTTTTTTTTTTATAATAGTTTATTCGGGGATTTAAAAAATAAACAAAAAAAAATGGTCAAAAAAAAAGTCAAAACCATCACAAACGGATGAAGACCATCCGTTTGGATGGTTTTGACCTTTTTTTTGAATTTTTTTTTTTGGTTTAAAATTATAAACAAATCAAAATAGAATCAAAAAAAATCAAAAAAAAAAAAGTGAGAAACTGACCAAACGGATGATCTTCATCCGTTTGGTGAGTTTCTGACTTTTTTTTTTAAATAAAAAAAAAATTTCAAGAACGGATGACCTTCATCCGTCCAAGGCCATAAACGGAGTATCATCATCCGTCTTCTATATTTAGCAATCTTCTATCCAGACTTCTAACTTTAGCAACTTACTGTACATTCCTATTCTAATTTTTGAGTTTTTAGCAAACCACTGCACGCCAGTTTTCTAAATGGATTTCTAATTTTTGAGTATTTAGCAAACCACTGTGGATGCTCTTAAGTATCAGCGGAAATTCACTGTTGTGAAATCCGGGACAAAGGTGTATTCCATAAGGTGTTCATTTGCACCAGACTGTAAATGGAATCTTCATGCATCGATTCCGAAAGGGAAGTCATACTTTGCGTTGAAGAAATTGCTTGGGCCTCATACATGTGTTAATCCACCCTGTGATCAGGATCCTGCAAAGATTGATTCGAAGTTATTTTCTGGCTTGATTGTGGATATGGTGAGGGCGCAAGTGGAAATAACTCCACGTGAAATTGTTGGGCATGTAAGGCTTGCTTATAATTATGAAATTTCATATAAAAAAGCTCGGCATGCGAAGCACAAAGCTATGGAGATGTTGTTTATGTTAGAGATGAAGATGAGTAATTAGGGTTAGGGTTTATCTCATAGCCGCTTAAGATATTATATCCTGCTTATCAGTATTGGAATATTACAGAGCACTACCTCTAAACCAATTTTTATATGAGATGAACTGGATTTAGGGTACTGGGCTTTATGCCCACTCAACTCGGTCCAACAATTAAACAGATAACAAGTGCAAAGCATGTGTTGCTCCCATAGAACATTATACACAATAATATTCTATTATATTGTGAATATATCTATATATCCAACAATCTCCTCCTATATTCTCAATATATTAGGCAATGCCCCGTTAAATCATTGGCTCACAAAAATAATATAGTTCACAGACTAAATCAATTATAACTCGAATAGTTCAAATGAGACTAAACCAAAATAATCAAATAGTTCAAAGACCATATCAAAACAGAATAGTTCACAATGACTAAACCAACTAGAGAAACTGTCATAGTTTCAAAATCAACTAAAGCAAATAAACTTCAAGAACAAAATATGAGTTTTAACCTCATGAACACAAGAGTCTTAAACTCAACAGAAGTTTTATCAAGCAAGTGACAAATTTATTCTTTCGATAAATAAACCAAAACTATATCCTTGCAAACTACTTTATGTTTACTCCTCCATTTTGAGCAAATCATTATTCTGAACTTGGATGTTAAAGCTTTGACTCAATAGCTTTTTACTTCATTTTCCCCACAGTTTTGATAATTAGATCACTTTCAAATATCTTAGCAAGAGCATTAGCCATACTTTTCACAAATGCACTTTATCTATGAGAAAGTTCAACCAGACTTCTTTCAGCCTTAATATACTCCTCTTACTATTATAGAGTGAGTTATGAGCTACAGTGCATTATAGCTTGATAGTCGCATAACAGAATTAGAGAATTAACATTAAACTTCTCAAATGGATGATTAGTAATAAGTCATTCAATCCACTCAGCGTCTTCCCCTGCAGAGGATAACACATAGAGGTCTGATTTCTTGGATGAGAACGCAATGCTTGTTTGCCTATTAATCTCCATAATTTTTTTGCTCCTACTAGTGTGAACACATATCCACTGGTTGTCGACTTTCATTAAACTTTGAGTAGCACAAAGCAAACTCTTGAGTACCACTCAAGTATCTCATTAGCCTCTTAAGGACACTCAAATGTGTATGAGATTATTAATGAGTTTGCAGATTATACCTACCTCAAAGGCTATGTCATTTTAGTGCAGATCTTTGTATACATGAGACTTTCAACATGTCTCATAGTTGCACCATCATTAGGTGTCAACCTTTTTATCATAATCATAAGGTGTTTCAAAACACACTTTCAATCACTATATCCCCACTTTTGAAACACATTATTGATTTATCGAGTTTGACTAAGGGTTATCCCTTGCCAACCAAAACTCACCCTTATACATAATATGGTGCCCACAACACTTAGGTGTTTCATGCTATATTTATTTGGATAGCACAATTTAACTTTATTTATAATAGAGATGTCACTTCCAATCAACAAGTATGTCAATAAAACCAAGTAAATAATCGCCATTATATTTGACACACCACAAAGTTAAAGGCACTGATCTGAATTACTTAATTCATATACTAGGCCCTTTGAGAAATTTGTCAAATTATTTATACGTTAGCTGAATTACATGTTTTAAAATATACGATAATTTTACTAAATTGTAAATCTTGTTCACTAAACATATTAGTTCAAAACTTTCCAGTACAAAACTGTTTAAATATCCTTTATGAATAATAAAATTTTCAATAGATGTAAGGATAAGAAGAATACTTATTGTAGCAATATGACAAACATGTGAGTAGACATCAAATAAATCTACCCCATTTTTCTCAGTCAATCTGTTAGCTACTAGAAGTGCATTAAAATTACTACTGAACAGTCAAAATTAAGTTTCTTCTATAAAACCCCACTTACTTACTATAGTTTTAGCCCATTTCGGCAGCTCAACTAATTTAATGTATTATTGTATGACACAAAATCATCTCATTGTCTACTAAAGACTCTTCTTAGCTCATTTGTCATTCAAGTTTAAGTGTCAGTCGGACCGGTTCTTGATTCAAACTGTGAATTATTGACCGTGTCAGTAGGACTGGTTCTTGATTCAAACTGTGAATCATTGACCGTGTCAGTAGGACTGGTTCATAGATTTGTCTTTGATGAACACATCGTCAAAGAACTTTGCAAGTCCAGATCTACTAACCCAAATTAGATAGATCCAAATTGTCCATAGAACCACATTCTGCACTTTCTAAGTATGTACAAATATTTGTTATAGGTCCTACTTTAGACCTTCTGGGATCATGTACTTTAACAAATGTATCATACCACATTTTTCACTTTGACAAAATTATTTGTGTTTTATACCGTTAATCTACAAGGTGTAAGTAACTTTGTAACTCCTGTTTTCCCGTATTTGTACTTTTATACTGTATTTTGCTCAATTGTACTCTTTCATCTATTTCAGATCCTGTATTTTGTTTCAGATTGAATAAAATCATTATTTCGCCTCGACTCAATTTTTTTGGTCCTTTTACCGAATTCATTTGTGTGCACTTTGTGTCATTCTTCATGAAGAAATGGCTATTTCTTCTCATTTATCTCTTTATCCCCCATTTTATTGCATTTTGACCAATTCTCCTGTTGGGCCCTATTCAATTCGGGTAACCTAATACCCATTAATCCGAAACCCTACTATTTAAACTCCTCAACCCTTACCCCTAACCCTAATCACTGTTAAGACCTAACTAAACCGCCGCTAACCTTCTTCTCCCCTCCGCTCTTCTCGCATCACAACCCAACTCCCCTTCTCTGATCACCATCACCCGACCACTCCCTCACCATCACCTTCGTCAACCCCACGGCACCACCACCATCAATCGTCAACACCACCACAGAACAACCCCAGAACCACCACCGCCGCACCCATGTCGACCATTACCCAAACTTTTGCCATTTCCCAATCCTCACACCTCGACACCATTGCACATCGCCATTGTCATCTCCTCGCCGCCTCGCCACACCCAACACCTCTCCGACCTCCGTTCGCGATGCCAACACCCCGAGCCCAATCCCCTTTCTTCTCCTCCCCTGTATCGAACCAAAAACAGAGTCGCCACAGTCGCACCGCCGTCACCTCCTCCCGAGCGCCGCGCCGCCTTGTCTTCGCCGACTAGCCACCGCGGACCAGTCGCGTCCTTCCGTCGAGCCGCCCATGCCGGTCGCTCCACTCGCTCACTGTCGCTCTCTCAGTTGAACCGAAGGAGGAAGAAAACGCTCAGATTGGTGCCATTTAATCTCAGGCGTTTGATCACTTCAAGATCCGTGCGACTGAGCCAGATCTGATCGCCGTCTCGTGTTCACCCACAGCGGATCCCACTCCCGCTATTCCGTGTTCTGGCCACGATCCGCTGCGTAGAAGATATCTGATTGGCTGCGTTCTGGTGTTTCGTGTTTTGGCGCAGCGAATCCCAAGTCGCTGTTCGCTGTTCTGGCGGGATCTGGTGTGGGGGGAATTCGCTCAAATGTTGATTTCTTGCACGTGCTTCGCACGTGCTTTTGGGAGACTTCGCCCGGGAATTTTTGATCTCATTTTCTTCAACAATCGGATCTAATCGTTGTCAATCAAGGCAAGTATTCCTCTTGTACACATTTTTGTTCAGTACAAGTATTCCTTGAAAATACTACAAATAGTTAGAAATTGTGACTCCTCCTTGACTGTCGTTGCTGATCAAATATTAAACCTCCTCAATTTTATAATCTTAAGAGTCACAATAAATTCATTGTATTATATTACAACTACTTGGACTCATTTTATTCCCTAGACACACATGGACACATGAAATTAAGGAGCTCTAGATTTGTAGACATATGTTATATCTTGTATTTGATGATCTTGCAACCATTTGACTTGAAAAACAATCATTACTTGTTGTTTTGACAATGATTTTCCTGTATTTATACCACACATTAACCTAGACGCTTAATAACAAAATTTCTTGTAACCTATATTAGTAAGATATTCCCACATGTTGCTGTCCTGAATCTTGTTATGCTGTTTTGACCCCTTTAACATTGGAATTTGAATCCGAGCCCTGAATAGAAAATGTATCTCTAGATGTCTAGATGTCGATAGTCTCCGGAATTTTCGAATTCGGAGTTACGGTCTAGGAGTTATTGCAGTTTTACTGCAGCTGTATCGGTAGACGCTTCTCACATGTTGCTGTCCTGAATCTTGTTATGCTGTTTTGACCCCTTTAACATTGGAATTTGAATCCTAGCCCTGAATAGAAAATGTAGATCTAGATGTCTAGATGTCGATAGCCTCCGGAATTTTCGAATTCGGAGTTACGGTCTAGGAGTTATTGCAGTTTTACTGCAGCTGTATCGGTAGACGCAGATTCGCAAAACTGCTGCACACCTTTACCTTGCGAATTAATTTAACTATGTTAACAGCAAGCGTTTGACTTAAAATTTTATATGATGTTGCTGGACACCCTATAGGACATCCCCAATTTTTCTTAGAATTAATTTACAACATTTCACACTTGCATGCTTGCTTGATAAGAATTAATAAAAAGTAATAAGCCGGGGTTAAGGGAAAAACCATAGTGGTGGACAATATAGGTAAGTGTACTCGGAAGGGGGCCCGTGTTTCCCACTGCATACATGTCTCATGAACTAGTCTATTATAAATCGATTCATGGACCAGTATATTATTGATCCATGAACTAGTATATATATATATATGTGATTCATGACTTGTCTTGCTATGACTCGACACATGAACTAGTTACATGATTACCCGATTCATGAGCATGACTTGCTTGATACTTGATACTTGATACCTGAGTACGTCGCCCTATAGACTCCATTACTAGGCCTAAACGAAATTGTTTTGTCTGTAGCAACCATGTAGTAAAAAGATGGATGCATGAAGTGTTATCTAGATAGTAATAACTACATGAAACTTGAACATGACACCTGTTACTCGATACTTGATGATATGATACATGAAACATGATACATGAGACTTGAAACCTGAAACTTGAACTTGATACATGTTACCTGATACTTGACAACTTGTTACTTGAGACTTGGCACTTGAATATAATATTTGACACTAGACTGGGCACTTGTTACTTGACGCTAGACTAGATGCTTGTCACTTGAGGTTAGATACCCCTACATGTACACTTGTCACTTGTTTCACCATTAGTGTTTGTTTACCCAATCTAGTCTCTTGAGTTTTCCTTCCTACTAGTTAGTTCTTGAATCTCCATTACTTGTTGTAAACCCTATTATATTCTTGATTCCAATTCTTGTTTCCCATTACTTGTACTCGTTTTTACTATTTGTGGCCTTAGCTTGCACTAAGGGCATTCTCTCTTGTTTTTTCCTGTTTTTCCTTTTTATATTTATTAAGCAGACTTTGGAGACGAGCTACCCGCTGGAATTGGTGAGCAAAGATTCTAGCCTTCAAGTGGAGAAAGGACTTGATTAGAAAACTCATTTCTTGAATTATTTGTTCTTCTTGGATTACTATTTCTTGCTACTTAAGAACTTGTAACGGGCTGATGTTCCCGAGTTTTAACTTGATCCAGACTTGAAACTTTGGATGTTATTATTATATTTTCAATTGTTTCTGTTGCTAATAAATTGTTCATGCATGCTTGGTTTTATATATCTCTCTCTTGTTATATTCTTTTTGTGATGCTGAGTCGATCCTACAGCTTATGAATGATGTTAAGATCATTCGCTGGGCTTCGTCACGCACTCATATTCCGTATTTTTGGGAAGCGGGGCGTGACAAACTTAGAGTGTGGTAACAAATTAGAAATATGATTGATAATGTAACATCACTCATAATTACTCAAAGTCAAACTAACAGTCAATAACATAGAATTCAATATTTCACTGAGTGTTTGATTCTAACTTTATCAATACTGTTTGACAATGGTAAATATAGTGCACTAGAGATTATGCCAAATGCAAATTACTCTAAAATTATTAAACATATTCACCACCTCCATCAACACTGAACCCTTGATTTTTAGCATTTAACTAGATTTTAATTTATCACAATAGCGAGTGTTACATCCTCCATATATGTATGACAAACATTCAATAATCATCTACATATGTGATTAAATACTTCTGACCAATTATCGTATCATCTAGTCACAAAACTATTGAGATCACAAATATCAGAATGTATTGACTCAAAAAGTTGTGTGCTCTTAGAGACCATACTAAATGATTTTCTAGTGATCATAATATGAGCACAACTTTCATATTTTTCATATTTAATGGAGTGTCATTTAGCAGAGTTATGAGTTTTAACAAGAACAAACAATTTAATATATAGTTCTCAAATCCTAGCCAATTTGCTATGTTTAGGAACAATACACAATTAGAACTATTATTATTAATTGTCTCATTTGTTAAACTCAAATTATACATACGATTGACAATATATGCACATTATAAGAGTTAAAACAAAATTACTATATCACATTTTACAAAATTGTTTGTTTTCTCTAGTGATTCTAACAATGTCCACTTACTCAAACACATTGAGCTATATTTTTCTTTATTCATTCTTCATCATCTTCGAAACGCTAAACGAGATAATGACCAATATTTTATAATTCAATTTTGCACACACAGTACAATGAACGAGAAAGAACAAAACGTAACTAATGGAGTCATATGCTTCATTACAAAATGCTCTTATCTAAGTTACGGACATTTGTTACAGATCTTATGCATCATTTATTTATTTTAATGAGAGAAGCAAATATGTAATCTCACACAAACTGCAGACAATGAATTTGTCAAAATATCTATACATATAGTATGATAAAACACTTAACAACCCTAAACATGCTAGTTTTCCAAAGCGAGAATAACTATGATCTAAAACTCTCAATCATATGATCAAACGCACAAAACGTTAACACATTCATCACATGAAAATATTAAGAAAGATTAGAATAGATCATACCGACACTTCAAGTTAGAAGTGTTTTCCAAATTCGATGGAGAAGCCTGCCTGGTGCAAACTTATTCAACCGTGATGCATATCCATCGTCTCCAACATACACAATTTGTGGGTAACATTAAAGTTCCTACATTCATCAAATTGTTATAAATTAGCCAATTAAACAAATTATTAGCACTGTTTAATTCTAGCAACAATTGAATTGAAGATCCAAACTTTATAGTCAAAACATATAGTTTAACTTATCAAAAATAGATATTTGATTTTAGCACATAGCCAAAACAACCGTTCAACTTGTATTTAATTAAACAAATGATTAATACAGTCTCGAACTTAGCCACTTAGCATCATAGTAATTCTATAATTCAAAAACAAAGCTTAAAATGAATGTTTTGAACTTTCAGCACGTAGCAAAATATTTAACAAAAATTTAATACGAGAAAGGCCAAAGAACTTATCTTTCACTGTCTCTTCCCCTTCAATTGATTAGAGTCAAATCTGTTTCGAAACAAATCCGATCTATCCTGTATTGCACCCAAAACACCACACAACAGACTCAATCTAGAGGAAAGCCTTATCGACAATCCGGAGTATCTCAATCTGTGCCAAACCCAATAAGGGACAAATCCACTGCTGCTCTCTTTGAGCAAATCCCACCCATTTCTAATCAAACCAATCTCAATTTCAAAGATTGAACTCAGAGGGGGAATTTCAACATACAGGTTGTGGGCAGTTCTGAATTGAGCTCAAAACCCCTGTCACTCAAATGAGAGAGAACCCAACTGACCATAAGTGAGGAGAAGGGAAACCCAGATCCTGTTCTCTCGTGATGGCTGAGGGTAACGACTGGGGTTGGCCGTGGGGTGCGCTGACGCTCTGGACGGCGGCGATCGCGAAGGTGGCGCTTGCGACTACGGCGCTCACAATGGCAGCGCTCACAACTGTGGAGGGCGCTGCTGCAGAGCACGCAACTGAGGCGCTCGCAACTGCGGCGGCTGCGACCGAGGTGCTCGCGACAGAGACGCTCGCGAATGCGGCGGCCGCGATTGAGGCGCTCGCAACTGCGGCGGTGTGTGGCGGCATCAGCGACCAGGGCAGCGTTCAACGGGTCGACGAGAGCTGCGACTGGTCGAGGAGGCGAGAGACCAGATCCGACGACTGGGCTGACACACAGACCCAACCACAAATGCGAGAGGAAGACGAGGTCGCCTGCAGATCTTGCGACCAGATCTCTCGTCGACCACGACGGCGACGACGGAAGCGGCTGCGCACGGCGACGACATTGGGTTCAGGTGAATCTCTTCTCTCTAATCTCGAAATGAATGTAATATCTTAAGATTGTTAGAGATGAAGATGAGTAATTAGGGTTATGGTTTATCTCATAGTCGCTTAAGATATTATACCCTACTTATCAGTATTGGAATATCACAGAGCACTACCTCTAGACCAGCTTTTATATGAGATGAACTGGGTTTAGGGTACTGGGCTTTATGCCCACTCAACCCGGTCCAACAATTAAACAGATAACACGTACAAAGCACGTGTTACCCCATAGAACATTATATATAATAATATTCTATTATATTGAGAATATATCTATATATCCAACAGTTTAATGGACAGCCATCAGCACCGCAAATTGAAGATAATCAACCTTCAGAGCAGGGTGTTGGTGTTCGAGAGGATGTTCTTATGTCCCAGCCCACACACGTCAACGCTGATCAGTCAAAGGGATCGTTAGACTCAGGCAGCAGAGAAAGCCCTAGGAGTAGAACAGTTGTGATTTACAGATATATATATGTTGGGGCCGTTGACTATGAGACATCTAGATTTTTGACTTGTTTGAATGTTAATACTTGTTATACGTACTTCAACTACTTGTAGTTCATAACTTCAAAATGTTTCTAATATCTAGTTTAATGTTATTTGGGAGTTGCTGATGAACAGATAGATTTGTTATTTTTTTTTAAATTCCTCAGGTCTGAGGTGCTTTATTACCATGATGTCGTCTTGCTGCTACTTTTGACTGTTGTCATCTAGTTTCCCGGCATAATTTCATGGTGAACCAACACTGCTGACTTCTGCCATGGGTTCTTGATTTACATAATGCTGCGAGGCAGAACAAAAACAAACTGGATCAAGGGACAAAGGAGTTGAGAAACCCTGAGAGATTTCATGTTTAAAGATATCAGTGTAGTTACAAGGGATCACAGATTAGATGAATTATTGTTCCTAGTTTTCCTGAAAAACATTTGCTAGCCATTAATCAGAATTTGCTACATATGAAGATGTTTTTGCCAACATCGATTCAACACAGCAATTTTTTCACTCAAACCTACTTGAAAACCTCAAAGATAACACATAATAATAAAATATATACCATAATTGATGTGAAAACACCAATTGTTAAGGTTGAATACAAGCTGAGGTCTTTGAGTGCAACATCCAAATAAGAGAATGTAACAGACGGATCTTCCCACAGTTGAAAAGATTTCAACTGTATACTTCATTTTGGACATGCGCCTCCTAAACGGTCACTAAAAAATAATAAGTGAACTAGTGGCAAACACAAACATATGATTGAACTTATAAACCTCAAACATATAATTGGGCAATTGCTGTTTAGTAACTTCAGAGCCATGGAAAAAGAATATCGCCCGCAGCTGACCATAAACTAATTTCTATGTAAGGTTACAAACATACAATTTTCACAAATAATTTCACAATGCTAATGCCTATGACCAAGGTGCCAACATGCTAATATCCAAATAACATGCGGTTCTATTTTAAGAAATAATTCTTTCAACTAGCCTGGGTGGCTACTTATCAAAGGTAGAATGATCTCTTGTATGTCCATTTCAGCTACTGCACCTGCATGCAGTAGGAAAAAAAAACCAATAAGATTGAGAAACCATTCAGCAACAAGTATTACAGAATGTAATTAAACAATCAACATCGGCCATACCAGTATAGAACCCAACAAACCCAAAACATATTGTTTTATTTAATTAATGAAAGCATTTCTAAATATCAGTGTTACATGTGTGTCCATTGGCATTTGTTCTAATAACAAGATCATATACCAGTATACTCTTTGTGTAAATAAGTAGCCAACGGTCGTATAGCTTGACCAAAGCCATGCTTGGTAGAATTGAGAAATGAAATGTGAAAGCTGGAAGATTATTATTTTTATTTTTTTGACGGTGGCAGCTGAGTTTTCAAGTAAATCAATAAAAATGTTTTTTGATCTTCCCCGAAACTCTTTGAACAACTTAAGCCTCAATACAGTTTCTGTCAGTATATCATGCCAGCATTTAAATGGTACTTGGATTTTATTGACCATCTGATTTTATAGGAATCTAATGATCAGAGAGATTCAGAAAGAGACTTCTAAGCATATCATAATGAAACTGGGACATAGCTGTATGAATACTTTTTTTTTTTTTTTTTTTTTTTAGAGAAAAGGTGAAATAAGGTCACTCTGTTTCATTAATAAGAAATTAACAAAACAACTCCAGCGTACTGGGGCAAGTTACAACCTACAGACAGAAAAAAAAAACATGAAGCGACATGACCAGTACATATAATCAGCTCTCACTCTAAACTACGAGAACCAACTAATTGTATGTCCGTCAAGCAAGCTTCGAGCACCCACCTCCACGGCACGCGCCCTACCTGAAGCGAATCATGTGGAATTTGAAAATTTGTCACTCCCATCATTCTACTTCACCAACGCAACTTCACACATGTCCCAATTGGAGTCGCACCCAAAAGGAGAGCCGTGGAGAGGGTACTCACCTCTGTCACGCTATAGCTCTCATTAGCAATTTCTCACCAAACAAAACACTCGGTCACCCTAACCACTAACACCAACAAGGAGAGAACGGTGAAGAGGATACATTTGCCTCTCACACACATCTACTCTCTCTAATGATTTCTCACAAACACTAATGGATACCAGCACAGAATAAAGAGAAGCAACATCATTACTTTCTCACTCTCTTACTTTCTCTCTCTCACGCAAAACCCAAAACAACCACAACTAACAGAAGCATCACCTTCATCAATTCCGTTCTCAGTAACATCCCTACATACTTAATGTCGATCTATGAGATCCCAATCTGGGCTATCGAAAGAATAGACAAGTGTAGGAGGAAATTTTTGTGGAAAGGAGTGCGTGAGGACAACAAGGGCATCAATCTCATTAGGTGGGATAGGGTCTGTAAGAGGAAAGAATTCGGTGGTTTAGGAATCCTGAACCTTAAAGACATGAACAAGGCACTATTGTCCAAATGGTGGTGGAAAATGCATAAACAACGCAAGGCTTGGTGGAGCAATTCTTTCATGAGATATCGAAGGAGAAAAATCGTCAGGTTTGGAGGGAAATCTAGACATGGGAAGGTTTCTGGCATATGGAAGGGGATTGCGAAAGTAGGAGATATCTACCATATGAACACAAGGTGCAAACTGGGGAAAGGTAACAATATTAGATTTTGGAAAGACAAATGGTGTGGAGAAAATACACTGCAATCAATCTTCCCCGAACTTGCGTCGTCGGCTAAAAAAGACGACGCACTTGTTATAGATGTGTGGAAGAATGGAAGATTGAACCTAGACTCCCCAGGTAATCTCTCAATTGAGGCTCAGGAACAACTGGTCAGACTCAACGTTATGCTAGAGGACGAAGGAAACCAGGAGAGGATGGAGGAGGACGTCAGAGAATGGAGGATAGGTCATAACAAAACTTTCTCAGTATCTTCGATGTACGGCTTCCTTAATGATGGTGGTTTGAGGAGTTCACATGCTTGTACAATTTGGAAGACTAAAGCCCCACCCAAAGTAAAGGCTTTCCTCTGGCTGGTGCTTAACGACGGAATCCTATCCAAAACTAACCTAATGAAACGCAAAATCCTGTTAGACGCCACGTGCCAACGTTGTAACGGAGGGGAGGAGGACACCAATCACATATTCTTAGTATGTCCTAGAGCTAGGTTGGTATGGGAGATCATGGGATTGGGTTTTCACACCGCCGCAATCCCGAACTGCATCGATGACCTGTGGGGGAATTGGCGGACTATACACATCAACACAGAGTTTAGGGTCCTTTGGGATAGTACGGTGGGGGCTATCTTATGGTGTTTATGGCTGGATAGGAATGGATTTTGCTTCAGAAATTATACATGCTCTTTCCTTATGTTACTTCATAAAATGCTATTTCTAACAGAGGCTTGGGCAGGTCTAGGTGGCCCAGGAAAGAAACCGAGGTTGGATGGAGCACAGTAGTCGACGAAGGTTCAAGTCTGAGAGAGGATAGGCTATTACAGGGAGAAAGCAGGCATGGATATCGATTAGGTTTTCGGTACTTATTCTTGTAATCAGTGTTGTTATCTCTTCTCTTGGTGTATAACTAACTCTTGTTTTAGAGGGGATTAGGGTGTTATTTTGTAATGATGGGTATTTTTTGTTTCTTTAATCTATCATTAATGAAACAGGTGACCTCGGTCATTTTATTTTCAAAAAAAAACAGAAGCATCACCTTCCCCTCTCGCCCCTACGGGCGGTGGACGTTGTAGATTGCAGGTTTATTGATGAGGGCATAGTGGCGGCACTGTTGCGAAACCTGTGACCGTTGATTAACGGGTGTCAAATTCAGGATGCGACTACCCCACTACCGATAAAAAATATATACATCTCCACCTCAATAATTTCTACAGGACACCTCATGGGGAGACCCCGTCTGCGGGCCCAAGCCCCACCTAGTGCTGTAAAGGTGCGCACCTATGGGGGAACCCCGTCTTAGGGCCCTGACCCCGTAATCGTGCAACACCGATCCCAAGCACCTCCTCCACTCCCCCCACACAAACAGTAACTAGATCAACCCGCTGCCGTCTCTAACTCCGGTATTACCGTCACATGTACTCTTTCTTCTTCACATACACAACTAGCAACTCAACATCCAAATCGCAGCTGCGGATCACCACGTTTGGCGTTGAGTGCGCGGACATGGTGGCGGTAGCGATGGCACCGTAACCAGCGCCGAAGAAGGGGACAACAATAAGACACAGTGGGGATGAGCGAACTCCTCAATCTTCCGTTGCAGAGGCAGGTCCCCTTCACACCAGCAGCAATGGATACTCCAAAAGCACAGATCTTGCCGCCGGCATTCGAGATCTTAGATCTGGAAGGGGGAAGGGGATGCCGGAGGTACAAGGTGGAAGGGGACAGAGGTGAGTGGGCTGTGTAGGGGGCGCGATGGTGGCCGTCGTCGATCTGGGACGACGCGCGACTTCGACGAACAGCTGCTGTCCAACTCGCAGCTCTGGGACGACGCGTGGCTTCGAGATCTCAGATCTGGAAGGGAGAATCGGGACGGCGCGCGGCTTCCTGGGACGGCCGCGGCTACGATCAACCACCGCCGCCCAACTTGCGCGGCTTTGACGAACCGCCACCCAACAAAAATTGCGACTGGAGACTGGAGAGGTTCGTCTCGTGGAGCGTGCTCACCGCTTGGACGGAGGAGGAGAGTGGGGGGGGGGGGGGGGGGGGGGGGCGTTGAGGGTAGCCGCCGCCGCCCTAGGGCTTGTAAATCTAGGGTTTTTGTAGATCTATCTAACTTCTATTATAGTGGATGGGGCGTATTTGAGTTTCAGCTGTATGAATACTTGCTTGTGAATGTGTGCTTATTTATTATAGAATAAATTTTAAAAAAACCTTTTAAACTATGGCTTTTATGCAGAAAATTTACCTGACATTTTTTTAATGCAGAAAACTCCCATAAACTATTGTTGCAAAAAACCCACCCCGCCAATGTGAGACTTCTGCTAAAGTTGAGGGAGGTTTTGACAATAATGCGAAAGACATATGATGTTTTTTGAAACAACTTGCAAAGATGAATGAGGTTATCTGATACAAGTAGAAAAGTTAGATGTGGTTTTTTGAAATACAAGTAGAAAAGTTAGAAAAGTTATCTGATACAAGTAAAAAACCTCAAAATTTCTTAGCATCCATATAAAATTCCATGTTGAACCACTATTTACATTTTACACTAAAAAGCGAAATAATGGTGTTCACTCTCAAAAACTAATTTTCCAATCGAATAAATTTAATATTATGCATACCAGAAGAAAATTAATTAATCTTCTTATCTTGAATTATCCACCTGATTCATTGCTTACCCAAGATCAGGGTTTTGCTACATTGGATTAAAACGGAAGTGAGGAGTTTCTTCCCCCCACAGAACCAAAACAGCTCAAGTATTACATAACCTTAAATGTGTCCATGAAGTTGAAAGTTAACTTTTATTATATTTATTGCTGCTATACCATGGAAATGTCACACATTTTTCAAAACAAGGAGCAATAATCAAAACAAGAATGCCCAGACATATCATACATGTGCAAGCGCAAAGTACTACAACGGCAAGAATATGGGTTGCCTTTGTTATACGGTAACTGGGGACTGTAGAAAACTAAGAAGGATGTATACTTTCAAACGAATCCTAACGGAATCAGGATAAACCGAAAATGATTTGGCTTTGTTAAGATAAATCAGAGAGAAATGAAGACAATACTGAATATTGAATTGAGTTTAACCAAGTACAATACCACCTATATATAGGAGGTGAACAAATATCAAAATAACTCTACCACCAATATGGGACTATAATATCTAACACCCCCTCTCAAACTCACGATAGGTCAAACAATATGAGTTTGTCTACTAAGTGTCGGAATCTCTGAACTGTATGGGATTTGGTGAAGAAATCTGCAGTCTGCTGGGAAGAGGTAACAGAATGGAGAGAGATGGTCCCTGCCTCAAAACGCTCACGAACATAATGATAATCAATCTCAATATGCTTCGTTCGCTCATGGAAGACCGGGTTGCTTGCAATATGCAATGCACTCCGGTTATCACAATAAAGTGGAGTAGCTCCTGTAAGTGTAACACCCATATCTGATAACAGCCAACGAAGATGAACAATCTCTCTAGTAGTAGCTGCCATTAATCTGTACTCAACCTCGGTGGAAGAACATGCAACAACTGCCTGTTTCTTGCTCCGCCATGAGATCAGCGAATTGCCAAGAAATAGACAGAAGCCTGTGGTAGACCTTCTGGTAGTCGGATCCCCTGCCCAATCTGAATCAGAATATGCACTGAGCTCTAGTTTGGATGTAGACGGCATGAATAATGAGCGAGTGATAGTGCCCCGAAGATATCTGAGGATCCGAAGAAGAGCACCGTAGTGAACTGATGTAGGAGCGGAAACAAACTGACTGACAATACTAACTGCATGAGCAATATCAGGTCTGGTCATGCATAAATAGACAAGCTGTCCAACAATCTGCCTGTATCTAGTGGGATCAGGAAGGAGCTCACCATCTGTGGGACGAAGCTTCACATGAAGCTCTAAGGGTGTATCAGCTGATCGACTGTCAGAGAGGCATGCAGCGGACATAATATCTGATGTGTATTTTTGCTGAGAAATGAGTATCCCCTGAGATCCATGAGCAATCTCTAAACCCAGAAAGTAACGTAGCTTACCAAGGTCTTTCATATGAAACTGCTGGTGAAGGTATTTCTGGGTGGATGCAATGCTGGCAGAGTCATCCCCAGTAATGATCATATCATCAACATATAGTAGTAGAAGTACCCTCCCCTGCGGTGATGACCGTATAAACATAGAGTGGTCCTGTGAACTCTGACGGAAACCAGCCTTGGTGATGACAAGCCGGAAGCACTCAAACCAGGCTCGAGGGACCTGTTTCAGACCATATATAGCACGACGAAGTCTACAAACATGACGAGGAGGAGTAGTAAGGCCAGGAGGAGGATGCATATAAACTACTTCAGATAAGGTACCATGAAGAAAAGCATTCTTCACGTCCATATGGTATAATGGCCAGCGGCGGATGGCTGCAACAGCAAGAAGGGTGCGAACAGTAGTCATCTGTGCAACGGGAGCAAATGTCTCATCATAGTCAATGCCATGCTCCTGAGTAAACCCTCGGGCTACTAGACGGGCCTTGTGCCTCTCAATAGATCCATCAGGTTGATATTTGACCTTGAAGATCCACTTGCAGCTAATAGGCTGAACGCCCTCTGGTAGAGGAACAACATCCCAAGTGCCAGTCTGATCAAATGCACTGAATTCTTCTGCAATGGCTTTCCTCCATTCAGGATATTGAATTGCGTCTTGATAGGTTCTGGGCTCACGTGTAGAGTGTATAGCAGTGAGATATGCATGAAACTGTGGTGAGTAGGAAGCTAGGGTGGCAAAACCAAACTGGTCAAAAGGACCAGTGGCATCAGGTGTATAACGTGCCGGAGGAATACCAGAAGTGGAACGGGTAGACTGACGAAGAGGTGGTGGGCTGACAGGGTGTGGGGTTAAGGACGGTGGAGTGGGTGCATGTGTCAGTGGGGAAGTAGGTGGGATGGGTGCTGGCTGTTGTGGGGATGCAGGTGGAGGTTCGGTAGGGGGAACAACAGGTGTAAGGACTGCAGGAGATGTGAATGGAGCCAGAGGAGTGGGATCAAAAGGAATGCGGAAAGGTAAAGTCGGGGGGCTAGCAACAACTGGGGAATCGAGAAATCTAGTATCCTCGGGGGGGTCAGGTAGTAAGGGGAGTCTTCCACAAAGGAGACATGTCGAGAAATGCGGACACGACCCGCGGATGGATCAAAACAACGATAACCTTTGTGTTCAGGACTGAGACCTAAGTGAACGCACTTAGCAGCACGAGCGGAGAGCTTCGTGCGCTCAGTAGGAGGGAGAAGGACGTAGCAGGTGCATCCAAAGGTACGGAGCATACTGTAGTCGGGAGGTGAATGATAAAGAGCCTCGTAAGGCATCGTACCAGCTAGGGCAGACGAGGGAGTAATGTTGATGAGACTAACAGAGGTCATGATAGCTTCAGCCCAGAATGAACGAGGGGCAGAAGAGGAGAGTAAAAGAGCGCGAGCCGTCTCAAGGATGTGACGATGCTTGGGTTCAGCTACACCATTCTGCTCATGTGTGTGAGGGCATGATTGCTGAAACAGGGTGCCGTGAGACTGAAGGATTGTTCTCATAGTGGTAGAAGTGTACTCACGTGCACCGTCCGATCGAAAGGTCTTAATGTGTACACCGAACTGAGTGTGAATCATGGTTGTAAAGACCCGGTAAATATCAGGTATCTCAGATCGCTGACGCATAAGAAAAACCCATGTATGTCTAGTGAAGTCAGCGATGAAGGTAACATAATAGAGATAGCCTTTCCACGATGGTACGGGAGAGGGTCCCCATATGTCAGAATGAACAAGTCGAAAAGGGTGAGTGGTTTCAGAAGTTCTTTTGTGACTAAAGGGTAGGGCAATGTGTTTGGCCAAGTGACAACCCTGACAATCAGATAAATGTTTAAAAGTGAGAGAACCAAGGGCACCACTACGAGCTATAGTCTGAAGTCGTGATGCGCTAATATGACCTAAACGTCTGTGCCACAGATCAGCATCAGAGGAAACAATACCGGCAAAACTAGAAGGAGAGTGATGTGCACGAAGAAAATCTAAATAATATAGACGACCATGACGACTAGCTCGTCCAAACTCCTCACCGGTGGAGGAATCAGTAATAGAACAACCTAAAGAGTCAAAAGTGACGACAAGGCCACTATCGCACAACGCACTAATAGAAATAAGGTTTATTGATAAATGAGGAGCATAGAGAACATATGGTAATGTGAGAGTAGGAGAGTTAATTGTCCCTGAATGTGTAATAAGAAGTGGTGAGCCATCAGCTGTGTGTAGGGATGGAGAGTGAGAGGAAAGTGTTGTGCAGGTGGTGAATAGTGTCTGATTACTAGTGAGATGATGTGATGCACCAGAATCTAAAATCCAGAACGAATTCATACCGGGAGTGGCAGAAAGGGCAGGAGCAGAGGAGCCAGCATTGATAGACTGACCAATGAGCTGTAGTTCCAGCTGAGTGAGGCGTTGCTGACTATTAGCCCATGCAGAAGGCGACAAGGCCGGAGTGACAGGCATGGCCGAGGATGTGAGGGAAGAAGCACTGCTGTGACTACTATGACTGAGAGCACAATGTGGAGGGAGATGCTGCTGGTGTCTGGATCGAGGTAGGGAGTAGGGCGGTGCTACCGGTGGCGGAAGTATTGGTGGGGTAGGGTGAGGAATGATATAAGGAGAAGGTAGAATGCCGGAGGAAGACTGCAAATGGTGCTGCTGCTTGTTGAATCTGGAGGAGGAACGTGTGGTGGTTGCATCGGGGAAGCCAGTGGAGCCGGAAATATGTGGGAGAGACTGAGATGCCATTGTAGGACCTGTATATATAATAATAATAATAATAATAATAATAATAATAATAATAATAATAATAATAATAATAATAATAATTTATTTTTTTTTCGATTTTTTTTTTGACTTTTTTTTGACTTTTTTTTTGACTTTTTTTGACTTTTTTTTTTTTTTTTAATCAAGATATACAAATCCCAAAATCCAAAATATCTAGAGAGGACGATGCTTGGAGATCTGATCTGATGCTTGGACGATGCTTGGAAATCCCACAATCTAAAATATCAAGATCTGATCTGACGAAGTTGAAGTGAGGGATTTTGAAGATGACGATGCTTGGAGATCTGGATGTTGGAGATGCTGCTGGATGGGTTGAAGATCTGGACTGGGGGAGATGATCGGCGCTCTGCAGTGCCGATGGATCTGGTTGGCAGTTGCCGATGGTGTGCAGTTGTGGGAGATCGGCAGGGAGATCGGCAGTTGCCGATGGATTTGGATGGGAGATCTGATGACGAAGTTGAAGGACGACGAACGACGGCGCTGGATGAACGAAGTTGATGAAGAGTTTGCCGGAGAGGATCTGATGACGAAGAGGAAGATGAACGGCGCTGGATTTTTTTTTTTTTTTTTTTTTTTGTTTTTTTTGGAACTAGGGTTTTGGAAAAAAAAATTTGTATAACTTTTGCAGTTGGAATTTGAGGATTTTGGATGGGGGAAATTTTTAAGAAAAGAAAATTTGGGTAATTGGCTCTGATACCATGTTAAGATAAATCAGAGAGAGAAATGAAGACAATACTAAATATTGAATTGAGTTTAACCAAGTACAATACCACCTATATATAGGAGGTGAACAGATATCAAAACAACTCTACCACCAATATGGGACTATAATATCTAACAAAGGCTTACCCAAATCAACCTCATGTGCTTCATCTTCCAAATCCCCTTCTTCAACAATGTTGTCACCCAACTCAGCAGCTGCTTTTGCATATCTATCCAAGAATTCTTCTTCAGTCTCTTCAAGCTCATCATCCTCAGGGTCCTACAGCAGGAATTGAATGCAGTAAGTATATTCGAAATAGAGAAAATGAAGAATAGGAAGACAAGATAAATTTCAGTGACAAAATAACACTTAGGGAATAGTATAAGTCAAATGAAAGAAGAAGCGCTTAAGAAGAGTTGGTGAAGCATGCGACTTAACGAGGGTTCTATACTGGTCCAAGGAAGTTTGTTCCCTATTTTAAGGGAGGAAAGGGTGACAGACCCATATAATATTTGAGAGAGGAATGTTATTGTGGTGATTAAGTATACCCAAAATATCACAAGACCGTAGTTTACCCATTTTTTAGCCTTTGGGGAATATTGGATCCTTTGATATATACAGTATCTTTTAAGGATTAGACTGACACCAAAAGTCAAGACAAGTTGGTGGTATGTCATGGAACTAGTGACTGAGAAGTCACAAGATCGACAGAGCTTGCTCTGACCACCATTGGAGGGATTTTCTCCCTATATTCAAGCAAAAGGTGGAACTGCCCCTTCCTATATTCAAAAAGAAAAGGTTGATTAAAAAGATGACAAAAACTAAGTTCAAGTATGGTTGAAAAAGAATTAACATTGCTGACTGCAAAGTGCTCTAAAAGCCAACCTTGTTACCTCGTCATAGTCCGAGTCTTCTTCACCATCATCATCATCGTCGTCATCATCTATTTCATCATTTCCATTGTTCTCCTCATCTTGAACTTCTTTCAGATGAATGCATGCTTCAATTAAGGACAGAAAACATTTGTGCAGAGTTTCACTGCTTTCTGTAGGAAACCTTAGCAGCCGTTCAACCAACTTAGCCAAAGCCATCTGAAATACAGTGTAGAGACCGAAAAGAATACTTTATTAGATGCAAATAATTGAATACACTGCTTCCTATATATAGGTTAGTACAAAAAGTAATCTAGATTTATTTTAGATGTGGGACTAAACTAAGAGTACTTTTACACTCTCCCTTAAACTGGTCCGTAGATATTGTCGAAACCAAGTTTGCTCAAGAAAGTTTGAAAGAGCATAGGAGGTAGTGCTTTAGTGAGAATATCAGCAAGTTGTTCACCGAACCAGACATATGAAAATGAGATCACTTTCTTCTCCAATTCATCACGAACGAAGTGACAATCGACCAAAATGTGTTGTGTGCTCATGAAACACTGAATTTTCAGAAATATGCATAGCATCTTGGTTATCACAATACAGTAGAACTGGAGATGATATTAGGATTGCCAAGTCTCGAATGAGAGATTTGAGTCATAAAACTTCAGAAATCAAATGCTCAATGGCTCGATATACAGATTCTGCACTTGATTTAGCTACAACATGTTGCTTCTTGCTTTTCTACCAGATTTCCTCCAAAGAACACAAAGTATCCACTAGTAGATCGTTTATCATCAATCGACCATGCTCAGCCAGCATCAGATTATCCTCATAAAGAAAGAGATTCACCAGGCCTGAAGAGAAGTCATTGCATGGGGCTTTCTTAAGATAGCGAAGAATATGAACCACTGCTTCCCAATGAGTGCTAGTCGGTGCATGCATAAACAGACTTACTCGACTAACTGCAAAGACAATATCTGGCATAGTCACTGAGAGATATATGAATTTGTCAACCAGCCTGGGATATCATCCTGGATCAGACAACAATGCATCATTTGAGAAGGAAGACAACTCAATATTGGGATCCATAGGTGTATCACTGAGCGACATCCCAATATTCCTGTCTTGGTAAGAATATCAAGAACATACTTTCTTTGAGAAAGAAAGATATCATCCTTTGTGCGTGCAACTTCATTGTCAAGAAAATATCGAAGGGGACCCAAGATCCGTTGTTTGAATGGTTTGAGCTAACCACTGCTTGATGTCTGCAATACCTTGGGAATCACTGCCTGTGATAATGATATTATCAATATAGAATAACAGAATAACAATGCATTTGCTTACTTTCTTTATGAAGAGAGAATGATTTGCCTTACTTCTTGAGAACCCACAAGAGCACACAGTATTGCCGAATATCTCGAACCAAGCTCATGGAGATTGTTCAAAGTCATAAAGAGACTTTTAGAACGAACATATAAGATTCTCCCCCGGATGGCTCAAAACTAGGAGGTTGCTGCATATACACCACATCTGTCAAGTCTCCATTGAAAAATGCATTCTTGACATCAAGCTGATGAAGGGGCCAAGAACAATTTGATGCAAGCGAAATAAGGACATGAACAAAAGTGAGTTTTGCAACCGGGGGAAAAGTCTCTGCATAGTCGACCCCAAATTTCTGTGAATAATATTTAGCAACAAGGCGAGCTTTGAGGCGGTCAACTGTGCCATCATGACTATGTTTGACGGTGAATACTCATTTACAACCAACTGTCTTATCACCTACAGGGAGGCGAACCTACTGCCAAGTATCATTCTGTTGAACAACATGCATTTCCTCATTCATGGCTGCTGTCCAACCAGGGTGCATGGGTGCTTCCTAAACATTTGTAGGAATAGAGCTGGAATCTAAGGAAGAGGTAAATACTGTAAAAGATCTGTTCAGTTTAGAAAAAGAAACAAATCGGGCAATAGGATAGTGAGCACAAGAACATTTAGCCTTACGGTGAGCAATAGGTAAATCATTTGTGTTAGGAATATTACCGGTAGAAGTGGTTGGCACTGGTTGAACAACATATGGTTCAACTTGGATTGTCGAGTCTGAACGAGTTTTACGTCTTCTGACATAAATCTGAAGTGGCGGAGGCGATGGTGGTGACGGTGATCGGGATGGTGGTATTGTTAGGGGCGATGGTGGTGATAGAAAATCAAGACTCTCTACAACGGTCCTTGGTAAATCATGATTGTGTGAAAGAATATGTTCAAGAAAAGAAATATTCACTGGGATAAACATTTTTTTTCGTGAAGGGCAATAGCAAAGATAACTTTTTGAAAACTGTGAATATCCAAAAAATACACTTTTAGTAGCACGCGAGTCAAGTTTATTAGTGCCTGGGGGAGATTTTGAACAAAACAAGTGCAACAAAAAATACGAGGTAGCATTGGAAATGAATTTTTGATGGAAAAATTAGGTTGAATGGATCTTGATTTTAAAGAATATAAGTAGACAATCGATTAATAAGAAAACATGCAGTGAGAACTTTGAAGTATCATCCGCATATTGTAGGATCGAGCACCCCTGTCGCGTCCTACCGTTAGCCACTGGGGAGATCCAATCCTCTTGCTTACAGTTGTCCAGCATAGTCTTAAGCACGTCCACAACCAAGGTAAAAAGAAGGGGTGAAAGCAAATCCTCTTGCCTTAGGACTTTCCTACAGGAGAAGGGATGACCGGTTTTACCGTTAACCAAGATGGACGTTTTACTCGTATCTAGGCAATGACGAATCCATATGATCCATCTTTCATCAAATCCTCTGCATCTGAGAGTTCCTAACAAGCATTCCCAGTCCACAGAGTCATACGCTTTTTCGAATTCTAGCTTCAGAAGGTAGCTCCTCTAATTAGCAATATGGCACTGGTGGATCACCTCTTCGACTGTGGCCACCCAATCCAAGATACACCGCCTTTTAATGAAACCAGACTATTCTTGGCTAATTAAGCCATTCATATTCTTTCTTAAACGATTGGCCAAGATCATGGTGATAATCTTAATCGAGCAGTTAAGAAGGCTAATGGGTCTGAAATCTCCCACCCTGTCATGCCCCGCTTCCCAAAAATACGGAATACGAGCGCATGACAAAGCCCAGCGAATGATTTTCATCATTCATGAGCTGTAGGATCGACTCAGCATCATAACAAGAATATGACAAAATGTATACAACCACGCATGCATGAATAATTTATTAAACAACAGAAAACAATTGAAACAAAATGATAACATTCTAAATAGTTTTCAAATCTGGATAAAAGATAAAATTCGAGACTATAAGCCCGTTACAAGATTTAAGTGGCAACAAAATGAAATAAACTCAAATACAAGATAATTATAGCAAGTTTTCTCAAGCAAAGCCTAGAACGTCTGCTCACCAATTCCAGCAGGCAACTCGTCTCCAAAGTCTGTATATCTAAATATAAAAAGGAAAAGAATAGAGAAAACAAAACAACGCTCTTAGTGCAAGTTAGGGCCGCAAATAGTAAAACAAGTACAAGAATATGGAACAAGATTTGGAATCAAGAATGTAATAGGGATACAACAAGTAGTGGGAATTCAAGAAATTAGCTAGCAAGAAAGACAACTCGAGTGACAAGGTTGGGTAACAAGTACTAGTAGTAAAACAAGTTGCTAGTGGACATGTAATTGTATTAAGGTTCAAGTAATAAGTGTCAAGTATAAGTGTCAAGTCTAGTATCAAGTTATCAAGTACAAGTAACAAGTAGCAAGTGTCAAGTATTATGTTCAAGTATCAAGTCTCATGTATCATGTAATCAAGTATCAAGTAAGCATGTATCATGTTCAAGTATCATGTTTCAAGTCTTGTAGTTATTATTATCTAGGCAGAAGTTCATGCATCCATACTTTTACTACATGGTTGCTACATACAGTCAGTTACGTTTAGGCCTAGTGGTGGAGTTTATAGGGCGGTGTACTCAGGTATCAAGTATCAAGCAAGCCATGCTCATGAATCGGGTAATCATATAACTAGTTCATGTGTCAAGTCATAACAAGACAAGTTATGAATTGATTAATAATATACTAGTTCATGAATCAAATAATATACTAGTTCATGAATCAAATAATAATATACTAGTTCATGAGACATGTATCAAGTGGGAAATACGGGTCCCCTTCCGAGTACACTTACCTATATATATTGTCCACTACTATGGTCTTTCCCTTAAACCCCAGCTTATTATTTATTATTATCATCAAGGAAGTATGAAAGTGTGCGAAACAAGTCAAGTAAACATAATCAAGAACATGGAATAAGTCTAGGCTAAGTAGGATACATATTCGATGGTCAAAACCAATCAAAGTATCAAGAACAACGAAAATCTCAAATTTGAACAGCATGACGTTGCTGCACCAAAACTGCAATTCCTATTGCTACAATATAGAAAATGTGTATTCGTCAGAAGGTCTAGAAACTAGACTCATGCCCGGTTCCAATGCATATAATTAAGGTACATACAAGTTGTGGTAACATGTGTCAAAACAGCAAACTATACAGCATTTGTGTTCAGCTAGAATTTGTGAATCTGAGTTTATACACATGAAATAGGGTTGAAACATTATTAATTAATTCTGAGAAAATTAGGGAATATTCTCTAGGGTGTCCAGTAACAGCATGTAAAATTTCAAGTCATTTACTTACTGGTAGCATAGTTAAAATAAATGGTAAACTAAAGAGGTGCAACAGTTTTTGTGAATCTGCGACTACCGACACAGCAACAGTAAAACTGCGATATCTCCTAGAACGTAACTCGAAATTTAAGAATTCTGGATGTTATAGACAACTAGACACTTAGGGCTACATTTCATATTCAGAGCTCAAGTTCATATTTTGGTTTTATCGAGGTCGAAACAGTAAGGCAAGACAGAAACAGAAACCAAATGAAACACTTTTTGTATGAAATGAATCAAAATTTAACTAGTTGTGAACAAGTTTATCAACAAAGGATTGTGACTCTTAGATTATGTAATATATAAGGAGAAACATGAGAT
The DNA here is from genome assembly GCA_017893485.1 of Hemerocallis citrina. Taxonomy (NCBI): domain Eukaryota; kingdom Viridiplantae; phylum Streptophyta; class Magnoliopsida; order Asparagales; family Asphodelaceae; genus Hemerocallis; species Hemerocallis citrina. Next base: position 72,021,161 of record CM030362.1, on the reverse strand, counting down.
CATCAACGATAAGCAAGGAGGAGTCACATTCACAAACTATTTGCAGTATTTTCAAATTAAACGCTTGTACTAGAACAAAAATTTGTACAAGAAGAATACTTGCCGTAGGGGTGTAGCCGATGAATCCGACGGAAGAATAACGAGAATGGATCCCAGGCGACGAGCACGATCGGCACGGATCTCGATAATGATCAAGATCAAGATGAAGATCAAGCGAATCCAACAGTCGAGATAAAAAATAAAACATATAAGAATTCAAAGAGTACCAAAAGAGTAAATATACCATGAGTGACAATTGACGAATAAGAACAAAAAGTGGATCAAATGTTTAACTCACCAAGTAGAAGACGAACGAGACGATCGAGGGCCGAGATAAAGTGTGATCGGTCGATCGGACGGCTGAGATGGAAGTTCAAGATGAAGATCAAGATCAAGATCGAGATGATGATCACGATCACGATGATCAAAAGAGATCCGACGGTCGAGATTAAGATCTTGATGATAATGATGATGTTGATGATGGTGACGCGATCAACAGCCAAGATCAACGGATTAAGAAGACGATGATCGTGATTGTGATGAACGACGATCGGACGGTCCAGGATAACTTGATCAAAACCAATATAACAGCAACCCAAGATCAAGATGATGATGAAGCAATCCAACGGTCCATAATCAAAGATGAAGATCATGATGATCATGATAAGATCGATGGCCAGGATTCACTGATGATCAAAACCCAATAAAAATAGCAACGGTAATGGTGGATTGCACTATGAACTTCGGCAGCGGCATAGGGGACACGGCGGCACTGGACGGCAGGGGGAGCTGCCGCAGGTGGCTGCAATGTTGGCACGGCAGCGCGTGAACAGGGAACAGCAACGAGGGGCTGTCGCTATGGCTATTGTCGCGGCGACCAGGGAGGGTCACGCAAGGCTGGGGTCGCTACAGGGCGTCGCCTAGTGTTGGGGTCTAGTGGTTAGGAGGGACAGGGATGGGGGAGGGAGAGAGTGGGATGGGTGAACAGGCATGGGTAGATGAGAAGATGCAGGAAGTTGAAGAGGCGGCTAGGGTCTTTTGGGGAGGTGAACAGTCGGGGGATAATTATATGGGTATGTGAATAGATGTTAGGGTTTAGATGGGATAGGGTTTCGGGTTGAGAAGGGTGTGAACGGGTAGGGTACTAGGCTTATTGGGTTTAGGGTGATATTAGGTATCGGGTTGAGTAAGGTATAAGTAATGGGTATAGGGTTTTAAATCCACTAGGAAAATTACAGGGTTTTAGATAATAATAAATCAATAATAATACCATGGTATAAATAAATCAAATAGTATACAAAATCCAATAAGAAAAATGAAATAACTAATATGATATAATTTATGAAATAATGTAATTTACATTACAATATAGAATTTATTTAAACAACTACAAATATAATTTATAAATATAACTAGATTGATAATAACAATAATAATAATCTTAATATAAAAATCGTTTGAAAATAACAATAAATACAATTAATGAAAAGAAATGGATTCTAACAGGAGATACAAAAATATTTTTCAAATAAAACGAATTTAAGAAAACGAATTTTTTTGAAAAGAACCCAACTCAGATTATACACAGAAAATATGGATTTGGGGAAACAGGGGTTACACACCCTATGGGCTTCCTCCCATTTGGGGATGAGGATGACTTCTGCAAAGTTGAACATACCCAATTTCAGCCTATGATCGAAGAATTCATCCATGAGGTTCATGATGTCCCCTTTGATTTCGTTCCAAAAAGTTTGGAAAAACGTTATAGGGAAGCCATCTGGCCCTGGCGCCCTATTAGATCCCATCTGATTGATTGAATCTCTCACTTCCTCCGTGAATCGGGTCTCCAAATGTCGCAGGGTCTGAGCAATGTCATGACAACTGTTCTGCCAGAAGTTCTCCCTGAATGGGATTCTTTTTAGGTTTCCAATAAAAGGTATACGTCAAAATCTGATTTGGTTTACTCGGACTATACCCCTATGTATTCTACTCGTATCTTAGTAGCATTCTACCCTTTCGGAAGTAGTTGGATCGAAATCAGAAATCCCGGGCTAATTGATTCTCACTCTATCTGTCAATGGGGAGATCCGATGACGGACTCCATGGATCTCGCATTTTCTTTCTCCTACTATTAAATAAATAAATAAAGTGGGGTGGTTGGGCACACATTGAACACTGCGGATCGCTTAGCATCGGGGTGATTTACTTCAATGGCAAAGACATAGAGCAATAGAATGGGTGGTCGGCATTAGTGATCTCATCGTTCGAATCCCCGGACGAAGGTGAGACCCATTCTTTTGGCCGAATAAGATCCTTTAATGAGATTGAAAAGTGGCAGTGAATTCCTTCTCGTTTTGAGAAATCCCAGAATCGGTATGGATAGAAAGGATGAGGTTGGATCTACGTTGAGCACTAGTCGCACGGTGAAAGAAGGCCGTGTTCGCGCCTCCCTCTTTGAGCCACGAAATCCTGGATCTCTATTGCCACTTGATCTCCTCAAGTTTGTAAAGATTGGCAATGTTATCCCTAAGTTCAAGAAGTATGTTTCGCTCTTCTTGGGACAAGCCGCAGGATTCCTCTAATCCTTCTAAATCGTCGATGCCCTCCAGAAGCGATTCTTTCAAATGCCATATATTAGTGAATCTAGTGCGGTTCTATTTTCGCAATGTGTTGCGTAGCCACTGTATCTTTTCACACCAGCAGGTTGCTGCGTCCGTACCCCTAGTTGGTAATGCCCAACTCTTCATAACCATGTGGTGAAATCCCTGAATCTCCATCAAGGATTTCTCGAATATGAATTTCCTCGGTTGATAGGAGCACTGCTCTCTCGTGGAGAGAATGATGGGGACGTGATTCGAGGTTGGTCTAGGAAGAGATTTAGCATATGCCAATGGAAAATTCGATTCCCAGTTCATGGAGACTAATACTTTATCAAGTTTAGCCAAAATGGGGATTGCTTGCATATACAACCAAGTGAATAGTCATTATTGAGGATGTCAATGAGCTATAGTTTATTAATCACCCTATTGAACTCTTCCCTATCCATATCGTTCGACCTTCTTCCATGGTGTTCAAAGGCAAATCTTATGATGTTAAAATCACCCCCAATGATCCACGCACTCTGCCATTGTGCTTGTATGGAAAGGAGTTCATTCCATAACGCTCCTCTATCGGTAGACCGATTTGGGCCATAAATGACCAAAACCGTTTGGGCCCAGCTGTTCGCTCGCCGAAGATGTCGAACCGACAGAGAGAAATCACCTTGGAACTCATCCAGACATATGAAGATATCTCGGTTAAAGCCAATGGCAATACCACCTGATGCTCCAATTGATGGACATACTTTCCATTCCTTAATTCTAGACCCTCTCAGCCTCCTGAGCTTAAACCCTCGATTGAGCTTGGTCTCTTGCAGCCCAACCACCTCCACCTTGGATGTATTAATAACGTCCTTGACCATTTCTCTTTTACCTCGCCCTTCCAACCCCTCACTGTTGTAGCGCCCCGAATTTCTAATATGATAACTTAGAAAATACGTGGCACAATCCCAGCATCCACTTCAATGTAATAGTCCACATAGCTCAAACACAAATAATTTTATTCCAAATTTTTATTACAACAACCTTTTTCAAATGCAGCGGAAATACAAACACCTTGAATTAAAACATTCTTTTTACAACACTTCTCTTTACAAAATTACACAAGGCTTTATTACATTACTTATAATCTCCAAAACTAACTCAAGCGTGCAAACCCTCAAACTCTAAGCAACAACCTGCAACACATGAGGCTAGAGTTGAACCCTAACCCCCAACTAAAGGGATCAGCCATAAATGGTGTGAGTGATATAAACAAACAAACAACATAATTAAACAATAAGCATGGTTTCTTAAACAACATGTACTGAACGAGGGAAACATATACTAAACATGTATTGTGAAGTAAGAAATGACCGGAAAACATGAAAACATCGGGTATAGCTTAACTAAGTGTCAGAAGAATCCTTCTCAAACCATTACAGCTCAACTGTGCAGTACAATCGACTGCTTAATGGACCAGTCGACTGTTCGCTGCCAATATTCGGTTATCGGTCATTCTTAATGCCACAGATCGGATACCCGGTTATCAGTCACTCACAACACTGCAGATTGGATACCCAGTTATCAACCACTAACAGTGATTCCCAACACTGCAGAGTATACCCAACCCCAGAGCTCAATGACTCCCAATACCGCAGAATATATCCATCTATCAATAACTAACAATACTATAGATCGAATACCCGGTTATCGGTCACTCACAACACTGCAGATTGGATACCCGGTTATCAACCACTAACAGTGATTCCCAACACCGCAGAGTATACCGAACCCCAGAGCTCAATGACTCCCAATACAGCAGAATATATCCATCTATCAATAACTAACAATACTATAGATCGAATACCCGGTTATCGGTCACTCACAACACTACAGATTGGATACCCGGTTATCAACCACTAACAGTGATTCCCAACACCGCAGAGTATACCCAACTCCAGAGCTCAATGACTCCCAATACCGCAGAATATATCCAATCCCAGAGCTCAATGACTTGAAAGAACATTCGAGTTTATCGAAACTTCTCAGCTCCAGTCGACTTATACAGTAACAAGTCGACTGTCCAGAGAACCAATATCCATGATTTTACAAAATTAAACGAAGCCATATCAGTCGACTCAACAAGCTATCAGTCGACTTACTCGAAACAATTTCCAATAATTCTCAAGAAACATTCTAAGTACTAACAGTCGACTTAAAGGGTCATAGGTCGGCTGTCCAGAAAGAACTGTAGTGACTTTACAAAGTAAATTCTCAGTGAACCAGTCGACTGATACAGGGTCTAAGTCGACTGTCCAGAACAGATTTTCAAAGGAACTGAAGATACAGTAGTAGGGTCGTACCAGTCGACTGAATCGTAGACCAGTCGACTGTCGGCCTACAGTTTTCATAAATTAGGTCTGTATACAATGATCCATACTGGAGGTTTTCAAAAAGTTCATTGTTCATGAAAATAGTTCTTCTTCGGGTGAAATGACGATCTCGAATAATTCTTCATTACGGATACATTATTCAATCATTCAATATCTCAAAACTCAATTCTCATATTCTAATTCTTGATTCTTCCATTATGGTTTCTCAATACTAAATCTCTTCCATAACTCCAAACTAATCTGATTTGTAATCACAAGATCCAGATATTCAACCATCCAATTCCTTATTATCGAAACCATACTCAAATCTTAACATGTTTTCAAGCAATAAAGGATTCATCAATCAAGATCTACTAGATGTTCATAGATTTCACATACATAATACTACAATAACCATTGCATTGTTCTCATACAAAGTACACTAAATAAACAAGCATGTCAAACAAGCAAGAAAACAATCATTCACATAAATCAACAACAAAACAAAGTCCATATCACTCACCTTTGAATTGAAAGATCCAACGAACAAGTCTTCCTTTTGTGAGATCCAAATCTCCCTCTTCAATCACCAAAATATAAAATAATGAAACTTGAGTTATGCAGCGAATGACGGCTGCAACTCTCTTTATATAGGCCGAAAATACTGTTTCTAGGGTTTAGAAATGCATTTGCAAAATAGTCCTTCCAAAACATAACTTTACATATATAGTCCTATTCTTGGAAACCCAATAAACCATTTAAATTAGAACTTAAAAGTAAAATATAATCCTAAACTCAAACGGTACTGTTCAAAACGTCCAGAAAATACAATTTGCATTTTAACCCTTAAAAATGTCAAATTTGCAAAAAGGCCCTTCTATTCTCAAAAATTGCAAATAGGTCCAATTAATTTCAGAAAAAATCTGGTAAAATAATAAATAAATTCCAAATATTAAATAATGATTTTTCATGAAGAAAACTTGACTTTCAAACTTCTCAAGAATGCATCTGCACGTGTTCTGCACGTGTAAAAGATAAATCTTTTAGAAAATATTCATTAAATCTTCAGAAAATCATTTAAATTCATTTTCAAATATTTTTAAAATAATATTTGAAAATACGGGGTTCTACATCTGTAACGCCCTGAGCCCTGCCCAAACAAATTCTAATAACTGCCCACCACAGGCTGCCTCTCAAAAGGTGTCATGACCAGTTGGTGCCTCTTGATCATAGGCTATACTATATATACTGTAATATTTCCCTAATCTCTCCGATGTGGGATTAATTATTCCTACACCCGCCGCTCGCACTCCATCTCGCGCGAGCCAACACAGCACAACACGGTCTGTGCCAGGGCCCCCTACCACCTGCCACCCCACGTCAGCAAGCAACAACCCCGGGCCCCACACCGCACAAGTGCAACCAACAACCTCTCACCTTCTCAATTCTTATCTCATCACATAATCCCCATACTCCAAGCTTATAGAAATCCCTATAGGCCAACTACCTTCTCACTATATATATATATATATATATATACACTCTTAAGTACGAGGTATTATACTCACATTCCAAAAGAGGACATTCATTGGGAACTGCTTTGGGGGTTGCACGTGTGAGTTGGGAGGGGGGACCCCTCCGCCTCGCCCTCCTCCGAGTGACGAGTCGGGATGGGATTTATTGAGGCATGTAACTGCACACTCTCTGTTTCCGAACCTCTAATTTTGTTAAGCAATAGCGCATTTTGTTCAGGATTGCTCACCGCTGGACTACATGTTTTGGCTAACTTAAAAACATTTGAATTTTACATATAATTGAAAATAGAAGCAAGAATACACCGCATACCTTCGTTGTCATTTTTGGCCACCTTGACTGCTGCAACAATCTCAAGATAATCATCCAAGGACTCCTCACGAGCCCTCTTGACCATTTTCTGAAACCCACATGCACTCTAGCGGTCCCAGAGCTGCTCTGAGAAGTGGATGCTGGAAAAGTAGAAGCTAAAATCTCTATGGTAGGGGTGGAAACCCCTCTCTATGTGTCTTCAATGAACTATGAGTCGTCTGACTTGACATCAGTGAACGTAAACTCCTCATCTAGGTTCAGTCGTGCCTCCAAATCAACATCACTAATAGGGGAATCCACCTCGGGAGCTGGCTTGGGAATGGACCCCGTCATAGACCCAACCACATTGTTCCTCATGTTAACATCAGACTCCTTAAACTTATCTCTACTACTATAATGGGAGAACCCCTTAGTCCTTAACCCAACCCGTGCAACGCACGTGTTGGGTTATGGACTAACTTTGATAAATATTTTCGACAGTGGACCAGTTTCGTAAATATTTTCGAAAGTGGATCAGTTTGGAAATTATTTTCTTTTTTCCCTTTTCATTACCTCTTCAATTTTTTCCACGTGCACGTGTGCACGTGTATGATACTAGTTAACATTAACAACACTAGACTTGGACCCCTCAATGGGCCCAAGCTCAGTCAGCCCATTCAATTTTCTGCCATCTGAATGGCTTTGGAAGTGGGCCTCGGCTCATCCAGCCCAACAATAGAATTCCCAAGGCATTGAGAAGCCCGTGCATCGCAGGTGTTTCCAAAGTCCACGTCTTGGGACCGCTACCTCGATCCAGAAGCCAGATCACGTGCTTCGTTAGTTAGGGGGAGAAATCGAAGCGACGTCGAAAGCAGTCGAGGGGCATAAAGGTAAATTACTTACCCTTTAATCATCCCCTTCTTCAAAACCAGAGCTTTGACATTAGGGATCAATATCTCAGATCGAATACTTTCCATTTTTCCTTGAGTTTTCCACTGGCTCTTTGTGGGCGATTTCTACATTTGGCCCGACCGCTTGCTCCGCCCCTAAAAGCAATCTACCCCCTTCCCTTCCTCTTTCACCTAAGTTGCCTCTGTTTTTGATAACTGGCTCCAACCTACCCTTTTCCAGTAGCTCTCTCTGTGGTCGTCCTTTGCTAGCTAGTTGCAGCTCCGCACATGGATCTACTCATGGGTCAAAGCTAGCGACTGATGGATCTGGGAGAGTATTGGTCGAAAGGTTGCGCCTATGTTGACCTAGCTCGACCGTTAGATGAAGGATCCTGCTCGTTGATGATGACTGGGCCTTTGATAGGTGTTTCCGATGGTGGCTCTTGACGGCGCTCCTCCCGATCTTGAGTAGCTTTGAGCAATTCACGGTGTGCTTTTTACACCTCATGCGCACCGTCGATAGTTGTGTCCCAAACAGGAGAAGTCATCTCTCCTATCCAATGAGGGTGGTGATGGTGCACTCCGAACCGCCAAATGTGCTCCACCTTTGAGTCCAAAATGAAACGAATAAGGTTATGTTTCATCAAATGTGTAACATTTACCGAATCTGGCATCGCAAAGATATCAGGGCTTGTAATTAGAACTCTTGCCGGTATTATCTCCGATTTCCAAACTGTTTTAGGATCAAAGTCAATTAAGGTACCGAATTCTGATACGATCTCTTGAAGGGCTTCCCTCTTCCAGCTATGAGGAGGGACATTATGAATCCACATCCAAAATTGGTCCCCCTGTGGCTATTCCGCTCCGAATTGGGGTTGTCCAAACGCTGAAATCAGCAGAGAAATGACCGAAGTCGATCACCCCCATAGAGGTGACATCAGTTACTTTCGCAGTGGAGGGGAAGGAAATTAGAAACTGTAGGTGGCAGACTTTTGATCATCAATTATAATTATTTGGTGGTTGTCATCCTTTTCACTGTTCATAAAATGTCAACATGATCTTTGTGGTATGTTACACTGTTAGGAAAGACAGATAGACTATATTTGTACATTTTTACATTTGTACACTGTTAGAACATGATCTCTGCTTTGATTTGTATTATTTTCTGCTTGAAGCTAGCGAAGCTATACTTGGATCTATCCTGTAAAAAATTTGTGCATCGTGCATGGCTTTGGAGAACCTATTAACCTCAGATTCTTGATTTTGAAGATTCTCTTCACATAATTTATCTCACTGTGCCTACTGCTATAAATCGTCGAGGAGACTTTGTTACTTATGGTTGTGTGTTTTATTGGTTTCAGGGATCTCTGCTCCCATGTTTGCAGAATATCTTGGCGTGTTGGAAGCCCTTTGTTTTCTTTTCTACTGCACCAGATGGCTCAGTTCCCCTTTATCCCAATGCAGCGAAGGTGTGAATTAGACTAACTTCCTGCAACCTGATAATTGCATCGCCTAAAATGTTGTCCAAAACAGCATTAATCTCTCCAACCTAAACCAAGCTGCTAATTTTCTCGCAGCAAGAGGGCAATTATTAAAATCGTAGCTTGATTGAAAACAGGATGGGCTTGGACTCGAGTTTGAATGACCAGTCCAAGCCTGGCCTATTTCCATCCCTTGAGCAAAAACCAATAGTCATCAGTGTGCTGTATGTCAAAATTAATATTCCACATAGGTTCCTAACAAATATTGGTTTTTCATATTAGTCTCTCAGTCAACTTCGAAAAACTAATTACAATAGATCAAATTGAGAGTAAAGTGGAACAATGTCAAATTCCAGCTCATTCAACTAATTTTGGTGAAAACCTTTAAATAGAAGGGTTTTCCCATACGAGTCACTAACAAATATTTTAATTTCATATACCTCACTCACAAATATTTAATTCCATATAAGTACTTTTGAGTGAGTTATATGGAATTAAATTTTGGTACAAAAATAGTTATTTGGGATTGATTTCATATTGTAAGTGAGTTATATGGAATTAGATATTTGTGAGTGAGGTGTATGGAATTGAAATATTTATTAGTGACCCATGTAAGAAAAAACCCTCAATAGAATTGTCTATCAAAAAATAAATTATTAAGGTTATGAAAACTAGAATAAAAGAATGCAATTCTTACACATGATTTTTTTTTTTTTTTTTTTTTGAAAGTATGTTTAATGGATCATAATTTTTATGTATTTCAATTGATACTCTGACCTGGGCGAAATGGGAGAAGCCTTCTTTAACAAGAGAGAGATAGAAGAGAAAAAGGTGGGACTTTTGTGACAGTTGCATAGGGAGTTTGAGGAAGTAAGTAGAGTGATTGTCAATTCATTTGGTTTGGTTGATTAGTCCCATATCGGTGGGGAGAGAGAAGTGGGAGTGGAGGAGGGGCTATAAAAGGAAGTGGTGTTGTGATTGAGAAAAGCACGCAGCTGCAAGGTGAGCACAAAGAGAACTATTCACTCATCTTTTACTAAAAAATACCGTTTGCTCGCCACATTATGTAACAATATTATCAGAGTTATTATATCATTGGTTATTACATCATTGGTTATGTAATTTAAAAACTTTTATTGTTATCAGAGTTATTACATTATTGGTTACAATATTATTTTATTTTTGAATAAGGAATACAAATTACATAAATACATTACAACTGTTTACAAAAATATTCAAATTTTTCTCGTGAAGCTAACAGATGTCATTTGGATTGGTAATCGACTGGTTACTGCCGAGCTTCCGTTGGATGGTCGATCTTGTAACGATTCGAAAAATAGCATATGGCTATTTTGCATCGAAATGTGTGCGCGATTGAGAATTTCGTGCGATCATGGATTTTCTGATAAAAATTATCTTAATTGAGAAATATAAGATATATTGTCTATTTTATATTATTATTATTTTTAAGATTAAATTATTTTTATACGGATTATTACAAAGTAGTTTTAATGTATTTTGTATTGTTTGGATTATTAGAGCATCCACAGTCGTTTGCTATATACCCAAAATTTGGAAAATATAGAAAAAATCGAGCTGCAGTCGTTGTCTAAAAACCCAAAATTTGGGTGTACGATGAACAGTGGAGTGCCAAATATAGCCGGCGATCTGGCCAAATGGAAAATATAGCTCACGGCAGATTAAAATCCGTCCAATCTAATTAACGGCAAATAATCGTCCGTCCCGTACATAAAGTACTGTTTCCAATGATTAAGAATTCTTCGGGAAAAAAAATTAAAAATTTAAAAAAAAAAAAATTTTAAAAAAAAGTCAAGCGACGGTGAATAATATGCCGTGTAATATAATTAACGGTGTATTATCATCCGTTGTAGGGTTTTTTTAAAAAAAAAAAAAAAAATTCAACGAAGTCAACCCACGGTAGATAGTATGCCGTTAATTACATTACACGGGGTATTATCATCCGTTGTAGGGTTTTTAAAAAAAAAAAAAAAAAAATGTAAAAACCACCCAATCTCAATGCAAGCTTTTTGTACACGTCACTGAACAATGACGGGCCATTATCAACCGTCCCAGGCCTTTTCTTGATTTTTTTTTTTTTTTAATTATTTTTTGTCTTCTAGTGCAATTAAAAAAAAAAAAAAAAAATGGAACGGACGATTATACTCCGTCATTCTTAATGGACGGATAATAAACTACCGTCCGGCTATTTTTTGGCTTTCAACGACTGCAGCAACATTCCTTTTTTCCTATTTCTAAAATGCTATATACCCAAAAATTGGAAAGAACGACTGTGGATGCTCTTAGAATAGAGAGTTGGGCTTTATTTGAAATGTATTGAAGTTAGAGGGCTTATATGCAACATTCCCCTAGATATTTATCAATCTATTATTAATTATTCCATCTTTTACAAAAAACCCCTTCTCTCTCTCTCCTTCTCCTTCTTCCCTTCTTCTTCTTCCGTTCGTTCTCCATCCCGAACCCATGAAACCCCACACCCCCCCTACCGACCTCCTCCCCCCTCTCCTTCTCCGTTCGCTTCCAACCAACGACCCCTACTCCCGTCCCCTTCTTCTTCTTCTCCGTCTTGTTCGATGCCGAACCCAAAAGAACCCCGACCACCCTTCTTCTCCCCCCGTTCGTCCACGCCAGCAATCGAAGGGAACCCCACACCCGTTCCCTCTTCCTCCTCCTTCCATTCCCGATCAAAACGAACCCCAAATCCAAACCCATTCGCCGATCGTCCCCCACTCGATTTCCATCTTAGTTCTTCGTCAATTCCAAATTAAAATAAGGGGTAGACTAAGTGAGGGATTCTCTACATGGTGGTAGCGTCGGATTTTCGATTGGATTTCGGAAGGTATAAACCCTAACTATTTTATTGTATAAATTTAGTTGGGTTAAATTTTATTGAGTAGGGATGTTAGGGTAGAGAGATTAGAGATGTTGGAAATTGTGGATGTGAGAAATTAGTGGATTTTTAGAGAGATTTCAAGTTGTTAGTAAAATAGGATTTTGGGTTTTTAAAAGAGAACCGTATGGATATGGATTAATTCTCGTATTGTAATAGAAATTATAGTTGAGCTACTAGAATATTTTAGAGGCGATTTGGTAATTATTTGGGGATGAAAATACCATAGGCATTAGATCATCACGTGCATCGCACGTGTATATCCCAAGCATTCAATAAGCGCTTGTGGGATATTTGGGATAGCGATTATTTACTCTTGTGATTAGTTGAATTATTTGAGTTTTAATTGCTTGAAATTTGGTAATAGGATATATTCACGACCTTGGACGCGAGATGGCACGGCGCTTGGATCTTCGCAAAATATGTGAGTTAATTTATTATGTGTTTTTGGTGTGTTAAAAATTATGTGAGTATGATTTATTATATGTATTTTGTGAGTTAATTTATTGTGTGTTTTTGTTTGTTAAAAAAAAATTATGTGAGTTATATTATTTATATATTTTCGTGATTTAAAGATATATGTGAGTTATATTATTTATATACTTTCGTGGTTGAAAGATATGTGAGTTATATTATTTATATATTTTCGTGGTTTAAAGATATATGTGAGTACTAATTTATTATATGTATTTTGTGATTATAAAAATATAGTGAGTTGGTATATTTATATATATTTTGTGGTTTGATGAATATGTGAGTTAGTTTAATTATATATATTTTGTGGGTTGATGAAAATAGTGAGTGTTAATTTATTACGTGTTTTTGTATGTTAAGAATTATGTGAGTATCGATTTATTACGTATCTTGTGATTGTAAGAATATAGTGAGTATGATTTATTTATGAAGTGATGTTTAAGGGAGGATTGAATAACATATATGTGTATATGGAGATGAGTTACAATCATATGAGGATATCAAGATATGGTGTATATGGTTCTATATACGTAATTGATATTTTAAAGAAGTTGGATGAACTGAAGAGGTGACATGATTTATGGATGAGGCGTATGGAGAAATTTACTATCCTTGAGTATATAAAACCTATATAATGGATTCGTTATGTATGTGAGGATTCTCTACTTCTAAGTTAGTTGCTTGCTTTCCTTACCTACTTATGTATGTGTAGAAAGAACCATCCTTAGGGTACTGCTTGTGTAGGTGAAGAAAAGAAGCCATTTGAGGGTTTAGTAAATTGTAGATGTTAAAAGAACCCATCTTTTGGGTATGAACTGTTAGAGGTTGAGAAAGAACCCATTTTGAGAGTTGAGTAAATTGTGGATGCTAAAAGAACCCAACTTGATGATTATGTTAGTTGCAGTATGATAAAGAAACAATCTTTGGATGTTGTCAGTGGTAGGGGATTAAAAGATCACACCTTTTGTGGATTACGTGTTGTAGGTTGAGGAAGAACCCATTCCTAGGGCTATATTATTTGTGTATGCCAAAGAGAACCCATTTGAGTTGTTAGTAGTAGCGAGTAAAAGAACCCAGCCTACGGATTTAGATGGTTGTAGAGAAAGAACCCACCCTTGTGGTATAGTAAGAATCCATGCTTGAATTGTTATAGAAAGAAACCCATGGTTCAGTTGTAGTAGAACACCATGCTTGAGTTGTGTGGAGAACCCATTCATGCCTATGTGACGTTCCAGTAAAACCTATCATGTTTGAGTCGATTTTAGAAAGAAACTCATGCTGAGTTGATTATAGTAGGTATGCCATGATGGGTTGATTGTAGAAGAAACCCATGCTAAGTTGATTTTAGTAGATTCTTCTGTTGCTTATAATGATAAAAGATAAAGTTTGCTAGTAAGCACGTTTGGTTGCTTCTAGGTTTGACTACCTTAATGGTTGTTTGTATGTGGATTTGCTCGTACGTGGCTCGATTGGCCCGTATGTAGCTGTGGGTCTCATATACAGCTTATTTGGCTCGTATGTATGTCGTTGTCTCATACACGGCTCGACTGGCCGGTATGTAGCTGTTGGTCTCATACGAAGCTTATTTGGCTCGTATGTATGTTGTTGTCTCATACGCGGCTCGACTGGCCCGTATGTAGCTGTTGGTCTCATACGGAGCTTATTTGGCTCGTATGTATGTTGTTGTCTCATGCGCGGCTCGACTGGCCCGTATGTAGCTGTTGGTCCTATACGTAGCTGTTTAGCTCGTATGAGTTTTTGGTTACTCGTATGTAGCTTCTTAGCTAATACGCAGTTTGTTGTGCTCATCTAGGGTGATGTTATTACCCTAAGGGTCATCGACCATCAAGACCACATCCTACCCCCTTAGAGTGAAATGGATAGATCTCACCTCGGGCGTCAACGGATCTTAACCAATGTAGGTTGACCGTGGGCCGAGAGTGTTGGTAGAATCCGAGTTAGGGGTAGGGATGAGTGAGAGAGATATTATTACCAGAGTCTTGGATCGAGGGACCATGAGTTGGACCATGATTGGAAACTATGCAAGATTGCATAGGAATAATAACCTCATTAGGATAGTGATTTATAAAATCATTACATAGACCCTTGCCGGGAGAGAGGAGTTGGTTGTAGGGGGCACCTTATGACTAACTCGTCCCTGGAGGCAGACTAGGTGGTGTTATTGGGTTGTACCTTCCCGTCAAAGAGATACGTACGGTGTCGTCTCACAGGTTGAGGATACGGGTTGCGTATCTCGCGCTGTTAATTCCTGAAATACCGTGGCTGGGGTGCCACAGGATGCATTTGGGCAGTCCTGTGCTTGCGATACCCCAGAGGGTGCCACAGGGTAGGCTTCGTGCTACCCTGCGCTTGCGAAACCCTATGGTTTGATTTTGGAACGAAGCCCGATATACTGGGATCGAGTGAGGTCCGGCATGCCGGGTAGTAGTGGAAAACGGAGACACCATAAGCAGACTGCATAGGGGGACTTGACCCCTTCTGCAACCTCACAGAGTCATGGAGTATTGTCAGGAACAGGTTGAGTGCAATTAGAATTCATAACGCGGGTTCAATCCCTATATATGGAGAAACGGCTTGAGATGGGGTCGCATGTAGTATGGGCTGCATGCTGCTTTCGGAGACTTGCTGGCATTAGGATATGAGCATCCTGGTTTAGTTGACATGACATTAGAATAGGAAGCATCCTAGTTCTAGTTAAATATCACATTAGAGTTAAGTCATAACATACACTGGCACATAAATTATATGTACACGTGTCTTTTCCATTTAAGTTGAATTGCGAGTGTGATATGTTATTGCCAAACCATGTTGGCGATGCGGAGTCTATTGTGATGGAATGCATATAAATGGTAATGTGCAATGAGATGTTAGATTGGACATGAATGAATGTGGTAGTATGCAAATGAATGCATATGCCTATGATGTGATATGTGATATAAGGCAATAGGATAAATATTGGTATCATGAGAGGGGTTATTCAAATGATTACTAAAGATAAATATGTTGTGAGTGGGTATGAATATATATACAGGTGGTGACTCAGAGAGTATTGGATGTGAATTCTCATTTATGAGGTTACATGTTCAGATGTCAAGTAAGATTTGTTGATCTTGATATTATGAGTTCGTTATGTTTTTACTTGTAAAGTTTAATTTATTTGCTTATTTTAATAAATTATACTCACACCAGAAATGGCTAACCCCTTAGTATTTGGGGGTTAGGGAGTCCATGGACTACCCTAGGTCCCTACTGTTACAGGTCTTCAGCAGTGCAGGGGTGAGGTGTAGGTACAGGTTTCCGTGGAGTGGAGCTTTAGTTATAAATTGTTGTTATGATTTAATTGTAAATAGTAAAGATTTATGCTTTAAATTGTATTTTTGATGTATAAGCATGTGGATGATGATGAAAAGTAGAGCGTGAGGCGGCAGGATATGGTTTTGACCCGTAACCATTTCGTTGTGGAGTGCCGGGCGTCGTGGTAGGTTTTTACAGGTTATTTTCTAAAAACTTACTACGTTTTCTAAAGGATTTATGCTTTTTAATTGATATTTGTTAAACCGTTATGAGTTTGGCCCCCATAGCATATATATATATTGCCTGTGTGATGATGCTCATTTTGGCCTGGGGAGCCCGTATTATTATTGCCTGTGATGTAAGCTACGGAATTTAGAGCAAAATTCCGTAAGCTTTTCTGTGTTTTGGGCAAAAAATACAAAGGAGACTGCCCAATTTTTCTTTGAAACATAACTATTTTAGTTTATGTTTAAAGTGATATAGAAATTGGAAGAATTGAGTTTGGAGTCAAAAAGGAAAAAAGGGCAGGCGCTACAGTTGGTATTACAAACTGATAATTGTAATTACTGCGTGGTAACTCTGTATTGAAAAAAAAAAGTTTTAAATTTCCAGCATTTTGTGTATTGTGACTAATTGAAAGAAAGATCTTGGCATGTGTCACGGTTTCCCATGTATACGGAAATCGGGGCGCTACAGATCTTCTTCCCTGGGTTTGGCCCTTGGCCAGAGCCTTCCGCTGCGCGACTCTGATAATTATGCACCCGCTCGAATGGTAGGCATGTACACTGCCACTCCACTTGGATACCCTACTGGTCTTGGCTCTCCTGCACTCGTGACCCGGCATCTAGAACCTAATTGAGTGGGCACGTCGGTAATTCTACTGACGCAATACTGATAAGAAAATAGCGATCTCCAACTTGCACACCCACAAATCATCTCGAATGGAAAAAGAAATGTGCATCATAATCTCCTAGTGTTTGTGTATACCACGACCTGTAGTCTAATGCATACTACAGAGTACAGATACGGATGCACTTAATCTAATGTCAGCAAGAATCTGGATACACATGCATCCCATACTACATATGCTCCAGATCAAGCCATTCCCCCAGTTTCAGGGATTCGAACCCTCGCTATGCAATGCATTCTACTATTGTACTCTTCCTGTTCCTGATAGATGCTGTAACCCCTGTTTCCATTAATGTGTATTTTTCATGTATTTTTCCGTATTTCAAATTCTTAGTATCTTGTAACAAATTCTTCTCAAATGATTATCAATTTTCAACCTTGTATTTCATTCTATGATTTTTGATATGATACCTAAATATTGAATCTTTTACTTTTTGGTTTATTACTTAAACCAATTTATTTATTCGACTATTTGTTACATTCTATAATTATATATATCATTTTCATCTAATTACTCCTTGAACCCTAGGCCCAGTCTAATATTAATATTATTATTCAAACTACCTTTATGATGCCTAATATTCAATTATTCATTTGTTTTAATTTGAAGCTCAAGCCCAATTATTTATATAACGCCCCTGCCCCGAGCTCGGACAATTTATACAATTTAGAAGACAAATTAGATACTATGTAGTACAACTGCCCATCACAGGCTGCCTCTCAAAAGGTGGTTAATCGAATTGGTGACTCTTGATCATAGGCAATGTTATTTATTTAATATTATATTCTTGTATCTTACCGATATGGGACTATATCACTTACCTCTCCCCTGTTCTCTTTTTGAATACCGGGTACACAAGTGAAGCCCGTGGGCCCCCTCACCCCTTTTATATTTACATGTATGCCATAATACCATCCACTATACATATATATATATATACTATTATATTTAATTTGAAATTACGGAGTGTTACATACACCCCCCCCCCTTTCAGAAATCAGCATCCTCGCTGAGCATGGGGCATGCAAAACATAGTGCAGGATCTCCTTTCTAGCCGATGTGGAGTGGAGTACCCTGATTCTGCTAGCTGCATAGTACCCCAATTCTGTGGGTTGTACAGCCCCGTACCTGGGCGACCTGTCCCCAACCTCGCTCCCTCTCAGGCATACTTACTCGTACATCTGCTAGCTCCATCTCAGGCATACATCTCACCCACTCTTACCCACAATCGGTGTCGAAAGTCGGCTCTGATACCATTTGTAACGTCCCTGCCCCGGGCTCGGACAATTTATACAATTTAGAAGACAAATTAGATACTATGTAGTACAACTGCCCACCACAGGCTGCCTCTCGAAAGGTGGTTAACCGAATTGGTGACTCTTGATCATGGGCAATGTTATTTATTTAATATTATATTCTTGTATCTTATCGATATGGGACTATATCACTTACCTCTCCCCCGTTCTCTTTTTGAATACCGAGTACACAAGTGAAGCCCGTGGCCCCCCCTCACCCCTTTTATATTTACATGTATGCCATAATACCATCCAATATATATATATATATATATACTATTATATTTAATTTGAAATTACAGGGTGTTACACTTTATTATAAGCCCAATCCCATAATTGATTTATTAAATGTTCTGAGCCCATGAACCAAGCACAAATCCAAAACCCATTACTCATATGTATTTGTTTAGGATCAATCCTATATGCTTACCCATATACAAATTTCTTCACGTTCCTACACTTTGCACATTCCCATACTCCAACCCCCCACTACCTCATAACTACCCCTACATTCTCACCCCATCACTTTAATATTATATTATTATATATTTTCCCCTTTCTGTTCTCTCTCCCCACCCAGTCTCTCTTTCTTCTCCCCCTGTTCTCTCTATCTCTCTATCTGTTTTCCCATAAACAAAACAGAGAAACCCAACCCTCTTCTCCATCGTCTCCCCCTATCGACGCGCCACTCGCCATTGCTGACTTCCACCTCTCCTCTCGCCCTCCTTGTCACCCACCACTCGAGCACCACAAGTCCACCGCTCGCCATTGCCAACCCCACCTTCGAGCGCTTCCCGCTCGCTCCGCTATTGTCGACCATCACCCAACATCATCCCCTTTGAGCTTGACCACCGTCCTCCTCATCAAGACCCCGAAGTCCTCCACCCTCCTCGCTGTTGAGCTTCCCCCATCGTCTTCTTCGACTGCTCCACCTCAAAGTCCCGCCGCCATTTTCACCTCCTTCAAGCTCCACAACCATCGACCGCCCTCACCTCCTTTCACTCCGAAGATCGTCGCCCTATTCCCCCGTCATCCCTCGCAACCTCCAGTTGCACTGACCCTGCTCCTAGTCTCCGCTCTGCAACCCCCAGCACTCGACAACCCTTCGACTACCACTTCCATCACCGCTCAAGTGCCTCCGCTCGTCCTTGTCGTCGACTGCCGAGCCTCCTCGTGTGCACCACCGCACACACCGCACATTCCTCTTCCTCCCGTCGACCTCGCCACCCATCATCCTCCTCGTTAATCGCACCTCGTACCTCGTCTCAGTTGAACACCGGAGCCCCGCCATTCACCTCTTCTATTTTTGGAGGTCGCTTGCTCTCATCGCCAGCGTCTCACGCCGTCGCCACCCAGTCGCAACCTCCACTCATGCTGCCCATGCTCGGTCTCCGTTCACTCTCCCGCCGCCTCTTTCTCTTTCTCTCTGTCGCATTTAGGAAGAAGGAGAAGAACAGGTGTGGTTAATTGGTGTTTGGTGTTTGTGAACTGGACTGGATTGGGGTGTTTGCTGTTGTGTAGTTGCTGCTACGTATCTTGCACGTGCTTCGCTGTCTGGGATTCTAATTCCGTTATTCTCTCGTTCACATCGAAATTGTCTAATAAGGCAAGTATCCTCTTGTACAACTCATTTTTTCTCATACAAGCTTTCTTTGAAAAATATCGCAAGTATATTCATTGACTATCCGTTACAAATTCTAATTCGTATTCATCAATCGAATTGAAATCTGTTGCTCTCGTATTCGTATATGATCGCGAATACTTTGTTGCCATATGCATTACAGGAACACGATTGATACACACATATATTCACTTAGGATTATACATGATTATGTGCATGATTGTTTTACCCGTAATAGTAATTTGAATGCTGTTATGATATCTTTTTGTTCTTGATTAAATTTTGCATATGCTTTTGGTCACAATCGAATGTTTTATAAACCCTGAAATGCCTCTGACCCAAACTTGTAATAGAAATTCGATCCAGTAAATGACATTAAAACTGTGTGTTTTTGCATCTCATGAGTTAGAATATGTTCCATTCATAATTTCTTGACATTCCTTGATCATATCTTGATATCGTTCTCGTTGCGTCATGATCATGTTTGATTAAAATTAAAAAAAAGTAACAAGCCAGGTTATAAGGGGAAAGATTTAGTAGTGGGCAATATAGAAGAGCGTATTCGGACTGGAGCTCGTGGTTTCCCGATGCAAGTTGCAAGTTTGCAAATTACAGGTTTACATGTTCACGTTACAAGTTCACACTCTACATATTCCACATGCACGTATCTCGATACAAGATACAATTTATATATTTTCTCGAGTACGTGACCTATAGAATCCACCACTAAGTCTAAACGTTCATTTGATTGCGTGCATCAAACATGTGGTATGGGATGCATGATTACTGCATTAGTTAGGTTAATAAAAGACATGACATTAATACGTGTACTTGCATGATCCAATTACATGTACATGTTCCTGTTGATTTGTTTACTTGATTACTTGTTTACATGCCACTTGTTTTATGATGTCTTGTTCATGATCCTATTTTCATATTGTATTTCACCTATTACATGATTCTTGATTCCTTGTTCTTTTTCCTGCTTCTTGTTTTGTTTTTGTACTTGTCCCCTTAGTTTGTACTACTTGCGGCCCATGACTTGCATTAACGGGCATCTTCTTGTTTCTTCTTTTGTAATAATGTACTTGCAAGTCCGGATGGTGAGTTACCAGAAGGTGTTGTTGATCAAGTGTTTTAGTCTTGTTAATTATCATGTTACTTTAGTTCGTGTTTTATTCATACTACTCTTTATTGTATTCCGGGCGTGTTTGACCCATAACTATATTTCTTTCTAGTTGTTGGTTATGAACTATTTTATAGTTTATTATTATCATGTCTGTGATTATACATGCTTGCATGATTGTTATTGTTCTGTTGTTGAGTTACCTGTATAGCTTATGAATGGTGTATTCGCATCATTCGCCGTGCCTCAGCCACAGACTCGTATTTCCGTATTTTGGGAAGCGGGGCGTGACAGATACAATTGTGGCTGGTGAATCCTGCAGTTACTACTGCTAAATACAGATACAGTGGTGTCTTGTTGCCACTAGTGCCCCAAATCAAATCATACCAAATTCCTGTGACGAACTTACAGATATACAACTGCATATCTATGGTACAGAAGATCCATGAGACAGCAGCCCCATGGTCTGTTCGTGTCCACACAACATAAGAACATGACGGCCTCGAAGGTCTAAAAACCCCCTATCCGACAGGAAGCTCCCGTTCTTACCACAACACTTTAAGAATCAACAGTGCGAGATACGCATAGCAGCACGTATCCCTAATGACAGGTTGAGACACCCCTGGTTAACACCGTCTAGTGCTGCTCTTAGAACGAGTCAGATTATAGAGAATCACCCCTAACCTCAATCCGGTCTTCAAGCGAACAGTAAAGGAAAATTAATAAAATACAATTTACTGAAAATATGCTAACAACTCAAATCAGACACGGTGTTATAACGAACAATGTCGAGCCTGACTGGTTTGTCAATCAAACAAATAATTACGGTGAATCCATATTCACTGATTTTCAATACCTTCACAGGTCTTCGACCATAACCCCACCGTGACTCTCAGCGAGTAGACCATCGGTGCCTAAAATATGCACACAGATTGCAAATGAAGGGAATCATACGTAAACACCAAATATCTGACCATTGACAGACTTAGGCTTTAAGACACCAAATCACGAACCAACCACATAGCTATTCTCTCAATTCACTCATGTGTCCACCATGAGTACAAGCACAAGAACCATGTCTAAGTCACAAATGAAGTGCTAAAAATATCTTTAGAACTCAATAGCTCATAATTACCATACTGCGGTATGCAGAGAATTCCTCATCAATCGTCCAATAAAAGTAGTTCAAGAAATAGCAGTAGCTGCGAACTCAAGCTACACTCATCAGAATCCAACAGAATCAGGATTTCTAGAAGGGTAGGAGACTCTATTGCAATTTCCTAGTTGACACTACCTTCAAATTTTCCATGGAGCTCGAGTCCCCCGAGTTAACAATGCTTGAAGTGGATCAAGGCAACAGGTTGCCGAACTTGCAACATCCATATATTTCAAGATATAATTCAGAATTGCTTGATATCACCCATTCTGGAAAGCTAAGACCATATACTACCAATCTCTAGTTAACCATTTTCTCCAATTCAATCATCTTGATACTATAAAAATCCCATATACTCTCAGCTGTACATCTTTCATGCACTTGCTGCACTTCTCTAATAGCATAAATGTTTTCTCACTTATCGGAATCACTCGATTCTGGATTCTATGGAAAGGTGGGAGTGTCTACTACAACTTCCTAGTTTAACACATCCCCAGATTCCATCACTAAAGTCTGCAAAAATGCAAAATTCCATCAGGTGCACAAACAGGGAAGAATTGGCTCTTTTAGCAAACACTGTCTCGACTAAGACTAGATCTGCCTCAGTCTTCGAAAAATCATAACCTGTAAACTACAAACTGGAATTACATAATTCCAGATGTTTTGGAAAGCTATGACTTCTCTCTACAAATCTCTAGTTGGGCAATCTTCCAAATTCTTAACACATAATTCTAGAATTACCCATCTTCACAGACTAGTCAATATGAGTTAGGCTGAACCTGATCTACTTTAAAATTTAATAACAAATCAAACCTAAGTCCAAAGTTCATGAAATTTTAGATTCTTAAACCACACATATACCATTCCATTTTTTCCAAAATTTACATCCAGATTCATAATACACAAAGGGTTATGACTCCTCAAATATAGCATAAAATTTCAGCTACTCTTCAACAGGGTCTTTATCACTTCATACTATATATATTTTGAAACCTCATCAAATGTCATATAAAAATTCTTTAAAAATGAGAATAATCAAATAGACTCATGCCAAAAGCTACTGCAAAAGTTTCATAGCAATATCATAAACACATAAGTAGTTATGCCTAAATGAACTTTAGTCCAAAAACTGACAGCTTCAGCTACAACTTCCAAACTAGTTGCAATCTACAAATTCTTTGAGGCATCAAATGACCTCAGAAAATTATGAAATTTAATACTATGGTTTTAGACACATACAGGAGTATCCAAAAAAAATTTAGCTCAAAATACCCAACCAATATTGAGTTATAATTTCGGAAAGTTATAACAAGTCTCACACAGTTAGCAGCTTTTTTACTGCTCTCTATATGAAATTGGACTAAGTGTTTGGGCTATTAAATGGCCTCCAAATATTATGAAAAAATTCATGGGTGCTCTAGACTCATAGGAAAACAAGCCCTACAAATTTGAGTCCAAAATTTCCAACCGTTTGAAAGCTAGAAATTCCCAAACTCACATACTTGTTCTTTAACGAAAGCATCATGAAAGAGTTGTTCCACCATACACTATCTTTTTCTTATCATGTCAATTCCTTCACACATGATAATCAAACTTTTCTTAGCTACTACTACATGCTAAAAAAATCACATACACCTCAAAAAAATAAACTAATCTTTAGAGTTAGAGAGAATCACCCACTTCTTTAAATTTCAAGAATACTCCTTGTAGCTTTGCTTGCTTCCTTTTCCTTGCTCCTTATTCTTGAAGAACTTGGCTTCCTCAAATCTCCTACTACTCTTCTCTACTACAACTTCCTTCCAAAAGACTTCACCTTTCTTCTCCTTCTTTTTTTTGAAGCAAAATAAAACAAGAAGAAGAAAGATGAGAAGAGAATGGAGTGGGGTGTTTTATAGGATATGGAGAGTTAGGGTATTTGGGGAATGGGCCGGCCAACTTGGATGGGGATGGATGGTGGAGATTGGAGTGGAGTGGAGTGAGTGTGGACGGATGGAGGAGATGTTTCCAACACATACACTCTAGAAGATTCATGGAGCTTCTTGGAAACTTCATGAAGTCAACACATGGTGAATTGTTTCCACTATTGGATCTTCATCAAGATTCAAGTCATGATCATAATGATGCTAGGGTTCCTAATCCTAGGTTAGGTCAAGGAACCCTAGGTCACCATACCCTAACCCTTGTGCAAAAATACAATCCATATTTAATTCAAGCACTAACTTAGTTTATAAAAATATATGTTTTATAGAAATTATTATTTTCTCCCGAAAATTGCCTGGTCAAAACAATCGGGACAAATCTACATTTTAATCGAGAAGATATCCCGAGTCTATCTTATCGGGTTCAGAACAGCTCGTATATCTAAAATTTCTCAATTAAAACAAATAGTTATTAGAAAAATACGTAATCGTGTGCAATACTCAACTGTGCACGGATTACTATGCAAAAATAGTTATATGCTATTTTGAGAGGTATTACACATTCAAGCAGTATACTCCATTTTTTGGAGGGTGTCTTGTTTTACAAATAAGACCCCAACAATCCTAATTTAAAAATTTTGGAACATTTTTACGTTTGAAAATGTTCAAGTTTTACTTGTTTCCATGTATTTTGTAATGCCCCAGATCCCCGTTATCGGACATCCGTGACGCAACGAGAATCTTTGCCTTCAAATGCATCTCAACACAGTATTAACACGGAAATTTAAAAACTTTTTATTGCCAAATAAGGTCATTACCATTAATTACAACCAATATCTTGTTCTTCAACGAGAATACAAATTACATTAACTCATTACATCTTATTACAAAATATTTACTAACTCCTCTTGTAAAGTTATCGGCTGTCTCCCGGAATGGTAATCGACTGATCGCCGCCGAAGCTTTGCTGAGTGGTCAATCTGCTTTCCCGAGGCTTGCTCCTCGGCTTGGGTCTTCCGTTGCGCAACTCTGATATTTCTGCACTTGCTCGAAAGGTAGGACCGTTACCTAGAAGGTGGGGAACGTCAGTACTTCGACTGACGCAATACTGATAAGAAACAGCGATCTCCAAACTGGCAACCACAAACTATCTTGAATGGAAAAAGAAACGTGCATCCTAATTCTCTAGTGTTTATGTATGCCATGATCTAACAACTAAATGCATCAATCGCATGCCTTATTCTAATGCAAGCAAGACTTTGGGACTCTGGATCCGCGTGCATCCCATACTACATACGTTCCAGAATCAAGCATGGCCTAATCTAATGCACAAACAAAGGAAGCTCACGATGCACCTACTCTAATGCAATTCATTTGGGAACGTATGCATCCCATGCTACATACTTTCCCAAAAATCAACTTCGATAGAAACGTATGCATCCCATACTACATACTTTCCAAAGAGTTCACCTCTTTTGAATGTAGGGTTCAATCCCTCGCCACGCCTCCTACCCTTATACTCATCCTGTTCCCAATAGATTTTCGTGTCTGAGGAGGTTGCAGTCATTCGGTCTAGTTTCGCACTGCAGTTCCCAAAAGTGGTGGTCGTGTTTTTCACTTAGTACCTGCGTACGGACCTCACTCAAAAAGCCGTTTTAAACCTTCTGGTACGAAACCATGTACCCAATAACCTTCCGGTACAGGTCATGCACCTAATTATGCCAATGATTCATATAAGAACAAACCCACGCACATAGGAACATGACGGCTTCGAGGGTCAAATCTCCCTATCCGACAGGAGCACCTCCCATTCCTTACTCCGGCTCTTTGGGAATTAACAGATCGAGATACGAAACTGCAAACTCAAACCTGAGAACCAAATCCGTATCCCTACGACAGGAAATGTACAACACCCGACTATGGTCTACTAGTTCTAATGCAATGTACATACCCCTAATACATCCCTCTAGTCCAAGACTCACTCTAACCATTCAGGTAAAAGATGATTGCTTTCCAAACTCTGCCCATCGACCAATGGCCCCGGCGACACAAGTCCCGCTCGCCACTTCCCCTAGCTTAGAATCGTCCCATGCCATGGTCCGTGCTCATCCTCAACCGGCATGAATATAACTCGACGGTGCCAAACTAAACGTCCAACGCCTCGGCGGAATTTCATATCTAGGGTCGATAGGCATACGGTATCACCATACCCTAGTGACTAATTCGAGTCACAACAAACCTCCACAGGAGTCACACTTACAAGACCAGCAAAAGACACCATTCATCCTCCAACAATGAGTTATCAACTCTTAGGTACACAAAGGAAATGGTTCTACCAACACTTAGCCAAAACCATGGCTAAACCAAACTAATGGTGTTTCTGCCTGAAACTTAAAAGATCATAACACCCACAATACAACTCAGATTTGGGTGTTCAAGCCCAAGATGAAAAGTTAAAGACCTAGGTTACAACTCTCTAGTTGATCATCACCTCAAATTCAATCATCTAAATCCTCAAATTATCCTCACAAGCCTCAGGCTATGTATTTCCTGTACACTGGCGGTAGCATAAAACACTACCTACTCATCGGAATGATACAAATCTTGGTTTTGTGGAAAGGTGTGAATGTCCTCTACAACTTCCTAGTTGATCACCAATCCAAATTATGTCATTTGATCGCACTAAAACAGACATTACTCTCAGCTATACAGAACCTCACACTAAGCCTTACTCAAACAGAGCCTTCAGCTCAATTCCTGGTTTCTGTCCAACCTTAAAAAAATCATAATTAATAATATACTTACAGTAATCTCTTTAAATAAGGCTTGTTAGAAAGCTCTAGATGTCTACTACAAATCCCTAGTAGAACACTTCCTCAAATTCTGCTCTTACAGAGCCTCAAAAGTACCATCATCACAAAGAGTCAAAACTGACTGTGTTATGCACAGTACATGCTAAAAAATCCATCATAAATCACATACTGATCAAATGGTCTCCAAATTTGTATTACAGAAATTAGAAACCATTATTAACAACATGCAAAAATATTCATATCCAAATTCCAAGTATCCACTAAGTTCTATCTGTTTTAAACATGCATAAAAATCTTGATGTTCTTCAGTTACAGTCATGACTACTATTGGTTGGTTAACTTTGAACATGCATGAAAATTCATCCAAATAATTTCATAATTTTCCTATATAGTCTATATGCATGCAAGAAATCATGGTAAAATTTCAACCATAGATCATATGTCAATTAATTATAAGAATTCCCACACGCTCAGTTATCACAATAAACAAATCATGTTCCTGCCTTACGGCTCAGTCCTCAAAATGAATTTTATTAAAATATCAAACATCATCAGAAAATTCCTAAATCAGTCATGCATCTACTAGACATGTATAAGATCATCCTGTATAAATTTTATCATCAAATTTCAAGTAGTTTTTTCTCTAAAAATTCGGAACTAAGGCATGCAGATCATGTTTCCAGGTTCTAGTTTCAGATTTCTAACAATCTACTCTTAAACAACCATTTCTCAACTCTACTACTCATGCATACAAGAAATTTAAACAAGAATGAACAAGATAAGATTAGAGAACTCCCCACCCTGAGTTGGCTTAAGAAGATGTGGTTGTCTTGAGCTTACTCCTCCAAGGATCCTACTCCAAGCTTGAGAAATCCTCTTTAAATTAGCTCTTTTCTTTCTCTCATTCTCTTTCTCTTTTTCCTTTCTTTTTTTTCTTCTGAAATTTCCAGAGCTTGGGAGGGGGAAGAAAGGAATTTTAATGAGAGGGGAGTGAGGAAATAAGGGGGAAAGAGAGGGGGGGTGTAGGCCGGCCCAAGGGGTAGGGGGTAGGGGGGGGTAGGCTAGGTGGTTTTCTACAAAACCATGGTCCAGCTCTTGGTTTTTGAGTTGGACCTTGGGCTAAAATTGTTTGGTCTTGAACAAGCTCCAAATGAGATATGAGAGGTTAGATTTGAGTGCATACAAAGTATACCCATTGTAGTATCATACAATTACACATTTGCATACGTACCGCACTCAAAACTAGTATATATACTAGTATCGGTCCGTCTCATTCTAGCGCATTGTCAAGAACGCAACCATCCACACAAACTGCCCCGCAAATAATAAACGCACCTCACATCAATCATACGCATATAATCAAAACTAACACTACAATATATACATACAGACAGACAATATATATATACAAAATCAGTATATTATCCGGGGTATTACATATTTTGAAGTGAATATGTTGTTAATCGAATGATACTTAAAGCATTCACTATCGTTTGTTAAAAAGTAAAAAAATCTATGTCTTGGCATTGGCGCCTTCACTATCAGTATCGTTCGCTAAAAGTTATTTTCTAGAAAAGTAATGAACAGTCGATTGCTAAATATAGTAGCAGAATTTTGCAATTGTTGCCAAATATAGAAGACGGAAGATCTTATTCCGTCTGTGAATTTTTTCAATATTAAAAGAGGATGGATGGATTATCTTCCGTCCACCAAATTCTTTAATATATATTTTTTGAAAAATAACTAAATGCCATCAAAAAATTACAGAAATATCATTTAAATAATAAAATAAAATAATTATATAAAAAAGAAAGTACCGGGACGGAAGATCTTCTTCTGTCTTGCACTTTCTCTAAAAAAATCTTTCACAATTTACTAAATTGTCATCCAAATATTTACGAAAATTTTATTTTAGCAATTCAGAAATTCCAAAAAAAAAAAATCCAAACGGAAGATCATCTTACGCTTGGCTTTAAATTTTTTTTAATAAAAAAATTTGTCAAACGGAAGATGATCTTTCGTCGCACAATTTTTTTAATATTAAAAAAAAATAAAAATGGGTTAGAAGAAGGATGTTCTTCCGTCTGAATATTTTATTATTTTCGATTGACCAAATTTGACTCTACACAATAACAGTGCTACCTGTCTATTGTTATTTGTCAAATTCCAAATACCTATATTTTAGCAGCAACCATAGTGGATGCTCTTAAGAGATCTCAACTTTATATGGAAGAAGGCCATTTGGGGTTCATTGGTTGGAGACTTGTATGTCTATAGGACCCTCACAAATATTGATATTTCATTTTAGTCCCTCAGTGGACTGGAACTCAACTTTTAAAGTAATCAAAATTGATGGAGACATTATTAAATTGACTCAACTGGAACATTATTAGAATTCTAACTCATTCAACCAATTCTGTTTTTATTCTTTAGGGATGAGTGCTTTATATATAGTGCTGGCTTGTCCTCATTTTCTATATATTTTTTTTATTGACGTTTGTTCCTTATTTTCTATATTTTTTTATATTTACTTTTGTTTTGGCTTTATATTTGTACTAGTAATTTTCACGTGTCATGCACGTTTTGATAAAAAGTTGGAGTTGAATGCCTTAAACAATTTTTTAAAATGGAGCTAAACCGGCACTGCACGCAATTTTTTAATTTTTTTGAAGAAAAAACCTTGAATTGTACGTACGGTGATGGGTTATTTTGAAGTTGCACGTACGATGTACGTATTTTCTTTGTGACAAAAAAATTAAAAATTATTTGTTTGGTGAAGAAAAAAAACTTTGATTTACACGGATGATGCATGTGTTAATAAATGAAGTTAGAGTTACACGTGCAACATATGTGTTTAATTTGTGACAAAAAAAATATTAAAAAATTATTTGTTTGGTTACAAACTCAAAGTGACAAAGTGACAAACTCTCCCGATTCTTTATTTTGGGCTCTGTAAACTTCTAAGAACATCATGAAAAGGTTTTTGTTTTTAGCTTTTTCTAACATTTTGTTTTTGTTTTGATTTATGCGAAGGCAGCAAGTTTGAAGTGAAGTGGTCCCATGGCAAAATCAAAACATGTTCCAAGGATGATGGTGCAAAGGTGCAGCAATGGCAAAGACAAAGAAGACTAATGCGATGCTAGGGAGAGATAAAAGGAAGGAGAATAGCGAGGGAGGTGCGGGACGGGGAGGGGGACAACTGACAACAGCAGTAGCAGCAGGAATAGAGTAGGAAGCTAAAGGTGATAGTGAAGTGCAGCGCATCATGAAGTGATGTGGGATGAGCTACAGAAGCTGCTGATCACCGCGCGAGGCATGCAATGCATGTTTTAATTTTAAAAAATTTATAATCAATAATAAGATGTAATATGGCCTCGAACCCGAGACATCCCTTTACTCATCACATAATTTTATCATACTAGTATTTTTCACGTGTGATGGACGTTTTGATAAAGAGTTGGAAGATTTTCACGTGCAATATATGTGTTTAAAAATTGTTTTGGAGTTGGACGTGCATTACATGTAATTGAAAAAAATATTTTTAAGAAAATACTACATTTTGTACGTGTGCAACATATGTGTATGTTTGGTGTTAAAAATTATTGAAAATTTATTTTGCACGTGCGTTACTCATTTTAAATAGGTGAAATTTTTTTGTTTGTTAGTTTTTTTTTTGTAATTAATGTGAGAGTTTCAGTTGAACGTACAATGCACGGATTTGTATATTGACAAATTACAACTTCAACTCTCACATTATAATATTAGAGATTAGAGATATATTTAGGGTTGCATGTTTCTCTTAGAAATTATTCCAAAACAAATTGCTTATTGGGTCACAACATCACTTTTAATACTCTTACAAAAAATTGTTTTTAATTCATACCCCTAATAAATGTAAAAAATGAGTATTTCCATATTTGCTCATTTCATATTTATCCCTAAAATTTATCTCAAACTACGGCAATTTAAAATTTGAGAGATTAGTGGTGAATTTAGGTAAAAATTCTACACCTACTACCAAATCTACTACTTTTTACATTACTATCTTAGGTTGCACACTATTAGTGGAGGTTATTATAGAGTAGGCGGAACAAACATCCAATAATAGCGTGACACCTAAAGTAGTGAAGGAAAATGTAGTAGATTTGGTAATAGTTGTAGCATTATCCATGAATAAGTTACACAGACTTGTTTCTTTATTAAGAAAACTGGAAAAAAAGATAAAAAAAGGAGCAAAGTTTTGATATATTTCATTTAGTTTTACAGTGACTGAGAGCATCTATAGTCGTTTACGGTAAAAATATCCATATATGGATAAATAGAAATAGGATTTGCAATTATGCTGCACTCGTTCAAAACTATTTTTTAGCAAACTATAATATAATATTAAGCGACGGCACATGAAGTGCAATTGAAGTGAGAAAAGCGCCCAAAAAATGCCATCATTCGTCAGACGGCACATGAAGTGCCGTCCGTTAAACCAAAAAAAAAAAAAAAAAATGCCAACCGTAAGTCTAGGACGGCACATGAAGTGCCGTCCAACACATCTCCATGTTTAGTTGGGTTTTTTAACTATGAAGGTCTATTCAGATATGAAGTGAGTTCCCATTTAATATAGTTGGAGGAATTTATGAGTTCCCATTTTTTAATTATGAGTTTTAGAAGTGAGTTATACAGCACTAAATATTTTTTTTTTTTAATACAACCCAACGGACGGCTCATGAAGTGCCGTTCGGGAAAAGGGGGAAAGTGAGGGACGGCACATAGAGTGCCGTCCGAGGTGTTTTTAGTTGGGTTTTTTTAATTACTTTTTGGCGATAAATAAAGCGAAAAATTTATATTTTTTCGAACGGATGGCACTTGAAGTGCCGTCCGACGAATAAAAAATTATTTTTTTTCGTGGGACGGCACTTCGAATGCCATCCCTCACTTATCGATAAAAGCTATATCGATTCTCATTTATAGCAATCGACTGTAGCGATTTATCGATAAAATGGATATTTGGCAAACGAGTGCAGCACGTTCGTTTGCCAAATATCCATTTTATCGATATTTGGCAAACGACTACAGATGCTCTGAGCTTACAAAAGATAATACTATGGATGTTTCCATCATTTTACAAAAACTGTGTTCAAGGAATTTATATATTTCATGCATTTTTACGTCTTCTAAGTAATTTTAGTTTCGCAGGGTCAAAATAGAATGGGCAAATTATTCTAGGTACATATAAAATTACAGTTTTATGAAGGACACGTAAAGCAAATTCATACATTTGTTAGAGATATAATTAGGGTTGCATGTTTCTCTTTGAAATTATTCCAAAACAAATTGCTTATTGGGTCACATCACTTTTAATACTCCTACAAAAAATTGTTTTTAATTCATACCCCTAATAAATGTCGTTAAAAAATGAGTATTTCCATATTTGCTCATTTCATATTTATCCCTAAAATTTACCTCAAACTACGGCAATTTAAAATTTGAGAGATTAGTGGTGAATTTAGGTAAAAAGCATAATGAATAAGTTACACAGATTTGTTTCTTTATTAAGAAAACTGGAAAAAAAAGAAAAAAAAATGAGCAAAGTTTTGATATATTTCATTTAGTTTTACAGTGACTGAGCTTACAAAAAATAAGACTATGGATGTTTCCATCATTTTACAAAAACTGTGTTCCAGGAATATACTTATTTCATGCATTTTTACGTCTTCTAAGTAACTTTAGTTTCGAAGGGTCAAAATAAAACGTGCACATCATTCTAGGTACATATAAAATTACAGTTTTATGAAGGACACTTAAAGCAAATTCATATAATTGTTAGAGAAATACTGCATATTAAGCACTCTAGATAAAAATAGGTGAACCTAAATAAAGAACATCAAAATCGGAATAAATTTTAAAATTTGAATTGTTGGGGTGCTTTTTATCAAAAAGGACACCCTCCAAAAAGTGGCCTATGCTGCTTTAGTGTGGCGAGCACACGGTATTCTTTAGTAAAAGGCGAAAGAATAGTTCGCTCTGTGCTCACCACGCAGCTGCGTGAAATTGTCGATCACAACACCACTTCCTTTTATAACCCCTCCTTCACTCCCCCTCCTCTCTCCCCACCGATATGGGACTAAGCAACCAAACCAAATGGAATGACAATCACTCTACTCGCTTCCCCAAACTACCCTGCAACTCTCACAAATCTCTCAAAACAAAAAAACACACCTTTTTCTCTTCTTCTCCTCTCTTACCGAAGAGGGATTCTCCCATTTCGCCAAGGTCAGTGCTGCTATGCTTGCTCATGTCCACCTTCTTCTTCGCCTTTGAGTTTACCGTCCAATTTGTTCGTTTTCACATGAATTAGTTCTTTGTTTGGATAGTGTCTTGTCTCTGTAAAAACCTAATTTGAAGAATGCCCATTCACTTGATTTCATCGTTTGAGTTCAAATTATGAATATTGACATATTGTCATCAGATTTGGGAGAATTGGGAAGTCACATGCTCTACTAGTTCCAATAACAACACATTACAAGAAAACTATAATTGACATAAGATATATAGTTTTGCTATATAATATGTCATTCCATTACTGTCACTATACAATATTATATGATTATTGACCACACATTCTGTGAACGTCATGAAAGTGCATTTATCTTCTTTGGAAGTTTAATTTGTCTATGCAAAAACCGAAGAGAGGGTCGTAGATGATAGGGAAGGCGATGAGGATGACAGCAGTGACTCCGATGCAGTCGTGGTGGAAATCGAAGTAGTCATTTAAAGTAGGTGGTGATTGATTTCGATTCTCCAAAGACGGTGATTTGGTTGTCTAGGTCTCCGTATTGTGAAGGAAAGAGGCCGTTTAGGGTCCAGGAGAAGGGGGTGATGTAGTAGAGCCAGGGCCGGCCCGGAGATGCGGGTTGCCCTAGCCAAGCTCATATTTTGTTGCCCCTTAGTAATTTTTTTTAATAAAACAACGAAAGGTAAAAGTAAAAGCAAATAAAATAAATTTTCGCAAAGCCATGGAAAACACCAAATGTATACTAAGCCATGGAAAGCAATTTATGCAAAAATATTTCATAATTTAAAATAAAAATCAATCTAGGAACTGAAAATTTTGTAATCTCCAAAGCTATAGAACATTTAGCAAACTAAGATTTACCTATGTGAAAAGACCCTGGGCATAGATCACAGAAACTATCATCTTTTCTCTTATTTCTATTTCTCTTATACATTATACTGTAATGGAGGGGAATTACAATATAGTCATTTTGGATTACCTTACTCTCTTGTATATGGTTCTTAGCCAAGAAATTTAACACTAAATAAAAGAAGGGGATGTGATTTAAACAATGCAACAATTGACATCTTTTTTCTTGGAGTTGTGCTCAATTACCAATCTTTGATAGTGATGATGATCGACAATAAATGATGATGAAATTACCTTACCTTAAACTTTGTTGCAACACTTAGCTTCTGCGAATCTACTCCACTGGATCTATACAGACTATTTGCTGCATTCTCAGATTGAGTAAGCATCTTTGATGCAAATATTTTAGGAAGACGACATTTGCAAGAAGCCAGGAGTTGAATAGAATCTATGTGTAATAAATCTCTATTCTTCTCCAGAAACCCTGAAGTGTCATATACACAACCTGATCACAAAAGGAAATATTTGATTGTCGAATCAGCTAAAATAGAAGCTACATAAGGATTGTAAAGAATCCCTTCACTAACCTCCCCTGCATAATGGCTAACACAAAAGCCCTTCCCTCTTTCTCCTCTGAAGCACGAATTAGATTATAGATGCTGCTTAAGCTTGTTAGCAAATGTCAGATCGGTACCATTTGGAAATGTCGACTCCTCATCCAACAATGACAACAGTCCTAAAGGTTTCTGCATAAATATCAAATATTAGAGACTAATTATAAAGCAAAAATTTATTACTCAAAAAAATTATAAAGCAATAGTAACTCTGTTGAATAAAACAAGTACAAGCTTTACTGAAAAAATGAAAGATATGAACAAGGGATAGGGATCTGACAGCAGGGCATGATATGGGTTACAGTTAGGAGACTGAAATGTCAATGTAGGAGACTGAAATGTCAATATGGGTAACATCAGGGCGTTATATGGCATATCCTGTATTTGAGGAATTTTCAATCCAAACACTAACCTTATATGAGATCAGAAATCTTGTAGACATGAATATATAATTTTACAATAGTCCATGCTTGTGATAAAACATGAATATATTTAAATATGCTGGCAGTTGGAAGCAAAGAAAAAAAAATTTCCCTGATATTTTTATTTTGATGACTAAACATCTTTTCTAAAAAACTATCAGAAACTACAACATTATCCTGGATAAATATACTTACTTTCTCGAAAAGATTCAGACAATCCTGGTTGTCTTCAAAATCAACTTTGTTGCAGTCTATGCCGTCATTAAGATATTCCTAGAATAAGAAATCATAATAGTGTCACAATATTAGATATAGATGACATAAATGATCAATCATAAATACCCGAATGTTACCTCTTGTTCCAACTTAAATAAATGGCGATTAAAATGTTGCTGCAACCTTTTATTAGCATAATTTATGCAGAACTGCTCGAAACTGTTTTTCTGCAAAAGTGAATAAACAATCATTTTCTTTTGTAAACAATCATACCATTATGCTGATTACAAAATCATTGCTTGTAAACAATCAAAAAGGTTCTTGCTGGAGTTCTGATATGATTGATGCTTCAGGTTCGATGACCATGCTTGTCGTGCATCTTGATTTTCAAATTTAAATTTCTAAATAGATGTGTGATGTTTACATATACAGATTAATCTTTTTTTTCATGCTCTCTGTGAATGTTTCTTATCGTACAAAATATCAGATAGCAGGTACTACAAATAAACCATTTTAACATCCTTATATAACCCATTTAAAAGAAATTTAACATCCACCAATGATGAACTTCAATACCCTTTTAACATATATTGTTCGGTTGTTTGCCATATCAAGACATTTACATAATTTCATATTTCCACCAGTTTCATTCTATATTCATTCTATATTTCTATCAAGACATCTACACAGTTATTAATAGTCCAGATTTCATTCTATATTTTCAAGTTGAAGTTGATAGTTTCCCAGTACATCACATTCACAGTGAATCAAAATTCACAGTAAATCACATTAAATTGAAAGGAGAAGACAAAAAGAAGAAAAGTAGATATAATACCTTTGATGGGGACTGGAGAGGAAGAGCCGAAGAAGATTAAGGACTTAGGGTTTCGATTAGGGCAAGGGTTATGTTTAGGGTTTTGATGGAAAGGGCGAGCCGTCGCCCGTCGCCCGTCGGAGCTTCGGTGGAGCTACAGACTACAGTTGGATACTAGTCGTATACTCGTATGGTGGAGGAGCGGAGTAGCGGTGGAGGAATTTGAGTTTTTGATGGAGAAGGAGAAAGAAAAAAAAAAGAAAATGGGGAACCGGAAGAAGAAGAGAAAGAAAGACATAGGCCCTTAAAAAATTTTATTTTACTATATATATATATATATATATATATATATATATATATTGATTTTTTTTTACAATTTTGTTGCCCCATCAGTGGGGGGTTGCCCAAGCCCAGGGGCTTGCTGGGCTTGCCCTTGGGCCGGGCCTGAGTAGAGCCAGATCCACCACTTTGGTATGTTCTGCAAGAAAATTGTAAAGAAATGACCAATACATGTCAATTTAGGCAAAGGGGGAAGATTAACAGGATGTAGTTTGGATACTTGATTATGCCTGTTGGGTGTAAACTAATCGCACAAAAGGGCCTAGGGCGAACATAGTCTGTTTATAGGGATTGATTTGATGAAGATGGTGGCCCTCGATAAAGTTGAGCTGGGATGAAGGATTCATGTAGCTGACCGCATAATTTTGGGTTAAGGGCTTTGTAATTGTCGTTGTTGGTTGGAAATTAATGAGGTAACTACATCCTTGGATTGTTGGATAGTAGTGGTAACAGAAGATAATTTATTGGAAACATATATATAAAGAAGCTCAAATGATATTCATTAGCCTTAAATTATGGTTAAGGAGCATTAAGTCCATATTTATATCTATATACAGAGTTAAGAAAAGTGAATGGAAAACTTACTGGGCCAGGTACCATGAAGCCTGAGAATAGATTTAGAAGCGCATAGCAGGGATATGATAATATTGAGGCCGCATGAACATTTGGGGTCGATGAAACAAGCAACATTCCCAAGTAAGTGAAGTAGAGCATTGTACAGAATATCATGAAAAAGAACCATAAGAACTTTGAGGAAGACCAGTTGTAGCCAATCGATGGATATGTGATGACTACAAATAGCAGCACTTGGAAGAATACGTAGGGAATCTCAATCACCGTCTGGATAAAAAAGAAGAAAGAAATGTTGGTCAAACGTGGAGTTATAAAGCAATGCAAGGGCATCCACAAAGACAAGGTAAAACTTTCAAGCATTGTTAGAAGAAGCGAAAGCGTTCAGTAGAGTGCCTACCTTTCAAGGCTGCAAACTATAAATAGCGTAGTGTACATGTAGACTTTATTATTTTTTTTTTTAGAATTAAAGATTATAATATTATCTCAAATAATTTCATTGACTGTCAATGTTTGGAATAAGTAGGTAAGTTTAAAGGATTTATTTTCTGACCCCAATCCATGATATACTATTTAGTACGAAAAGTTGCAAAAAAAATATTGTTGATAGAACATCATATATTCATAAATTATTTTTTGTCTTCGCTAATTAAATGGCGTATAGTAGAGTAGGATATGCTTAAAAGAGATTATAACATAAAACAGTTGTGGAAAACATATGCTATTGCCTATACTAATTGCAAAATGCTGTATTTAAGACACATTGAAGAGAAACCTCTTGTGCTACACTACGTATTGCACCTTTGATGATGCATATGCTTTTAGGATAGCTGACTCATCTGTGCAAGTGAGTAGGCCCATGGCGTGTACATTCCTGCAAACCTTTCACGATATAGAACATTGTGTTCAGTTGCTACAAATGTCAAAATTGATGCACAGTTATTTGTTCCCATGAAGTTCACAGCAATGTACATTGATCCTACCATGTTGAATAGATCTTGTTGGTTGTTTCTTCAGCAACAAGGAAAATAAGAGCAATTAAAAAAATAACTGTGCATTTAAAAAAATTCGGACCATTTTTATTTTTAAATATGTTCAAGTTTTACTTGTTTCCATGTATTTCGCAGTGAGTAAGTTAATCGAATGATAGTTAGAGCATCTACCATCGTTTGCTAAAAAGTTAAAAATTCATGTTTTGACAATAGCGCCTTTACAATTGGTATCGTTCGCTAAAGAGTTATTTTTTGGAAATGTAATGAACTTTAAATTGCTAAATAAAGCAGCATAATTTTGCAATTGTTGTCAAATATCGAAGGACGGAAGTAGATCTTCTGTCCACCAAAATTATTAATATATATTTTTTGAAAAATTACTAAAATACTATTTAAAATTTATAGAAATGCCATTTAAATAAATTAAAAATTAAAAAAAGAGAAATTGCCAAGACGGAAGATTTAAAAAAAAGAGAATCTTCCGTCCTACACTTTCTTTAAAAAAATCTTTCACTATATATACTAAATTGTTATCCAAATATTTATGAAAATGCCATTTTAGCAATTTAGAAATTAAAAAAAAACAAAGCAAAAAAAAAAAACCCAAACAAACAAACAAACG
Organism: Hemerocallis citrina; assembly: GCA_017893485.1. NCBI lineage: Eukaryota > Viridiplantae > Streptophyta > Magnoliopsida > Asparagales > Asphodelaceae > Hemerocallis > Hemerocallis citrina. The sequence goes on along the minus strand of CM030362.1, from coordinate 71,982,691 downwards.
GAAGATCATCTTTTGTCTGCTTTAAAAAAAAAAAATTAATAAAAAAATTTGGCCAAACGGAAGATAATCTTCCGTCTTAATATTTTTTTATTTTCGATCAACCAAATTTGGCTCTGCACGATAGCAATGCTACCTGTCTATTGCTATTTGTCAAATGCCAAATATCCATATTTTAATAGCAGTCATAGTGGATGCTCTTAAGAAATCTCTCAACTTTATATGGAAATATAAAGAAGGCCATTTTGAGTTAATTGGTTGGAGACTTGTATGTCTATAGGACCCTCACAAATATTGATATTTCATTTTCGTCCTTCAGTGGACTCGAACTCAACTTTAAAAGTAATCAAAATTGATGGAAACATTATTAAATTGACTCAACTGGAACATTATTAAAAATCTAACTCATTCAACCAATTCTGTTTTTATTGTTTAGGGACGAGTGCTTTATAGTGCTGGTTTGTCTTCATTTTCTATATATATATTTTGAGTAAAAGGTATACAAGAGTTTAGTGAATGAGCAACTTGCTCATTTAGTAAATAAACAATTGATGATGTGGTATGCATGTGATACATTGGACCACTAACCACTTTTAGAATTTTTCAATCACATGCAAGCCACCTTATCAATTGCTCATTAACCAAATAAGCAAATTGCTTATACCCATTTTTCCCATATATTTTATTGACTTTTGTTCCTCATTTTCTATATTTTTTTATATTTACTTTTGTTTTGGCTTTATGTTTTTATTCTTTATTTTGGGCTCTGTAAACTTCTAAGAACATTTTAAAAAAGTTTTTGTTTTTAGCTTTTTCTAACATTTTGTTTTTGTTTTGATTTATGCAGAGGCAGAAAGAAGTGAAGTGCCCCCACGGCAAAATCAAAACATGTTCAAAGGATATGATGGTTCAAAGGTGCAGCAATGGTAAAGAAAAAGAGGACTAATGTGATGCAAGGGAGAATTAAGGATGGAGAATAGCGAGGGAGGTGCGGGAAGGGAAGGGGGACAACTGACAGCAGCAGTTGCAGCAGGAATAGAGTAGGAATAGAAGGGAAGTTAGAGCATCTGTAGTCGTTTGCATTATGCCCAAAATATGAAAAAAAATCAAAAAAATGGTATTGTAGTCGTCTGCCAAATATCCAAATTTTGGGTGTCGCATGAACAGGAGCGTGCCAAATATGAAAAACGGTTTGGCAAAAGCCAAATTATAGCCGGACAAAAGATTAAACACCGTCTGAAACGTGGGACGATGGATAAAACACCGTCGCTTCAATTTCGTATACGACAAATTCGACAGACGATAGATAATACACCATACGATTAATTAAATATTTTTTTAAAAAAATGGACGGATGGTTAATGTACCGTCCAAGCCAAATTTTGAAAAGGCCAAATTGCTAGGACGGAAGATAATCTTCTTCCGTCCATGGCAATTGGCTGGTCTCATTTATTATTATTATTTATTATTTTTATTTTATTTATTATTTATTTTTTGTTTGTTTTGGATTTTGACGACTACAGCGCAAATTCATTTTTCCTATTTCTATTTGCCAAATACCCAAAATATGAAAGCAAACGACTACAGATACTCACAAAATATGAAAGTAAAGGTGATAGTGATCAAGTGACGTGGGGTGGGATGAGAAACAAAAGTTGCTGATCACAGTTGGAGGACTCATTATATCTTTCTAGGAATCTGCACGTGCAATGAACGTTTTAATTTAAAAAAATTAAAGTAAATTATAAGATGTTAGAGCATCTGCTAAATATGCATATTTTGTCAAAAAATTTGCTGCAGTCGTCTGCTAAATATGCATATTTTGCTACAGTAGATTGCTATAAATGAGAGCGGATATGAGAATTATGCATATTATGCAGGACGCAACTTCACATTGCGTCCGATGAAAAAAAATTATTTTTTATTCCTTCGACGCAACTTCACATTGCGTCCCTCAAAAAAAAAAATCAACCGTGATAAAAAAATCTACAAAAAGCACAATAAAGCAAAAACAAAATATCGAAAAAATGTCAGACGCAACTTCGTCTGACCTTTTTTTTTTTTTTTTTTGAATTTTGTTATTTTTTAAACTTAAAAAAAAATGTCGAACGCAACATGAAGTTGCGTCTGACCATATTATTTTTTTTCCCTCTTCCGACGCAACATGAAGTTGCGTCCGTCTATTTTTGGTTTTTTTTTCGTCCTTCTGATTTGATCTGAGATTTTTATTATTTTAAATTAAATTAGTAAAAAATAGCATTCAACGACTGCAGCACAATAGCCAAATGCTATATGCATTTATCCATCTATATAATAAATTACAAAGAAAGCTATCAAGTGGCTCACAATCAATCCCCCCAAAATCAAAGGTCCATATCAAACCTCACAAAACACATTTTTCCTCCAAAATTTCAAATCCAAAAATCAAAATTTTCCTCTTAAAAAACTCATTACTTTATTACTATCTATCTCTTCTCTCTTTACTTTTTCATATTTCTCTCTTTCTCTCTCTCTCTATTTTTTTATCCCATTCTTTCTTTATTTACTTAGAAATTTAGATTTTAAGATCTCGGTTTTGTAAATTTTCAGAATTTTTAATAGCAAATATCTCTTCAACAATTAAATTTCATTATTTTCCACACTTAAAGTTCTAAGAGCATCTCCAACCACGCTAGCTACTTTGGCTAGCTAGAATAGCCAAAATAGATAACAAATGGATAATTTGGCTAGCAAAAAAAACTTACACTCCAACCATGCTATCTATTTTGGCTAGCCATAAATGTTTTAATTTTTATTTACTAAAATAATTAGTTACAATAATTTTCAGTTTACCACCAAACTTTGAGAAATTATCATCCAATCTTACTAGAGAGCATAGAGATTTAACCCATTCCTGCAAACCAGACTGAGCATTGTTTTTTCTCACCAATTCTAAGTATTTGATAGCTTCTTTTGATGCTCCTCTTTTAAGCAAAACAACTCCTAGCAACTTAAATGTAGCATCATTTGGTTGCACACCCGAGGTTAGCATCTCCTGAAAACACAAGACTGCTTCCTTCATTCTCCCATCTGATGCATATAAGCTCATCACATTATTGTAACTAAGAGCTTCAGTCAGAAGTCCAAGTTCTTTCATCTCTTGGACAACCTGATAAGCTTCATTCAACTTCCTCGTCTTCTTGTATAAGCACAACATCATAGCATTAGAGAACTCGTTTGCCTCTCCTCTTCGCTTCAAATTCCAGAACACTTCCTCTGCCTCGTGAACCATAGAATTCTCGCAGTAAAGATCAATCATGCAATTAGAAGAGTACATATCTGGGATGTATATAAACGACTGTGGATGACTGGCATTTCTCAAAAAATGGGAATTTGGCAAATATAGCAAACGACTGTGGATGCTCTAAGCATCAGTTATTCTTAACTGGTACAAGCTGACTATAATCAATTGCCAGTTTTGTAGGACATCACCGTCCTAATTCATGTGCAACAAGCTCAAATCAAACATGTACAAGTAGTGCATAAAGCACACATTGGACACAATCAAACAAAATTTTAGCTATATAACAGTGTGTCAGTGTGATAACCATGTGATGAATGGTGAACTAGCTTATCCAGCTGATGCTCTTGTTGATTATTGCATTGAATCTGACCTAAAAAACTGATACAATACACTTACATGACAAGACAGGATACAAAAACAGTGTATATACCAAACCTAGATATAGAGAGAGATATAGGACACTGAAGTGTTGATGATACATAATTTATAAATGCATTACAAAACGTTTGGAATTTCACTATTAGGTATGAAGCCTACAGTGTTTCCATTATCACTATATGTGATTAAGCGTGAAGAAAGACATACATCTATTGAAAAGAAAACTAATCAGAGTAAATGGATTGCATATAGCTTTCTTATTATTGTGCCTGTAGTGTTTCCTTAAAACCAAGTGCTCCTTTATGAACAAATGGATAACATGTACAAGTAGTGTTTCCATTATCACTACTTTAAGATAACATTGCAGGTTGATACTCAGCCAATAAATATATAGAATTAAGATGCAAGTGAAATACAAACAATTGCAGATGACTGAAGAAAAGGTTCTTCCATTGGTGATCAGCAATAAGATCTGCTGCAAAATATGGTGAGAACTCGTTACCTACTGAATGCACTCGTGCATCCACTGAAGGCTGAACGGAAGAAACTGTAGCTGACAATTGCTGGTGAGATGCTTGCTGATCATATGACGCAGGATAACTTGGCACAATGGTTGGAGTCATATTAGGGGAAGTGGATGTTTTCTTGCTCTTCTTGAAGTTCAATAGAGCCTTCCCATCATATTCTATAGCATGCATCCAGTTATCATAAGCCCTTTTCACTAATGTATCTACAAAGACCTGCAAGAAGAGTAGCAGTATTGCAGTCCTAAGAAAGTCATCTTTTGGGTTATTATTTTGATATCAAGTTTACAAGCTTTAAAATGTATGCAGAAAGAAAGATCAAACAAACAGTATAAACCATTCAGTAAAGCCCATTTTACCTAATTAAAGTTACAGTGTGAGCAAGAATCCAGCACACATACAAAAGCATTGAGGATTAGGTCACAATGCAATTAGAAAAAATCAATTCTGAAACCAAAAGTACTGAAGCATGTATGTGCTATCATCTACCATTGTGTAATAGCTAGAACAAATTGGTGAATTGCTTCCGGAAAAAAGAAACAATCGATAAATCTCGTACTAGCGAATGAACTAAGTATAGTTAAATCCAGATTCAACACAGAAATTAAGGTAAATTAATGTATACATATACATTATCAGTAAACAATCAAATATACATTGCTGATAATGTATATGTATACATATGCTTTTGACTACATTATCAGTATACATATACATATCAGTATACATTATCAGTAAACAATCAAATTAATGTATACATTATCAGTAAACAATCAAATATACATTACTTGCTAGACACAGAATGACTGAAAACTCTTTTTGCCAAACACAGCCTTATTTTCATGTTGTTTCTCTCAACTCAGTACCAATAACCCATTACATGAATTGAAGCTAACAGTATCTGTTGTTGATCATAACCTTCATAAATGTTTCCAGAGACCTCTTGTATTTATCCTCCATTCATACTATTCTACACAGACTACACCTCAACATTAATTTAAGGCAATATTTGATGTATAAGCATTAACAAAAAACTAAACAACTGTATACGCAATTAAGCATTAACAAAAAATTAATCTAAAGTACATCAAGATAGGAAGAAACTACCAACAAAGACGAGCATTAAATAGATTTAGAGCAGACTGAGAACTGAATCTAACCATTTAGATCCTGAAACAAACAGGAATTGTACACATGATCAAGAAACATATTCTCAACCAATGACAATATAGTGCAAAACTGGGTAAAAACAACCAAACCAGAACTAGTACAGGTAGAATAAGAAATTTTACATACAAAATGATGATTGAGACAATAGTACCTGAAGCCATTCTGCTCGAGTTCTCTACTGCAAGCCATTTCTCTCCATTGAACATAAAGGATGAAAACCAGCAGCAAGAACCTTCGATGAGGGCTTCGACGCCACAGAGCTGATTCGATGAGGGCTTCGATGGAGGGCGTTCGACGACGACAGGGACGACAGGGCTTCGACGACGATAGGGCTTCGGCTTCGATGAGGACTTCGATGAGGGCTTCGACGCCACAGAGCTGCTTCGATGAGGGCTTCGATGAGCGCTTCGATGGAGGGGTGGGAAGTGGTAACGCGGGAGATGAAGGGGTCGGTGGAGGGCTTCGATGGCGAGCGGATCCCGCTCGCCAGATTTGGCGAGCGGATCGCAAGCGAATGGCTTTTTGCCAGAGTAGCGAACAGAGTAGCGAGTTCGTTGGAGAGGATTTTGGGGGTTTTAATCGCTATTTTAGCTAATTGAAAGGAATAGCGATTAGCGTTGGAGATGGTCTAAGAAGTTAGATTTTATACCCTCATTTATAATTATTTTTCAACATATACTAATGAAAACATAGACTTTTATTTATAACTAATTATTGTCATACTATTCAAACTTGAGCTACATAATTATTGTTTTATTGTTTACATGACTTTTCGTGTTTTGTATCGTTCCGAAGACGTGCCATAGGCACGTGTCCACAGGCAAATCTAGTATATGCATAATTTACACAATGACGACTGTGGATGCACTAATATGGTCTCAAACCGGAAATATCCTTTTACTTATCGCATACTACCCACAGTGGCACAAACATTTATTTTATATGAGTGACAGTTCTATAAATAATTATGTCGTAAATAAATTTGAACTTTGAGGATATTATGGTACTAACAACAGTTAAGTAATTGAATTGTTAATATAACTCACACTTAATAATAAATGGTTGAGATGTTGTCTAACCCAACTCTCCCATTATAATACTATTTTGGCCATTTAAGGTATAAATGTAATATTTTGGGAATGCAAGTTTTTGAAGAATTAGCTCCAAACCCTTTACCGTTACATGAATCCCCATTTCCTTTTCAAAGAAACATATCAATTGTTTTTCTATTATTAATTTTGGTCACAAAATATATTAATATCAATTAAAAGCACCTGATAGCATATGATCTTCTTAAATAGTGTTTAGACTATAATTTTACCATATGTATTTAGGGTTGCATGTTTCTCTTTGAAATTATTCCACAACAAATTACTTATTCTGTCGCAACATCATTTCTAATACATAAAAGGGTTTTTAACTCATACCCCCTAATAAATGTCTTTCAAAAATGGGGTTTTCATATTTGCTCATAACAGTATGAGCTCATTTCATAATTATTCCTAAAATTTACCTCAAACTAAGTATATTTAAATTTTGAGAGGTTAGTGATGAATTTGAGTAGAAAACATAAAGAATAAGATGAAGTTACAAAGATGTATTATAGATTTGTTCGTACGTAGTTTGAGACCAAAACTTACAAAAATTTGAGAAAAGTTTTGATGTATTTCATTTAGTTTTACATTTGAGTTTATAAAAAGCAATACTACTAATGATATTTCAATCATTTTACAAAAAATCTATTAAACATAATTTATATATTTCATGCATTTTTTCATCTTTTAAGTAAACTAGTAATTTACACGTGCGGTGCACATTTTAATAATTTTTATAAATAAAAATAAAAAAACTCTGGGACGTAAGGAGGACTCGAACCTGAATTCTAATTTATATTAGTTATGCACGTATATTGCATGTATATTGCACATACTGGTAGATTTACAAATAACACTAAGACCTTCTCCCATTATAATATTACAGACTTAATTTAAAGAGTAAAAAAAACTTGGTACATTATTATGGAAATATTTTTATAAGATACTTTTCGAAACTATTTGCAAAAGGGGACAGTTGCCAAAGTCTTTGCGCTCATAGATTTAACAACTAAACTCGCCGTTCCCAATGGCTAGTTTAGTTGTTTCATGCTCGCCATTGGGACCAGGCGAGTTTAGTGCTATTTTTAAAAAAACTCGTCATTTCCAACAACGAATTCAGTTCTAAATTTTCAATGAAGATTCATCGTTTCCAACGGTAAAGACATTTATACTAGACTTGTTGTTGGGAACAACGAGTTTAGTTCAATTTTTTTCAAAGAAGACTCGATGTTCCCAACGGCGATACTAAACTCGCTATTAAGGATGTAAGAATTTTTATAGAGAGTGAAACATTCTGTTAGACTTTACTGAATTTTTGAAAGAAAAAAAAATCCATAGAATTTTTTTTTGAACTAAACTCGTCATTCCCAATAGCGAGTCTTTAGTGTAAAAGTCCTCGCTGTTAGAAACAGTAAGAGGCTGCGTTTGGTTCGTTATTTTGAAAACAGTTTTTAAACTTAGGTTTGTAATAAAAAAAATCAGTTTTTTTAGATTTTAAAAAACAAGGATTTGTTTTGATAACTGTTTTTAGAAAACAATTTTTTGAAAATAAGAAGAAAGGGAACATGATGTTTTTTGTGAGAGATGAAGAAAAGGAGAATAATTTTTTATAAAATTGTTTTTGGAAGTTTTCTAAAAACATATTTTAAAATGAGAATTTTCCAAAAAAATTTTAGAAACGGTTTTTCAAAAACACCTATACAAACACGATTTTTAGATTTTAAAATTTAAAAAACTGAAAACAGGTTTTAAAACCCTAACCAGATTTTTAGATTTTAAAATTTAAAAAACTGAAAACAGGTTTTAAAACTCTAATCAAACAAACCCCGAGTCTTCATTTAAAATTTTGAACATCAAGTGTATTATAAATACTCTCGCCATTAAGAATAACAAGTCTTCTATATAAATTTTGAACTAAAAATTAACACTAAACACACCACATTCCAACAACAATAATAAAACAACTAAAACTCACGTTGAAAACGGCAAACTTAGTTGTTTAATCCACAACCACAAATACTTTAACTATCCTATACCAAATAATTTAGAAAATTAGTACATAAAAAAAATTCAATTATTAAAGTACACTTTTATATGGATATGCAAGTAACATTCATATATTTGGTTTAATAGGTACATAGTATTTAATAAGAAACCTACATAAAATAAAAAAGTAATGTTAGAGCCAACTACCAATTTAACTACATTTCTCTTCACTCTTCACTACCTTAGATGGCACACTACAATATTAAGGTAGTGAAAGAAATAATAGTGAAATTGCCATGGCTAAAGCATTACTCAAAATAAAATAGGTAAAAGTAAATTTCATCCAAATCCAGTCATCTGAAAATTTTAAAATTAGAATTGTTGAGATCCTATTCATCAAAACAAGCCACCTTCCAAAAAGTGGCGTATGCTGCTTTAGTGTGGCGAGCGCACGGTATTCTTTAGTAAAAGGCGAAAGAATAGTTCGCTCTGTGCTCACCACGCAGCTGCGTGAATTTGACAGTCACACTACCACTTCCTTTTAGAACCCCTCCTCCACTCCCCCTCCTCTCTACCCACCCATATGGGACTAAGCAACCAAACCAATGGAATGACTCTACTTGCTTCCTCAAACTACCCTGCAACTATCACAAATCTCTCAAAACAAAAAAACACACCTTTTTCTCTTCTTCTCCTCTCTTACCGAAGAGGGATTCTCCCATTTCGCCAAGGTCAGTGCTGCTATGCTTGCTCATGTCCACCTTCTTCTTCGCCTTTGAGTTTACCGTCCAATTTGTTCGTTTTCACATGAATTAGTTCTTTGTTTGGATAGTGTCTTGTCTCTGTAAAAACCTAATTTGAAGACTGCCCATTCACTTGATTTCATCGTTTGAGTTCAAATTATGAATATTGTCATCAGATTTGGGAGAATTGGAAAGTCACATGCTCTACTAGTTCCAATAACAACACAATACAAGAAAACTATATAATATGTCATTCCAATACTGTCACTATACAATATTAGTATAATAGGTATTATATGATTATTGACCACACATTCTGTGAAGGTCATGAAAGTGCATTTATCTTCTTTCGAAGTTTAATTTGTCTATGCAAAAACCGATGAGAGAGCCGTAGATGAGTGGGAAGGCGATGAGGATGACAGCAGTGACTCCGATGCGGTCGTGGTGGAAATCAAAGTAGTCGTTTAAGAAGGTGGTGATTGATTTCGATTCTCCAAAGACGGTCATTTGGTTGTCTAGGTCTCCATATTGTGAAGGAAAGAGGCCGTTTAGGGTTCAGGAGAAGGGGGTGATATAGTAGAACCAGATCCACCACTTTGGTATATGTTCTGCAAGAAAATTGCAAAGAAATGACCAATACTTATCAATTTAGGCAAAGGGGGAAGATTAACAGGATGTAGTTTGGATACTTAATTATGCCCGTTGGGTGTAAACTAATCGCACAAAAGGGCCTAGGGCGAACATAGTACGTTTATAGGGATTGATTTGATGAAGATGGTGGCCCTCGATAAAGTTGAGCGGGGTGAAGGATTCCTGTAGCCGACCGCATAATTTTGGGTTAACGGCTTTGTTATTGTCGTTGTTGGGTGGAAACTAATGAGTTAACTACATCCTTGGATTGTTGGATAGTAGTGGTAACAGAAGATAATTTATTGGAAACATATATATAAAGAAGCTCAAATGATATTCATTAGCCTTAAATTATGGTTAAGGAGCATTAACTCCATGTTTATATCTATATATAGAGTTAAGAGAAGTGAATGGAAAACTTACTGGGCCAGGTACCGTGAAGCCTGAGAATAGATTTAGAAGCGCATAGCAGGGATATGATAATATTGAGGCCGCATGAACATTTGGGGTTAGTGAAACAAGCAACATTCCCAAGTAAGTGAAGTAGAGCATTGTGCAGAATATCATGAAAAAGAACCATAAGAACTTTGAAGCAGACCAGTTGTAGCCAATTGATGAATATGTGATGACTACAAATAGCAGCACTTGGAAGAATACGTAGGGAATCTCAATCACCATCTGGATAAAAAAGAAAAAGAAAGAAATGTTGGTCAAACGTGGAGTTATAAGGCAATGCAAGGCCATGCACAAAGACAAGGTAAAACTTTCAAGCATTGTTAGAAGAAGCGAAAGCGTGCAATAGAGTGCTTACCTTTCAAGGCTGCAAGCTATAAATAGCGTAGTGTACATGTAGACTTTATTATTATTATTAAATTTTTTTTAGAATTAAAGATTATAATATTATCTCAAATAATTTCATTGACTATCAATGTTTAGAATAAATAGGTAAGTTTAAAGGATTTATTTTCTGACCCCAATCCATGATATACTATTTAGTACGAAAAGTTGCAAAAAAAATATTGTTGATAGAACATCATATATTCATAAATTATTTTTGTTTTCGCTAATTAAATGGCGTATAATAGAGTAGGATATACTTAAAAGAGTTTATAACATAAAACAGTTGTGGAAAACATATGCTATTGCCTATACTAATTGCAAAATGCTGTATTTAAGACACATTGAAGAGAAACCCCTTGTGCTACACTATGTATTGCACCTTTGATGATGCATATGCTTTTAAGATAGCTGACTCATCTGTGCAAGTGAGTAGGCCCATGGCGTGTACATTCCTGCAAACCTTTCACGATATAGAACATTGTGTTCAGTTGCTACAAATGTCAAAATTGATGCACAGTTATTTGTGCCCATGAAGTTCACAGCAATGTACATTGATCCTACCATGTTGAATAGATCTTGTTGGTTGTTTCTTCAGCAACAAGGAAAATAAGAGCAATTAAACCAGAAGTCAGTAGATCAAGTATAACTAACATTAAGTATGGGATTATCTTCCCAAAAGAGTTCTGTCTGGAAAAAAAAAAAAAAACCTTACTTGAGGAGTGTATTAGATCTTTGTTTGTAACTTTGTATAACAAGCAGTAGCTTCAAGTTAAGATGTAAGAGAGCTGATGCTAGGTTGACACCCTATTTGACAATCATAAAATTCCTTTTCAATTTTTTAATTTCTTGATCATTTAAAAGAATTTAGATGTTAGGCTTTATGTGGATAATATTACTGTTGTTGGTGCTTTCGTGATGTTAATAATAGATTAGTTCAAGATGTGTCTAATGTATTGACCGATCTCATTTGACGTCTTATTGAGGTATAGTGGCAAGGGTCTATATCCTCATGCTTGTCATCCTGATCTATGTCTAACTTTTCCCAACAATGTGAGACTGGCTATGGAGGACAACACTCCACCTACAGTTTGTTAAATTTTACGAGTGGTTATCATCCTGGAGTTTACCATAGACAGGAAAAACAATTGCCGTATGTCCTACTACGGCAAATTGGTGGATGAGAAGATTTGCCTTATTCATCTTGCAGCTTAAGCTTGACCTTCCATTGCTTGTTTTAGATTATGAAGAAATACTGGAGGAGAAAGATGGAACCATAGCATGGAATAAGATACGAAAATATTGCATAGCAAATTGCTTTCAACTCTGAGGCACAAATAAAGCCAGAAGGCCAAACACGAACAGAGCATTTGCACAGGAAATGCATTTCGCTGTAATTTGTGCTTTTCTTCAGGCAAAGTGACGAACCCTCCTGTCACTACACAGCGCCCCCCCTCCAGTCGCGACCCCCTACTCCTCCCTTCCGCTCTCATAGACCAAAAGCCCCGATTTCACCGTCTGAGTTGATCCCGACCACAGCCTGAGTTGATCCCGACCACCGATTTCACCGTCTCTACATCTCAGGTATACTTCACTGCACAAAATTTGTTGGGTTTGTGTTACATTTAGTTGATCCTAACCACTGAATGCATTCGTTTTGTTGGGTTTGTGTTAGATTTGGATTGTATTTTTAGGTGCATTGTAGATTGGATTTTAGGTTAATTGTAGTTAGAATTTAGGTTAATTGTAATTTTTGCCAATTTCTTACAGATGTGAAACTTTCAACCGAAAGCTTAGCGGCCAAAAAAGCGATTAAGAAGGTGCTTATACTAATTTGGTTGCACTGTTCACTATATCGTTTGGAAGTGATTTCTTCCTATGTCAACATACTCAACAGGGATAGATTGCAAACAAAAGGAAGTCCACTGCATTTATTTTATGTCTAGCTTTAGAATTCGTATGTTTGCATATTGTTTTTTTTTTCTTTTTAGAGATAAAGTTTAAATATTATTGGATCATTGACTTTCTTATGAATAATAACTGGAGATGTATGTGAAGTTATAAAATTTTCCCATGGCACCCTGAAATTTATTTTCTCAATTCTCAAATGTATGGTTCACGTTGTGGTCATAGAGGAACTCTCAAACGCACAGGAAAATGCTGACAAACAGAGCAATCATCAAGAAATGTAAGCTTCTAATGGTCCCTAAAACATATACAAATCTTGATAATGGCCTCGCCTCCTGTTAATAAGTCCTGATTAACACCACACCATAAGCAGTAACTATTATTGGAGAATAAGTGGTTGAGACCAGATTATTCTCGACTAGAGAAAGTAATCATTTCTCGTTTCCTGATTGAAGTTGAATGGCAGTGACATTTGACGAAAAACTAACAAAATATAGGAACGGTAATTTGTATAAATCGTGCATTTACATGAACCCTACACTAAAATGTAATTCCTTACGGCCAATCTAACATCTATTTAATTAGGATAATTTGGAGAATGCCTATCGAACTTCTATGGCTATGGGAAGCTCTTCTCCAGTATATAACAACGTTTGTCAATAAACTCTCACTAACAAATCGTGGGTTGCTCAATATCAACGATCCAATCGTAAAACTGTTATCACATTGTTCATATTTAATGAAATGGCACTAAGGTAACATGGGCACCCATTTCAAAAACACATTGCGCAATAGCCTGAATTTGAGTAGTAATAAATATTTTCTTAGGGCCCAATCTTTGTTGAAACCCATTTTGATTCATGCGCTGGTTAAACATTGCTAGGGGAATACTATAACTATTGCTTGAACCTAGGTTTGCCTAGGTAAAGGATTTGTATAGTTTCTATACGTCTCTCAGAACTTCTATGCATGATTCTTCGATCCAATCTTGAAAAGGAAGTTTCAGTGGATTAAGCCGAGTACATGCAACGTAATCACAGGATGTGCAGGTCTTTGTTTGTTTGGTTGGGAAATAAATTTTAATTTATTTATTCTATAATTTGAACAAGATAATCTGGGTTGGCAAACTTACTTAGATTGCTGAATAAACACTCCAGCATTAGGAAGTTTAATTATCCATTTCTTGATACTTAACAGACGTGTCCACACTGTTACCAGTCGTTTTGCATTGTAATATTTGAGATTACAGTTCACAGGAAACACAATCAGAGGTTACTTATAGTTAGGTTTACAGGAAACACAATCAGATATTTTTCCTTGATGGTTATTTGATGGGAAGTCATGTTTAAGGGTTTTGCAAGATGAACTCTCTAATATCACAAAGAGTGAGAATAAATTAATCATGCCGGAGAAATAGACTCAATAATCCACTCTCAATAAACTCAAATGTGGACATAGACTCAGCTCCATTAAGTTCCATTACAACTTGATTTAATATCTGTGATAAGTACTCCCTTTTGGCAGGGTTAATTGTAGAGGTACTCACACTACTATCCAGTTTTGTGCATATTTCCTTGAGATTTCGTACATTCTCAGATAAACCCATACTGGAGATAAATGCTTTAGTGAAGAAATTATACATTATGCTCTGAGCCAACGTAGGAATTGTACTCTTTTCAATAAATTATAAATTATACATTGATCTTTTATGTTGTTTATATTTTCCTTTCATTGGTCAGTTAGTTAATGTTTTCTACCATACAGATGGTATAGAAAACATAAAGGCCAATATTTGTTGTGTTACTTATTTGAGTTTACTTTACTTAGATGGAGGGTTGAGCATGTGTATAAATGAAAAGCATGTCTCCTATTTAACATGAACATAATGTAATTAACAATCTGACTATTTTGAAATGTTTCTGCCTATAGTTTATATGTCAAAATTTTCCTAACAATTATATGTATAAAGTTTTTCTAACAATTTTCTCTATCAGCAATTGGATGTCACTTCACAATAAATTTGACTGGAGAGAGTGAGGAATAGAGAAACTCTAAAGCTGTAACTTCTACTCAAAGAATTTGATACTTTAATTTTCAGTCATTGTCAAATTTAATTACCACAATTATCTTCTTTAGTTTTAATGTGAATAATATAATTTATTTTTCAGTACAATATTGCAGGTGTTAGCTCCACTTCCAATAGGGTTTGCAGTGTTCATGGACAGGCATCAATCATGCTAGGAGCAGTGTTCTAAATGGCGTCCGCCTCGGACGCCTAGGCGGCGCCTAGGCGCTCAAAAAGAGGAGAACGAACCGCATATGCAATAGGCGGTACTCTAGGCGTTGAGATGGCAGTTAGGCGTACAAGGCGGCGCCTAGGCGGTCGAGGCGGTGCCTAGGCGGTCGAGGCGGCTGACAGATTTTTTTGTATTTTTTTTTTAATTCTTAAAATAGTCTCTTCATCTTCAACAGAAAAAACCCTCTTCATCTTCAACAGTAAAAAGCCTCTTCATCTTTACATTAAGGTGTTACTAGTTCACGTTATATTTGAAATTTTATATGACTGATTATTGTTTATGTCATTATGAATCTAAAGTTTATACCATAATCGTTGTTGAACTTCTAAAATAATTCTGGCCTAGCATCACTTGTGAATTGTGATGCATTTAAAAGATTTAAACTACAAGCAAAAATAGAGAAATGTAACTTTTAAAAGGTTAATATATGAATATTTAAAAAATAAAAACAAAACGCCTAGGCGCCGCCTAGGCACCGCCTAGGCGTCCTAGGCGGTAGGCGGTCCTTGGCCGAACCGCCACCGCCTGACGCCGTTTACAACCTTGGCTAGGAGCTTTGGAGTTGCTGTCATCTACAACACTGACAAGTCATGGGATGATCAGGTAATTTTAGCTCTGACACGTGCACTGAATTTTCTATTTACAAAGAATAGAAGCAGTGATGGATGATAAAACTACTTTTAGAGTTATAGTAGCTAAGAATTTCTTATGTGAGTTTCCCTTAAGTATGTAATTCCTTAAGAAGTTAGATCAAATATCAAGCTTTTCCTTTTGAATGAAAGACTATGTGGTAATATGGTCTTCAACCCATCCATTACCCCTTTAACTCTTTACTTCTAAGCTACAACTCAATGGACAAAATATCGAACTGTAGACATCCAAATTTTAAGATTAGTCTATCTCTCAAACAATTTTAAGTTTAGTCTCCAGCTAAAGTTTAATCTTGGATGATAAAGTTGTGATCATTTCAATATTTATAGGTGTTCCTGCCATTGATTCCGGTGAGGGAGGATTCATGATTTCGCGAACTCGCAGACTCACAAGATTTTGAGGTATGTTGTTTCTTGATTTGAAATTGATTAGTTGAATGTTGATGAGTTAGATTTGGAGATCAAGTTAGTAGGTTGTTCAATAGTGCACTGTGTTGTGCAATATTTTCGTAATACTTTGTAGAAGTTGATTCATTTTTTCTTTGTCTGTGATGAGTTAGATTGTCATCAGAGAGGTGCACTGTGATGAGTAAACTTTGAAATAATTGTAGAATATGTGATGAGTTAGATTTATTACATAGAAGTTGAATACTGAAGTTGATTAGTTGATACAGAAGTTGAATATAGAAGATGAGTTAGATGTTCAACAATGCACTGTGATGAGTTAGATTTGAAATAATTATGTTGTAGAATAGCATCCTTTCATTTTACACTTGGATACTTCATATTTGCACTTACAATTATATGTAGGATAGTTTCTGGCTTAAGTATTGTTTTTGAAAGGTGTAATTAGGGGAAGACACAGTCTTTCTTATATTCACTCTAACTAAAGAAGTTAACTACAGTATCCAGATTTTAGCTACTTGAATGTAATAGCCTGATTTAGCCATAGCTTAGTATTGCAATTGCAAAACAAGATCTAATATTTTATTTTATTTTATTTTATTGCAATTGCAATTGCGAAGTAGTGTTTCTTAAACTGTCTTTATATTACTTGCAGCTGGGCCCAAGGGACTTCCCGCTCCAATGTCTCTAGCTACTTGAATGTAATAGCCTAATAATCACTGTTTTGGAGTAGATTTTTGGATCTTTCTTCCCATCATATCAGCAACGGAAACACCCTTAAATTCTTATCTAGAAAGAAACCTTCCCGATGAAGTAATTTTATCGTACTTTTATTTTATGCACTCATCATGTTCGATGATATGAACAAAGGAACTGAAACATTTTAATTGTTGGAGCCTGCTTCGCATCGCTGGGGGCATCAGGAACTGAAGTGGATGGTTGAATAAGATGCACAAAAGGCTTCACATTTGAGAGGCTGCATCAGAAGTCAAGATAGTTACAATGTGGCCAGTCTTTGTCTTTCCCTCATTCATGTTCTCTGTTATAAATATCTGAATACGTCTTCTGCTTTGGATTCAAGTATTTTGTTGTTTCTCATATTTTTGGCCTGCCTTTCAATAAAGAAACTGGGGTTGTTCGATTGCAATGGCTGCTGCGGTGGTGATCAACGTCAACGACCTCCATGTCATCCAACGCAAGCCCAGTCCTTTTCATCACTGATGTCAGCAACAACAACTTCACTAAGGTAATTTATCTTTCTTTAATGTTGTATACACTCATCCTCTTTGATAAAATGCGCAAATGAACTGAAACATTTTAATTGTAGGAGCTGGCATTGGGAGCATCTAAAAGTTGTAGTGGATGTGTAGAATCAGAAGGAAGGTACTCTGGCTGCTTATGTGCGGCTTCATTTTCCCATGTTGAATTCTTTCGTCTTTGATTTTTATTTTATTTTTTGTCTCTAAATTTTAGAAAATTTGAAGGATTTTTTATATTTAAAGTTGATAGAACACGTAATGATGCAGATCCGAAAGATTTGTAGGCAGTAAATATATGCATTTTTGCGAATACAATTATACATGATTTTGCGAACACGTAATGATGGGTTTGCTTGATGCATTAGCCAGCACAACACTTTTAGTCAATAAAATCCTGAGATCAATTTCAACAATCAAAACATGTCTACCAAAAATTAATTATTGATGTGAATATTCCTAAAAGTAGAAACCCTACCTAGGTCTGTAAGTGTTATGTCCAGTAGCTGTCTTTCTGCATGATCATTCAAGTGCAAGAAGAAAATTAACAAATCAACACTTCATACAATCAAGTAGGCTCACTTCAAGTGTAATAAAGAACAAGTAATGTTGCATTATTCATACACTTGAGATTTATTGATGCCCTGTAAATTCTTCTTCCTGTTAATACAAGAGACAAGCGAGGATATACTTTAGCAATCTGAAGAACACTTACATTATCCTTCCATATTATAGCGAGACTGAATGTCATGAACTCGCTTGATAAGTACCTTTAGGGATAAAATGTTCGGTGCTTCTGATTATAAAGATAGCATATTATCATTATCAATAAACATTAAAATTTAAACTCCAAACCAGACAACTATATCTATTAAGAAAAATTAAATCCTCATAACAGATTCAAACAGAAATATCTCAATAACAACAAAAATCAAGCCTAACACAAACTGCAAAAATCTAGAGATCACAAAATTAAAAACACAAAGCCAAAATTCATGAAACAGCAACAACAGTTAAACAATGGCATTTAGAGCACTAGCAATCCTTGGCCACATATCAGCACAATCTTTTCCAATGGGCCCAGTAATAGAAGATCCTACAACTATAGCCAATAGAACAAATTAAATTTATGGATCTGAGACTCTTACTATAGCAGGTGCTATGTAAAACTGTTGACTCTGTTAGAATTGCTTATTGATCTTGACAATAGAAATGTTTGTTACAAATAGTATCAGTCTATCAGAGCAATAGAAATTTTCGAATTGCTTATTGATCTGGAGATCAACTATATACAACCAAATATATTTGTTTCGCGGTTCTAAAAAGATTATGTGGTTTTATAGAGGTTCAAATTTCAAGGATAAGCCTAGCACAAGTATATTTGTTACAAAAAAATTATGTGGTTTTATGATTGTGTCAACAGTTCACATCCAATAAGTTAATATAGGCTTGGGGACTTGCAATTTCTACTCAGTTGTCCATAGTTGTAAATGTTGCTCAGCATTGATGTTAATTTGCTATGTTGCATTTATTTGGAGTTTGTTAAGTGTCAAAAAGTTACATGTTTGCATAGAACTGTTAGCAAGTCCTTATGAAATACCTATGATCTGCATTGTGTGCAAGCCAAACAATAGTGTATTAACTATACTTTTGGAAGCTGTTAACCTGAGATTGCTTTATATAAACTGTTTCATTTTTCCATCATAATTAGAAAATCAAAGTCAGGACATTGTGTATGTGTGATTTGAATTAAAGGATTTGCGAGTTGAGTTCTTATTAGAATCTCATATAGTTGCTTTCTTTCCAAGTAATGAGAAATAAGCATAAATCTATATACTCTTACTATTTGTTTCTTTAATTATCATTGGTTTTGATTGATTCCTGAAAACCTCTTGCTGTTTGTGTAGGCTCATTGTTTCGTCCCATATTGAAGACTCGAAGCTTTGTATATTGAAGACTCGAAACTCTTACTGTTTGTGTACTCTTACTATTTGTAACAACCCTGTAATCTTCTTTTTTTTTGTAGTAGGGTTGTATATTTTGTTCCCTTAAGTTATGTAGAATAAGGGATTATGTAAATCTGTGTAATATTTAGGATTTTGGGAGATGATGTAAGTATCTGTATAGGATGATAATATAATATATAGTAATGTTAAAACCCGTACCCACAAAGTTGTGGAGTATTGGGTTATGTGTGTTGTTTTTCAAAGGTTTTTCTAAAAATTCATTACGTTTGAAACGAATTCATGATTTTTATTTTATATCTTGTATCATATGAAGATTTTTGTCCCCAGAGCCTTTTATATATATGATGCCTGTGTGATGTTGCTTGGATTGGCATGTGGAGGATTGATATTAACTGCCTGTGATGCTATATTTTTAATTCTTTGCAGAATTTCGTAAGGAATTGTTGTAAAAGGACTAATATTTTATGGGAGGTTCTATCAAAATTTTTACAAAAATTTCTACAAATTCATTGTGTTTTCAAACAAAATCTTGGTTTTTATTTTGTATGTTGCATCATATCAAGATTTTTGCCACCGGAGCCTTATATATATGATGTCTGTGTGATATTGCTTGGATTGGTCGGGGGAGGATTGATATTAACTGCCTGTGATGCTATATTTTTAATTGTTTGCAAAATTCTGTAAGAAATTGCTGTAAAAAGGTTAATATTTTAAGGGGAACTTTGTCAAAAATTTTACGAAAATTTCTATTACAATACTCTTTTACAGGTCCTGTAGATTCACAGTACTCTTCGAGCTCCTGACAAATGATTCTGCAAAGATATAAACAAATAAACATCTTAATTCAGAAAACATCAATGTCTCAGCCAAATACACATTTGTATAAATCATTCTTCACGAAGACGTGCATATATTTAACTTTTTACAGGCCTTTTTGTATGCTGCATCGTTCACGAAAACGTGTCGAAGGCACGTGTCCACGGGCAAACCTAGTTTTATTATAAATGGCAAGCACGATGGGGAAAGTGGAGCAAGGATTGAGTAGTAGACCTCCTCGCGGCGATGGACCACGTACTTCTTTTGGCCCACCTCCTCGCTGTGGACGTGGTGGTCGTCGTGGTGGTACCGAGCGTACTAATGTAAGCTTATAATTGTTTATATTCGATTAGTTTGATTAATATACAATAAAATGTTATATCGGTCTTTTGATGTAAATGTTATTGTTGCATAGGTCCCAACTAATCCAAATGAGGCGGGTCCTTCTTCCTCAGCACCTTCATCATCTTATATTCCCCCAGGTCCCCCTGACCCTACACTCCTTACTCTCCAGTCGCATCACCGTTCAAAGAATGTGTGGGAAGGTAAATCGAAGGAATGTACATTTAGGGGGGTCATCCACTGCCTATGCACCCACGGATTCACGAGATCCTACGGGACTGTGGATTATATGGTATTGCACTGATGAGTTCCATCAAGTGTGATCGGCCTCTTCTTACCGCATTGCTTGAGAGATGGCGGCCTAAAACACACACCTTTCACCTGCCAGTTAGGGAGATGAAAGTGATACTGCAGGACGTCTCTGTACTCACCGGTCTTCCAGTTGATGGGCAGGCAGTAACCGGCACAATGGACTTCGACTCGGTATATATAATAGAACAGTACCTTGGTGTCGAAGTGGAAACCGGAGCAGTTAATTGAAAATTTATTCGGTTGAAGTGGTTGAAAGACCATTCAAGAACCGATTGAATGAATATTCCACTGAGGAGGAGGTTCAGTGCTACTGCAGGACCTACATCCTTACACTATTTGGAGGCGTGATATTTCCAAATTTGACTGGACATTCTGTCTCCTTGATGTACCTCCCATTGATTGCCGATCTGGGATGAGTCTGACAGTACAGTTGGGGTAGTGCCTCGTTATCGTCCCTCTATAAGAGTTTGTGTTTGTGCGTTCTTGGTTCGGTGCAGATTAATGGACCAATGATCTTGCTACAGGTCTGGAGTTGGGAGCGTATTCACGTGGGTCGGCCCGTAGTGTGGAGGCAATCACCCAATTGGGTCCATCTCCCCAAGGACCAGCACATGTTACCTCCACTCAGTGTATACTGGTCTGGCAATCTCACTTGGTCGGCCAAACCCAACAGATGCCTGACATACTTCCGTGATGAGGTGGATAGGTTAACAGATGATTGCGTCGTGTGGATGCCCTACACGGAGGCGCGTGTTGCTCGACTACCGCTTATTTGCTTGTACAGGCGCAATCTGTGGTTGACTAAAGCACCACTAATCAACTTCGGCACAGTTGAGTTCTACTATGTGAATAAAGTGCTACGTCAGTTTGGTCAACATCAAATGATTCCTGTTGCAGAATTGTTCAATGCCGATATGCATTCCATTACTGGAATGGGTCGACAACCTGGACATAATTAGGCCGCAAGCTTTTCTACATATGTTAAGAGATGGAATCAGCACCGGTTTGACGAAATCATTGGTGACATTCCTCCGTTTGATCGAACGGTGCATGCAAATTACATGGGCTGGTATGGGAGGATGACGAGACGCTATATATCTCCAACAGTGCAGACTCCTACAGGTGTGGTAGTCCCGATTCGTCGACCAGCAGCAGAACCAGCAGATCAACATTCGATGAATTTGCCTATGTTCCAACCGAAGGCATCGACTCTTCGTACAATTGTAAGTTTTTAAATTTTGTTGTATTTTTTAAAGTTTTTCTTGTGTTTTGGTTTACATATACATTCACTGTATTTAATATTTCAACTTCTCATGTTTTGTAGATGAGCCGACTTGGACTGTGGGTAAAAAATGTGCTGCTGTGTTGAGGAGCAACGTCGTGGATGCGGTTAAGAACTTTGTACGTGAAATGTTGACGTCATGTCGTGCACAAGCTGGCGCTGTGGGCGAGGGAGCAACCTTAGATGCTATTCTGACCACTTCCGCTCATCGAACAAGTGCACGTGGTCCTCGTAAGAAGAAAGTCGCCCACAAACCCCCACGTCGTCCTAGAAATGAGTCAGAAGAAGAAGATGAAGAGGCTGAGATACAAGTTGAGGGGACACAACAACAAGAAGAAGATGATCCGATTTCCATGTCCGGTGTGACACAGGCCACTCCACAACGGGGTAAAAGGCAAAGGAGACCTCCCACCTTCTTCACCCCCGATCCGTGAAGCTTCTTTCAATGTTGTGAACTTGTTTGTATTATGTAATGTTTTGTATTAGTTCGTAGGAAGAAAGTTTCTTTCAATGTTGCGAACTTGTTTTCTAATGTTTTGTAATGTTAAATGTATGAAGTAATGCAATTTCGTATGGGGTGTGTGAGTGTGTGTTTATTTCTTTTTTTCAAAGTTTGAATGTTTATGTCATTGAGTTTGTTACGATTGAATTGGTGAAGTGAATTGGGGTGTGTGAAGTGAAGTGAATTGAAGTGAAGTGAATTGATCTTGTTGCGATAGAATTGGTGAATTTGTGAATTGAAGTGAAGTGAATTGAGATTGTTACAATTGAGTTGAATGTTAAATGTATGAAGTGAATTGAAGAAGTGAAGTATGTATCCCCTTTGGTATAAAGGCTTGCTGTATTTGCAACTTGTGAAAGTGGTTATTAGGCCTAGACTCGCTTTTTCAGAAACCTAGTTTAGTCTTCAGCTCCTCGCTTTCTGAGAAAGCAAGTCTTAAGCCTGTATGTTTTTTTACAAGTAGGCCCAAGACTCGCTTTCTGAGAAAGTGAGTGTAGTAGAAAACTTCTCGGTTTTTCGAAAAGCGACTGTGGAGTAGAGTCTTTTCCAGAGATCAGCTGATATCTGGAAAAGATTCTACTCCACAGTCGCTTTTCGAAAAATCGAGGAGTTTCCTATATGTTTTTTTTACAAGCAGACCCAAGACTCGCTTTCTGAGAAAGCGAGTGTAGTTAAAACTACCTCGGTTTTTCGAAAAGCGACTGTGAAGTAGAGTGTTTTCCTGAGAACAGCTGATCTCTGGAAAACACTCTACTCCACAGTCGCTTTTCGAAAAATTGATGTAGCTTTAACTACACTCACTTTCTGAGAAAACGAGTCATGGGTCTGCTTGTAAAAACATACAGGATCAAGACTCGCTTCCTCAGAAAGCGAGGAGATCTTTATTAGACTCGCTTTCCGAAAAAGCGAGTCTAAGCGTAAAGAAGGACATCTTCATATTTGCTTACAATACTCAACACGCAACAATCACAATCATACATAACAAATGGAGAATAACGCTTCTTCAAAATTAAACTCATACGGATTAGTACAATTACAAATTCCAAATTACATAGTACAATTACAAACATGCAACAATTAAATGTTTTGAGATCCTCTATTAATACATCGCTGCTTATTGTGTTCATGCAACCCACATTTCTAACATTTCATCCACGTACCCTGCTAGACTTATCTCTCACATCCATGTCGTTGCAAATTCTCGTAGATCTAGGCATGCCTTTCCTTGAACGTCGCAAACTAGCATCAAGTACGAGTCGGGGTCCATCAAC
Organism: Hemerocallis citrina; assembly: GCA_017893485.1. NCBI lineage: Eukaryota > Viridiplantae > Streptophyta > Magnoliopsida > Asparagales > Asphodelaceae > Hemerocallis > Hemerocallis citrina. The sequence continues at coordinate 71,959,041 of CM030362.1, read as the reverse complement.
ACTCGCTTTTGGGGGTTAAAGACCCAATCGACACTCGCTTTTTCAAAAAGCGAGTGTGGGATAAATCCCCTCGCTTTTTGAGAAAGTGAGTGTGGGTAAATGCAAAACCAACCTCAGACTCGCTTTCTGAAAAAGCGATGAGGATTTAGCCAAACTCGCTTTTTCAGAAAGCGAGTAGGGCGTTTAGGGAATTTTTAAAAAAAGTCGGGCAATTTGGAAAAAACTTTCAAAAAGTGGGATAGTTTGGGAAAAATTCTTAATTCCCTTTGTTTGTAGAAGACTGGAAGCCTAAAAACTGACAAAGCCAGCTCTGGAATTCCATTGAACATATTGCTGAGAAGTGTATAAAAAGAGTGCACCGAGATAGGTATTAGCATGAAGGATGCCAACACTGAAACGTGCACGTAGAAAAACAGTCATTGAGATGATACCAATAACTGAAAGCTGTACGGAGTTATCTAGGTTATTTGTTTTTTTGATAACGCGGATAGAGTCCTAAGACTCCAGCCCAATATATATAATAAAATAAAAGTACAACAGGGGGCAATTTTACCAAAAGTAAAATTGCGAATACAACAAATACAAGAATATTTACAAAAGGAACCCAGAGACTTGGGAAAACAAACTATACAGCCCAAAAGAGCCAAACGCAACAATCCGACCGAATCCACAACATCAAGAGCAACAACAAAAGAGGCGACAACGTCAAAAGTAGCAGGGAGGGACTAAGACGAAGCAGCCACACACGACCCACCCTGTAAACTCCCGCCACTAACCAGCACACGCAACTGATGCGACCACGGCCAGGCACACAGCGGCACCAGAACCCGAACAAACAGTTGCTCAAGCATCGAGACAAAAAGGAGGCCAGCCAAAACATCCAAAGACGGGAAAAGCCAAACTGCCGCGAACCAAGTCAAGGCACAAAGGCCTAACCCCACAGACCAAAATATACTTGGAACCAGTCCGGAGTAATAACTAGACAGACCATCACAACCAGATCGAACAAAGAAAAAACCAAATGGCTGCTAGCTAAAAGAAGAGACTCCACCAGAAATTAAAACAAAATAGAACTGCCATAGGAAAATGACAATAGAGAAAGCAAAAGAAGCTAGCGAGACATAAGGAGAACAAATACAAGTCTCAAATCAGCGAACATATAATTAAGAGAATTGAATTAGAATAGAATGGAGCAGCAACAACCCAAATAAGAACATCTGAGCTCTCACCCGAAATATGCAGACCACTGATGGAAGCAACAGCCACCACCATAGACCCAAAAGAAATAAGATACCTGGCGGTCACCTCCAAAAGCCTCAGACTGATGAAGAGGCCATCACATTCCACCAAAGGAGGAGAGAAAATGGACTGGCGGAAATAAAGCCAGAGCACAAAAAGTGGCTAACCCTAAGCACAATGGAAACACTAAGTATGAGACCTGATCAAAACGAAACAAAGCCTCACCAACTGCTCGAGCCAAGATAGCCCAAAAAGGGTAACCCACTAAATAGAGAAGCATCACCAGAAAATAAACGAAATAAGCAACGCAACAGTAAAATCACAACAGAGAGAGCTATATTATATAGCAGTACAAAAGGAGAACATAAACCAGTAGCACTTAAGAAACCTTAAAATTAAGAGAAGAAAGATAGAGGAGAAAGGTAAATCTACAATCAAAATACAGGATTTTGACATCCCACCCAAAAAAAGGCAGACCATTGAAAGTCCAAAAACAGCAGCCGCTGTCAAAAAACCAAAAAGAGAACATAAACTGGCGAACAACCCCTTAGGCCTGCATAAAAGAAAAGAAGAAGAAAATTTATGAGACGCAATAACAGCCTGCTGAACAGTTGAGTTAAAAGAACGACAATAAAAAGCAGCCTCGTCTACGCGATGAAGGCACAAATTCAAAATTTTATGTGGAGGTAAAAGAAAAGACCAATGATTAATGTAAAAGATAACCTCGTCAATAATAGTGTCAATGGGTCTAGAGGTATGATTAAAAATGCGGTTATTTTTTTCTCTCCAAATGACCCAAGTAATAGCCATGATAGACAAAATCCAAGACTTACGAAATGCTTTTCTAACTACCTTAGAGTTCCAGCTAGATAGGAAAGAATTAGGGAGTGAAGGGAGCAACCAAGCCTGAGTACAAATCAGTCATAACGGTCTGGTATAAGCACAGTGAAGAAAAAGATGATCAATGTCTTCATAACAATGATGACACAGGGCACATAATTGACCAATCGCGAGGTTTCTCTTGTTGAGCACCTCAACCGTTAAAAGGCGGTTATGGATAGACAACCAAGACAATATCTTAACTTTCAACGGAGCACAAGAGCTCCAGATGGTTTTAGCGAAGGGTGATTTGACACCACCATGATTAAGAAAGTTATAAAAGGATTTAACCGAATAAGAACCAGAGTTGTTCCAACGCCAAATGAAGTCTTCTTTAGGTTGCCAGATGTTGCTGTTAAAGGAAGAAATCAAATGCCAAAAATTTGGCAAGAGAGAAAGAAGGAGAATAGTAGAAAAAGGAATAGCCCAGACTGTAATGTTGTTATGAACCGAGAGATATTTCGCCACCATGGCGGATTGGTTAACTGTTAACTGAAAAAAGGTGGGATAGACAGACGCAAGCTTTAGGTTGCCCAACCAAATGTCAACCTAGAACTTGGTATTAGAACCATCCGCACAAGCATGGGATATGCTACAATGAAAGGAATCCGCAACTCTCCAAACCCCTTTCCAAAAGGGGGAGGCTCTGGACGAGGGAGAGGGATGGAAATCCCAAACATGGTGACAACGAAAACATTTATTAGAAACGAGCCGAGCCCAGGGCAAGTGATCCTCTTTGAGCATTCTCCATAACCATTTTCCAAGAAGCGCTAAATTTGGATTCCTGGGATTGAGGACCCCCCAAGCCACCAGAGGTCTTGGAAGTACAAACCAGCTTCCAATTACAAAGGTGAGTACCAACTTTGTAAGAATTGGAACCCGACAAGAAGAAGTTTCTTCTAATCTGATCAATCCTCTGGATAACCCAAGTGGGTACATAGAAAAAGGACATCATATATAAAGGAATAGATGAGAGAATCGCATTCACTAGGATTAGTCTACCTCCACGGGAAAGATTCTTACCGGTCCACACATTATGTCTGGACTCAACTTTATCAATCATCGGGAGCCAGACCGATTTATGTAGCTTGCCCCATCTCAGAGGGATGCCAAGGTACTTAACCGGAAAAGAAGAGGGCGCACAGTTAAAGAATTGAGCGATCTCAACTTGGTGGTTGTGCGAACCACCGAGCCAAAGAACAGACGATTTATTGAAATTAATAGATAAACCTGAAGCACTTTCAAAGATGTAGAGAAGAAGTTTAAGGTTACGTAAGGTGCAACCATTAGGTTTAGCAAAGATAATGGTATCATCAGCATATTGAAGGTTGAGAACCTCACGGAAGCTGTGGGTACCACCAAGCCCTTCAATAACATTAGCGTCCCACGCATTTTTGAGGAGCTTGCTGAAGACATCCGCAACCAAGGTAAAGAGAAGAGAAGAGATGGGGTCTCCCTAACGAAGACCACACCTACACTGAAATTTCTTGCCTTCCGAACCATTAATAATAATGGACGAAGTACCAGCAAATAGGCTGGACTTAATCCAGACGATCCACTTAGGAACAAACCCTCGATGAATCAGAATATCAAGAAGAAAATCCCAACCAACTTTACCATAAGCCTTTTCAAAATCTAATTTTAACATAATACCCTTCGAATTGGATCTGTAGCATTCGAAAATAATCTCCTGGGCAGTAGTCACACGGTTGAGAATAAAGCGATCTTTGATAAAGCCCGTCTGAGCAAGGTCTATAAGAGGGAAAATAACAAGGCTAAGATGGGAAGCCAATACTTTCATAATGATCTTGAAAGTAGTATTGAGAAAGCTAATTGGTCGAAATTTGGAAACCATATTAGCACCAACAATTTTAGGGATAAGTCGAAGAAGAAAGTGCCTTGGTGGAGATCATTGAACATCTCGAAGAGATCATCTTTAAGGTGATCCCAAAATTTTTGGAAAAAGAAAGAAGGAAAGTTATCCGGTCTCGGCGAGGAATCGCTTTTTAGGGAGAAAACTGCATATTTAATTTCTTCCAAAGAGAAGGGGGCCTCGAGACTAGACAGATCGTGAAACTCTTGACCATACAGTTGGGACCATTCAAGGTGAATGGAACGGGTCTTAGTTGACCCTACAAGGTTTTTATAGAACTGAAAGAAAATTGCATGAAAATCGGCATCGGCGGTAAGCACGGTGCCGTTGTTATCAATATTGGAGATACGGTTACATCGCTGACGATGCTATGCAAAATTATGAGAAAATGCGATGTTGCCATCACCCTCCTTAAGCCAGCGGATCTTGGCCCGCTGCGCCCACTTAATGTGGTCGTTTTGAAGAATAGCCGCGTTATCTAGGTTATTTGTGATATCACCAAAAGTACACCAGAGCCAGCGCCAGTCCTCACCTAAAGGCTAGAGTAGAGGCGGGAGACTTTTTTCTCCAAATGACCCACTTTTAAAAAGTATTTACCAAACCGATCCACTTTTCAAACTAATTACCAAAATGACTTACTCGCTATCTCAGATAGCAAGTTTAGTGAAAACATGATTGTTATATGAGATAGCGAGTGTATGATAATGTGTTTATCCACAACTTGGAGAAAAATTGAAGAAAAAATATCAAGTTTAAACTCGCTATCTCAGATAACGCGTGTGTTTGTACTACACTCGCTAACTGAGATAGCAAGTGTGTGGTCTTGAAGAAAAAATACCAAGTTTATACTCGCTATCTCAGATAGTGAGTGTGTTTGTACCACACTCGCTAATTGAGATAGTGAGTGTCGATTGGTTAGTTTTTTAAACCCTCGTTGTTTCGCTATCTCTCTCACTTCTCTCTTTCCATTCTCCTCTTCACTTATCTCTCTATCCACTCTCTCTCCCAACTCTGAAGGAATCCCAAAATCCTATCTATCTCGGGTTTTGAGCTTTAGGTTACGGGTTTCAGGTTTCTGGTTTCTTTCGGAGTTGGGAGAGATAGCGGATAGAGAGAAAAGTGAAGAGGATAATGGAAAAGGAGAAGTGAGAGAGATAGCGAAACAGTGAGTGTTTAAAAAACTCCACAATCGACACTTGCTATCTGAGGATAGCGAGTATAAACTTGGTATTTTTTCTTGAAGACCATACACTCACTATCTCAGTTAGCGAGGATAATCCAAACACACATGCTATCTAAGATAGCGAGTCTAAACTTGATATTTTCTTCATTTTTTCTTCAAGTGGTGGAGAAACACCTCACCATACACTCGCTATTTCAGATAGCGATGATGTTTTCACTACACTCGCTATCTGAGATAGCGAGTTGGTCGTTTTGGTAATTAGTTTCGAAAGTGAGTTGGTTTGGTAAATACTTTCAAAAGGTGGATCATTTTGGAAAAAATTGAGGCGGGAGAGGTGGCCGCCTTCGGCCTCCGATTTTTGTGCATTTTTTGGGTCCCCCAAATGTTATTTTTCCTATAACTATATATATGTATTTTATGCGCAAAGTCAATTTATAATTTGTGCATTTTGTTTTATGGGGGCTCCAAATTTAATTATTTAGGGCTTTAAAAAAAGTTAGCATTAGGCTGGAGAAATTGATTGATTTTCTTTTGGGTTTTTTTTTCCTTTTTGTAAGAGTGAAGCTATTTAAGGGAAAATTACCCAAACCCAAACACCTGTCACTTGCACATACCCAACACCCAACTCGATATCCAAACCAACACAATACTCTTCCAGTCTTCCTCCTACCTCCAACCTGAACATAATCTCAATTCTCGTCTCCAATTCTTCATTATATTTCTCCTCAAATCTAATCACAAATCGATTTCTTGTTGCCTCCTCCTCCAGCTCCATGCTCCAGGCTCCAATCCTCCAACCACCTATCGCCGACTCCAATCATCCATCTCCAACAGTCCTACTCTCAACTCCGACCTCCAATCTCCTCCAACTCCCATTCTCCATTCTCATCCATCCTCAGTTACTCCTTTTTCCTTCCTCCAATCTTCTCCACATACAAACCAAACTACCGAGCCTCGTTGTCCCGACTCCCGAGTCCCGAATGGCAACCTGACTCTTGTCGCTTGCTGTTGATTTGCTTTGTAGGCTTATAGCCGTTGGCCCGACCACCGAGACTCGATCAACAACTGTCATTTATTTCTATTTCTTTGCCTCTTTTACTTTTGATGATTGATTGTTGTAGATTTTTAGAGTTGTAGTCTTGTAGACTTGTAGAATTGATTGTCATTGTTGCAGCCGCTTGTTGTTGTTGCGAGTCTCTCAGTCTCAAGCTAGGATTTCATCGTTTTGAAATTCGAATTATTTTTTTAATTCATGATTAATTTTATTTTTTTTACTTAAATATCATGTGTTCTTCAGAACTATAGCAAAATAAAAAAAAATTTACCAAAAATTTTTACCTATTTTTTTATATAAAACTTATGTATTGGAGACCCATTTCGGGAGTTCGCCCCGGGCCCGCGAGCTCCGGACCGGCCCTGACCAGAGCCTGAGTAGCTCTGTGGGAATTAATATATATAATTGCTTTAGCTTAATGTTTATCTAGGTTGTTTGGGATATATCACTAAAAGTACCAAAAAAATACCTGAATAATTTTAAATATGTATGTAAAAGAATGCCTCTTCATGAGGAGCAGTTTCCTTGCCATGCATGCTTTAAATAGTTCCCATTTAGAGCATCTGTAGTCGTTTTTGTTAAAAAATGAGTACATGGCAATTTTGAAAATAGCAAATAGCAGAAATACTGCAATCGTCTATACTCAAAATTTGAGTTTTTTTGACGAAACGAGAGATGATATACCGTTTGAAGATCTGAGTATAGAAAAAAAAAAAAAATATTGTGAAGGACGACACATGATCTGCCGTCTCGGAATTTTTTAAAAAAAATTAAAATTTTGTGAAGAAGACAATTCAACTTTTTTATATAAAAAATTCCTTTCATCAAACGGCTCATGATCTGCCATTTTCATTTTTTATTATTTTATTAATAATCCAGACGGGATATGACGGGATATCATATCCTGTCCAACCATTTACCCAAATAAAAAATCAGATCACACAACAAATCATCTTCTGTCTGACGTAAAAACGGTAAATCATCTTCCGATTGCCAAAATATGAAAAAAAAACTATATCCTCCCTCAAATTTGGCAGCCTACTATTCACAACTAACTCAGAAAAATGGATATTTGGCCGATAATTGCAGATGATTTTTGGCCAAATTATTTATTTTTTAGATATTTGGCCAACGATTACGGATGCTCTTAAATGAATAATTACTGAAGGATAGAGTGCTTGTATCACATCGAGTCTTATTGTGTGGATCCGATACCTCCTCTTCAAGTCTTGTTCCAGTGTGATATGCTTTAAATTTCGCTGCAAGCTGATCTATGGAAACATAGCGGTACTGTATATGCAGATGGCACCAATACTGTTCTTGTTCTTTCCTGGACAAAACCTGAATAAATATAGTTCAGATTAGCGTCAGTTATGAGGCTTTGAAAGACCAGTAGCTCAGTTTATTAAAATAATAATAATAATAAAGGACTTCAGTTACCTCCTGCAAAAATTCAGCTTCTCCTTTTCTTTCGGGACATTTGAACCCACATTCTTCAAAAAAAAATAAAGCACCTGAGTACGAGGGCCATGGTAGACAATATTTCCTTCTGACATCAGCATGACATCCTCAAAGAGGTTATAGGTCTCTGGAACTGGTTGAAGAAGCGAGACGTACCATGACAGTGGCTTCTGTGATGTGTGCTAACTCGATCTCGAAGACAAGCGATCAACAACTTGGAATGTTGTGGAGCTGTCTATAGTCCATTTGATATTTCATCCATGAATAAAGCTTTTGTCTGTCCAATAATCATCTCACCTTGCAAGTTCAGTTAGGAAGAATCACATGAAATAACATTGCGATCGATGTCTATTGAAATTAATGATGACCATCTAACACATGCATATAGATATTACTTACATGCATACATGGCATGTTTTTTTTGTTTTTTTTTAATTTGAAGATGACCTCGTCATTGCTTTATTAATGAAAAATTAACGAAACAGAGTAGAACATATTGACTCTTAGTTTGGTGTGCACAAAACGTGTCTATAAATACTAATAAGTTTGAATTGAGTTATTCCGATTTTCAGGATCAAATAATATCCAGAAGAGATCCAAGAGAGATTCAAGAATATTCAAAGAAAGAAAGTAATAAAGAAAGATTGAGAAATCAAGCAAAAAAAAAAAAAAATTCAAAAAGAGCAATTGATTGATTAGTGTCCAAGAAAGCTATCAAGGACCAGTTGCTATCATTCTATATTTGTGAGATTTAAATCTGTGTAAAATTGATTGATTGATTGATTAGCTCTTTTGGTAAGAATATAAAGTGGTTTCGGTATGAACAGCGGGATACCGGTCGACCACACCACATGACGGTCGACCGCATCGCAGTTGACTGCAACTCTCAATTGCATAAGAAGCAGTCGACCCTTCATCTCTCTACTTTACGTCAGAGAGATGACCGGTCGACTGCACCAAGATTGTGGTCGACCGCACTTTGCGATGTTCACATTTTCGGAATGTATCGTTTCCAATTTTGATCGATACACTTTCCATTCTATTTAATTGGCCGAACCCACTAAGTAATCCTCACCTATTACTTCTGACAAAAAAATCTTCTGAACTAATCTTTCAACAATCAATCCGAGTGTGTGTGACAATCTTTTTGTATTCTTCAGTCAGGATCATTTATGATCTTGAGGTTTTCCTTTTCTTTTAACACTTCGGTGATATTGACGGAACTTGTGTTAGAAGTCCTGTGGGTGTAATAGGTCTCTCGGCCTAAATCCGAGAATCACTATACAAAGATTTTGAGTATAGTGGAACGCTTGTGGCAGAGAATTGCTACAAGTAGGAGGTGTGGACGTAGACCTGAGGGTCAAACCACGTTACATCACTGCGTCACTTGTGCTATCTGCGTTTGCTCTTCTTAACTCTTTTTATTTACTCTGCACTTTATTTTAATTTTTTTTTCCGCACAATCACCCTATTCACCTCCCCTCCTTAGGGTGATTTACAGTGGTATCAGAGCGAGATGCTTATCAAAAGCTTAAAAGCTTAAGCAAAAGGTCCAATGGCCGAAATCCCTCCTCCCGAAAAGTACTCATCGGAGCCATTCGTCTCCAATGGGACAAGCCTTACACGCTCACAATTTTTTAATGGAAAATGCTATGATGTTTGGAAAATTCGTATGTCTCATTTTCTACAAATGCTTGGAGAAGAAGTATGGAACGTGTGCATCAATAAAACAGATATTCTAGTCAATGACGGAAAGACAGCTTTCACAAAAGCGGAGCTGGCTCTCAAGACAGCAAATTCCAAAGCCATAACGACTCTCTATGCAGGGTTGAATAATGAAGAACTAATGCGATGCGGGTGAAACTGTAAGATAACATACGAGATCTGGAACAACATGCTGAAGCGGCATAAGGGAACCGCTTCTGAGGTAAAAGCTAAAGTTAATTTATGTTTTTATAAGTTTGATGTGTTTCGCATGTTGCCAGGAGAAAATGTAGATCAAATGCTCGCCCGTTTCGATATCAATGCCCACAAACTTGAGAGCTTAGGTAAGGGATTGGATGATGACTGAAAGGTCGGAAAACTCATAAGTTGTCTCACACCAGAGTGGGATGTAAAGGCTGCTGCGATGAGGAAAACCCTTGAAGAGAAGGGATTCGACTACTACACATTCCAAGGGAAGTTGAAGACATACGAGATGGAAATGTCGGAAACCAAAAAATACAGACAAAACATCGGAATTGAACCAAAAATCGAAGAGAAAACCATTGCACTAAAAGCAGAAAAATTCCGACCATCAAAAGCATATTCAGATTGTGAGGAGTCAGATGAGGACATTGCCCTATTGACCAATCAATTTCGTAAGTATCTCAAACATAAGAAATATATTTTTTTACTTATATATCATGTGTTTTTCAGAACCGTAGCAAAATAAAAAATTTACCAAATTTTTTTACCTATTTATTTTTATATAAAACTTATGTATGGGAGACCCATTTCAGGAGTTCACCTCGGCCCCGTGAGCTCCGGGCCAGCCCTGACCAGAGCCTGAGTAACTTTGTGGGAATTAATAATTGCTTTAGCTTAGGGCGCGTTTGGGAACCCAAAAAATTAGGAAAAGGAATGGAATACTGCGGATAAGCCCATCTTATCCTATTCCACAGCCTGTTTGTTTTGAAAAAGAAAACAAAAGAAACAACTAAATTTCATTCCCTAGAGAAAGATCTCAACCAATTTCTATTCCGACTCCAACCCCCTCGGAAAGCTGCGTAAAGGAATGGAGAATCAACCGATTTCAACCGAATTCATCTTTTGATAGCGCGCGTGAATTTTTCTTCAACCGATTTATAAAGGGTAAGCACCAAACAGATGTTAGCGACTTCGGCCGCCTGGGAACCCAAAATCGTAGGTATGCGTCGATTTTCTGCAGGTGTGAATGATTTGAATGAAGACCAGAACAGCAGACTAGATATTGCGAGCGCTTTTGCTGAGAGCAACGTTCAAGGATTTGTATTCTTTGTTGCCAAGTTGATGAAGGCCATGAACAATTCGGGAGGTCAGATTTTGATGATTACAGCTAAAGATGCAAAGAGGAAGCTAGAGTTTATAATGGTGACAGTGAAGCAAAAGGGAATGAAGAAAGCATCAGCATTGAGGAGGAAGAACGAGGAAGACAAGTTCTGGGATAAGCCAATCATCATGGGAAGGAGGTGTAGGAAAATTGCTGATAATTTCCCTTATGGCGAAGATGTGGCACTCGAATTTCCTAGGGTTTCTATATCATCAGTATGTGTAAACTCGGCTGATTTTCTTCTTACTCTTTCGAGCAGTAGGTGAACCAAACTTCACTTCAGTATGGGGATCTTCGTTGAGGTTCATTTGCTTTCTTTTTCTTTCCCTTATTCGAGTGAGAATCCTGCGCGCAGTTGCTTCTTGAGCGTACCTAGTTTTATGAGTCTTTGCCATAATAAGCATGATCTGCTTACCTGATGTGTTTGTTACTTGATACCATTTTTGAAAGATTGAATGCAAATATTTGAATTTTTAATCCGTACGTTTTTTATTCAAAATTTCCATAAACTATTTGGCAAGCTGGCATATTTTACCCGTTTCCTTTTCATGTTCATTCACGTATATTAGGAAAACTATAAAGCTGCACTAGTGTAGCCAAAACAAAGAAACAGGATTATAAAGATGCACTCAAACGGTTCAATCGGAGAAGGAAAAAAAAAACAATCTGTGTACAGGAGCAGAATAAAACCTAAAAGCCATGGCAACATGCATGACTTACCTTTTCTTCCATCTACATTAGTATAACCATGTGCAATATTGTACATGATTTTAGAAAAGGCAATATTGTACATGAGTTTAAAAACATAGGTTCCATGAGAACATAGGTTTTTTAAAATGTCGTAATCCATTGTATTCCATTGTTTGTCAAACAAGGCTAGGGAATGGAAACAAAAAAAAGTCAATTCCATTCCACCAGTTGCCAAACACACACAACTTATAAAGTTAATTCATCCATTTTCCTTTCTTTCCATTCCTCTCCATTCATTTTCATTCCATTGCTTTCCATTTCCCAACTTAAATGTTTCCAAACAAACCCTTAATGTTTATCTAGGTTGTTTGGGATATATATCACTAAAAGTACAAAAAAAATACCTGAATAATTTTAAATATGTATGTAAAAGAATGCCTCTTCATGAGGAGCTGTTCCCTTGCCATGCATGCTTTAAATAGTTCCCATTTAGAGTGTCTATAGTCGTTTTTGTTAAAAAATAAGTATATGGCAATTTTGAAAATAGCAAATAGCAAAAATACTACAGTCATCGATACTCAAAATTTGGGTTTTTTGAACGAAACGAGAGATAATATACCGTTTGAAGATCTGCATAAAAAAAAAATTTAATATTGTGAAGGACGACACATGATCTGCCGTCTCGGATTTTTTTTTTTTTAAAAAATAAAATTTTGTGAAGGACGCCGTCCAACACAATTTAACTTTTTTATAAAAAAAAATTCCCTTCATCGAATGAGCACATGATCTGCTATTTTCTTTTTTTTATTATTTTATTAATAATCCAGACTGGATATCATATCCCGTCCAACCATTTACCAAAAAAAGAAATCAGATCAGACGACAAATCATCTTCCGTCCGACGTAAAAACGGTAAATCATCTTCCGATTGCCAAAATCTAGAAAAAGCTATATTCTCCCCCAAATTTGACAGCCTACTGTTTACAGCGAACCCAAAAAATAGGTATCTGGCTAATGACTGCAGATGATTTTTGGCCAAATTATTCATTTTTTAGATATTTGGCCAACGACTACGGATGCTCTTAAATGAATAATTACTGAAGGATAGAGTGCTTGTATCACATCGAGTCTTATTGTGTGGATCCGATACCTCCTCTTCAAGTCTTGTTCCAGTGTGATATGCTTTAAATTTCGCTGCAAGCTGATCTATGGAAACATAGCGGTACTGTATATGCAGATGGCACCAATACTGTTCTTGTTCTTTCCTGGACAAAACCTGAATAAATATAGTTCAGATTAGCGTCAGTTATGAGGCTTTGAAAGAGCAGTAGCTCAGTTTATTTAAAAAATAATAATAATAAAGGACTTCAGTTACCTCCTTCAAAAATTCAGCTTCTCCTTTTCTTTCGGGGCATTTGAACCCACATTCTTCAAAAAAAAAAATAAAGCACCTGAGTACGAGGGCCATGGTAGACAATCTTTCCTTCTGACATCAGCATGACATCCTCAAAGAGGTTATAGGTCTCTGGAACTGGCTGAAGAAGTGAGACGTACCATGACAGTGGCTTCTGTGATGTGAGCTAACTCGATCTCGAAGACAAGCGATCAACAACTTGGAATGTTGTGGAGCTGTCTATAGTCCATTTGATATTTCATCCATGAATAAAGCTTTTGTCTGTCCAATAATCATCTCACCTTGCAAGTTCAGTTAGGAAGAATCACATGAAATAACATTGCGATCGATGTCTATTGAAATTAATGATGACCATCTAACATTTATGCATATAGATATTACTTACATGCATACATGGCGTGTTTTCAAATTGGATTTCAACTCTTCTTTATTTTTTTTTAATATCTGTATTCCTTTGAAATATGTGCATTCTCAAGCTGATGTCTGTTGACCATTTTATTATACATCGGGTGATTACAAAACCTGTTTTGAGCTTTACAACTACAGAGATATCATGGTGGAGAAGTGTTTTTTTTATTCATTATGATTGATTCATCTTAATGTCTATTGATAAAATTATTGAATTTATTATTAATTATTGAATTAATAAACTGAGTACAGTGTGTCTTCTATATATAAGAGAGAATGGAAGACTAAACCAATATATTATTCAATATGGGACTAAACCAATATCTCTCATAATATAATATATAATATCTTAACACCCCCTCTCAAACTCAAGTTGGTTCAAACAACATGAGTTTGGAATATTGACGATGTTGATGTGGCATGGACGGCAAACAGTGATGCATGAACGATGCTCAAGTAGATGGCGCACAAGTTTGAAATATTAACTCAGTTGATTTGATAGGGACGACAAATAGGGATGCAAGAATAACGCTCAAGTAGATGATGCAGGGAAGGCGCACTATTGGCACATGTTGGGATCTCACCCTTGACTTGAGAATTGTCGTATATTGTGGAAGGAAGTGGTGCATTATTGGCGCAAATTGGGATCTCACCCATGACTTGAGAATTGTCGTATGTTGTGGAATGAAGTAGCACCCCTGACTTAAGAATTGTCCATGAACTGAGCTGAGAACTGTGATGATGTTGATATCTCCCTCTCTCAAACTCAGTGTAAGTTTGCTGACAAACACTGTAGAAGCTAAAGGACCTGCAAGAATTTATTTATTTAGTTAGTTTTTTTGGGTAAAACAGCAAACGGGTTTTGGATGTGGGTTTGGGTTGGGTCGGGTCAGGTTTGGGATATAAGGATAAGAGGGTCTGCAGGTCGGGTAGGGGCTTTATGGGTTGTTACTTTAGAAGGGGAATAAGATAATATGGTTAGGGTTAGGGTGGAGATAGGTGGCGGCTAGTGGCGGCGGGGGTTCCGGGGACATCGACGACGGCGGATTGTGGTGGCGGCTAGGGTTCAGAGATTGGTTTCGGAGAAGAAGGCCCAGGATTTGGGTGTGGAGAAGAAGGTAGGGAACAGGGATTGGCAGCGGTGGACTCAATGCTGTGGTAGATGAGGGATTCGTGGCCGAGGAGGCGGTGGAGGAAGAAGGGGAATTCTGATTCGCCTTCTTCTTCAATGAGTTTAGGTGAGCTTCTTCTTCGACGGAATCAGAGGAGTAGCTGGCGGAGATTTGGGGGTTGTTGGAGGTCGGCGATGTTGTCGCGGTTGCGTTGGTGATGACGGAAGTCGCGGGAGTGCATGTGGCTGTCTCTTTGGTGGCTGGAGACGATGACGAGGTGAAGGAGGGTGCAAGTGGGGCGTCGGGTTGCAGTCTATGATGGTGGAGTGCTGGAGTTTGCCAGAGTTAGATTTAGGGATGCTGGAGTTGATGCCGGAGCTTGTTGCTTGATGTTGTTGGATATGGAGTTTTGGATCAGTTGTTGCCGAAGCTGTTGGTGTAGCCGCTTGCTGTGGCGGCTAAGGTCTATGTTTGAGAAGGGTTTTGAATTTTGGAGATTTGGGATTAGGGTTTGAGAGATAGGAGATGACGGTTAGGATTTTGGATCTTGTAGTTTGATGATGGCTAGGGTTTTGGGATTTGATCGAGAAAGGGATGTCGAGAGGTGTTGGGAGGTGGAGTGATTCCGATGAAGACAAGAATCACTCCACATCGACAACGAGGATAGAAGAATAGGCCTTATAGGAATATAGGCTCTGATACCATGATAAAATTATTGGATTTATTATTAATTATTGAATTAATAAACTGAGTACAATGTGTCTCATATATATAGGAGAGAAGGGAAATATATATAGGAGAGAAGGGAAGACTAAACCAATATATTTTTCAATATGAGACTAAACTAATATCTCTCATAATATAATATATAATATCTTAACATCTATAAATGATATACATGTTGTTTGAACACTTGTAGCTCATTTTCACATTTTCTCTTTAGTTCAAAAATCGTTAATTTTGCAACGGCTTCATTCATACATATATATATAGAAAGAGAGAGAGAAAGAAAAGGGGTTAGTGTGCCACCCACCATATCCAACTTAACTAGGGTAACAACTCAAAATTAATATCTCAACTATCCAAAACGAAAATCCACACTTTTGGATATGATCTACATCATAAAAAATGTGCATACAAAATTTCAAACGAATTTGATGAGTTTCAAGCATTTCGTCATGCGACTGAAAAATGGAGTAATTTTCTCTAACATTGTTTTTTTGTGTGTTTACATGATAAAATGGTTAAAACTTGTCTAATTTAATTGAAATTTTGTCCACACATAGTTTTTATGATGTAGATTATATCTAAGAGTGGATTTTCATTTTGGATGGTGGAAGTATGAATTTTGGGTTCTACCCTAGCTAAGTTGGCTAGGGTGACAAACTAGCCACCTTGTTCGCATATTTCAAAAGACGTAGTATTGTGTAACTAGATGCCAGCATCTCCAAAGTTTTGTTTATACACAAGGCATGCATATCAAATAAGCAGAGTAGTGCATACAATTTTGTATGGAGCGATTCACACCTTCTAGTTTTTAAGTGAGCATAATAAGCAAATTGTGGCTTTTGAAATATTAAAGATTCTCCGATAAATATATGTATGTATTTAAATATGCATATGCTTACAACCATGCATAAATACATGATAAACATAAGTATACAAATACAATTCACGTGCATATACATGAATACACACAAAGAAGGGCCGGGGAAGAGGAGAGGAGGGATGGGTGGGTGATTGTGTTTACTCTACCTGTGGTCAATCTTTTCTTTTGGCCACCTGAGATACCTCTCCTCGTGGCATCTCTAGTCACTGTATCTGCACAGATGTCGAATCCCATTATCTGTGAATCAAATAAATCTTAGAATCACAAATGGAGAAGTGAAGTGGAGAGAGGCTGTTTTTTTTTTTGAAAACAAGAGATGGCATGAGAATTGCCATCCGACTCGTATATTAAAAACCTCCATAGTTACATCCAAAATACAGCAATGCACTGAAGTGCTGAAGAGTACTGGAAATACAGAAATGCTGAAAGTACAACAAACTCAAAATACAGAATGATTTGGAATTAAAAAAAAACCAAAAAACAGTATGCAAAACCATCCAATATCTGAAATCCGCTCCTTGATGATCACACCCTATCAGCCATTACCACCTTCTCTATCAAACAGATGACTCACTCGAGCTTTCTTTCTGATACCTGAAATTGAGATCCAAGATGAAGTGAGATTAAAGATTCTATAAATCAACTGTGGGAAACTAGAAGACTTATTTCTGAAACATAAATCATTTCTATCTAGACAAATGACCCATAAAGACGCAGCAACAACACAATCCCAATCCTTACGTCTCCCCGGGGCCACCTCAAAATCTCTAAACTCTCCCCACAACTGGGACACAGTAATAGGGAATCTACTGCAACCAAAACCAAAGAGCATGAAATTCCAGATACGTCTACTGACACAACATTCCAGAAAGAGATGATAAATAGACTCAGCATGGAGACTACATCTAGGGCACAACGCCGATGTAATCAGACCTTTCTTAAGAAGATTTTCTCTAGTTAAAATCGCATTTTTAGAAACCAGCCACAAAAAAGCCCGAACATTACTTTTCGCACAAACCAGCCACTCAGTCTCCAAATAACTCTACTTTTTGCACATCTCATACCTCCATCTGAAAGAGCCCGATACACGGAATTAACCGAAAACTGTCCATTGGACGCAAGCCTCCAACTTCTCTCATCGTGAGAATTGGGAACGATCTGAATCGAGGCCTCTAAGAGAGTTAGAATTGGGGCACACAAACTCTGAGCATTATGTATAGAGGTATTAGACAAGTAGATATTCCACGAGCTATTTACCCAATAATCAGCTACTAAGGCGAGTTTGTTACGGGCCATCTCAAAAACCTGTGGGAAAAGAGAAGCCAAAGAATTGGACCCTACCCATGAGTCTAACCAGAATCGGGTTTCAGCTCCATCCCCTACCCTGCTAGGAGCATTCGCATGAAACAATTCTCCAAGCTTATCAATCCCTTTCCAAACTAGGGAAATGTGCCTACGATGATTTCCTCCCCCAAATCTGAAGCATCTGTGTCATCGGTAACGAGCCCAGACGAAACCTTGATCGGTAGAATGACGAGAATGGATTTTCCATCACCATTTACATAATAAGGCACGATTCATCTCACAAAGGTTAAAGGATTCCCAAACCCCCAAATTCTTTTCTTCTACAAACCAAACTCCACTTTACCAGTGGCAACCCCCTACCATCTTCTCCACTCCCCTTCCATAAAAAATCTCTACGTATATTATCAATATTATTGATGGCTCAGGACGAGAACTCATAAATGGACATCCAATAAGAGGGTATATTAGAAAGCACCGCATTAATCAGTGTAATTCTACCTCCTAACGATAAATGGTTCTTCTTCCACCTGGGGAGACGTTTCTCAATGCGCTCGAAAAGGACATTCCAGTCGCTTCGAATTAGCTTCCCGGGACGCAACAAAACTCCTAAGTATGTAATGGAAAATTTCTTAACCCTACACTCCAGAACATTGGCCAAAAGAGCTATTGAAATTTCATCACATCTCCCTAACGCTTTTATCAAAATTAACCCTCAGCCCACTCTAAGCCTCATAGAACGTTAAAATTCCTTTGAAAATGAGGACCTCGTTAGTCTCGTTCCTCCCAAAGAACAGTGTATCGTCAGCATATTACATAATAGGTATACCGTGAATGCCATCCAAACATCCAATACTGCGAAGAAAATTCTGGTTGGAAC
Source organism: Hemerocallis citrina (assembly GCA_017893485.1). Taxonomy (NCBI): domain Eukaryota; kingdom Viridiplantae; phylum Streptophyta; class Magnoliopsida; order Asparagales; family Asphodelaceae; genus Hemerocallis; species Hemerocallis citrina. The sequence continues at coordinate 71,940,867 of CM030362.1, read as the reverse complement.
AATGCAAAACCATTTCCGACAATACATCCACAACCAAGGTGAATAACAAAGGTGATAAGGGATCACCCTGTCTAAGTCCTCTTTTGCACATGATGAGATTGCTCGAAGCCCCGTTAATCAACACCGCCGATTTACCATCTCTAATGCACGAATTTATCCATTGTATCCATCTGGGACCAAAGCCTCTAGAATGCAAGACTTCTGCAACACTATCTCATTCCACAGTGTCATATGCTTTTTCAAAGTCTAGTTTGAGCATAAACCCCTCACCTCTATCCCTATCACTCTGAAAGATGGTCTCATGAGCCGAAACGATACTATCAAGGATATCTTTCCCTCGGATAAAATCGCTTTGTGCCAAATGAATGAAGGCCTTCATCCACGGAGCCAACCTGTTAGCGAGAACCTTAGTAATGATCTTAAATGATGAATTTAAGAGGCTAATAGGCCTAAGATTTCCAACCTCTTTCACTATATCAGATTTAGGGATTAACGCGATAGTCGCATAGTTGAGCCGGTCGATTTGAGCCTGGTTCACGAACAACTCCTTGAAGATGTGAAACAGATCCTCTTTAATGACATCCAAGAAATGTGAGAAGAAAAAGATAGGAAACCCATCTGGACCTGGAGCTTTGTCATATCCCAGATCTTTGACAGCACTAAAAATTTCAGTCATAAAAAAGGGAGACTCAAGGGCTTCTAATCCCTGCACAGACGGCCTAGACCAGAAGGTATCATTAAGAGAACAAAACTTCTCTCTAGAAACTCCTTATAGTCTTCTAAAGTGATTCTCGATGTGGACTCGAACGGGCTGCTCCTCAAACACCCACCTATCCCCAATCTGAATTCCCGAAATGAAGTTGGATCTTCTCCGACCATTAGCGATTCTATGGAAGAATACTGTATTAGCATCCCCTTCTAGGAGCCAATTGACGCACGACCTTTGACGCCAATAATCATCTTCGGATTGGAAGATAATGTCCAAGTCCACTCTAGCCTTATGAAGTTCTACCAATTCGTCTCTATCGAGCTCACTTGCTTCTTCGCACATCTCCAGACTATGAATACGGTCAACTAGTCGTTCCTTAACCTGTTTGGCCTGTCTTTTTTCTGCACCCGCCCAACGCCTAAGGGCTCCTCTAAGTCTACGAATCTTAACGTTCCATATTGAAATCACATCCCTATGAATACCATCCATCCTCTGAATTGGGGTATTCCATAATGAGTTCACTAAAGGACTTAAAGAGCTGTTCCTAAGCCATGTTTTTTCGAAGTGGAAAGATTTGACTTTTGAACTAGGCGCCCTATCTGGTGAGAGAATCAAGGGGACGTGATAGGAGGTATCCCGCGGAACAGCTCTAACCGAGGCAAGAGGGAAATGAGATTCCCAATCCTGCGACACTAAAATACGATCTAATTTAGCAAGAATAGGACGTTCTTGCATATTAGACCACGTGAATTTCCGACCAGTAAAATTAATCTCCCGCAACTCTAAAAGATTAATAACCTGGTTAAAGAAAGCTCTCTCAGCCGCACTACATTCTCTTCCTAGGTGTTCGTCAGAGTAATATTGAAGTCGCCCCCAATAATCCAAGCATCCCCCCACTTGACCTTAATCTCGAAAAGCTCCTCCCAGAACCTACTCCGGTCCACTGCATTGCTTGAACCATAGACCATCCAGAACACTTGACAGAACTCCTCTGACTTAGATTGAAGTCTCACCGATACAGAAAAGTCTCCAATCAAAACCTCTAAGCACTGAAAAATCTCAACATTGTATCCAACGCTGATACCACCAGACTGACCAACCGCAGGTTTAGAACACCACTCCCAATTTCCTCTCGGAATCAAGTGATCTAGCAAGCCTGACGACGGATTTACCAGCTTAGTCTCACAAAGTCCTAAGACGGACAAATTGTGATAGGACAACGTATGCGAAACTTTCCTACGTTTCTTACTACAATTTAACCCTCTAACATTCCAGAAGGCGTACACCATTAAAAACAATTTGGATGGATTCTAAATAAGGGACCAACGAATCGTTCTAACACTTGACCCATTCTCGTAACCTCTTAGCTCGTTCTACTTGCAAAAACCCCTCGGAACCCAACTCCACTCTACAAACCTTTGCTAAACTAATTAACAAAGAATCAGGAGTAAAATCAATAATTGCAAAATTATTAAGGGACTCACCTGCCAAAGCTGAAACGGGAACTTTCCTTTTTGCTGCAGAAGCAATGAGTTCGTCTTTAGAAATTGGGCAATCCCCATGTTTTTCCTTCTGCCTTGAGCTGTGTCTGCGATCCTCTACAGCCAATTCCTTCCCTTTTCCGTTAAAAGGAAAATGAACTCTCGACGTAGGTGACTCCTCAACTCTACCATCTCTCTTAATGTCCCACATCCTGGTAGCAGTAATAAGTGGTGAATCCTCATCAATATTTTTCAAAACATCGATCAGATCATCATCATTAGGCGAATCACATTTAGCTAGTGCGACGAATCTCTCGGACACTCGACTAGATTGTACTTCCTCTACTTCCTATTCCCTCTCATAAATCCTTTTTTTAGAATCAGAAGGTAACAAGTCTCTAAGATTTGCCTTTCTAACTGATTCCGATAAAGTGGGCTCATTTGAAACCGGATACACCACCTCCAACTCTAAGTCTCTCGATTTGACTGGTCCGTCAATCATCTGATGAAGAATGGGCTTGGATGGACCATGCGAATAAGCTCTAAGAAGACTTTCCCAAGAATCTAATTGATCTGTAGATAAGGAACTCACATCACCTCTCAAAAATTGTACAAAAGCAGTCTGCATAGAACTTTTGAGAGCTTCAGAAATAGAAGCAGCAGTCCCATCGACACACTCTGTCTCCAATGCTGACTTCGATCCCTTGAGAGGAGTACCGTTACCAACCTCGAGCTTTGTAACATTCGAGCCTAATAGCGCCGCAGAAGAATTGATAGGGGGACGCACATTACGCGGCCCAGTAGGTTTGATAGGTGGCCGAACAGTGATAGCGTACGAGGGACACTCTGAGGGACCCATTCCAAAGTCTTGAGCCAATAACCCTTCAGTACCCTGCCATACACTCCTCAAGTCATCCACATCAGCATCAGACCTTACCCAATCTTTCTCTTCCACATCAGACTCAACCCTGTCACACCCCAACGTCTCAGCTTCCCCACTCACGTGCGATTTCAAAAAATGTTTTGGATTACGATCAGCCCTTGGATCAAATGCATCGGACGGCTCTAGTTCATCTTCAACCTCCAGACTCAATTTATTACCTGTCGAAACCTTTGCCGACGCACCCTTCACGACCGCTTTCTCGACCATTATCTGTGGCACACGTCACGGCACGAACCTCTTTACCTCGAATGCAATTTGAACCTTGTATGTGAGACCTTTATAGGTAGAAAAAATTGAAGAGGGAATAATCGCACCAGGGAGGGAGCTGACTCTGATTCGAGCTAGGTCGAACTTGTTAAGGAATTTAGTAGCTTGATCCAACTCTTCGACCCACCCAAATGACTGCACCAGCGACTGAAACCCATCTTTATTCCAGCACTCTGATGAGAAGTTGGAGATTAACAGCCACCTTGACTCAAGTTTCTCTCTTCTGAACACTCCAAAATCTAAGCTCCACCGCGAGAACACCACGGTGAACCCCTCACCGGAGAAGGACTTTTTGCTAAGAACTATCTGCACTCTAGCTTCCGTCGAGCAAGGAATGATAAATGCGTCATCTCTAAACCGTTTAATGGTGCAATCCCAGTCGTAAGTCCTCGGCCACCTAGACAGGAACTTTCTTGATGACACCTTCGTTGGGTTGTCCAAACGCGATCGATGCAATGACGCTAAAATGCAGTCGATTCCCCAACTCCTCCATCTCAACCGTGGGAGGTATAACGACCCTCTCAACAGGGGAGTCATTGAGAGCCATATCTCCTTCCATGGGTTCAGCCGTGTTTGGAACTCTCACCGCCCAAGCATTAGGCTTCCGCACGGCAACCGCAGTCGCAAGCTTCGCATCTGAATCCGTACCACTGCCCATGGAGACCTCCTCTTCACTCAACGAACTCCGACGCCTACACTGAGAAGACACATGGCCCCTTCTCTTGCACAAGAAGCATTTCGTCGCCTCTTTAAGAGAGGCCGTTGTTAAACCTTTTTCGCTGTTTATGCAGACTCATAATCAGTTATGTGGAAAGAAATTACCTTTAGCATGTAATCTGTTTCGAGACTTTGCTCTAATCCTTCCACAAAAATTGCCTACATAAATAAATCCATTTATTCGCTCCATCACTATAGTTTCAATGGACATTGTGTGCTATCATTCAAACATTATCTAAAGTGACATAACACAATCTAATACTGGAAAATAATGCTTGATGTGGTTTTGTAGAGTTATACCACCGGGTTAAAATAGTCAAAATGGACATTGCGTGCTATCATTCAAACGTTATCTAAAGTCCCATAACACAATCTAATACTGGAATATAATGCTTGATATGTGGTTTTGTAGAGTTATACCACTGGGTTAAACTATATTTAACTTCATGTATACATCTAAATCTGGTTCAGGAATAATTCCAGCCCTACTAACTTCCTTCATAATTTCTTCACAGAAAATAATTAATTAGGGATAAAAAATTTCTTGGAGTTTTCATCATGCAGTACTAGAAATCATTCTTGATGAATGTTGAGAGCTTACCTGCTTGGCTCCCAATGCCTTGAAATCTTGCTGAAAAATCCAAAGTCTCCCGTACTGTCATCTCAGGAATGTGCAGGTCATGCTGGCTTACATAAGCTGATGTTCTCTCAGGGATAAACTCTTCCGGTCTGAATCCATTGTAAGATATTTCTCCGGTAACCTGTAACATGTATGTATGAAATTTTATCTATCAATGGTTGAATTATTATACTGTATGTTAAATTGCTAGCATAAGCAAATTGTCAAAATGTATTAGAGAAGAGTCTTTCCTAATTTGTTTTATATTGTCACTTCAAGTTTGATCCTGTCAAGCTACTATTTGTTGGCTGTTTCTTTTCAAAACCAAGATTCCCTTCCTTACTTTTAGTCCCACGTCGGTGGGAATGCTTGTCATGTGTGTGGCTATAATACAAACCATCTTTTACCCCATTGTAGACTTGTGTGGTGTGGAGAGAACCCATGGGCCACACGCGCGCGCCGCCGCCGCCCGGTTCGGTTCGGTTCGGCGTGCGTAGTGGGCACGGGTGTGCGCGCCCGCATCTGCGGACACGAATGCCGATCCGAATTGCTCTTCGGGTTCGGGTTGAGATCCAAAACTTCTTTTGCTATTTGTTTTTTACCTTTTGACTATTTCCTTCTAAACGTTGGATTAGTTCTCCAGATCCGAAAATCTGGCTACCTTCCCTCCACACGTTCCGCTCAACGTTCACACGTTCTTCTCTCTATATAACCCAATCTTCCCTTCCTTTTACAACTACTAAAAAAACTTTATTCCAAAAACTGAAATCTTACTCTGGTTCGCTTCCCCTCTGCCTTCGCGAGTTTGCTTCCACTCTTTGTTTCGTTTCCGTTCTGGGCAAGGACAACAAGTTCGGGTCGATCTCTCGGCGTTGTGTGCGACAACGAGACACCGGTGATACCGGGGGTTTTACCACTAGGAGCATCTGCGAAGAGTCTGCACATAAGACCGCAGATCAACTCTTAGGGCAGTGCGTTTCGCGCGACTTTCCCATAGGCCAGTAACTCCGTTTTAATTTCTTTTGTTCCGACAGATATCAAAGATTAGAGACAAATTTTTAGCAACAATCTAAGAGTTGAAACGTATTGTTAATCTGATTAGTTTAGCTTATCTTGTTAATTAAGAACAGCCGTATTGTTAATCTGATTAGTTTAGCATATATTGTTAATTAAGCACAGCCATATTGTTAATCTAATTAATTTAGCACGTATTGTCAATTTAACACATATTTTTAATCTGTTAATTTGACACATATTGTTAATTTAACGCATATTGTTAATCTGATTAAACTGCATAAACAAACACAAAAGGAAAAACAAAAGGTGACTTTATCAGCATAACAAACACAATCCAACAAAGAATAACAATGTTATGAAGATTGCATCTGATTAATTCGATAATAATTTGGATGAATGTACTGAAAGCATTGTTATCCCAATCAATTAGACTTACTGACATTAACCAAAGTCGGTTTTTCAAGAGTCAGATTCAGGAGTAAAAGATCACTCTCTTATAGTCGGTCATTACAATACCCTTCAATAATAAATCCCAATATACTGATACTTCATTCTTAGTAATTACACATATATATTGTTAATTTAGCATATGTTGTTAATTTAGCACACATATATATACACATGGTTTCCTTTTTATAAAGCGTTGTTCGTATTAATTATAGACCACATACCTTGTTATTAACAAATTGAAGTATTGATAGATCACTATAAATTCCCACATTATAGAATATCTATAGCTTTAAAATCCTTACAGTATTAATCTATTGTTAATCACAATATTTGTTGGCACCAAATTTGTGTTATTAGATTATTTTAATATTCTCAAAATTTTAGAATATTAATCGCTGTAAATCTGCTTGTATAAATTTGCAAGAGTCAATCTGCTAGCATAATTAATTGTTAGTACATTATTCATGTTATATTGTGAATGGCATTACTGCTTATATAATAATATTAAGGCTATTATTAATTTGTGGTGCTAGATATCACTTGGTATTCTTTAAGCATTAGATAAAGAAACAGTTTATTGACCTTGCAAATCCTTTTAAAAGAAATCTAAAGTTCTAAAAAGTAAGGATAAATTTGGGAAAAAGCCAAAAGGGTCCTTCTGTCAACCGGGTGTAAACAGCCCTAAGCGACACGATATTTAAGCGTCTTCGGACCACCGCTAGCTGGGAACCGACCCTACAGCTACCCCAAGTTAATCGGAACTTGATAGACTAAAGATTTGTTAAGGGTGATTAGCAAAGATCATTAAATCATTTTTCTAGAGCCCCTGACACCTTTATTGAGTAGCTACAATATTATTCCTGCAGACTCTAGACTGCTATATTAGTTATAATGACTGGGAAAGAAAAGACTGCTTCTGCTAAGCCAGCCAAGTTTGATGGCACCCACTTCAAGAGGTGGCAGAGTCAGATGAAATTCTGGCTCACCACTTTAGGACTCCTTTCAGCAATTGATGGATCCACACCCAACACAACTGAGTCTGACAAATCTGAGTCTACCAAAGAAGTTTCTGAATCCCCTATTTCCTCTCAAGCTCCTAAGGAATCCTCTAGTTCCCAAAAACCTAAAACCCCTAAGAAAATAGACTTTCACTGTTTTCATCGAATTCTAAGCGCCTTATCTGACTCTCTTTATGACATATTCTTTGAATATAAAAATGCTAAAGAACTTTGGGATGCTTTAGAAGATGAATATGGTTGTGATGATGCTGGAATTGAAAGATTCAATTCTTCAGCTTTCAATAGGTATTTCATGGTAGATAATAAACCTATGAATGACCAAATCCATGAATTCCAAGAATATGTGAGACATATTCAAGCCAAAGGTACAATATTTTCTACTGAATATAAGATAGCTTGCCTAATAGATAAACTCCCTCCTTCTTGGTCTGATGTCAAGAAGGAACTCACTCATACTCAAGGTTAGCTTACCTTTGCCCAAGTCCTAAAGAAGATTAGAACAGAAGATCAACTTAGGCTTAGGTCCAACCCTAAAAATGAGTCTAAAACAAAGGTAAACCTTGTAGTTTCAACCCAAGGCAAATCCAAACCAAATAATCCTCACAAACCTAAGAAAAACTCCTTCAAGAAAAAGAACTTTCAGCCTCATCACCAGAACCACCAAAACCGCCAACACCAGCAAAACCACAGGACTAGAAACCTCGGTCAGACTCAGGATCAACAGAAGTTTTATTTGGTGTGTGGAAGAACAAACCATCTATCCTTCAATTGCTTTCATAGGAAGAAGGAACCAATCAAGACTCCTTATAGGTGGAAAGGCCCTACCAAACCAGAAGCCAACATGATTCTGAATGGATCTTCTAGTTCCTTCAGGTCTGTGACTTACCAACCTTCTGTTAATATTTCTTACCATTCTGATGACTGGTGGTTGGATTCTGGAGCTAATGTTCATGTTTCATTTGATCGCTCCTGTTTTTCAAACTATCAGGAATCATGTGGAGGAGGCATAACCCTAGGAGATGGATCAACGGCACAGATTGTAGGAAGATGAAGAATAGATCTGAAGATGACATCAGGGAAAAATCTACCTCTTCATGATGTACTTCATGTGCCGTCAGTTAGGAGAAACTTAGTTAGTGGTTCCCTTCTTGTAGCGTCAGGTTTCAAAATTGTAATGGAAGCAAATAAAGTTGTATTTTTAAGAATGAATCTTTTGTTGGAAAAGGATATGTAAAGGATGGTCTTTTCATTCTCAGTACTATAAATAAAATATCAGATCCTTCTCCTGTTGTTTCAAATGTAGAATCTTCCAATGTTTGGCATGGTAGACTGGGTCATGTGAATTTGGGTTCTCTTAGAAGGATGATGAACTTAGCTCTTATTCCCAAGTCTCCTGTAGATAATAAACACAAATGTGAGATTTGTGTTCAAGCCAAACATTCTAGACTACCTTTCAAATCTATAGAGAGGAATTATGATCCTCTAGAACTAGTTCATAGTGATGTTTGTGACTCAAATAGGGTTTTGACCCGAGGCGGTAGGAAATACTTTGTCACTTTTATAGATGATTGTTCTAAGTATTGCTATACCTACCTTCTCAAAACCAAAGATGAAGTTCTAGATAGATTTAAGGTTTTCAAATCCGAAGCTGAGAACCAATTAAAGAAAAAGATTAAGATCCTTAGATCTGATCGTGGCGGAGAGTATACCTCAAACGAAATGACTAACTTCTGTGAAGAACACGGAATAATTCATGAGGTGACTGCTCCCTACTCACCACAGTCCAACGGAGTTGCTGAAAGGAAGAATCGAACTCTGTTAGACATGGTGAATGCCATGCTTCTCAGCTCAGGTGCTCCTAATAACTTGTGGGGAGAAGCCTTATTGACAGCTTGTTACATCCTAAACAGGATCCCTAGTAAGTCTAAGGATAAGACTCCCTATGAATTATGGAAAGGTAGAACTCCTAGAGTCCATTACCTTAAGGTCTGGGGATGTCTAGCAAAAGTAGGAATCCCTGAACCTAAAAAGAGAAAGATTGGACCTAAGACTGTAGATGCTGTGTTCATAGGATATGCCTTAGATAGCAATGTCAATAGATTTTTAGTGACTCATTCTGAAGTAAATGAAATCTCTAATAATACCATCATAGAAGCTAGAGATGCAGTTTACTGAGAATATATTCCCTTTTAAAGATAGAATTTCTTCCAACCCCTCCAATTATTCCCTGCCTCCTTCTACCAGTTCCCATTCTCAACCTTCTAGCTCTCAACCTGATCAAGACTCAGAACCTAGAAGAAGCAAAAGAGGTAGGATTGAAAGAAATTTAGGAGAAGATTTCTTCACTTATTTGATAGAGGGTGATCCCTCAACTTACGAAGAAGTAATATCTTCTCCTGATGCACCTTTCTGGAAAGAAGCCATTAACAATGAGTACAACTCCATTATGGAGAACAATACTTGGCATTTAGCAGACCTGCCTTTAGGTAGTAAACCCATAGGTTGCAAGTGGATCTTCAAAAAGAAACTTAGAGCTGACGGTTCAATAGAGAAATACAAAGCTAGATTAGTAGCCAAAGGTTTCACCCAGAAAAAGGGACTAGATTATTTTGATACCTACTCTCCTGTAGCTAGGATTGCCTCTATTAGAACTCTTCTAGCTTTAGCATCCATTCATGACTTGATAATTCATCAAATGGATGTAAAGACAGCCTTTTTGAATGGAGACCTAGAGGAAGAAATCTACATGGAGCAACCTGAAGGTTTTATTGCTAAAGGTCAAGAAAAGAAAGTTTGCAGGTTAGTAAAATCTCTCTATGGCCTAAAGCAAGCTCCCAAGCAATGGCACAGAAAATTTGATAAAGTGATTTTAGAATATGGCTTCTTACCAAATGAGTATGACAAATGTATATACTCTAAAAACACTGATGGAAGTTGTATCATTATATGCTTATATGTAGATGACATCCTCATTTTAGGATCAACACTTGAGTTAATAAATAATACTAAAGATTATTTATCTAGCATGTTTGATATGAAAGATCTAGGAGTAGCTAACCTGATTCTAGGAATGCAAGTATCCAAATCCAAGGAGGGTTATACTCTCTCCTTAATACATTCTATTGAGAAAATGCTAAGGAAATTTGAGTACTTTGATAAGACACCTGCTCGTACTCCTTTTGACAGTAGTATCATTCTCAAGAAGAATGAAGGTTCACCTGTAGAACAACATAGATACTCTCAAATGATAGGTTCTCTTATGTATATAACAAATAGAACCCTCCACAATTCTAGTAGACCATAGAGGGCAGTATACTCAGTTTTGCTTGCTACAACACCATATGGTTGCTACAACACAACAGTTTTGCTTTAGATTTCATAGTAGACCATAGAGGGCAGTATACTCAGGAACAAGTCAAGTAACATGTATTAAGCACAAGTCACGTAAACGTGAACAAGTGGCAGCAAGTATCAAGCACGAGTCATGTAGTCATGAACAGGTGGCAACAAGTATCAAGAACGAGTCATGTAGTCATGAACAGGTGGCACAAGTATTAAGCACGAGTCATGTAGTCATGAACAGGTGGCAACAAGTATCAAGCACGAGTCATATAGTCATAAACAGGTGGCAACAAGTATGGAAAATATGGGTCCCCTTCCGAGTACATGTTTCTGAATTATCCACTAATCGATCTTTTCCTTAAACCCCGGCTTAGTTACTTATATTATTGTTATCCAACGGACATGAATGTGTGCGAAATAGTGTCAAATAAACATGGTATGATCAGGTTTGGGTTCAGGTTAACAAATTAGCATGCATGGATGATATACGTTCACATATACGAGCAAAATAGTCTAGGTTCATAATCAGGACAGCAAGGCCAAGCAGTACTAAAACAGTGATTCTAAGAGCTACAGACATGCAAATCACGATCCGTCGAATCTGGAAACTAGACATCCACACGCATCCAACGAGTATAATTAAGTCACATACTAGTTCACAACATCTCAACACAAAACTGATTTGAATACAGAATTTATGTTCAGCTAGAAAACAGAGGAACGACTTCAAAAGTATAGAAACAGTATGAAAATACATCAAATAATTCCACGAAAAATCTGGGGTAATCCCCTATAGGTATAGACTCAAAATAATAAGTTTCATAATATTCCAAAAAGTATAGATAAGCCATCAAAAATAAGAAGTAACACAAAAACATGGTTTGACGAATCTGGAATTTCTCAACACTGCTGTACGAAAACAGGGATATCTCGCAAACAGTGAATCGAAATCCAATTCCGCCAAAACGACGTGAAAATAGATGAAATTTACTAACTTTCGTATCTCACAAATAATTTCCATAAAACATAAGGAATTAGAGTGAAAAGTGGGTTCTATACTGAACAGCACGCAATTTACAGCACAAGATGATTTTAGAAAAAGATATGAAACACCACACAAATCTTATCTTTAAAATACACCAAAAATCTGGGAAGTCCCTAACATCATGAGAAAACACTGAGCCAAATATTATACCTAGATATTATGTGTAGCCTAGTTCTTGAAAATAAATTGTTAACAAAATCTACACAAAACTGAATCTGGAAACTACAGACACGGCTGTACCAAAAACATCATATCTCAGTCATACGAACTCCAAATCAAGTAAAACTAGTGGGGTTGGAAAATAGACACAATTATATACGATTCACTTTTAATTTTCAAGTTGAGATTCGGACTGTAGCATGGGTGAAAACAGCAAACAACAAAGATCAAGCCGTAATTACAGATTTCACGTCTCTAGCTAAAAACATCATAACTTCCACAAATTTGATCCAAATTTAACCAAACTTGCAACAAAGCCTACCAATCATCTAAATATCATATTTAACAGTTTCTAATATGTCCAAGCCTATTATTTTCATATGGGCAATCAATCAAACACATAACATGCAATATGTCACATACACGAACAAAATCAAGTTTGGGTGAAACCTAGGGCATTAATCTATCAAACTTCATGTCATAAGTCTTCTATGGCCAAATTCAACACAATAGAGACAAACCCATCAACAAAAATACAATTTTTGGTTGTCTCTAAACCCAACTACTCTAGGTGTGAACTTTTTGACTTGTATCAACCTAATGAAATTATGTACAAGTTACTTACCTCTTAATGACGATGAACGCGAAGAAATAAGTCCTAGCCACGAAACCCACGAGCGAACTCCTTCCAACGCGATTCCAAGCGAACCCACGAACCAAAACGCCTACACGATCGATCTCCTTGATGCAACGAACGAAGGGGCAAATACCCACTTCAAAGAACACAAGGGGGAGAGTTTTGTGATGATTTTAATGGTGGTGGTGCTGTTCTTAAGTGTCGGCCACAAGGGAGGAGCAAGGGATGTAGGGTTTTTGATGTATGGTGTTGTATATGGTGGTCGGATTGTAGTAGGAGGATGGAGGAGGCCGGATGTTGGATGTTGATGGTCGGCTTAAGGTGTGGAGGCTCGGTTTTGGGGGGGTGTAATGCAGGCCGGAAGCAATAGGAGGGGACAAAGAAGGAGGCCGGGATTGATAATTAGGAGAGGGAGAGAGAAAAAGGATTAAGGTTAGGGTTAAGGGGATTAGGGGTTATATATATGGGGGTAATTGTGGGTTAATGGGTAGTGGGTATTAATATATAGTAATAGGTATACAAATGGGTAATGGGTATTGGGTAGATTTCAAATGGGGATACAATTTATAGTGAATTCTATGCCTCCTAAAAATCTCCTTAAGGGTCAAAAATCATAATTTGGATAAATCACCACCAAGAATCCATCACATCACCAAAATGAAAAATAAAAATGAACGAGGCCAAGAAAATGAGAAAAAGAACCCAAAATGATAAAAAACGAACAAAACGACGAACAACGGCACAAGGAGCTCAAATGAAAAGAAAAAGAATATATATTGAAAATAAATCCAATATACGGTTCAGAAAAAAATACAAGAGAGATAAAATACACAAAATAAAAAAAAATACACTCCAAAATACATAAAATGAAAAACAGGAGTTACAACAGCTCTTCTTCGACATCACCATGAAGAAATATTGTTTTCACATCCAACTGCTCTAAGTGCAAGTCTTCAACTGCCACAATACTAAGCAGAACCCTAATTGAAACCATCTTCACAACCGGTGCAAAGATCTCAATGTAATCAACACCTTCTCATTGAGATAATCCTTTCACAACAAGTCTTGCCTCGTACCTCTTACTGCCATCTGCCTCATCCATGACTCTAAAAGTTCATTTTGTTCATAAGAGCCCATTTTCCTGCAGGTAACTTAATCAACTCCCAAGTTTGGTTATGTTCCAAGGAGCTCATTTCATCCCTCATGGCTAACTCTCACTGAATTCGAACCTCATCTCTCAACGCCTCCTCATGAGTCTCTAGCTCTCCTGAATCCGTGTACAGAACATGCTCGTGAAGAATACTAGCTGATGGATCAAATATCTTGGTTGGTCTTCTCTCTCGTATCGATCTCCTCAATGTGGGTACCGGTTCACCGACCGGTTCAGGTTCTCCGAACTATTCTGGCTGTACCTGTTCATCTTTGATGACCTGCTCATTCCCATTAGGCTCGCCATGAGCCTCCTGTGCTGTCTGTGGTACCTGTACCTACTGCTGCACTGTGGGGCCCCCACCATTAGTGCCACCTTCAGAATCTGAATCTGAATCTCAGTCTAAGCCACAATCTGACTCTGAACTGGTTGTACTATCTTGACCTGAGTGTCTATCCTTATATAGGACCTCTTCATTGAATACTACATTCCTACTGCGAATGACCTTGTTATCCACAAAATCTCAAAGTCTATAACCATACTGATCGCTACCATAGCCAATGAATACACACCTCCTGGACTTAGAATCCAGTTTCTTTCTTTCTTCCCTGTCAATTAGTGAATATGCAATGCAACCATAAACTTTCAAATGTGAATAATTGACAGTTTTACCTTACCATAGTTCTTACGGAATGGCCCTATCAAGGGCACTAGACGGGAAACGATTAATCAAGTACACAGCTGTATCCACTGTAGCGGCCCAAAGATGGACCGGAAGACCCGCATGAAGTCTCAAGCATCTTGTCCTTTCGAGTATTGTGTGGTTCATTCTTTCTGCTACACCATTCTCCTGTGGATTCTTAGGAACTTTCTTGAATCCTTTGATACCTTCCTTTGGCAGATAGTCAACAAACTCTTTGATTGTGCACTCACCTCCATTGTCTGACTTTATTGCTTTTACTTTGTAACCCGTCTCATTCTCAACTATGGCATTCCAAGCTTTGAATGCATTAAACACCTCTGATTTCTCGCAAATTGCTTGAGCCCAAACTTTTCTTGTAGCATCATCAATGAATGTAACGAAGTATCTCTTACAACCATAAGATTATTTCTGAGTTGGACCCCACACATCTGTATGTACCAACTCTAGCTTCCCAAGCTTCTTCTCACGCCCACTCAACTGAAAACTAAATGTCTTCTGTTTGCCCATCACGCAATTCTCACAGAAATTCATCTCAACCTTCTTAAGCCCCGACAAAAGATTCCTAGAACAAAGTTGCTTGACACCATTTTCACCAAGGTGCCCAGCCTGGCATGCCATAGAATTGAAGAGGAACTACCTACTAATGTTGTAGCAATGATATCACCTGAATTATCTCCTCTGAGTAAGTACAACGTGTCACCACGCTTTTCTTTTACCACCAACCTGGCACATGTAGTCACCTTCTATTCTCCATGCCCAAAAGTTGTTGTGAATCCTTCTTTGCCTGATTTACTAGTTGAGATTAAGTTCTTCTTTAAACTTGGAATATGTCTCGTGTCATTCAAGACCAATTGTCCACCATTGCGAGCCTTCAATCTCACTGTGCCTCTACCTACAATTGGACATATTTGTCCAGTGCCAACTGAAACTGCACCAAAACCACATGTCCTGTAATCCTCAAAAACATCCCTCTCTCATGGGGGTACAATGATAAGAAGTACCTGAGTCTATACACCAATCATCTTGCATAATATTAAATCTAGCAGATAAACACAATTCAACTAGACGGTGTTCAATACTTACCACATTGCCTACCTGTGACCCTGCTTGTGCTTTCTTATACTCCTTGTATTGTTCTCTCCTGTGTCCCGACTTCTTGCAGTACCAAAACTCACCTTTGCGGTGTCTAGTTCTTGAATTGGACCTGTAATTTCTGCTTTGTGACCTTCCTCTATTGTTACTTCTACCACGGTTATCAACTGATAGCACGACATTGCTAGGATATGAAACCGAAGTCTCTCCATGTCTCTTCCTCATTGCATCCTCATTCATGATGTTGCTTATAACATCCTTTAGAGTTTTTGTATCAGTCATGATGCTAGTAACTGTCTGCTCTACTATGTCTTAACTATCTGGAATACTGGATAGCAACAACAGCAATTGTGCCCTTTCCTCAAACTTCAAACCCGATGATTGTAAACCATACAGGAATTGTTGATGTCCTCTGCAACCGACCCCCTTTCCGACAATTTCAAGTTGACAACTTTTTTAGGTGTAGGATATGGTTCGCTGCATTCGGTTTGTCAGACATATCTGTCAAGATCTCCATTGCCTCCTTCGCGGTCTTTGCCTTCTCAATGTGAAATAGCGACTTCCTACTCTACGACAACATAATCTGTCCAAGTGCTTTCTGATCCAATCTATTCCAAGCCGCCAATGCAACCGAATCGACCTCCGCCCCTTTTGGCTTCGCACCAAACAATGGATCATCTAGATCCTTCTATCGGAGATATGCAATCATTTGGATCTTCCACAATGCGAAATCTGTTCCATCGAACTCCTTGAATCTACTCTTGTCCCCCATCTTAATCAACGCTATCAACCCGGTGCTCTGATACCACTTACTTGAGTTTTAACTGTAGAATAACTCACCAACAAAGATGCAAGAACAATATAATCAAAAGCAATATAACAAAGAACAACCAAAAGTAACACACAAAAGTACACGAGATTTTTTCAAGGTCCACCCAATGCAATGACTACTTTCCCCCGCAGAGGCACTCCTGTGATTTCCATTAGAAAATTATGAAGAACAAGTTTACAAATTTCTCAAAAACTCACCACCAAGGTGTAGGATTTCTCTCTATCTCCCTCTCTCTTAATGACAGTTGTTACATCATTCTTTTATTTTCTTTTCACTTAACCATAAAATCATACACAATACAATATATATATGTTTACACAACTTCTAATCTCAGTTGCCCATCAATCAGCGTCGCGACGGTCGACCGCAACACAGTAATGGTCGACCAGTTCATGCCTTCGATTGTACAGGGCCCAACAGAGGGTGGGTCGGTCAACTACCCGGTCGACCAGTCATTTCTTCAAGACTGCAATCGACCGTACATTTGCTTGTACGTGTGCAGTCGATTTTCCAAGTGCGGTCGACCGCAACTTGCCTGTAGCTACTGGCAGCTCTGAGCTGTTTGTTCTATCTTCGACCCTTCTTCTCGTCTGTCTTCTCCAAACCCATTGTCCTGTATTTGGATCCACAAACCCTAACATATATGTAATGAGATATCCCTTCAACTTGGTATTTGTTATTTATATAATATTTATTATTTTGCATATGAGATTCCAGTGCACAGTCATCTTAGTTTTGATTATATTCAACAGGAGCCACGAATTGCAGGTCATATCTTCGAAGTACAGGAGATTCTACATATGCAAAGAAAAGGTTTTCAGATAAAATTTGCATTAAGAGATTTCCATGTAAGTAGGAAAGGGAACATGCAACACTTTCATAAATGTTTCATTTTATGTATAAAGTTTATCAACAAAGTCTTTTTTCCAACTAGTTGGGGTCGGCTACATGAACCTGGTTTTTCATTCTACTCGGTTTAACGCAATATCTTCTGTAAGGTCACAAGCTATCAGATCTTTTTTCACCGTTTCCACCTAAGTTAGTTTAGGTCTTCCTCTACCCCTAACTATATCCTCAATATTTATCAAATCACTATTTTTAAGGGGGCATTAATAAGTTTATGTATGATATGTCCAAACCACCTGAGGTGATTCTCTCTTAATTTATATTGAATTGGAGTTATCTTTAGCATATCTCGTATATGCTCGTTTCTAATTCTATCATTCCTTATTTTACCACACATCCATCTTAGCATCCTTCTTTCCGTTACACTCATTTTTTGGACATATTTTTTTGTTGCCCAACACTCTGCTCCATACATCATTACTGATCTAACAGCCGTCCTATAAAATTTTTCCTTCAACTTCAAAGGTATATGCTTGTCAAACAATACACCACTGGCACTTCTCCACTTAAGCCACCCTGCTTGGATCCTATGTATAACATCTTCATAAATCTCCCCATCTCTTTGTATAATCTAGCCTAAATATCGGAAACGGTCTCTCTTAGGTAGCTCTTGGCCATCAAGCTTCACAACTTCCTCAGTTGTGTTCCGAATATCGCTAAAATTACACTCTATATACTCTGTTTTAGTTCTTCTTATCCTAAAGTCTCTAGCTTTCAAAGTTTCTCTCCACAATTCTAATTAGCATTGACTTCTGCTCTAGTCTCGTCCACTAAGACGATGTCATCGGTAAAAAGCATACACCAAGGCACCTCATCTTGTATTCCTCGCGTCAATTCATCCATAACCAAAGTAATGAGGTAGGAACTTAAAGCCGAACCTTGGTGTAAACCTACTGTAATAGGAAAATCACTGGTCCTGTAGTTGTTCTAATTGTGGTCGTTGCCCCTTCATATATATCCTTAATTACCTCAATATACCGAATGGTTACTCTTTTATTATTGGCTAAATTTGGAAAGAAAAAAAAACCCTGAACTGTGGTCTTTATGCAGAAAATCCCCCCGATGTATGGTTGTTGCAAAAAAAAAACCATGAAGTATTTCAAAAAACCACATCTAACTTTTCTACTTGTATCAGATAACTTCATTCATCTTTGCAAGTTGTTTCAAAAAACATCATATATCTTTTGCATTATTGTCAAAAACCTCCCTCAACTTTAGCCGAAGTCTCACGTTGGCGGGGTTGATTTTTGCAACAATAGTTCGGGGGGGGGGGGGGGGGGGGGGGGGGGTTCTGCTTAAAAAATGGTCAGGAGGGTTTTCTGCATAAAGGTCATCATAGTTCAAGGGTTTTTTTTTCAAATTTAGTGTTTATTATTTAACACCCACCATACCATGTCTCTAGGGACTTTATGATATACTCTTTCTAGATCTATAAAAACCATATGTAAATCTTTCTTATTCTTCCTATATTTCTTTATATGTCTCCTCAATACATAAATTGCTTCCATTGTTGACCTCCCAGGATCCAAACTGATTCTCAGACACTATAGTTTCTAGTCTCAGTCTATATTCGATCACTTTCTCCCAAATTTTCATCGTATGACTCATTAAATTTAATTTCTCGGTAGTTTGAGCAACTTTGTATATCTTCTTTATTTTTATATGTAGGTACTAGAATACTCTTTCTCCATTCATCGGGCATCTTCTTAGTGCTCAAAATTTCATTAAATAATTTTGTTAGCCAACCCACTCCTACATCCCTAAGACACTTCCAAATTTCAATGGGTATTTCATCCGGTCCTAAAGCTTTTCCTATTTTCACCTTTCTAGAGCATTTTGAATCTCCGATATCCTAATTCTACGGAAAAAAACATATGCTCTCGACTTTCCCTCGAGTCCTCTATATTTAAGTTTTCCACAACATTTTCATTTAATAACTTCTCAAAGTAATTTCGCAATCTTTCCTTAATTTCCAAATCTTTTACTAAGACTCTTGAAACATCGCTCTTAATAGTTAATACACCTAATTGTATCCAGATCTTTTATTTTTATATCCTTTGTTTAGCTAGCTTATAAATGTTATTTTCTTCTCTTTTTTTTGTTTCTAATTTTGTGTATAAATCATCATAAGGTTTTTTTTTGCATCTCTTACCGCTTTGTTAATTTCTTTTCTAACGGTTTTATATCTCTCCAAATCCTCTTCATTTCTATTCTTTGGCCATATTTTGAAGGTTGATCTTTTTTCTCTCACAATATTTTGGAGTTCTTCTTGCCACAACCATGTTTTTTTATTTAGCAGCCCTCTATCTTTAGATTCTCCAAGTAACTCATTTGAAATTTCTCTTCTTTACGTAACCATTTTAGTCCACATCATATTTGTCTCCCCTTCCCAATTTCATAATGCACTTTTAAGGACTTTATCTCTAAAAACTTCTAGTTTATCTTCCTTCAAGTTCCAGCACCTAATTCTTGGGTTTCCTAGTCTCCTTCCTTACACATATGTGTTTTCTAATCTTAACATCCAATACCATTAATCTATACTAGTAATTTACACGTGCGATGCACATCTTAATAAATATATATTTTTTAAAGTAAAAGTTTCAACGTAGTCTAACCTCGAACCTGAGACCTTTTTTATATTAGTTATGCATGGACAATGCACATCTTAATTTTTTTAAAAAATAAAAATAAAAACTCTGACATAGTAAGGACTTGAACCTGAAACCCCTTCATATTAATTATGTACGTGTGTCACACGCGTTGATAGATTGACAAATGACACTAAGGCCTTCTCCCATTATAATATTAGAGATTAGAGATTGTAACGTTAAACACTCTCCCGGTATAACTTTACAGTCTTTACATATAGTTTATGTATAAAGTTCAGTTTGAACAAATCTTACCTAGAAAAAGCCTTTGGAAGTGTACCACAAAGTGGAGAGAGGCTTCCCATGAACTACTTCACATTCTGCTTCGACACAAATTCTTGTATCGGACCTCTATTGTGGGCAGTTATACTTTCACCCTGTCAAAGTACATTGTGAATCACCTAACGACATGGGCGGATCTGAGCCCAAGCACACAAGCAACTGCATTAGGCCCCCAATTTTATAGGGCCCCATATTTTTTAAGTATTTACAATGTTTAAAAATATATATATATTTGTTTTCTGATTAAATTATAAACAATAATTGGCCTATTAACTCATCTGGTTAGAGTGTTGTGTTAATAACATGAAGGTCGCATGTTCGAAACCTTCATGGACTAATTACTTTTTCAATCATTTTTTTTTATTTTTTAAACTAATTATTTTTCACATAGTCATACATGTTATTTTACCATTTTATGTATTTAATATTATTTTTCACTTAGCCCATGCATGTCATTCTATGATATTTTTTCAATGTTCTATGATATATCATATTTACCTGTTTATAATAAATTTCTAATCAAATCTTCAAATGCATATGATTATTCTACATTTTAAGCTTCCAACTAGTATTCTCATATGCATATATTCATCATCACTTCATTCTGACCGTGTTATCTAATATATCATACTTATCTCTTTGCGATAATGTAATCTTCAAGTGCATATGCATGTTTGCTTTGTTTGCTTATTTTTCCTTTCTTCCAAATTTTGTATCTGTTAATGAAATCTATTCTTCTTTAATTCTCTCATTCATCATTTTCATTCTCTCAGACAACATGCAATTCAGAATAAAATCACTGCCGCTTCTTCCTTACAGTTTGTCCGAGTTTCTTTTTGCCACGAGGCATTTCATGTAAAATACGTACGTTATCAATTAACTAGGTTTGCCCGTTGACACGTGCCTACGGCACGTCTTCGAAACGGTGCACCTTGTTTGATCATATAAAATAGTTTTGGAGGTCGAGCAAATTGATTGAAGTAGCAAACATATTATATGAGAAACTTTTGGGGGTCTAGCAAAAAACATATTATATGATTTTTTTGAATTATTGTAAAAGTTTTTTTAATTTTTAATTTTTTTAGTTTTTTAATTTTTTTTAAAAAAAATTTTAAAATTTTTATTTTCTTAATTTTTTTTAATAGAAGAGGGAGGAAGAGAGAGAGAAAAAAATAATTAAATAAATATAGGAGTTGTTTTGGGTGGGGGATTTGAATTTGAGTTTTGGAGGGAAACTTTTGGGGGGAAATTATGTTTTGTGAGGTTAGATCTGAGCCTTTGATTTTTGGGGGAATTGAAGGAGAGCCACTTGATAGCTTTCTTTGTGTTTTATTATATAGATTTTTTTTGGAAGCATATATATAAATTTATTTTCATTTAAATAATATGCCTTTCAAGGCTCCAAGTTTGTTTGCATTTAAATAATTGTCATTTTTATTTTATCAACTTGCAAAAGGTTCCATTTGAGAGCTTGTTTAGGACCCTGAAACTCAGATACGCCCCTGCCTAACGAAAGAATATACAAAGATGTATGTGCTACTTTTATTTGGTAATTAATTTACAGAATTGTGCTTACCTCTCTATTTTCTCTCTCTTTGTTTTTGCAACAGCCGAATGTTATCATTCTCAATGTTCTTGATGAGTTTCTCAATGAGTAACCGCCTCTCTAGAGCTCCGTGCTTGGCGACATCAACTATCTTCGACTGATGCTCTTCTCCTCCAGTACTTTGACTGAACTCTGATCAATCACTGATGTTCTTGCCCGGCCTCTCAATCACTGCCCACTTCAGCTCATACTCATCAATGTTTTCCCTCTCCGAACCACCAAAAGAACTTCGAGACATTGAGCTGAATATTCGGAAAGATGATCTTAGGCTTCTCGCTCTCTCTACTAGCTCAATGCCTAGAGACTCTATCAAGTATTCTCGCTTGCATCTGTATGATCCATTCTTGATGTGAACAATGTTTTTGAGTTTAGGGGAAAAGGTGCATACTGCATAGAGAATTCTATATTGCTTTCTTCCAGTACATGAAGTGCCTTTGTAAGATTTGAGTTGTAGCATATGAAAAACTGATGTCTACTTCAAAATTTTAAATTGAGACATCATCTGCTGAATAAGGGAGAAGTTGTGACTGTGATCATCTTAGACATTGCTCATTTTCAGTAATGAAGCTGACCTGAACTCTCTATTTTCCATTAAGTAACGAAGCTCTTCATTTACTAGGATCTGATATATGTTCTGGTCTAGTATGATGAGAACACTTACATTCAGAACTTTAAATTTGCGAGCGAGATAATTTGTCCTGCAAAATTTATTTTCTGTATTTCCTATCAAATATTATCTGCAGGTGATGCTGTTTATTTTTGGGGTGTAAGGGCAACATGTGTGCGTTCTTGTAATTTGTGTAGCGGAAGATGTGGTACTGGCATCGATCCAATTCTAGGCTGTAGGCCTGGCTCCAGGGTAGCAGGAGAGAGGTAGAGGCCGGGTGCTCGGCTAGGATCTAGTAGCTCGGCTCGGATCTTCGAGGCTCGGCTCGGACTCTTGTACCTGTACACTGCCTAGAAACACCGGGAGAAGTCCCGGTGACAGGTCCTCTGACGATCTAGTCAGTCACTGAGAAAGCAACAGTAGCTAGGGTTCGGGTGGAGAAAAGTTTATTACCTCCTAAAGTGAGAAGGGGGAGCTGGTATTTATAGACAGGAGTAAACGGGTCTGAGATCCTAACGGCCCGGGTTGGACCCATTTACCCATGGGCCTGAACTGGTTAAAGCCCAACCTGATGCTAAGCCTGATGATCGCAGGAAAACGAAATCTGAGGAGATCTGAGGGTCCTGATTGCGCCACGCTATCTATTCCACATCACAAGTCCCCCACTCCTGCAGGGCTGTGCAAAACCAGTTGTGGAGGAGTAGTCCGGCTCTATGGAGAAGGGTGGAAAAGAGTTTTTTGGCAGGGTTTTTAGGGTCAGCGTCGAGTTGGGCCGAGTCCTTACAGCCGAGCATGAGGGGCTACTGCCGAGTGTCGACGACCAAGCCCTGGTGATTCCCCCAGGCATCAAAGCAAAGGGGGTCAACTCGGAGTGTCGAGATCATGGCGACTTTAGCTTGAGGAAGCTACCTCTATGCTCAAGATAAATGCCGAGCGTCGAGCTTAGGGGGTCAGTTCGGAGTGTCGAGCTCATTTAGACTTTAGCTTAAGGAAGCTACCCCTGTGCTCGAGATAACTGCCGAGCGTCGAGCTTAGGGGGTTGGTTCGGAGCATCGAGCCCATGGCGACTTTAGCTTGAGGAAGCTACCCCTGTACTCGAGATAACTGCCGAGCGTCGAGCTTAGGGGGTCGGTTAGGAGCGTCAAGCCCATGGAGACTTTAGCTTGAGGAAGCTAACCCTGTGCTCGAGATAACTGCTAAGCGTCGAGCTTAGGGGGTCGGTTAGGAGCGTCGAGCCCATGGAGACTTTAGCTTGAGGAAGCTAACCCTGTGTTCGAGATAACTGCTAAGCGTCGAGCTTAGGGGGTCGGTTCGGAGCGTCAAGTCCATGGCGACTTTAGCTTGAGGAAGCTACCCTTATGCTCGAGATAATTGCCGAGCGTCAAGCTTAGGGGATCGGTTCATGCTTGAGATAACTGTCGAGCGTCGAGCTTAGGGGGTCGGTTCAGAGCGTCGAGCCCATGACGAATTTAGTTTGAGGAAGCTACCCTTGTGCTCGAGATAACTGCCAAGTGTCGAGCTTAGGGGGTCGGTTCGGAGCGTCGAGCCCATGGCGACTTTAGCTTGAGGAAGCTACCCCTGTGCTTGAGATAACTACCGAGCGTCGAGCTTAGGTGGTTGGTTCGGAGCGTCGAGCTCAAGCAATTTGGCTTTAAGAAAGCTACCCCTGTGCTCGAGGTTACTGCCGAGCATCGAGGTCTAAGGGGTCAGTACAGAGCGTCGAGCTCAAGCGACTTAGCTTTGAGAAAGCTACCCCTGTGCTTGAGATCACTGCCGAACGTCGAGGTTCACGTGGTCGGCACAGAGTGTCGAGCTCAAGCAACTTAGCTTTAAGAAAGCTATCCCTGTGCTCGAGATCACTGCCGAGCGTCGAGGTCTAAGGGGTCGGCACAGAGTGTCAAGCTCAAGCGACTTAGCTTTGAGAAAGCTATCCCTATGCTCAAGATAACTACCGAGCATCCAGGTCTAGGGGGTCGGCACAGAGCATCGAGCTCAAGCAACTTAGCTTTGAGAAAGATACCCCTGTGCTCGAGATCACTACCGAGCATCGAGGTTTAGGGGGTCAGCACAGAGCGTCGAGCTCAAGCGATTTAGATTTGAGGAAGCTACTCCTGTGTAGACCTGGCAATCTTGATCCGTGACCCCTGGGTACCCGCGGGTGTACCCGTACGGGCCGGGTACGGGTAAGGAAAATTTTGAAAAAAAATGAGCGGTTACTTTTTTACCCGGCCCGTGAACCCGCGGGTCGGGTCGGTTATACCCACGGGTACCCGTGGGTACCCATGTATTTAAATAAATTAAATTAAATTAAATACTCATCAACTTGAGTTGTAATTTATTTGAGTGTGTTGAGTTTGAATTTTATTTGGTTTCATTGTTTTTAATGTAATTAATTTCAAGACTTTAGAAACTTGTCATATGGTTTCATTGTTTTGATTTTGCAATTGTATTTTTGATTATGTTTAAATTTTGTTTAGACTCAATTATGTCTGTATACTTTGAAAAATAATTGCTCTTTTTTTTCATGATTGGACAAATTATTGCTCTTTTGCCTTTGTTGATAAAATGATAAATTGAAATGCTAGTTGGATTTTGAATGTTGATACATATATTTATTTGAACAAGAAGCATAAAAAAATAACAAACAACAAGCTTATTAAATTATCGTTCTTGATTCCTGATTACATTTGTTGTTGTTTCAGTTATTCAATTTTATATTTTGAATTTTTTTAAAAAATGATAGCATGTTGCTAATGTTTTTAATCAATTATTCAATTAAAATAAATTTTTAATTTTTTTTAAAAAACCCCAAAACAAACTCAAAATAAACAATGAAATATTGACGGGTACCCATGGGTACTTGTGGGTACCCGCGGGCCGGGTCCGGGTTGGAAAAAAACTTTAAAAAAAGTTGCGGTTACTTTTCGACCCGGTCCGTTAGACCCGTGGGTCAAGCAACCCGTACCCATGGGTACCCGACCCGGCCCGTTTGCCAGGTCTACTCTTGTGCTCGTTGTTACTGCCGAGCGTCGAGGTCTACGGGGTCGGTACAGAGTGTCGAGCTCAAGCGACTTAGCTTTGAGAAAGCTACCCCTGTGCTAAAGATAACTGCCAAGCATCGAGGTCTAAGGGGTCGGCACAGAGCATCGAGCTCAAGCGACTTAGCTTTAAGAAAGCTACCCCTGTGCTCGAGATCACTGCCGAGCATCGAGGCTCAAGGGGTCGACACAGAACGTCGAGCTCAAGCGACTTAGCTTTGAGAAAGCTACCCATGTGCTCGAGATTACTATCGAGCGTCGAGGCTCAAAGGCTCGGCACAGAGCATCGAGCTCAATCGACTTAGCTTTGAAAAAGCTACCCCTGTGCTCGAGATCACTACCGAGCGTCGAGGCTTAAGGGGTCGGCACAGAGCGTCGAGATCAAACGACTTAGCTTTGAGAAAGCTACCCATGTGCTCGAGATTACTCTCGAGCATCGAGGCTTAGGGGGTCAGTACAGAGTGTTGAGCTCAAGCAACTTAGCTTTGAGAAAGCTACCCCTGTGCGACGTGTGTCTTGCTGACGTCATTTTCACGAAATTCTAGGATTCGTTTTTGCGAGAATCAAGGAGCCGTTCTTGCGAGAATCGAGGAGTCTCAAGTTCTCTATATATACACCCCAAGCCCTCTCCCTCATTTCTCACTTTCGCTCTCTCTCTCTAGATCCCAGAGCTTCTCTCTCTAGAAGTTTTCCGTCACCGTCGAAGAGCTTTTCGGCGATCTTTCGTGAGACTTCAATCAGGTTAGTATTTTTAATATGTCTAGGGCTCAGTCCAGCTCTTTATCCTCTATCCCCGGCAGTGGCACTCGCACGGGTCTGTCAGATTCTTCTTATTGGGAAAGAGATGAGAATGTCTATGTTTTGCAACCGCTTCGTACCCGCAAGCCCTTCGTGGTGGAAAGCAGCGATTCGGATGAGGAGAAGCATCTTGCCGAGGATGTCAGTAATGAGGACGAAGAGGTGCAATCTGCCGCATGAGCCAATTTCGAGGAGGGACTGGTCGAAGGAATGGATTCTTCCTCGAGGGCCTCCGTCCTCGAGCCCCTGGCTACGTCTTCGCCTGAAAAAGCTCCCAAGGTTTGGAAGAAGAGGATGAAGTGGACCATGCCCAGTAGCCCTAACGAGAAGATCCTCGGAGGTTGGAGGTCCCCTTTCTTCCGTAGCCCTTATCAATCAGGACGTTTCCGGATGACGTTGAGGACTTGGTCCGCTACGGTGTGCAGCCTTCCTCGCTAAAGATCAAGATGGAAAGTACTTCGACCATGTTAAAAAAGGATGACCTGCCGCTGATTCGCACGAGCTACTTCATCGAAAAGGAGTTTGAGATGGTGGTTCCCAATGCCGGCCTTCGTCCTACCGATCCTCTGGCTCCATGGTACTGCATCTTCCCCGTGGACGCATTTTCTTCTTGTTTGAGGCTGCCCATCCATTCGTTCATTCGGGAGGTACTGAATTGGACCTCGTTATGCCCGATGCAATATGGTCCTAACTCGTGGAAGCAGATTGTCAACTTTGTCTGTGAAAAAGTGCATGGGTTTACATAGAGAATTTGAAATGAAAACGGGAAAGAAATAGGGTCATTTACTTTATTCTTTTTCATACAAAAAGGGTGGCACGTAATGCCAATTACAAGAGGTCGGTTACTGTTACCGCTGATTTCGGTGTGGGGGAAAACAGATAGAATTTGTAAGTCCGAGAAAAACCTGAACAGTTGACTCAGCCTTCTTGCTCCGCCGCAACCTGCAAGGAAGTGCGAGACACCGGGGTTGATTCCGGCGACGCACCCTCCGACGCTCTTGTCAGTAATCAGAAAAAGATTAAGAAAGAGCTTAGGTGGTGAAGAAGTGATTAACCTGGTCTTGGTGGTAGAGGGGTTGTATTTATAGTCGCCTTTGGAACGGTTACGCTCAGCCTGTGCATGATTAGGTCCTCGGAAATCACGAGCATGTTGGACGGGGTCCAAGCGAAGAGGTCGATATTGCAGCGAACGCAATCAATAGACCTGGCTTCAGGTCGGGGGAAAGAGTGCCGCTCACACGGAACCACTTAGACCTGTCTTGTGCCTCGAATGAGACCTCCTCCAATTCATCCGCAGGCTCCGACTCTTTCTGCCTTCTTTCAGGTGGGAGCTCGACCGCATCAAGGGGGAACACCCCGCCTTCGACCGTGGTCATGTAGCACGACCGTGCAGACTCCTGATTCCCTCGGACAATGCCAACCCCGTGGTCAGTGGGGAATTTTAGCTTCAAGTGGTAGGCCGAGGGGACAGCCTGAAATGAGCAGAGGCTGGATTGGCCGAGGATGGCATTATATGCCGCCTTGACGTTGACCACTATGAAGTCCAATGATTCGGTTTGCGTAATGGGGGTTGTGCCGGCTATTACATCCAGCATCACGATCCCTTTGATTTGCACTGAGACGCTCAAGAATCCGTGCAGGGTGTACCCGGCTGGCTTTAGCTTGTCTCGGAGGAGTTTGAGGTTCTCAAATGCTTCTAAGAAGAGGATGTTGACTGAGCTTCCGTTGTCCACGAGAATTCGGCGGACTTCAAAATTTGCCATGATGAGACTGATGACGAGGGTGTCGCAGTGCGGGAGCCAGACTCCCTCTAGGTCTTCTCCGGAGAAGGAGACATGTTGTTGCTGAATCTGGGAGGGGGGGAAGGGGGGATGGTCTCGAACGGAGTTAATCTCTCGGACGAAGGCCTTATGGGACGTGTTGGATTCCTCTCCCATGGGTCCACCATGGACGCAGTGTAGGATGGCCTGCCCTCGGATTTCCTCGGGCTCGGGGTCCCGCTCGTGTCGCCGGTTGATCGTTCGAGGGGAAGGCGAAGGCCTCAGATTCCTCGTATCCCTCCAATCTCTTGGGTTATCTCGGGTGAACTCACTCAGGTACCCCCATTGGATGAGGGCCTTGATCTTGTCTTCGAGGGCCCGGCAGTTGTCTGTCTCGTGCCCATTATCTCGATGGAAGCGAAAGTAGAACCTCTGATCTCGCTTCTTGTTGTTGCTTGATCGGGGAAGGAGTCAAACGATGCCTTTATCCTCGATCTCCATCAGTATTGCCGACATGTTCCGTGTCAGCGGTGTATACCTCTCAAATTGGGGGACCGGAGGAGTTCTTTTGAGGTCGGTGGCCTCTTTCGTGACCTTCTTGACGGGCTCGACGTTGTCTGCCTTCCGCTTGCCCCCGGTAGTGGCTTCTTTGGTGCCCTCAGGGTTTAGGGTCTCCTGCCCGAATGTACTTCTCGACCCTTTGAGCAGGTTGGGGAAGTCGACAGTTGTTTTTTTGGCCAGGGAAGCCTTAAGCTGAGGGTGCCGAACGTTGTGTCGGAAATCTGCCAAAGCCACGCTCGCGAGGAGACAGACCTCGCCTCAGCGGTGAACCTCCACACGAATTCGTAGAGTGACTCCCCTTCATTCTGTCTGAGGTCCAGAAGGGACACGCTCGTCTTCTCGACCTTTCTGTTGGTCACGAAGTGGGCTAGGAAGTCTGATTCCAACTGGTCGAACGAAAAGACTGAGACGAGGGCGAGCTTCGAGAACCATTCCCGAGCCGGACCTCGCAGGGTGGCAGGAAAAGCGCGGCATAGGAGGGGATCCGAAGCGCTGTGAATCATCATGAGGGGTTTGAACCCCTCCATGTGATCAGCGGGATCACCCTCGCTGTTGTATGTCTCGAATTGGGGAGACCTGGAATTTCTAGGGATTTCGGCTTCCAAGATTTGAGTAGAAATGTGGGTCGGGTCGGCCGATAACCATGGCCGAACATCGGTCCGCCTCGCCGAGATGGGCGAGTTGGTTCTCCATCTCTCGGAGGCGTCGGAGGACGACATCTTCTTGTTCAAGCGGGCGGGTCGAGCAGTGGGATTCGCCGCCCCGGGCTTCTGGCTGAGGGATGGAGTTGTTGCGCGCCTCGGTCCTAGGATCGCCTCGGATTGCCTGGAGGACCTCGTCCCTAAAATTCTGAAACTCGGCCCTCGTAACTGAGGCTTGTCCCACCGGGTCACGTGATGGTTGAGGTCCTCGGGGCGAGCGGCTATGTCCCGGGTCCCATTCTGGGGTCGGTTGCCTGCCATGGTTCGGGACTGAGTTGAAAGCGGCCAATCCCTTGGTTCGACTGGCTTGCCGATTTTGGATGAAGCGCCGCAAGTCAGTGACGACTGAGCAAGAAGCGCCTGGTCCGGGTCCGGTTGTGCCATTGACCCTCGGTTGATTGGAGCCCTGAGTGTCCGCGTGGCTGTGATGGGGAGGAGGATCAGGACGACGCCCAAAGGTGATGGCCATCCTAGCTTTCGGAGCCTTGAAGGAGCTCGAACATAAGATGATGTCCCTAGCTGGGTTCGGACCGGCGTCAGTATCTAACAGGTTCCCACAGACGGCGCCAACCTGATGCTGTTTGTTTTTGGGGTGTGGGGGCAATAGGTGTGAGTTCTTGTAATTTGTGTAGCGAAAGATGTGGTACTGACGTCGATCCGATCCTAGGCTGTAGGGCCGGCTCGGGGGTAACAGGAGAGAGGTAGAGCCGGGTGCTCGGCTCGGATCTTCGAGGCTCGACTCGGACTCTTGTACCTGCACACTGCCTAGAAATACCGGGAGAAGTCCCGGCGACAGATCCTCCGACGATCTAGTTAGTTACTGAGAAAGCAACAGTAGCTAGGGTTCAGGTGGGGAAAAGTTTATTACCTCCTAAAGTGAGAAGGGGGCTGGTATTTATAGACATGGGTAAACGGGTCTGAGATCCTAACGGGCCGGGTTGGACCCGTTTATCTATGAGCCTGAACTGGTTGAAGCCCAATCTATTGCTAGACCGATGATCGCACAAAAGCGAGATCTGAGAAGATCTGAAGGTCCTTATTGCGCCACTCTATCTATTCCACATCACAGCAGGTATATTGGAACGGTTTTATGCCCATAAGTTGATTTCTGTTCATCTAGTACTTTGCTGGTG
Organism: Hemerocallis citrina; assembly: GCA_017893485.1. NCBI lineage: Eukaryota > Viridiplantae > Streptophyta > Magnoliopsida > Asparagales > Asphodelaceae > Hemerocallis > Hemerocallis citrina. The sequence goes on along the minus strand of CM030362.1, from coordinate 71,910,645 downwards.
ATGGAAAATGTTTCTGATTCGACATGTTGGGAAAAAAAAATTGTCATTTTTTTCCAGATATGCAGAATTAAGAGGGTTTTTTTTTCCCTTCCTTTTCTGTCTTATTTTGGGAGGGAGTAAAATCTTTTATTCGGGCGCATTTAATATTTCAGATTATCAAAAATTACATATTTCAGAGTCTTTGCTTTTTCTATACTCCCAAATATGTAAGGCTCTTGTAGACAGGGAATCAAGAATATAGCACCAACCAATGGCGAAAATTCCTTGTTCTGCTTACTGTTTAAGCTGATTTATATGCTCTAATCCTAAAAGGTTTAGCCAACAAGAATAAAACCTACATATAGCATGAAACTTAAATCAAACTTCAAAAACACACCATGGACTGCTATCTCACCAAATCCTTATCAACTTACAGTGCTTAGACAAAAGAAGGACTAGTTTTTAGTGACTTAGTGGGGAATTTTTTTCCCTTGTTCATATAAAGGGATTTTTTATATATAAAAAGACAAGGTAGAATATAGCCACCTTATTTCATTAACAAGTCGTTAACAAAATAACCCACTGGATTGGGCGAAGTACAATAAGTAGATAACAATACAGGAAATAAAGGCTAAATTTGAAGAAGAAAAAAAAGTGAACTATCTCCACTAAACTTTTTTTACGCAGAAAACCACACTCAAGTATGGTTGCAAAAAATCCCCCATGAAGTATATTTTCAAAAAACCACATCTAACTTTTCTGCTTGTATTAGATAACCCAATTCATCTTTACAAGTTGGTTCAAAAAATATCATGCAATTTTCTCATTATTGTAAAAACACCTCACTCAACTTTAGCAGAAAGCTAAGGCTATCGGAGTGGATTTTTTGCAACAATATTTGAGTGTGGTTTTCTGCGCAAAAAAATAGTTCAGTGAGATTTTCTGCATAAAGGGGATAGTTCAAGGGTTTTTTTCTTCCAAATTTAGCTGAAAATAAAATATGGTACCTCCAACTAACATAGGAGGGTGGGAACAAAAACAAACAAAGAGCATACAGAAAAGGAGTACATTATGAGACTTCCCTCCAACAAAGCATAGGAGGGTGGGATCTTTGTAATACCCTGATTTTCATTTATGAAAATTATCAAATTTTTTTGCACGTAGTGTGCACGTGTAATTTTTGTAGTGTGAAATCTTATAATTATTTTCATTATGCATGATGTGTGTGTGTGTGTGTGTGTGTGTGTGTGTGTGTGTGTGTGTGTGTGTGTGTGTGTGTGTATATATATATATATATATATATATATATATGTGTGTGTTCTCTAATTATTTTTATAAAGGCCCATTTTTCTTCAAATAAACATAAGCCTTTCTTTTTAGCCCAAATCTAATTTATTTTTGTAAAACTATTATTTGGCCCATTAATTAAAGCCCATGAGTTATTTCTCTTTTAATTACAACTTGTAATGTAGGATATTTTTATAAGATTATTTTTATAGAAAATATAATGTACAACTTTTTTAAATGGTGAACTAATGAATGCACGTGTATTGCACGTACACGTGCAAAAAGCACACTAGGAGGCCGATTTTGGATTGGAGGGAAAATGAAAAAGAAGAGTGGAGTTATGGGTGGTAGTTGTTTGATCATGGTTGGTTACTACAACTTCCCCTTGAATCCTAGCCTTTTATTTTTAACTCCTAGATTGATCCTAACCCTTCATTTGCTCCAAATTTTAGTATAAATATCCCCCCCCCCCCCTAGCCTAGTTATTTTTGTACTCTTCATTTTTCCAAAACCTATAGTAGAAAATACAAATTGTTAGTAGTATAGTAAGTGACATAAAAAGATTGAGAGTTGTGTGTGAGTGTGTTTGCACCAAGGGAAGGCAGGCATCATCATCAAGGAGCTCTCGGGTTGGCATCTTTTGAGGCTTGGTGGTGTACATCAAGGAGGAGGAGGAACGCTCTTTTGACAATGACTCTTGTGTTTAGGAGGTGTTGCAATTTTATTCTCTCCAAATAAGGTGGGTTATTTTCCATGTTTCTAATTAGATAGCATGCTAAGATTGAATTGAAATGATAATGCATGAAAAAGATTAATAATAGTGCATTTAAATGGGAAAAATGGCTTATTAGTTGATTGAAATGTTGCTAAATAGATTGTATGTTATTCCATCATCAAACTTAAGTTGTGTGTGAATTATTTATAGCTATGGAATGCTTGAAGTAAAATTCGTTATTAGCATCAAAATTAAATGCAAATGTTAGTAGATGAAAGTGTTGTCTTATGTGCTTGGATGAACCCTTTGTGATAATGTTTATAATGAATGACTTAAAATATATTTTTTGATTTGAAAGGGGAATATAAACAGGGAATTGATATAGAAAATATTAATGCTAAATTGTATAAGAAATATCGAAATGAGATGTGGTAGTAGAAGCGTACAATTTAAACTAATTGTATGAAAAATATGTGTTTAATTACTGGAAAAAATTATTTTTAAATTATTGGAGTATCAAATATTGTTTGAATAATTATTCTGGAGATTTACAGACAATTTAGAAAAAACAAAACTCAAATGAGAGCTTTTGAAACATTGAAATGTTCTATTGAACAGATAACTGATTTAATTAAAATATAAGCTGTATTCAAGACAACTTGAGCCTATAGCTCAAGTGGTCGGGAGGCTTCTAATGCTACAGTGTGTGTGGCTTGTGTTCCATGGATCGCTGGTTTGATACTGGATGACACCATTTTATTTTGTGTGCGTTTAAAAATTAAATCAAGTTCAGTCCGAGAGTATATAACTCTCCAATCCTTCTTTATATCGATGAGCACAAGTGGCCAAGTGGCTAGAGCGTGCGGTTGGGTTCTCTTTGGTCGCTGGTTCGAATCCTGGTCTCGGCTAGAATTTTACTTTGTGGAAAAAATGATTTTTTTGATGGTTTTTTGATGTCTAAAAATTAAGAAAAAAATACTATTATTATACTAAAATTATGTGTGACTTATGAAAAATAAATTGGGAGTTATTAGAATGAAATGAAGTATATTTTGGGAATAAAAGTGTAGTTGGAACTATGGTTCTACACTTGTATATTTTTGTGAAAGATGTGTTTTGCAAAAGAATTGAAATAAGTGCTAGAAAATAAAAATAACAAAGAAAGAAAGTATATATTGTGAAGTTGGTATGGATTATTCTTATTAAAGAATAGTGTGACACTAATGAGTTTGTGAATATTCATTTTGGCTATATATTTGGTGATATGATTTTAATGTGGAAATAAATGTTGTGAAATACACGATGTATAATTGAACTCCATGTATGGTTATTGACTCATGAATAATTTAGAAATCATGTGATTGGAAAAGAGAAATGTTATTGAGTATGACAACTCAAACATGTAAATTTGTAAATTGAAATTGAAAATTATGGTGTAGCAAAAACTCACACCGGCAAGTGAAAAGTGATGAATTATAATTATTGACATTGAAAAGACCAGTTTGGGTCATTGTGAAATGAAAGAAATAAGTCCGGTAGTAGTGAGAGGGCTAACTCTAAGAGATTGATTTTGTTCATGATTTCATTAGATTAAAAATTAGTACATAGTGAAGAGGTGATGAAAGTGAGAGAAAAACACAAGTATGAGGACCTCGAGTCTACGATGTGAGAGTGAGCCACAGAATGCATGCTTGATGCGTCAGGACATAGCGTGGGCACTACTCCGAAATTATCGGGATCTTGGCGACGCTTGTGGGATGTTTGGTGACAGCAAGAGGATCGTGTGCCATGAAGGAGACTGAATTACCACAGAATGCATGCTTGATGCGTCAGGACATGGCATGGGATTCCCCTCCAGGTTTTCTGTACATGAGCTTGTACTCATAGATCATCTAGGATACTTACCGTAGTTACGGTAGTAGATTAAGTCATGACGAGGGATTGAACCCTACAAGATGAAGAACGATTAAAAGGCTTGCCCTCGGACCTATGCAGTATGGGATGCATAGAATCCGAACAAGTGTGCATTAGTATCATTTAATATAAATAATTGCATTAAGGACTAAGTGCACAATCACAACACGACATCAATAGGGTATTCCCTTTTGTTTGATATGTGACAAGTTTGTGTTTATTAAATATGGAAAATCAGTTGTACTATTTCCGGCATAGAGATGATGGCCGTGTATAATGTTCGTCGGTTGAATAAACTGACGTACCCACAGTTTTGTATAAAGGGTAAATGACATGATAAAGATTAAAGAAGCACAGATGCTTAGAGATTATTCAAATGTTGATGTACATTTATTTAAATATTGTAAATTTGCTTCCGCTGTAAAATGTAAAGTATAAAGTTTTCATGTAACTCTAATGTAAAGTGAAAAGTTTTAAATTCCTTGTAAAATTGTACTAAATGAAGTGTAAAGATCCTGTGGAATCTCGAATTCAGTGTATTTTTGGAATTCGGGGCGTTACAGAGTGGTATCAGAGCCACGCTTCACACTAGTATAAATTTATAAGGAACGACACCCTAGAAGGGGACATTAGAGTGTGTGTTTGAGTCTAGAGATTTAAATGTAAGTTACTTACATTTGTGTTGTTCTATGATTTATGCTTCTTCCTCCCTATTTCTAAGATGGCTGATCACTTCGACCCTGCTGGAGATGACAATTGGCATATCATAGAGGAAGATTATTATCCTGGACAAGCAGATTCCGAGGAAGAGTACTACCCAGGGCAAGCTAACTCTGACGGAGAGGAATGGCCTGAGTCCCGAGAGATCACCCCACTTCCGGACTCATCTAATGACTCTTCTGACGAAGAAGAAGAACCATTTCCAAGTAGTCTTTTGATATCTCTTCAGAGGCAGGTAGAAACACTGCGGGAGAGAGTCGGATTATTGGAGGCTCAGTTGGCAACGCGCAAGGATGATTTTGCAGTTCTCAGTCATCGTGTATGGGAACTCGAGAAGAGGAAGAATATGACCGATGTGCTGAAGGAAGAAGTTGATGAACTACAGGGAGAACTTCGTGAAGCCAAGAGGAACCGTAGGAGTTAGACTATTTTAGCTTCTACTGTTTTCATTCTGATGTCAAGAAATGTTTTCAATTCGAATGTATAAAGTTTGAAATTCAATGAAATGCAAAGTTGATTTAAAATTCATGTCTTATTCTTCGAATTTAATGGATCTTTTGCATCAGAATATGGCTAGAAGAGGAACTAGAAATGGTGAAGGTCTGGACTTGGAAACGGAACTTGCGAGGGTCTATCAGATATTCAATATCGTGGCCATGAATCAGAACCAAGAAAGGGTACCTGCGAATCCGGTGCCCGAAGCAATCAAACTCGTGGAATCGTTCAAGCGAATGAAACCACCGGTGTTTAAAGGGAAGTCAGACCTTGACGTGGCTGACAACTGGATCAGGCAGGTAGAGACTATATTCGAAGTCTTGGAGACCCATGAAGGCAGCAAGGTGAAGTTGGCGACTCTGCAACTTGAGAAGGATGCGGCTGTGTGGTGGCAGTCGATGAAGCGGACAATGAGAGGTATTGTTCTTGGCTGGGAGGAATTTTTGGAGGAATTCCGCAGTCATTACTTTCCTTCAGACGTCCAGGAGAAGAAGGCTATGGAGTTTCTATCACTGCAACAATGTGGCATGTCAGTTAGAGAGTATGAGACCAAATTTACTCAGCTCTCTAGGTATGCTCCTGAATTAGTGATGGATGAGGCGAAGAAGGCTCATAAGTTCGAGCATGGATTGAGGCCGAGCTTGAGGTCCCGGATGATACCTCTTGGTATCAGAAGATTCGACAAGTTGGTCAAGCGCGCGGCAGCCACGGAAGCAGACATGGAGCAGTTTCATGTTGTTCAGAATCGGAGGAACAACTGGCAGTCAGGAAAGATGCCTGCAAATTCTGGGAATTTCAAAGGACAACCATCTGCACAAAGGTTCAAACCGACAGGGGCGAATGCTATTAATGTGGTTGGAGGACCTGGGAACAATGTGGTGAGACCTCCTGCGATAAATTGCTTCAACTGTGGTGAGACAGGACATTACCAATCTCAATGCCCCAAGCCACGGAATGGTAATTGCAATGTACCAATGCAGCAGACTGGGAAGCGACCGTACCAACAAGGGTGAGTATTTGCCTTGACCGAAGCTGATGCCGATGAGGTGGATCATGTCATCACTGGTACGAGGGCGGATGTTTAGAGGTTCATGTTGTTTCTTTTTCCCGTTTATTTAGTGAACTGTTACGTAATGAGTGTGTATTATGTAACAGGAGAACTTTATTTAAATGGAATGAAAGCTGTTGTTTTGTTCGATACTGGATCCTCTCATACTTTGTGTCGCCTAAATTTGCTAAAGTGTTAGGAGTTGAACCGGAGATTTTTCCAGGCAAGATCTTAGCAGTAGCTACTCCATCAGGGGAAACTTTAACCACTGATCGGTACTATGCGGATTGCGAGATTGTGATTGGGGACAGAATCTTCGGGATTGATCTAATCGAGCTGACTATCTTGGGAGTCGATGTGTAATGCCCCGATTTTCATTTAATGAAAATGATTTTTTATTTTGCACGTAGTGTGCACGTGCAATATTTTTGGTAATTATTTTCATTATGATGAGTATAGATATGTTTAAATATGTGCTCTTTAATTATTTTTATATAAAGCCCTTTTTTCAAATAGACAAAAGCCTTTCTTTTAAAAGCCCAAATCTAATTTATTTATTATCTTTTTTAATTATTATTTTGGCCCATAAACTAAAGCCCATGAGCTATTTTTATTTTAAATACAACTTGTAATGTAAAACACATTTTAAAGATTATTTTTATGTAAAATATAATTTACAATTTTTAAATGGTGACAAGTTGCATGCACGTGCATTGCACGTACACGTGCAAAGGCACACATGTGAGGCCGGTTTTGACATTGGAGGGAAAAGAAAGTTCAAGTGGAGTCATGGATGGTGGTTACTTGATCATGGTTGGTTATTGTAACTCCTCCTTGAATCCTAGTCTTTTAATCCTAACTCCTACTTCAATCCTAGCCTTCCATTTTCCTAAATTTTTAGTATAAATATCCCCCCCTAGCCCAGTTATTCTTGTGCTGATTATTCCTCCAAACCTATAGTTTAAAATACATTGATAGTAGTTTAGTAAGTGAGTTAAAAGATTGAGAGATTGTGTCATTGTGTGAGAGTTTGTGCTTGCATCAACAAGAGGAAGGCCAGCATCAAGAGGAGGCTCGGGTTGGCATTCTTGGAGCTCGTGTGCGCATCGACGGGGAGGAGGACCGCTCTCGTGGCAAGGACATTTGTTTAGGAGGTGTTCCTATTTGTACTTCTCTCCAATCAAGGTGGGTAATTTTCCATATTTCTAACTAGGAAGCATGCTAGAATTAAATTAAATTGATGATGCATGAAAAAGATTAATAAGAGTACACTTTAATTGGAAAATTGGCCTATTAGTTGATTGAAATGTTGATTTATAACTTGTATGTGATGCCATCCTTAAACTTAAGTTGTGTGTAAATAAATTATAGTTATGATTTGCTTGAGGAAAAATTCATTAGTAACATCAAGAACTATATGCAAAAGTTAGTAGATTGACAATGTTGCTTTATGTGGTTAAATGGACTCTTGTGATAATGTTGTAATAGATGACTTAAACTATAATTTGGGGGTTTGTGAAATGATTTAAAAACAGAGAATTGATTGTTAATAAGAGATTAGTGATGTTAAAAATTGATAAGAAATGTCGAAAAAGAAGCACATTAGTAGTAGCTTGTAAATTCGAATTAATTGTATGATAATTATGTGTTAATTATTGAAAAAAAATTATTTTTAATATACTGGGGTATAATTTATGATGGGAATAGCCAATCTGGAAATTTACAGTAAGTTTAATAAAAGAAAATTCAAATGAAAGCATTTTGAACATCGAAATGTTCAAGTAGACTTCGAGTTGTATGAGTGTTCTAAAAAGAGGCCTAGGTGGCCGCCTAGGCTGTGCCTAGGCGCTAGGCGGCCCTCCAACGCCTCGCCTAGGGGCTAGGCGTTTAAGAAAATCGGTTAATAGTTCTAGGCGGTTAAAAATGGATTTAGCCGGCGCGTAATCGGTGTAAGTGGGTCTAGGCGGCCGCCTAGACCCGCATAGGACTTAATTATTATAAAAAAAGGACCCGACTTATTCCAACCCGACCCGCTCTAATACACTCAAACCCCTAAAACTTCTCTTTCTCCTCTAAATCCCCGTAAAAAAAACCTCAAATCAATTCTATTATCTAAATCCCTAATTCATCTTCTCTAAAACCCCCAAATCACCTCCTCCGCCTCCCTCCTCGTAGTCGGAGGCTCGCAGCTCGCAGTTCACTGCAATTTTGATCTCCTCTGCCTCCCTCCTCGCAGTTGTTGCTCGCAGTCGTCAACACAACCTCCTCCGCCTCTCTCCTCGCAGTCGCAGCTCTCACTCACTTTGTCACTCAGTCGTCAAAACCTCTTCCTCCACCTCCCTCCTTGCAGTCGCAGCTCGCTTCATCTTCAACCGACATCAACACAACCTCTCTCTCTTCTCTTCAGCTTCAAAGTCAAGTCATCAACACAACCACATACTGCCTCCCGCCTTGCTTCACCTCCGACGTTAACACTGCGTCCTCCTCTTCTCTCTCAAACTTCTCCCAACACAATCCTCCCCCATCCCCCGAGTCAAGCCTCCCACTTTCCCACACTGTTTGCTCCTTGGACTAGAACAGCCGAACAGGTAATCTTCACTACTGATCTTCGTCATATATTAATACTAGTCTAATAGATGAGTATAGGACTATACAAAAAAAAGAAAAAGACTAATAATAATAAACCGATTCGATTTTGTAAAGCTCATCCTGCAATTGCAAGGAGAAATATCAAGAGTAAGAATTGGTAACAACAAAACAAAACAAAATGATAAAATATATAAATAAAATATATACATAAATCAATAAATATATAATATATAAATTAAACTGTCTGGCGCCTAGCCGCTTAAGCTCCGCTTACAAGGCCTAGGCGCTAGGCACCCATCGGCCGCCCGACTACCGCCTAGCGACTTTTAGAACATTACTTGTATCTATGACAACCCGAGCCTATAGCTCGAGTGGTCGGGATGCTCTTGATCGCTACAGTGTTGTGCGAGCTTCTCAGAGGTTGGGGGTTCGAATCTTGTTAGCACCATATATTGTTTTGTACATTTAAAAATTAAATGAACTGCAGCCGAGAACACTTAATGCTCTCAGCGCCCTTCTATACCGCTGGTGCAAGTGGCCTAGTGGCCTGTGCCTGTGGCTTGTTTCTCTCTAGTTGTGGGTTCAAATACTGGGCTCGGCCAGTATTTAATTTGTGGGAAAAACATTTTTTTTGGGATTTTTGATGATCGAAAAATTATAAAAAAAATATGATTATTATTCTAAAATTATGTGGGACTTGTGAAAAATAATTTGAGAATTATTTACATGAAATGGAGTATGTTTTGAGAATAAATGTATGATTAGAACTATGGTTCTACATTTATATTTTTGTGGAGGTTATAATTTGCAAAAAGAACTTGAAATAAAATGTTAGAAAAGAAGTGTAATAAAGATAGAAATTATATGTAGTGATGTGATGTGAATTATTCTCATTGGGGAATAGTGTGAAAATTATGAAATGTGAATATTCATTTAGTGATGTGATTTTAAATTGATATTTGATGAAATACATAAGGAATAATTGAATTTCATGTATAGCTATGGACTCATGAATAAATTAGAAATCATGTTATTGAAAAAGAAAATCTGTTATGATTATGAAGATGAACTTATGAGCTGGAAACGCTCAATTTTGGAAATTGTGAATTAGAATTGAAACAAAAGAGTAGCTAAGTCTTCCCCGGCAATTGGAAAGAAATGAAATGAAATTTGAAATGAAAGACCAAGGTTGGTCATGTTTGAATGAATGAATAAGTCCGGTTTAGTGGAGAGGTTAACTCTAGAGCTTTGATTTTGTTCATGATTCTAATAAAAACTAAGAATTAGTACATAGTGGAGATGTGATGAAAGTGAGAGAAAAACACAAGTATGAGAGCTAGAGTTTACGGTGTGGGTGTGAGCCACAGAATGCATGCTTGATGAGTCAAGACATGGCATGGGCACTACTCAGTAATGATCGAACTTTAGCAACGCTTGTGGGATGTTTGGTGACTGCAAGAGGATCGTGTGCCATGAAGGAGGCTGAATTGCCACAGGATACATACTTGATGAGTCAAGACATGGCGTGAGATTCCCCTCCAGGTTTTCTGTACATGAGCTTGTACTCATAGATCATCTAGGATACTTACCATAGTTACAGAAGTAGATTAAGTCATGACGAGGGATTGAACCCTACAAAGATGAAGAACGAATAAGAGGCTTGCCCTCAGACCTATGTAGTATGGGATGCATAGAATCCGAACAAGTGTGCATTAGTGTCATGTAATATAAATAACTGCATTAAGGACTAAGTGCACAATCACAACACGACATCATTAGACTATTCTCTTTAGTTTGATATGTGACAAGTTTGTGTTTGTTAAATATGAAAAATGAGTTATACTATTTCCGGCATAGAGAGGATGACCGTGTATAATGTTCGTCGGTTGAATAAACTGACGTACCCATAGTTTTGTGTGCAGGACAAATGACATGGTAAAGATTAAAGAGGAACCGATGCTTAAAGATTATTCAATGTTGTTGTACATTTATTTAAATGTTGTAAATTTACTTCCGCTGTGCAATGTAAAGTGTAATATTTTTCATGTAACTCTGATGTAAAGTGAAAAGTTCAAATTTCCTCATAAAATTGTACTAAATGAAGTGTAAAGATCCTGTGGAATCTCGAATTCAGTGTATTTTGGAATTCGGGGTGTTACACGATGTTATCATTGGCATTAATTGGATGTCGGTGTACAGTGCAAGCATCGAGTGCAAGACCAAGACAGTAACAGTGAAGGCTCTAGGTGGACCTGAAGTCACTTTCCAAGGGAAGAAGAAGTGTTCTAAGCTGGTGGCAGCTATCCGCAAGGAAGAGATTCCTGTGGAAGTGCAAAGGATTCCTGTGGTTCGGGACTATCCGACTGTGTTCTTGAATGATTTTTCTGGGTTACCCCCGCAACGTGATGTAGAGTTCAGCATCACCCTTCAACCAGGAAGTGCACCCATTTCTAAGGCACCGTATAGGATGGCTCCAGTGGAACAGGATGAGGTAAAACGGCAGATTGAGGAACTGTTGGAGAAAGGCTTTATTCAACCTAGTGCGTCACCTTGGGGAGCACCAGTGCTTTTGCTAAAGAAGAAGGATGGATTGATGAGAATGTGCATCGATTACCGAGAGCTGAATAAGGTCACTGTTCAGAATAAGTATCCTATTCTCCGAATTGATGACTTGTTCGATCGTCTACAATGAGCAGCTGTTTTCTCTAAAATAGATCTTCGATCAGGATATCACCAAGTTCGAGTGAAAGCTGAAGATGTACACAAAACTGCATTTAGAACTCGACATGGGCATTACGAATTCTTAGTTATGCCATTTGGAGTGACGAATGCACCCGCAATCTTCATGGATTTGATGAACAGAGTTCTAAGGCTGTTCATTGATTTTTTCGTCATTGTGTTTATCGACGATATCCTCGTGTACTCCAAGTCAGAAGAGGAGCACACCGAGCATCTGGCAGCAGCTTTGAAGAAGCTGGAAGAGCAGGAGTTGTATGCCAAGCTATCCAAGTGTGATTTCTGGAAATTTGAAGTGGCATTCCTAGGTCACATCCTTTCTAAGGAGGGAGTGGCAACTGACCCTCAAAAGATAGAGGTAGTGAGAGATTGGGCTAGGCCTACTACAGTGAAGGAAGTCAGAAGTTTTCTTGGATTAACTGGATACTACAGGAGATTCATTCAAGATTATGCTCAGTTAGCTGTGCCGCTTACTAGTTTGACCAAGAAGAATGTGAACTTCAAGTGGACTGAGCAATGTGAGGCGAGCTTTCAGGAGTTGAAAGGGAAACTGACTACTGCACCTATTTTGGCTTTGCCTAGAGCAGGTGTTGAGTATGATGTTTACAGCGATGTTTCACATCGTGGGCTTGGTTGTGTCTTAATGCAAGAAGGAAGAGTAATCGCTTATGGGTCTAGGCAACTAAGACCGCATGAGAAGAATTATCCGACTCATGATCTGGAGTTGGCTGTGATTATCTTTGCCCTGAAGCAATGGAGACACTACGTGTACGGTGAGAAATTGAACATGTACACGGACCACAAGAGTTTGAAGTACATATATCAGCAGAAGGATCTGAATTTGAGGCAGCGAAGATGGTTGGAAGTACTTGAGGACATGTGACCTGAGATCAAATATCATCCTGGAAAAGCTAATGTTGTTGCTGATGCACTTAGTCGCAAGAGCAGTTTATCCAGTTTGATTACAACTCAGAAGCATCTGATGGAGGAATTGGATAGAGCAGGTATTGAAGTTGTCTTACAAGGATTGGGAGCATTTTTAGCTCAGTTGAGGTTTCAGCCTACTTTGAATGGAAGGATCATTGCAAGTCAAGAGGTTGATGCTGATATCTTGGAGATGAAAGAGCAGGTTGGTGCTGGCAGGTTGCCCGGATTTCAAATCAGGGATGGAGTGCTGTGGTTCGGAGATAGACTATGTGTTCCAAATTAGGCGGACCTGAAAGAGAGTATTCTTCAGGAGGCGCATGCTACTCTTTTGTCGGTACATCCTGGAAGTACTAAGATGTACAAAGACATCAAACAGCATTTCTGGTGGTCAGGTTTGAAGCGGGATGTGACTGAATTTGTGGCGAAGTGTGAGGTTTGTCAGCAAGTCAAAGCCGAGAATCAGAGACCCGGAGGTCTATTACAGCCGTTACCTATTCCGGAATGGAAGTGGGATAACATCAGTATGGATTTCATTACGGGATTGCCCAAGAGTACTAAAGGCAATGATGTGATTTGGGTTATAGTCGATCGACTAACCAAGTCCGCTCACTTCTTGGCGATGAAACTCACTGCTTCGATGGACAAATTAGCTGAGTTGTATGTTGGCGAGATCGTCAGGCTTCATGGTGTTCCGTCAACTATTGTGTCTGATCGAGATGCGCGGTTTACTCCGCATTTCTGGAGGAGTCTTCAGATAGCTTTGGGTACCAAGACGGATTTCAGCACTGCTTTTCATCTGCAAACTGATGGGCAGACCGAGAAAGTCAACCGTATTCTTGAGGATATGCTTCGGTGTTGTATACTAGACTTTGGAGACAGTTGGGAAAGACATTTATCCTTGGTAGAGTTTGCCTACAACAATAATTTTCAGACTAGCATCTGGATGGCGCCGTACGAAGCTCTGTATGGCACGAAGTGCAGGATACCTGTTGGTTGGTTTGAAGTTGGGGAGCGTCAATTGTTTGGGCCTGAGCTTGTGCAGCAAACCTCTGAAAAGATTGATCTGATCAGGAAAAGGTTGGCAGAAGCTCAGAGCAGGCAGAAAAGCTATGCAGACAACCGGAGAAGGGACCTTGAGTTTGAGGTAGGTGACTTCGTCTTTCTGAAAGTATCGCCCAGTAAAGGTGTGATTCGATTTGGCAAAGGTGGAAAGTTAGCCCCGAGGTTTATAGGCCCGTACAAGATATTGAAAAGGATCGAAAAAACTGCTTACCGGCTTGAATTACCGGAAGAGTTATCTCAGGTGTACAATGTCTTTCATGTGTCTATGCTGAGAGGTTATATTCCAGATCCGAGTTATCATTTGCCTGAAGTGCCGGAAGGTTTGCATTTGGATCTCAACTACATCGAGTCTCCTGTCGAGATTGTTGATCGTCGAGAGAAAGTCGTGAGGAATAAGACGATACCTATGGTCAAGGTAGTCTGGAGAAACCATCTGGTTGAAGAGGCTACTTGGAAGTCTGAGGAGAGAATGTTGAAGGATTATCCCGAGCTTTTTGCTTGATTTGTATTTTGTATTTTCTTGTGCTTGTTGGGAGTGTTTTGTTCTTGCTCTTGGCTGTAGTTCTGGGGACGGAACTATTCTAAGGAGGGAGTGTTGTAATACCCTGATTTTTATTTATGAAAATTATTAAAAAATATTTGCACGTAGTGTGCACGTGCAATTTTTGTAGTGTGAAATCTTATAATTATTTTCATTATGGATGATGTGTGTATATATATATATATATGTATATGTGTTCTCTAATTATTTTCATAAAGGCCCATTTTTCTTCAAATAAACATAAGTCTTTCTTTTTAGCCCAATTCTAATTTATTTTTGTAAAACTATTATTTGGCCCATTAATTAAAGCCCATGAGTTATTTCTCTTTTAATTACAACTTGTAATGTAGGATATTTTTATAAGATTATTTTTATAGAAAATATAATGTACAACTTTTTTAAATGGAGAACTATTGAATGCACGTGCATTGCACGTACACGTGCAAAAAGCACACTAGGAGGCCGGTTTTGGATTGGAGGGAAAATGAAAAAAAAGAGTGGAGTTATGGGTGGTAGTTGTTTGATCATGGTTGGTTACTACAACTTTCCCTTGAATCCTAGCCTTTTATTTTTAATTCCTAGATTGATCCTAACCCTTTATTTGCTCCAAATTTTAGTATAAATACCCCCCCCCCCCTAGCGTAGTTATTTTTGTACTCTTCATTTCTCCAAAACCTATAGTAGAAAATACAAATTGTTAGTAGTATAGTAAGTGAGATAAAAAGATTGAGAGTTGTGTGTGAGTGTGTTTGCACCAAGGGAAGGCCGACATCATCATCAAGGAGCTCTCGGGTTGGCATCTTTTGAGGCTCGGTGGTGCACATCAAGGAGGAGGAGGAACGCTCTTTTGACAATGACTCTTGTGTTTAGGAGGTGTTGCAATTTTATTCTCTCCAAATAAGGTGGGTTATTTTCCATGTTTCTAATTAGATAGCATGCTAAGATTGAATTGAAATGATAATGCATGAAAAAGATTAATAAGAGTGCATTTAAATGGAAAAAATGGCTTATTAGTTGATTGAAATGTTGCTAAATAGATTGTATGTTATTCCATCATCAAACTTAAGTTGTGTGTGAATTATTTATAGTTATGGAATGCTTGAAGTAAAATTCGTTATTAGCATCAAAATTAAATGCAAATGTTAGTAGATGAAAGTGTTGTCTTATGTGCTTGGATGAACCCTTTGTGATAATGTTTATAATGAATGACTTAAAATACATTTTTGGATTTGAAAGGGGAATATAAATAGGGAATTGATATAGAAAATATTAATGCTAAATTGTATAAGAAATATCGAAATGAGATGTGGTAGTAGAAGCGTACAATTTAAACTAATTGTATGAAAAATATGTGTTTAATTACTGGAAAAATTATTTTTAAATTACTGGAGTATCAAATATTGTTTGAATAATTATTCTGGAGATTTACAGAAAATTTAGAAAAAACAAAACTCAAATGAGAGCTTTTGAAACATCGAAATGTTCTATTGAACAGAGAACTGATTTAATTAAAATATAAGTTGTATTCAAGACAACTGGAGCCTATAGCTCAAGTGGTCGGGAGGCTTCTAATGCTATAGTGTGTGCGGCTTGTGTCCCACGGATCGCTGGTTTGATACTGGATGACACCATTTTATTTTGTGTGCGTTTAAAAATTAAATCAAGTTTAGTCCGAGAGTATATAACTCTCCAATCCTTCTTTATACCGATGAGCACAAGTGGCCAAGTGGCTAGAGCGTGTGGTTGGGTTCTCTTTGGTCGCTGGTTCAAATCCTGGTCTCAGCCAGAATTTTACTTAGTGGAAAAAATAATTTTTTTGATGGGTTTTTGATGTCTGAAAATTATGAAAAAAATACTATTATTATACTAAAATTATGTGCGACTTATGAAAAATAAATTGGAAGTTATTAGAATAAAATGAAGTATATTTTGGGAATAAAAGTGTAGTTGGAACTATGGTTCTACACTTGTATATTTTTGTGAAAGATGTCATTTTCTTGATGGGTTTTTGATGTCTGAAAATTATGAAAAAAATACTATTATTATACTAAACTTATGTGTGACTTATGAAAAATAAATTGGAAGTTATTAGAATGAAATGAAGTATATTTTGGGAATAAAAGTGTAGTTGGAACTATGGTTCTACACTTGTATATTTTTGTGAAAGATGTGTTTTGCAAAAGAATTGAAATAAGTGCTAGAAAAGAAAAATAACAAAGAAAGAAAGTATATATTGTGAAGTTGGTATTGATTATTCTTATTAAAGAATAGTGTGACACTAATGAGTTTGTGAATATTCATTTTGGCTATATATTTGGTGATATGATTTTAATGTGGAAATAATTGTTGTGAAATACACGATGTATAATTGAACTCCATGTATGGTTATTGACTCATGAATAATTTAGAAATCATATGATTGGAAAAGAGAAATGTTATTGAGTATGACAACTCAAACATGTGAATTTGTGAATTGGAATTGGAAATTAGGGTGTAGCCAAAACTCACACCGGCAAGTGAAAAGTGATGAATTATGATTATTGACATTAAAAAGACCAGTTTGGGTCATTGTGAAATGAAAAAAATAAGACCGGTAGTAGTGAGAGGGCTAACTCTAAGAGATTGATTTTGTTCATGATTTCATTAAATTAAGAATTAGTGCATAGTGAAGAGGTGATGAAAGTGAGAGAAAAACACAAGTATGAGGACCTCGAGTCTACGATGTGAGAGTGAGCCACAGAATGCATGCTTGATGCGTCAGGACATGGCGTGGGCACTACTTCGGAATTATCGAGATCTTGGCGACGCTTGTGGGATGTTTGGTGACTGCAAGAGGATCGTGTGCCATGAAGGAGGCTGAATTGCCACAGAATGCATGCTTGATGCGTCAGGACTTGGCGTGGGATTTCCCTCCAGGTTTTCTGTACATGAGCTTCTACTCATAGATCATCTAGGATACTTACCGTAGTTATAGTAGTAGATTAAATCATGACGAGTATTTAAACCTTCCAAGATGAAGAACGATTAAGAGGCTTGCCTCGGACCTATGTAGTATGGGATGCATAGAATCCGAACAAGTGTGCATTAGTGTCATATAATATAAATAATTGCATTAAGGACTAAGTGTACAATCACAACACGACATCAATAGGGTATTCCCTTTAGTTTGATATGTGACAAGTCTGTGTTTGTTAAATATGGAAAATCAGTTGTACTATTTCCGGCATAGAGAGGATGGCCGTGTATAATATTCGTTGGTTGAATAAACTGACATACCCACAGTTTTGTATGCAGGGTAAATGACATGATAAAGATTAAAGAAGCACAGATGCTTAGAGATTATTCAAATGTTGATGTACATTTCTTTAAATGTTGTAAATTTGCTTCCACTGTAAAATGTAAAGTGTAAAGTTTTCATGTAACTCTAATGTAAAGTGAAAAGTTTTAAATTCCTTATAAAATTGTACGAAAGAAGTGTAAAGATCCTGTGGAATCTCGAATTCAGTGTATTTTTGGAATTTGGGGCGTTACATCTTCCGATCATGGACATGTGTCGCTCACTCCAGAGTCGGCCCAAACTCTACCTCCTCATCGTCGTGCTCCTCCACATTGAAGGTTCGGGCGATCCTACCTCTCGGTCCCGAAGCAGCTGTAGAAGCCCAAAAGGAGATGAGATGCATAATATGAGTTAAAATTTCAAAAATATTATTACAAGTTCCACGAAAGTAAAAGTTATTTCAAGCCAAAGAACCTAGGTCGTGACGAAAATAGCGATGTACCAAACTTCCTTCATTTCTCGCCTCTCGGCGAGGAACTTCGAACCAATTCACAGGTCCTCGTAAATAATGGGAAATGATGTAGTCTCTAGAGCCCTAAGAACCTCAATTAGAACCGACTTGCTTCTATGGCACTTAAGAAAGAGGTGTTCTTAGGTTTCCGTGTGTAAGTTACAAAACCCACAAGAGGCTACTATGTTAGGCTGACATTTTGCAATATTTTCTCCAGTCAAGATGGCATCGTTAAGGACCACCCATAGGAACACCTTAACTTTCAGGGTGCTTTGGCCCTTCAAATCACAGTAGACCACTTTGGTATATGCCCTCAAAAATGTAAACGATTATACAAAGACCGCATCGTGAATTCCCCGTGCTTTTCTAGTCCCCAAGCATTCCGATTTGGGCCATTAGAGCATGTAACCTCAGCTTGGCAAATGTGGAATTGTAATTCCTCCAACCTTGTTAGTTATGCCTGATTCAGTCACTGCTTGAACAGGGGCTTCCATATACCCCCGTTTCTATGATTTAGCCACCGTGACGTGTGGTTGTAATGATTGGTCGTAAAGATCTGGGAACAACTCTTTAAGCGAGTGAGCACCGCACCACCTGTCCCACTAGAATTTAGTCATATGACCATTACCAATAAACGACGTCACGCGGCTATGAAATGGGTCAAAAGCTTTAGCGATCTCTTTCCAGAACCATGAGACTCTGGGCCCAACCCCGAAGCCTAGTTGACGCGTCCCTTTCCCGTGCAGGTATGACTGAACAAATTCTTGTCAACCTTCGCCATTATGATGAAACACTTTCCACCACTATTTACTGGGAAGGGCCAAATTCATGTCTCTCGGGCCAATAATACCCAAACCGCCATGGGCTTTCTTCATGTAAGCTTTATCCCACCTGACAAGATGGTACCCTCCCCTGTCGGCATCAACCCCTTTCCACAAAAGTGCCTTCAAATCCGATCAATCATGTTGATAACCCATCTTGGCATTTCAGAAAATGACATATAGTAGGTTGGTAAGTTGGATAAAACCAAATTGATGAGGGTAATCCATCCCCCAGGGGAGAGGGATTTACCTTTCCATCCGGCCAACCTATTTTCGAACCGGTCAATGATGGGGAACCAGTCTGCTTTCTTAAGCTTGCCTGGTCTAACCAGTAAGCCTAGGTATTTGATTGGGAAACTATCCACCTGGCAATTAAGGATAGAAGCGCGTAACCCAGCCTCCTCGCTGGTCATGGCAATGGATATGAG
Organism: Hemerocallis citrina; assembly: GCA_017893485.1. Classification (NCBI taxonomy): domain Eukaryota; kingdom Viridiplantae; phylum Streptophyta; class Magnoliopsida; order Asparagales; family Asphodelaceae; genus Hemerocallis; species Hemerocallis citrina. The sequence continues at coordinate 71,891,595 of CM030362.1, read as the reverse complement.
TGCACTTTTATGAAAGTTAACCTTCAGTCCCGACCATGCCTCAAAACTGTAAAGAACACCTTTGAAACAGATTCCCCCATGTCCCCATTACCAAATAGCAGAGTATCATCTGTATATTGTAGAATGGTGCACACTGGGCGGTTCCTGACGCTTGCCACATGTCTAATCCACCCCGCTAGCCTGCAATTGTCCAACATGACTTTTGATGCATCCGCCACAGTAGTAAATAAGAGAGGGAACATGGATCCTCTTGTCGCAGCCCACATTTACGGTTGCCCTGCACTACCATTAACAACAATGACCATTTTGCTAGTAAAAAGGTAGAGTTTGATCCAACTGATCCACCTAACTTCGAAGCAGCGGCCTTTACAGGCCTCCAGTAAACAATCCCAATCCATCGAATCGCACGCTTTCTCGAAATCCCGCTTCAGTAAATAACTCCTATTTTTAGAGATATGGCACTGATGGATGGTTTCTTCTGTCGTAGCCACGCAATCTAGAATACATCGGCCTTTAATGAAACCAGACTATTCCCTACTGATCATTTTCCTTTCCAAGACAATTGACGAGGATCTTGGTAACAATCTTAACCAAACAGTTAAGGAAACTGATCGGGTGAAAGTCACTCATGTGCGATGCTGCTTCTTTTTTGGGGATAAGGACGACTTCTACATAGTTAAGCCTACCCAATCATGGCCATTAAGTCATCCTTAATTTCTTCCCAGAAAGTTTGGTAGAACATGATCAAAAATTCATCTGGACCCGGAGCTTTCTCTCTCCCAATCTGAGAGATCACCTCCTTGACTTCCTCTTTTGTGAATGGAACTTCAATTTCCTGCAACAATGGTCCCACGTCTTTAAAGTTATCCTACCATAATTTCGTTGTAAGAAGAACACGGAAATCCACTTTACGACCCATTAAGCTTTTATATTAGGCCTGGAAGGTCCTTTTCACTTCCTCCCCGTCCTGAGTCACTCCATTCTCAATGTGAACAGCATGAATCAGGTTGAACCTACGACGAGCACTAGCGACTCTATGGAAAAAGGTAGTGTTTGCATCTCCTTCCTTGAGCCACGAAAATCTTGACCTCTATTGCCATTTAATCTCCTCCAGCTTATAAAGTTGGGCAATGTCCTCCCTCAATTTTAGAAGCATGTTTTGCTGATCTTGTGAATGATCCTTAACTTCATCTAGCTTTTCAAACACATCAATATCTTCCAAGGTCGACTCTTTTGCCTTCCAATTATGTGCAAATCTCATACAGTTCCATTTTCGTAGCCTGGAGCGTAATCTACGAATTCTCTCACACCAAACCGCCGCCGCTTCGGAACCCCGAGTAGGCAAAGCCCAAGATTCCATGACCATGTGATGGAACCCCTGAATTTCCAACCATACATTTTCAAACCTAAATTTCGTCGATTTTCCATAGTGCCGCTCGCCCGTACACAAGACTAGCGGGACATGAACCGAAGTAGGTTTAGGTAAGGATTTAGCATAGGCCAACGGGAATTTCGCTTCCCAGTCCAGCGAGACTAGTACACGGTCTAGTTTTACCTTAATCGGGGAAGCTTGCATGTTGGACCATGTGAAGAGCATATTAGTTGTAGGGATGTCGATTAAATCCATGCTCGCAATAATACGGTTGAATTATTCTCTATTCGCATCACTGGATCCCCTATCGCAGTGTTCGAAGGCAAATCTAGTGATATTAAAATCTTCACACACAATCCACGGTAGCTACCATGCATCTAAAGCAGATGGAGTGGAGCTCAGTCCAGAACGCTGGTCGGAGATTGGCGAAATTCGGCCCATAAATGACCATGACAATTTGAGTCCAACCATCAGTACGGCACTGAAGTAGGACTGATAGTGAGAACTCGCCAGTGAGATCAACTAAGCAGATGAACTTATCCAAGTTGAAGCCAATAGCGATACCACTCGACGCCCCATTAGATGGGCGGCATCTCCAATCCTTAATCTTATTTCCACCCAGCCTCTTAAATCTAGCCTCATGAGCGAGCTTAGTCTCTTGAAGACCCACAACGTCAGCTTTGGCGGAAGAGATTAGGTCCATGACCATCTCCATCCTGCCCCAACCCCCTAGGCCTCTAACATTCTAGAGAATAAGACTCATTAATAACCAGACTGGAGATACATGATGGGTTGGGAAAAGCTTGTGAACCTAATTGTTCTCTTGTGAACCTAATTGTTCTCTTAACAACTCCCATCCACGAATCTTATTAAAGAGAAAAGTGTTTCATTCAACATCGCGTACCGCCATACCACAAGTTTTAGCAAAATTAAAAATTTCAGCATCAGTCATATAATTGAAAATGGAAGCTAGCAAGTTACGCGTACCTACACCGTCGAGCTTAGTTGCCTTAACAAACTATTTTCAAGAAGTTAATCTGAATGTATTTGGTACATAGATACTATTATCAAACTTCTTTTACATGTTAACTTTTTGACAACAAATCAAACATAATACTGTGCCTAGCATTGGTATAAATACCCGAAACTTGGATCCGACCCGGACCCGGCATTGGACCGGAACTGACCCGGCCTATCCTGGTTCGGGTCCGGGTCCTAAAATGGGACTCATTGTACTTTTGGGACCGGGTCCGGGTCTGGGTTCGCTCAAAAGAGATCCGACCCGGGCCCAGACTCAGACCCGTAAAAAAACCCCAAAAAATCAACATAAAAATAAGGCTAAATTTTGAAAAACTCCACAGAAGTATTGGTCATTTTAAAAAAACCCCACTAAACTTTTTTTATTTAAAAAAAAACAGCACTCAACTATGTTATCAAAAAATTCACATTGACGGAGTTAGGTTTTCGTTAAGGTTTATGTCAAAAAACCACATTCATATTTCATTTATGTTTAAAGAAACATCACTTAACTAATCAGATGTTTAAAAAAACCTCATTGAACTATTGCATCAGTGCAATGCAGGTGACATAAACCCTAACGGAAGTTAACTCCGCCAATGTGGGTTTTTTTGATAATATAGTTGAGTGTGATTTTTTTTAAAATAAAAAAATTTAGTGAGGTTTTTTTTAAATGACCAATACTTCAGTGGTTTTTTTTATATAAATTTAGTCTTATTTTTTATAACTTTTTTTGTATATTTTTAATTGCTAATATTTTTGATAATTCTGAACATTCTTATTAAATTAATTAAAATCACAAAAATAAATTTGTACAACAAATAGATTAAAGTAACCAAATAAACTAGTACAACAAATTTATTAAATCACCAACTAATAATTAGTATATCGTAATTATCATCTTCATTATTTTTTCCTAACCTTTTAGGACATTCCCCCTATTTTTTTCATTTTTTAAAGTGATTTTAGAAATAATTAAATAATTAAAAATAACTAAACAATTAAACAAATTTATTTTAAAAATAACTAAATAATTTTTAAATGGGAAGGGCCCACCATGCTGCTACTATTGGAATTTTTTACCAAACTATCCCGCTTTTTGTAAGTATATACCAAACTGTCATAGTTTGAAAGTTAAATACCAAAAAGTCTCTGTTGCTGACTGAGATAGCGCGTGTGTTAGGGGCCACTACTTTTCCCCTCAAGTAAAAGTGTGCGAAAAAATCTCAAGTATAGACTCACTAACTCCGTTAGCATGCCCATTTAAACCAGGCGCGCTAACTAAGATAGTGAGTGTCGATTGAGATTTCTCTTAAACCACACTCGTATTTGCTGTCTATTCTCTTCATATTCTATTTCTCTCATCTCATTCTCTCCCAATTTCGAAACCCAACTCCAAAACCCTAGCATCCCAATTGGAGATCTTACTAAAAAAACGCTACAAAATCTTAAAAGATCTTCTTCATCTCTCACATTCATATCTTCTCCCACTCTTAAAACCCTAAAGCCATCTTCCAAAATTTCTTTGTTTGGGGATTTTTTGAGAATGTCATGTGTGTACAACTTCAATACATGTTGAGATTTTTTGACATTTTTTGAGAATGTCTTGATGTGCAATTTGATGTTGAGATTGTTTGAGAATGTGATGTGTGTACAAAGAGGCTTTGAGAATGTTTGAGAATGTGTGTGAATGAGATGATTGTGTATACCGGGATGAGCTTTAATAGTTCACAAACAGTTTGTGAATATACCAAGGGCCGCTATCTCGAGCCTTAGATCAAACAGAGTCACAAACTGAGTTATCAACTGTTGTTATCCTCAATTGTCCAGAGACTTTCAAGTCTCTGGAAGTTAGAAATTACCACAGTCGCTATCTCAGTTAGCAACTCTAGTTCAAAGAGGGTTGCTAACTGTGTTAGCGACTGTGGTTATCCCCAATTTTCCAGAGACGTTCAAGTCTCTGGAGGTAAGAAATTACCACAGTCGCTATCTGAGTTAGCGACACTCTTTGAACTAGGATTGCTACCAAAATCCGCTTTATAAATCCCCAAACAAAGGAATTTTGGAAGATAGTTTTAGGGCTTTGAGAGTTGGAGAAGATATGAATGTGAGAGATGAAGAAGATCCTTTAAGATTTTGTATAGTTTTTTTTGAGTAAGATCTCCAATTGGGATGCTAGGATTTTCGAGTTGGGTTTCGAAATTGGGAAAGAATGAGAAGAGAGATAGAATATGAAGAGAATAGATAGCGACAACGAATGTGATTTAAGAGAAATCACAATCGACACTCGCTGTCATAGTTAGCGCGCCTGGTTTAAATGGGCGCGCTAACGGAGTTAGCGAGTCTATACTTGAGATTTTTTCCACACACTCTTTCTTGAGGGGAAAAGTAGTGGCCTCTAACACACGCTGGATGAGATAGTGCGCAGATTTTTACCAAACGCGCTATCTTAGTCAGTGACATGGACTTTTTGGTATTTAACTTTCATACTGGAACAGTTTGGTATATATTTGCAAATAGTGGGATAGTTTGGTAAAAAAATCCCTACTATTGACGGTGGGGCCTATAGGGCTACAGTAGTTAAGTAGTTGCCCCAGGTTGTGTACTATTAGCCCCACGCGAGGTTTGTGAATGGTGTGATTGTCTGATAATGAGCAAGGAATATTCCGTGGCCGGGCTGCCCGATCTCAAACCCCGACGGGATGGAACACACCCACTACCCGGGCAAAAGGCTCACTGTGAAATGGGTTTTTTGTTTTTTGGCATGTTATATGTGGGGCCCACCGCATGGCCGCGCATTAGGCATGCAGTGGAAGTGCACTAAAAGACTTGAATTTGGTATCTATTATAAATATACTTGACCATAGCTTTGTTTAGAAGTAAAAAGACTTTGATTTAGTTTTTTTGAAGGAAAAGGTGGAATATGGCCACCTTGCTTCATTAATTGGAAATTAACCAAACAAACCCCCGCGTACTGGGTCAAATTACAAACTACAGACAGGAAAATAAAATATGAAACAATATAACTAATACATACAATCAAGGCTCACTCTACCACCCTTAGAGGGTGAGCCACAAAAACTAAAACTAAAACTAGGTCGAATTGTCCCCGACCTCCCCCAATAATGTACTGGATCCCATATTGGGCCTAGTCACAAATCGATGACCAACTAATTGTATGTACGCCACGTAAGCTTCATGCACCGCCTCCACGGCACGCGCACACCCACCTGAAACGAATCACGCGGGATTTGGATATTCGCCGCTCCCATCCTTCTCCTCCCCACCTCCCACAACCTCACCAACATACTCACATTCTGCCCAGTCGAAGTTACAACCAAAGGAGAGCCGTGGAGAGGATACCTTCACCTCTCTCACGTTTTAGCTCTCACAAACGATTTCTCACCAAACAAAAACTTTCACTCACCCTAATAACGAACACAGTCAAAGAGAGCCATGAAGAGGGTACTCACCTCTCTCATGCTTATACTCTCTCAAGTGTTTTTTCAGAAACACAAACAGACACCTGCATAGAGTGGTGAGAAGCAACATCTTCACTCTCTCACACTCTCACACTCTCTCTCACGTAAAATCTGAACCAAATCACAACCAATTCGAAGAATCACTTTCACCTCTCGCCCTGCGGGCGGTGGACGTTGTAGATTTCAGAGTCAATGATGAGGGTGTAGTGGCGGTGTTGTTGCAAAGCCTGTGGCAGTGGATTAAAGGAGGTCGAATTCAGGGTGTGACTTACACACTCACAACCAAAAATCCCTAACACCTCCAATACTACATTATCACTCAGCTTACCTCATGGTGGGACCCCGTTTGCGGGCCCAAGCCCCACAACTGTGCTGCAACAAGTAGGCGCATCTCATGGGGGACCCTGTCTTCGGGCCCAAGCCCCACTACCGTGCTGCACATCAACAATCTCGCATCCAACTCACACCTGGCAAAACTTTGATTTAGTTTCGGTGAAGGAATACAATAGCACTTTTGGAAATTTTGTTTTCAAGCTAAAATGAGAGAAAATTGATGGAAGTGCACTATTCATGGGTTTTAAATTTGTTTATCTCTCATATATTTTTACATTATCACATAAAGCAACCCCACGTACTAATTTACAATTTTTTTTTTTACTATTTTTAAAAATTCATTTCTCTCATCTTTATCATACACTACAGTAAAACTATATCCAAACAAATCACATGTTAAAAATTTATTTCCAAATATTAATCTTTTAGAATGGATACATTTTACAATCAATCAAACCACCTCTTAGCACATTGCATGTACAACTAAAAGTTTTTATTTATACAAAATATTGGGGAAAAAACAAAAATTGAAAAGCCTATTGAAGCTACACGTTTCACGTCTGTTTTGGAAGAGTAATGCTACACCCACTATTTATTTCAGTACAGTTTTTTTTTACTACCTTAGCTGACACACTTTAACAGATAGAATAAGAGAAAGTATGTGAGGGAACTCTTTAATATCAGTGTACCTCCTAAGTTAATGAAGAAAATAGTAATGAAGGAAGTGAAATTGATACCATTACTCGGTTTGGAAATCGGGTCAAAATAAGAAAAACCGCGTGGTCCGCGTCGTTTGGACGCAAATTCAAGTCAACTTTCCTATGCATCAACAGCTAAGATCAACCGTCCCAGTCTCAAAACGTCCACATCGGACGGCCATCCATAAAAGGGTAAAACTGTCAATCCTCTAGCTTTAGGTGAGCCAACTCCTGCTTCTGACAGCGGTGCCACGTGGGCCCCGACACAATAATCAAAGAGGCAGCAATCCGGCCCCCAACTTAATAGCGTTCTGGTGCATTGCGGGTCAAGTGCACTCGGTCTCGGTGCATATATTCCGTTGAAGTTCTCCGCGGTAATTTGACCGACATTCTAGTTGTCTTTAATTTTCGTGCTGGTATTTGCGGTAAGTTTACCTAAGGTGACGTGACTGCGCCTCACACGAGTTTGTCTCCTTTCTCTCTCTCTCTCTTTTTCTCAGTCATAACTCACAGGTCATAAAATTCATCTTCTGCTCTGTTCCTCGTTGCCTTCTACGCCTCATCTCTTTCCCGGCTAACGTGCGCCGCCCTCGCCCTGCTATCTTGCGCCGCCTCAATCGAGAATTTGTACGAAGAGCTATTCAAAGGTGAGTCTATTCATGCCCTAATCCTCGCCGACTTTTTCAGTTCTCACGGTTTTGTGAGGTTTAGTGATGAGATGATCAAACCCTAGAAAGCTAAGCAAAGATAGGACCCTTTCTTGTTATGTTTGAATTCAGTGGTAATTTCCTTAAAGAGAAAGTTGGAAGCTTGGGCTTCCAATTTGTAAAATTTGAACTATTGTGAAATTTTGAAGTGAATTCAAGAAGATTAGGTTAGTATAAAGGAACGAGCTTTTTTGGTGCTTTGTTAAAAGAGTTGTGTTGCTGTGGAATAGAATTGAAAATGACTCACCAACCAATGAATAGTTGTGGAAATTTTGTCCCACTTTGTGCAAGTGTGAGTTGTGGCTAATTTGTAGTGTTCATGAACATCAAATTTTTTTCTTCTTGTTTGTTGCTGGAATGGAGATGATAACTATTTACCGTTGGTTGACAACGTCTTCATGCCAAAGTTGCGGGGTTCGCCAACCCAGCATAGCTCATGAATTCTCGGGTGGGATGTCAATTTGTCACTTGGAAATGCTACTTTAAATTATATATCATCAATTTTTTTGTTTTTAAGAAGCCAAATCATTTTCGGTTTATCCTGATTCCGTTAGGATTCGTTTTAAAGTATACATCCTTCTTAGTTTTCTACAGTCCCCAGTTACCGTATAACAAAGGCAACCCATATTCTTGCCGTTGTAGTACTTTGCGCTTGCACATATATGATATGTCTGGGCATTCTTGTTTTGATTATTGCTTCTTGTTTTGAAAATGTGTGACATTTCCGTGGTATAGCCGCAATAAATATAATAAAAGTTAACTTTCAACTTCATGGACATATTTAAGGTTACGTAATACTTGAGCTGTTTTGCTTCTGTGGGGGGAAGAAACTCCTCACTTCCGTTTTAATCCAATATAGCAAAACCCTGATCTTGGGTAAGCAATGAGTCAGGTGGATAATTCAAGGTAAGAAGATTAATTAATTTTTTTCTGGTATGCATAATATTAAATTTATTCGATTGGAAAATTAGTTTTTGAGAGTGAACACCATTATTTCGCTTTTTAGTGTAAAATGTAAATAGTGGTTCAACATGGAATTTTATATGGATGCTAAGAAATTTTGAAATTTTTTGGAAGTACTTTGAGCACTTATAATTTTCATGTTAGATTTGTTTGAATTTGTTTGTCGAGTTAAATTCAATTCAATAAGAACGCAGAGAATTTCAATGAACATGGAATTGGAATTATCCATTGTCTTAATCAAAAGAATGATGGTTTAAGGCATATCCTGGATTGGAATTTAAGGAACAGCAGCATAGTCTTTGGCCTCGCCAGGAAGGAATATATTTAAGAGAGGCAATAGCAAAAAAATTTCTTTATACAATCCTTCTTGGTTCATATGTCAAGTGGTGCACTTACAATGAAAATGATTTCAGCAGAATAATTACAGATTTCACCCCAGATAATGATTTCAGCTGAATAAATATAAGCATTGGATTGGGAAACCTATTCTACTATGAGTTGTGGAATGGAATTGTATGTCATTTTTTCTAATTTGTAATAAATGCAGAACTCGATATATAGTATTTGACCTCAATATTTTTCATATCACTTGAATATGATAATTTCTACTTAAAATTTTGTTTATAATAGACCTGGAATTTTTCCTCATGCGAGGTTAAGTGTGGGTAGTAACTAGTAAGTACACCAGTGGTTAATCTATTATTAATATAGCTCAGTTGTGATCTTATTTATTTCCTCCAGTATATCTTGGTTGTAACTTTGAAAGACTTTTGACTTGGTGAGAACTGCCTTGCGGGAGAAACCATGTCATGCTTTGGATGTTTCAGAATGGAGGAAGACACTTCTAGAACGACTGATCCAAGACGACCCTATAGTACACAATATACACCAGGTACCATTCTGTTTTGCTGTCGTCATTCCTTCCTATTGCTGCATTGAACTTCTTATATTGTTGCTTATCAGGCTCTCAGAAATAAAAACTAGTCAAATGAAGAAATTATTATGTATTCAGTGCTCATTTACAAATGGAACAGAACTAGAATGGACTTCCATAATGATGAATACAAAACAAAAAAAAAAAAAAACCCAAAACTGCATTGATTGAAGTTTAAAATGATACTCTCTCTCCCCTGTGTTTTTTTATTATCTTACTCTCCCCCGTGTTTTTTTATTGTCTTAGTCTCCCTCTCTCTTTCTCTCCCGTGTTTTTTTTAAATCTTAGTCATTTCGTAGATCTGAAGGATGTTGGTAGTTGGTAGTGAAACATTCCTGAAACCATTTTGTAATTGTTAGTTTACAGATGAACATGATTTGGGATGAGATTTTTTATATATTTGTTGATGACTAAGGACGAAGCTAGGAACTTTTAGCGAGGAGGCGTAGTTGACAACATATTCATAAATTGTTCCATTGGCAAAAAAACACAAATAATAGACATCATTTTGCAATGATCATCCATATATTTAAAGTTGTAAAAAAACGTATGTCTTTCTATAAAAAATTAACGAGTTTAGAATATATATAAAAACTTTTAAAAAAAGTGGATCTTAGAAGATTTGTGATCTACGTTTCTCCATGGAAGCAAATTTTTTTGACAGTTGAATCTAGACTGAACGCTCAGCAATTTCTCTCTCGATGTAAACCATCAAATAGTTTGAAAGAAAATTATCCTCCATCTTGTTGCGAAGCTTATTTTTTGCAATGCTTATTGTTGAAAATGCCCTCTCAGTAGTTGCTATAGAAACTAGTAGTGTAAGGTCAAGCATAATTAATTTATCAACATGTGTATAGATGATGGACTTTCTTGTTCTCACTAATGCTTGACATAATTCAAAAGGAGATGATAAATTCTTAAATTCAAGACATTGACGAGAATCACTTTAATAATGTTCTAACTGACGTATCAAAGAATATTGGTGTTCTTCAAAAAAATCATGAGGATAAAATTTAGTTGCAAGTTTGCAAATTTTATCAATATCAAATGAAGCAAATTCATCTCTTGGATCCAAAGCATTACTTAGCGCTAGTAATTTCACTGCTTTTTCATTAAATCTGTAGTTTAACTCTTGCATTTGACAATCAATAATAGCAATGAATACATCTACCTTATAATGATGTTCCAACGGTAAGTTGAGTTTTTGCACGTCGAGATGGAACCCGTCTATCATACTGAGCAGTCAAGTCTGGAATAACTATATTACACTTCTCTCAAAATAACCTTACCTTATCAAGCAAGACATCCTATTTAGTTTCTCTTAGTCGTTGAAGTACTTTCTGTGTAGATGTTATAAGATTCATAGCATTTAAAATGTTTTGACACTTTCGTTGCAAAGCTTGACAATGGAGATCAATGATTACGGAATGCCAAGATACCCTTGACCTCTAATATTTGAAATGCCAAGATCATGACTTTTAAGGATAGAATAAATTATGCCCTTCAAATCCTTCAAAGTTTGTGTTGTAGTATTTAGAACATGAAGAAGTCCGAAAAAAAAACTCCATAAAAAAGTATTCTTTATCAACATATCTCAACACAAGTGCCATTTGTATCTTTTTAAAAATATCTCGAGCCTCATCAGCGAGAAAGCAATATTTAGCATATCCTACTTCTTCACGTATTGCCTTTCTCACTTGATTCGAGAGACGTATACGAATAGTTCTCTGAATAACAGTTTTCATGGTGCTTTGTCTAATACAACTGCCTCAACATCCTTAGCAAAATATGCTATTTCTTTTATATATTAAATGAAATTTTCACGATTCATTGAATCTACACTTGCGTTGTTGCCTTGCAAAGCACACCCTTGAAAAGTTAGTCATCGAACACTAAATATAGACGCCTTCAAGTGCAAATGATTGCTTACAATTTGTTTTGCACTTTGTTGAGAAATGACTTTGTCAATATGTTGACGTTGATTCATTAAAGCACGAAATTTTTCTTCATGCTTTTGAAACGGACAATATTTTCCTTTCACAATCTTCTATTTATCAAACCCTTTGTAAGTGAATGTATCTTGTTGTATTGGTGTACTAAAAAAATAACAAGGCAGGCAGAATGCAACTTCTTTTTAAATGAAATACTCCAACCAAGTGACATAATTCTCAAACCAAGAAGTCTGAAATCTGCGTTGAGCATCATTTCCCTTCTTTGGGAAAGGATAATTACCATCATCGCGGCATGGTCCTAATGACCAGTAATGTCGACGAATCTCATCTTGTTTATCAATTTGAAACTCCCACATTTTTTGGCGTTTTCTTGGATCACATTATAATGAACTAATATCAATATTTCCTAGTGGATCAACTTCAGAATTCCTTGACTCGATTCTTAGACATTTAAAAGGAGGCTCTTCAACTAAAGAAATTTTCAATTGTGCACCAACTCCTGAAGTTTGAGCCTTATGTCTTTGAAAAAGGGAATCGATAGTACTCTTTTTTTTTTCATTAATATCGTGGAAATTTTTCTCCGTGGCAATTCACCAAATACCTTGTGTTCCAATCCAATATCGGTCAGATTAAGTCAACTTGGATTTGTTTTTCCGTTCAAGGAGATGATTATGGTGTGGTCAGGTGGTGGTGGAGATGGTCGGCAGTGGGACTTTGTTATAACAAGAAGAACAAAAAGTGTCAGTTCACAGTTGGTGCCTTGGTGGTCGGGAGGAGGGAGGAGGGAGGAGAGGGAGGGGGGGTGCTGTTGTGTTGTGTTGGGGGTCGGGCGGAGAGGGAGGGGCCAAGGTGATCCAGTACATAAATCTAACTAGAGCTCCGTTCACCTTGACGATGAAGCTGCTGTTGAAACCATTGTTGAAGCTTACTGAGAAGAATAAGAAATGTATCATTACATTTTAGTCCCTGAGATATTATTTTTCTTAGTTGAGTTTATTTGTAAATATGTAGGCTGTTTTCCATAAAAGTCCAACATATCGTAACTGTCTGTCTGTGACACGTGCTATACCCGTGTTTTCCTCTATATAAATACCTTTCCCTGTAACTGAAAACGGATATGAATAGAAATTGAGACAATTGTCAACTGTTCATCGTCTTCTTCCTTCTACCATTCTTAGTCCTTGCTTGAGTTGCAGGTGACTGCCATGGTGTGAAGACGCCCCGTAGTGTCCACTCACGTCGGAGGCGAGCGAGCTGGAACAATGGTATCAGAGCTTCAAGATCCTGCGATGGCGACGACCAAATTCGACGATACGATCGAGAGTTCACGGAACCTTGATTATGGATTTCGATCTAAGGTCGGTTCAAAGGACCAGACAGCGAGGAGTTTCATTGATTATGGTATCGAATTCCATAAGTTGTCCGATCTTGAACAGCAATCGATCGTCGAGTTCCGTCAATGGCGTAGGAGGTCGGAAATTCTTCAAAATGGGTTCGTTGATGGTGGTGGGGGTTATTCTTCACCTCGATATTATCGACGACCGTCTCCACGGCAACAATTTCCCGACGGAATCTTCGATCAAGAAGTTGATCAAGAACTCGAAGGGAGACTTGATTGGTTCGAAGAGAGATTTGATCAATTGGAGCGTTGGCTTCAAGATTCACAACTGCACTTCCAAATGAGGCGTATGGGAGCAGCTTCCAGATTTGATGGTTATGATGAAGAATCAGGTGGATTTTGTGGACCACCAGGTGTTCAATTTCAGAACAAGTAAGAATTCCATAGGGATGAAGAACATGATGATTATGATCAGTGTAGATATGGGCGAAGAAATCAAGAATCAAGATTCGGTCGAAATCAAGAATCGAGATTTGGTCGTGAACAAGAACTGAGATATGATTGAGATCAAGAATCAAGATTCAGTCGAGATCAAGAACCAAGATTTGAAGGCTATAACCAAGATGTAGATGATCGACAACAGAACCTCGATATTCGATTCTGACAATATAGAGAAGAGGGGAAATCATATCAGTATCAAGAAACCCCTTATGGGGGTAGAAGGTTTGAGGAGCATTGGATGTATGAAGATAGTGAAGAAGATTTGGAAGGTAGTGATTGTTCTTGGAGGACGCCAGTTGTTCGACGAAATTGCTGTGAGGAACTCGCATCAACTAAGAGATCACAGGTCAGGTATATTCCTCCCCATCAACGACACCATGCTTCGTCGACTCTGTACGAGAAACTACCATCACCTACGAGATCACACAGTTGGTATTACCCTTCCCATCGGCAACAAGGTTCTTCATCGAATTCAATCCCTACACGCCTCAATTTGACATCAAAGAACCAACTTCAAAAGTGAAGATGCAACCAGATATGAGGGTTCAAAAATGTGCACCAACTGTTCAACAAATTTCTCTTGAGAAATTAACGCTGTCAAGAAATGATTATTGGGTTGGAAGAGTGGTTAATGATGCACATTTATATGGGAACTCATCACGACAGAATAAGAACATGACCCCTTTGAGTTCAGTTGGTCGAATGAGCCAAATGAGAATGAGGGAATCTTCAGTTAAATGTTCGGATGAAGAATTTGAGGAACGAGAAGATGCATTCTGTTCAGTTAAAGAACATGTTATTGCAAATCACAAATGCTTCTCAAGTGGTAAGGTTGATACAATTTTATCAGACAAAACTGGAACTTTAAGTTGCAATCAAATGGACCTTTTGAAGTGTTCCATAGTTGGGGTTTCTTATGGTGTGGGTCCTAGTGAAGTTGAGGTTGCTGCAGCAAAGCTGATGGCATCTGAAGCTTCAAGAGTTATTGATCATCATCCTGGCAATGAAGACTTAGAAAATGAACTGGAAAATGAGTTGTGAATATCTGAATCAATGCATAAGAAGTCATTGATTAAAGGGTTCAGCTTCGAGAATGACCGAATAGTGCTTGGAAATTGGACAGAAGAGCCAAATGCCGGTACCATTATTTTGTTCTTTAGAATTCTTGCACTCTGCCACTTTGCAATCCCTGGCCAAATGATAAAACTGGTGGTTTCACCTATGAAGCTGAGTCATCAGATGAAGGGGCATTTCTTGTTGCAGCCAGAGAATTTGGATTTGAATTTTGTAGTAGGACTCAGTCCAGCGCCTTCGTTCGAGAAACAATTCCCCCTTGGATTACCAAAAAAGGGAGTTCAAAATTCTCAATCTACTGGAATTCAGCAACAAAAGGAAGCGAATGTCAGTAGTTGCGAGAGATGAGTCTGGGCAGATCTTTCTTCGGTGCAAAGGTGCTGACAGCATTATGTTAGAGAGACTGTCGAGAAATGGAAGAATGTATGCGGATGCTACAACTCGTCATCTAAATGAATATGGGGAAGCCGGCTTGAGAACATTGGCTTTGGCATACAAGAAGCTTGATGAATCTGAGTACTCAGCTTAGAATGTTGAGTTCCTGAAAGCTACGCAGTTAAAATTCCCGATTACGCCCGATTAATCCCCGATTAATCGCTAATCGGAGGCTAAGCGATTATTTTTTTAGTGATTTATAATATTTCAATAGATAGCGATTTAATCGGGCATAATCAATCGATTTTAAGTGGCTGATTAATCGATTAAATCTTTTCTAATTTTTATGCTCGTTTGTATTATTTGGGTTCAATCCGGCCCAAACTCAAATCAAAATCCAAAATTCAAATCCCATCTAATCCTCGCGCAAACCCAAACCTGACATGTCATTGCTCTCTCCTTTTTCCTCGCGCAAACCCAAACCCTGATTCTTTTATTTTTTCTCTAGCAAACCCAAACTCGACCCGCCGTCGCTTCCTTATGCCGTTGCATTCTGGACCTGACCCGCATCTGCTGCACCTTCTCCTCCTCTTGCTGCTCGCACTGCTCCTCCCCGATTGTTTTTGTTTGATGGAACAGATCAGCAAATCCGATCCAATCCACATCTAGAATCTAAACTCTGCTCAAACTAAGTATTCTCTTCTTTTTCTCTATAACTATATGTTCCTAGTTTTCCCTAAAAAAAAACTATATGTCCTAGTTGATAATCTCATAATAGTTTTATGTTAGGATTTAGGGTTAGGATTTAGGGTTACTACGTAATGAGTGTATATATATATATATATATATATACGATTTTTTTCGATTTAATCCCCGATTTTTTTTCTCGATTAACTGATTAATCACTAAGCGCTCCTAGACCAATTTGTTCCAAAAATAGATTTTAACTGCCTAGCCTGAAAGCAAAGACTACTATAGGCCCTGACAGGGACGCTCTACTTGAATGAGTTGTTGATATGATCGAGAAGGATTTGATTCTTGTTGGCGCGACAGCTATAGAGGAGCTTAGTGACTATTTTGATCGTGGTTTACGACGTTATTCCTCTCATAAGGGTCCTCCAAAGTGTCATAAGACCACTGCAACTCCATTTCTCTGTCTTCAACTCCATCCATACTCCTAATGAAGCAACAAGAAAAACAACATCTACAGGAAATGCCACTAAAAGTAGAGAATGAAGGCCCTAATGCAATCTCAGAGGTTCTATTGGCTATTCCTAACATCCAGGCAAAGAACTCGGCAGTTATGAAAGCACTTTATAATGAAGGAAAAGAAAAGGAAAAAAGTATCCTTGTCGAAAAACTTGGAGCAGGGAGAAGGTTTTACTTTCAGTGCATTGACTGTTTATACACATTCATTGACGCCATTCCCAGAGGAAATAACTCAAGCCGATGTCCAATTAGCTATATACCAAGATAGTGCATATTATCTGTCAGCCTATTCAGTGAAGCAACATACACTTAGTGTACGGCTATCCAATTTGGTACATGGGAGGCATGGTAGCAGCGAAGCAACCTGGGAAAGCTATTGGGACTTATTTTGGTGATTCTTAGTGTTTCGGTCACTCCTGGAATCTTCTTTTAATGGGGGAGTATTGATCCAGTACATGGATCCAACCAGAGCTCTGTTCACCTTGACGATGAAGTTGCTGTTGAAACCATTGCTGAAGCTTACCGAGAAGAATAAGAAATGTATCATTACATTTCAGTATAAGATATTACTTTTCTTTTAGTATAAGATATTTGATGATGGTATCGGTTCAAGACGATTCAGGCGTTTCTATTAGCGCAGGCATCATCTAGGACAGCTGCTTATTTAGTTTAGGATTTTATTTCAGTACCATATTTGTTTTTGGCAATTATAGCCATCTGTAATCTTTTTTGTATTTTTTAGATTTAGAGAATATTTTGAGATTTGTATCTGGATTTGTTTTGAGCCTATATATAGGCCCTGATATTAATGAGAAAGAAATGTCATTCTTGATTAAAAATTGTGTTGAATTTTGCTGTTCCTATATCTTTTTGTGTGATACAATTGAGATCCAATTATTAGGGTTTGTGATAAATCCTAATACAATTTTAGGGTTAGTGATTTAACTCTAAAATCTACCCCCAAATTAGAAAAAAATCCCAAATAAAATTATCCAAACCCTAATTTCCAAATCCAAAACCCTAATCTCTCTTCTCCTTCAAGATCCCGACCCATACCCTCGCCTCACAAACCCCTCCCTCCCCTGTTGACGCCCTCAGCCACCACCCCCTTCGCCATCGACTTCATCCCCAAACCCATCCTCTCTCCATCGTCTTCTTCCTCCTGCTCCCTAACTCCGACCGAAACCCTAGCACCCCCACTTCGCGACCTCGTCACCACAACTCCCTGCCCTTCCAAAATTCCATCGCCATTACACCCGACCCCTCCTCCCATCCTCGTCTCCCTCACCCGATCTACATCCTGCTTCGAACCCATCGCCTTCCACCCTCAGCCTATCTTCCCTTCTGCAGCGCCCCGCCTTGTGCTGTTGTCGCGCCGCCAGCATCGCGACACCAGCCAGTCGCGTCGCCCCTTGCGCCGCCCCTGGCCTCTCCTGCTGCCGCATTCAGTCCCGATTGCAGCAGCTCCATCCATCGTCAGATCCAATGGCCAGTCCTTCCAACAGTGGCTTCACCTTCGATTGTCGCAATTGTTCTTCGAACTCTCGGTATACTCTTTTCACTTTTAAATATTTGTGTTCTGCTCTATTATCTATTATATTATCTGATTTGTCTGTCGTTCACAAAAATAATTGAGATTGAGTGTTCCACATGCTTGATTAGAGTACGAATCAATATTGAATCTTTTACTTGTTGAGAACACTTAGTGATTTAATTATTGATTGTTATAATTGAATTATTAATTGGGATTGTTAAACGTGATTCAGGTCATGAAAATTCATCATACTAATTAACTATTTAAAATTTCTAACTTTAATCTGCACTACGTGGTGGTAAAATTAATCCATTAAGAATCTTAGAAATTTCTATTTAGGGTTAGTTTTACATCAATATTATTTTTCTTAGTTGGGTTTATTTGTAAATATGTAGGTTGTTTTCCATAAAAGTCCCAACATATCGTAGCTGTCCGTGTGTGACACGTGCTATACCCGTGTTTTCTCATGTACAAATACCCTTTCCCTGTAACTGAAAACGGATATGAATAGATATTGAGACTATTGTCCACTGTTCACTGTCTTCTTCCTTCTACCATTTTTAGTCCTTGCTTGAGTTGTAGGTGACTGCCATGGTGCGAAGACGCCCCGTAGTGTCCACTCACGTCGGAGGCGAGCGAGCTGGAACACAGGGGGGGCTGGGTCAGGAGGATGGGGGCTGCTGGGAAGATGAAGAGGGGGATGCACCAATTTGTTTCTTTCTTTTTATTTTTATTTTTTAAAAGTAATAAATTAGAGATGGGGCCTTGGGGAAGGCTATGGAGTGCAGTTGGTGACTTGGGAAACTTGCTATTATGGGATTAATAGGGGGTTTTGTAGAAATCTTCAATGGGGTCTAAAAGGGTGAAATTTTATAAAGTTAGGGGGTTTTTGTGCAAAGTCTCCCCCCCCCCTTCTCTCTCTCTCTTCTTAGCTCTGTCCCTGATGACAATTAGGATGGTATATTTTGTGCGCCACCTGCAAAACCGCTAAACTGTTTTATTTTTTTATTTTGTGAAAATCTAGGCCGTTTTGTACCATTTCATTAATCATCTGCTCATGCATCTCTCTTTCACCGTTTGGATTGAATTGCTACGGCATGTAAATCTAAGCATGAGGCTTCCATCCATATTTGTAGTCTGGGTATTCAGATTTGTACACACCAGTCAAAAAAGAAACGAAAAAACTTTCTGAGGGAATATTACTGTATAAATTAAATTTGTTGAGATGGAAAATTGGAAATGAAGGGCTTTTGCAGATCCCAAATACTCCTAAATAAATTATCATGTTTCTGTAATAAGTTTTGCACAGAACTAATGTGTACTTTGTTTTGGATTAAAACTATCACACAGGCACTGGTGGTTCCAATCACACATCTAATTCTGCTCGGAAGGGTGTTCCAGCTGTCAAAGTGCAGCCTATTGCAGTTCCTGCCGTTCCTGTTGAAGAGTTGAAGGAAATAACAGATAATTTTGGAACCACTGCTCTGATTGGAGAAGGTTCATATGGTAGAGTATATTATGGTGTCTTAAAAAATGGGAAATCTACCGCCATAAAAAAGTTAGATGCTTGCAAACAACCAGATCAAGAATTTCAGGCACAGGTGTGGAAGCTCTTTCAGTAAAATGTATTAATTAGGGCGGTTCTTGTTCTTGTATGAATTTCTGATATAGGCTGTCACAGGTATCTATGGTATCAAGGCTAAAACATGAGAATGTTGTTGAGCTGCTTGGTTACTGTATTGATGGAAGCCTTCGTGTTCTTGCTTACGAATTTGCTACTATGGGATCTCTTCATGACATTCTACATGGTAAGACATTGTTGCATCTTCTAGCATTCCTCCAACTGTTGTTTCATTATTTCTCATTAGTGAGACAGTGGTGATTGCCATCTTTGAGTCCAAAAAAAAAAAAGCAAGAAAAAATTTTGGTCCAGAAATAATATTATCTTAAACTTCTAATTGATTTCTTGCAAGTTTTGTTCACCTTAAGAATCTATAGTGGGATGCAATTTACCTCAGAAAGCTGTATTCTAGAAGCAGAGAAAAGGACGCACCTACATATCCATCAGTTATCTCTTCATAGCTCATTTGAACCTAATATTAGGTAGTTATTGGTTAAGACAAGGAGTTTGATTCTCTCTGTCAGTCACTAATTATTTGGGAGCTTATTTGTAACGTAAGAGCATCCACAATGGTTTCTTATATTTTTTGGCAAAATGGCAAAATGAGAATTGACAAAAGATAAATCGCTACACTGGTTTGTTTCTCATATTTTGAGAAAGAATTATTTTTTTATCGGACGGAACAAAGGTATTTTTTATAATTTTAGTAAAATTAAATTAGGGTTAGTTATTAAATAGTCATTAATTAATTAATTAGTAATTAAAATAATAATAAACTATTATTAAATCCCATTTAAAAGAGATTAGTGTCTAATTAATGGGTCTAAAAGTGTTGAAAATGACACTTACCCTCAAACGGGACATGTCCCGTTTCTCAATTTTTTGAGATTGGACTGGACAACATGTCCCGTCCGATCCATTTTTATTTTTATTTTTATTTTGTTTTTTTGGACGGAACAACATGTTCCACCCGATACTTTTTTTTTTAATTATAAAAAATTCCGGACGAAACAACTTGTTTCGTTCGATGCTATTAAAAAGATAAATAAATAGGGACTGAACAATATGTTCCATCCCCTGTATTTTGAGAATGAGTAAATTGTTTCTCATGTAGCTTCAACTTTCTCAAAAAATGGCAAAATAGAAGACCGTTGCTGACCGTTTTTTGTCAAAATATGGCAAAATGGCAAAAATGGCAAACCATTGTGGATGCTCTAAGGTGTTAGACTCTGATTTTTCGAAACCGGACAACATTCACAAACTTAGAAGCAAACATTTTTATAGATATATAGGATTAGTAGCAATTCCATGTATAGACAAGTCAAAAGGATATTATTTACGCTTGCATGACATGGAAGGAACAGGCAAGGCTAATCTGCAAGAATTTTACACAGTGCTTGTGCCAATTAACCAACTTATATTTAAGTGATAAAATACTTAATAATTTGTATGGTAAAAACTTTTTTTTTTTCAATGCTTATAATTTTATAATAGCAAGTGTGCAGCTATTCATCCTCTTTATTCTATCGAAAACCTGTTCTGCCCTTCATTATTTAACTTCTTCGTTCATAAAGATTAGTACTCTTTTGATTCATTTGAATGCAAACGTCACCTTGACATTCATTCTTTTAAAATCTACTGTCTATCTAAAAATACAAATATTATCTCTGGCATGGCATTCTCTTGTTCCATTAAAAATGGGTCTGACTGTGGAACAATGTTCCATGAATGATATGACATTATTTTGTCAGCTCCCTTTTCACTCGGTGGAACATTTCTGGCAAGGAGGCTTGATTAGTGTTAACTAGGGCTGTAAACGAGCGAGTCGAGCCGAGTATCTTGAGGCTCAAACTCGGCTTGTTTACGTTATCGAGCTCACTTTCATGCTCGAGCTCGGCTGGAGCCGAGCTTTGACCGAGTTCGAGCCGAGTACTCGCGAGCTTTTGCCGAACAACCTAAGCCATGAAGCTCGGGCTCGGCTCGTTTACGTTATCGAGCTCGACACGAACCGAGCTTTGACCGAGCTTTGTCCGAGCTCGAGCCGAGTAGCTCGCGAGTAGTTCGGTTCGTTTGCAGCCCTAAACTAATTTGGCTCTATGTTTAGATAACAAGAAAGATACGATGGTCAATTGTCACTTTTCTTGGGTCACAAGAGTTGTGAGTGGGGAGAAGATCCTAGGACCTCCTGTTTAGGGTCTTTTTGTAAGAGCAAGGGTCTTGATGGCTGGTTGTTGTCAGCTGTCTCTGTCTGATGGTTGTATTACCTAGTGATTTGCTTTGGAGCCACTGTAACTAACGTGGCTAGTGGTCACAGGACATAATAGGTTTTCTTGTGCATCTCTATATCTATTATCCAATATCCCCAATGCCCTTGGTCTGCATTATTTTTGTATTTTCAATAAGAAAGGGTTTTGTCATAATCAAAGGTTGCCAGCTGTCATGCAGTATGCATAATATCTTAGTGAATACGCCAAGTAGCAGAAATAAGAATCGAAGTAGTTAATCTGAAAAAATGTTGGAAAGAAATAAACTCAGTTTGGGCATACTACTGAGATGAAAGCATGTTCTAGAACTGGTAAGAAATGTCTGAAATAAAATTTTTAAAAAATTAAAATAAATGATGTATATAGTACCTGTATTTTATTCATGTCAGAAAATAATAGAACTTGTTGACATGTGAGATGTGTGTGGGGCAGGAGCTTGAAGGTGTTTTCTAAGTGTCTGATCAGCCATGGTTGTAAATACATACTCCACAGTTGGTACCCATATTACATAGGTTTAAAATCATAGGTGCTTTTTCTGCCATGTTTCTTGAAAAAATAATGAATCCCTGTTCTGTGATTCATCTGTACATCCTAAATTTAGACGAAAATCTTGCTTAACTTTTGTTCTTTATAAGGGTTATTTAGTGCCAAGACTAATTGTTGTACAGTCTTCTTTTCTCTTTTCTTGTACTAATTATCGGGAAACATCGTACACTGTTTCAGTTATTAATATTATGCTATGTTACATTACCTGAGATATGGTCACCATATTGCTTTCTTAAAGTTGCTAGTTACTTCTGTCTGTATGGTTCTAAATTCTAATGAATAAAGCTTGCCAGCTTACAGCTTTCTTGTTATTAACTGTGCCTGAACTTTTGCCTACTTAGTTATATGGATTTAAGCCAGGAGAATTTGATTTAGTTAACCAAATAACATTTATAGTCAGCTATACGTATTTTGCTTTTTCCGTTTCTCTAGATGGACATTACTCGGGTCCATTTAAAAGAGTCCTGGATTCATTTCCATTAAGCCATGTTGCTTGTGTCTTCTTCAGTAATATGCTTAACATAATAAATGTGAAATTTGACAGAACATATATTCATGATTCTATACTAATTTAGTGCGAAGACTTTTCTTCCTTCCCTTAGAAGGGATTACTCAGGTCAATTTAAATCTTTGCTAGATTCATCTGTACCGTTTTAACCACACTTTGTGTGAAGCCGTATTTGAAGCCAATTTGAATGTTTGAAACCAGCTTTGTTGAGAAGTAGGAATCACTTGAGACCCTAGTTTGGGAATGAGGTAAAGGATTTAGTTCCTAACAGTACGAAACTCCGGAACTCCAGTTATCTAAAGATAACCTCATTTCTGTACAGAGCCTAAATGTTTCACGCAACTGTACTCATATAATTGAATACTGATGCATTCTTGAAAATGATAAACATTAACAAATGCATCTAACGTGCAAATGAATATAGTTACAGTTAACCCATTGCTTTAGTGTCTTCATCTATGCTATAACTTCACGTGTTAAATGCTGTCATTTGAGCATTCATATAATCATGACCTACTTAATACTAATTCAGGGAGAAAAGGCGTTAAGGGAGCACAGCCAGGTCCAGTTTTGTCATGGACCCAGAGAGTGAAAATTGCTGTAGGGGCTGCTAAAGGACTTGAATACCTACATGAGAAAACACAACCTCCTATTATACATCGCGACATTAAGTCCAGCAATGTATTACTCTTTGATGATGATGTTGCAAAGATTGCTGATTTCGACTTATCGAACCAAGCACCTGACAGTGCAGCACGTCTTCATTCTACTCGTGTTCTTGGAACCTTTGGTTATCATGCTCCCGAGTGAGTTCATATTGCATTCCAGACTCAATTTGTTGATATCTTTAAAGTGCATTTATTCATCTGTTACATACTATTACTTCCAAATGCCTCCAAGTCGAATTTTATTGTTACTTGTGGCAGGTATGCAATGACTGGACAACTTAGTTCGAAAAGTGATGTTTATAGCTTCGGTGTTGTCCTTTTGGAGCTTTTGACTGGGCGCAAACCTGTGGATCATACATTACCACGAGGCCAACAGAGCCTTGTCACATGGGTACACATTATTTCTTTATGGTTACAGTGCTCTTGAAGTGTTTAACCTCATACTCTTTGTCTATAACCTTTCGATGTTGAATATCTTCAGGCAACACCAAGGCTAAGTGAAGACAAGGTAAGGCAATGCGTTGATGCAAGGCTAAACGGGGATTACCCTCCGAAGGCTGTTGCCAAGGTAAATAGATCTATTACTGTTTTGGTTGATGTCATAAGTTGTTTGTTGCTATTATGTTGCATTTTCTCATCATCTGACTGTTCGGAGTGGTGTTGGGACCAGATGGCTGCAGTGGCGGCATTGTGCGTGCAGTATGAATCTGATTTCAGGCCAAACATGAGCATTGTCGTCAAAGCTCTTCAGCCTCTACTCCACGCTCGCTCTGCTCCACATGGGGAAGCCCCTGGCTTGTGAATTCCTTTTCCTCGTCGTCTCATCCTTGTTCATTTCTCTCATTAGCATAGCTCCCTCTGCGTGAAATCTTTTGTTTACTAACTGGCTTGTACATCCCTTGTACCACTCGCCCTCCGCGGATGAATCTATTATTTAACTACCTAATTATCTTTTGAATATATATTGTTTTTTATTTGTAATACGATTTGTTGGTTTGGCTGTTGTGCAGTAAATAGACTTGAAATGAGAGTATATAAATGCGAGAGTTTCTACTTTCTAGACTTGCTTGAGCTGATCAGTTGGGCTCTCCTCAAAACATGAATCGTTATGAATTCAACATTTATTTTTACAAGTTGTAAACTCTATTCTGCTCTATCCTGTGCAGTACAAAGGTTGATGCGAATTATACTTGATCAGATGTGGAGGCCTACTTGAATTAGATTTTTTCCCCAAAATGACCCACTTTTTGAAAGCTTTTCCTAAATCGACCTACTTTAAAAAAAAAAATCCAAACTCACCTACTTGCTGTCTCAAAAAGCGAGTTAGGTAAAAATTATATCGCTTTTTGAGACAGCGAGTGTGAGGTTTGGGTGTTTTTGATTTCTTCCTGGCCAAGACTCGCTGTTTCAAAAAGCGAGTGGATTTTTTCCGAACTCAGTTTTTGAGACAGTGAGTGTCGTTTGAGGGTTTTTAATACCTCAGGCATGCTGTTTCGACATCACTCTCTCTTTCAACTCTATCTTCCTCATCTTACTCCGAAACCCTAATCCATTTTGTCAATCTCCTCTCCTCGATTGTAGGCGAAATCACCTCGCTTCCTCAGAAAGCAATGTGGTTTTGCCTACACTCGCTTTTTCAGAAAGCGGTTGCATGCAAAATCCAATCGCTTTCTGAGAAAGCGAGACTGTTGAGTTGAGAAATTTCCAGAGACCAGTTATGCTCTGGAAATCTCTCAACTCTAAACTCGCTTTCTCATAAAGCGAAGAGGTTTAAACCAGACTCGCTTTCTGAGAAAGTTCAGAAAGCGATTTTAGGAGGGAAAATATGGATCTTTCGGTATGGGTAGAAGAGTTGAAGTTGCTATCCTCTTGAAGTTTATCGAAATTCCAAAATATGGATCTTTCGGAAGATGAGTTTAGAATTTTGAGAGTAGAAGTTGCGAGGGTTGGGAAAGATTAAGTGAATGTATTTAAATTTATAGGAGATTTTTTGGGTAGGAGCCTAGGAGGTCGATTTTGGGAGGCTAGGGTTTTGGGTTTCGGAGTTAAGGAGAGAGTAAGAATGGAGATAAGGAGAGGGAAAAATCGAGCCTGGGGTATTAAAAACCCCCAAATGACACTCGCTGCTCAAAAAGCGAGTTTGGGAAAAACCCACTCGCTTTTTGAGACAGCGAGTCTTGGCCAAGGGAGAAATAAAAAAACCCAAGCCTCACATTTGCTGTCTCAAAAAGTGATGAAATTTTTACCAAACTCGTTTGAGACAATGAGTAGGTCAGTTTGGAAATTTTAAAAAAAAGTAAGTCAGTTTGGAAAAAATTTTCAAACAGTAGGTCATTTTGGGAAAAAATTCCTTGAATTATTTCTTCTACTCGATTCGTTTTCCATTATTACTACTAGTAATTTACACGTGCGATGCATGTCTTAATAAATATAGTTATTTTAAAGTAAAAATTCAGACGGAGTCTGAGCTTGAACCTAAGATCTCCTTAATAGTAGTTACGCACGTGCGGTGCACGCATTGATAGATTTACAAATGACACTAAGGCATTCTCCCATTATAATATTATTAGAGATTAAAAATTGTTTGTTTGTTTGGTGACAAAAAAAAAAAAAAATTGCTTGTTTGTTTGACCACTCTCCCATTAAAATATAGTAGAGATTATATATTATATTATAGATAGATAGTAATTTACTCGTGTGATGCACATTTAACATATTAAAAATTTAAAGTAAAAAATATGACATAGTGAGGACATGAACATGAGACATCCTTCATATTAGTTATACACGTGCAACGCACGCATTGATAGATTCACAAATGACACTAAGGCCTTCTCCCATTATAATATTAGAGATTAGAGATGATTTTTGTATTTTGGAACCAGACCATCTCACGAGAAAGGGTTTGATGCAAGCATCACTCAATCCTCCGATCTCCCAACAACTAGACTAGACCACAATGGCACTCGCTTAATATGAGATATTTAAGCAATATTGTGGACATTGTATCTGGGAAAATTTGTGAACTTAGCGTTATCCTTAGCGATTTATTATTATTATTATTTTATATCTATATGTTATACTAATAGGAGAGAGAGTGTCTATCCCTCTCTCATTCCTCTATTTTCAAATAGTGCAAGGAGAGAAAATAGAGAAATTCCCATTTAAGTTGGCACGTGCAATATGCACGTTTTCTTTTAAAAAATAAAACAAAACAAAATAAAGTCCGAAACCCCTCCAACACAGCCACGATTTCTTCCCCTCCCACGATGCAGCTGCATGCACGCCACAACACATGTCACTCTCACAGATCCATCTCACTTGAGGAGGTGCGGTACTAGAGGCGGAGGATTAGGATTGTGGAGTGTTGCTGCTTTGAGATCGGTGACAACATTGGAGAATGGAGGATTAGTTGATGAAAGTCGAGATAGAGACTAAAAGAGGGAGACTGCAAGTTTGAATATATTCTCCTATGGAAATTTGTGTTTCGCGGAGAGTGTTTGATGGAATGCCTCAATGAGCTGTGGTTTTAGGTGCTTTTGATTTGATGGGTTTTCAGTTTTGGGTGTGGAGGGCTAATGGACAATGCATGAAGTTTCGTTGATGTGGTCAAAGTGAAGAGATTGACAGACTATGTACACCTGTGCGACAACATGGTATTGAATGGTGGCCGTGATTGCTATTAATATTTTTGGGTCAGAATGATACAATTGTTACTTTTTTAATTCGAATAAAACAATTGTACTTATTGTTTGATTAACTACATGCACCAAAATTGAACATGCATGTTCAATTATTGATATTAGTAATTCTTAGATTTATCATCGACATTTGTAGTCAACTTTGTTTGTTAGACTTCCTAGATGAAAATTGAAACCTAGTTAGTTAGATATTTTCATTATTTGAGTAAGTAGATATAGAATTCTATATTTATATTAGTCATATTATAGTTAGATAATTTAGTTTAGTTATATCAGTAGAGATCAATACAATATATATAATTTAGTTTTAGTTATATAATCTGAATAATTTATGGATTTTTTGAATGTTGAAAGACTTGATGTTTTTGGTATTTAGAAATCTTAGAATATTACATGATGTATATAGATGAGAAAAAATATGTACAGGTAAAATTCTACCGAAATTTTAGGAGAATTGTTGATTACTTTTGAACTTTTGGTTACCTTTTTTTTTTTAATTAAGGATAACTTTCATGCATATATTGGAAAATAAAGTATGCCAATTAGCATGTTTCAAGAGAATGTACCATTTTTTCTTAAAAGGTATGTGCAATATTGAACAGGGCTATATTAGTTATATCTATATCTTATACTAATAGGAGAGAGAGTCTATCCCCTCTCTCATTGCTTTATTATGAAATAGAGAAATGAGATGAAAAGTATGGATTTCTATTTAACTAACACGTGCGCTATGCACGATTTTATTAAAAATTCAAAACAAAATAAAAACCCCAATCCCTCAAACACAGTCTCATGCGCTCCCACAGTCCCACTTTCTCAAAATCACAAAATCTTAAGTCTCTTCCCAAACCCACCCCCATCCTATAACTTAGAATTAGATTTTTAAGCAAACACAATTCGTAAAATTATTTTTATATGATTTTCTTAGTCTATCATATATGTCATAATTTGTCCTATAATGCATGGTTTGTAATGTATATGTAATCCCTGTTCCCATAAATACTTACTATCAAAATATTTTCAGTATTTTAATCATTTATAAATTTATTTTGTGTTAAATTCGTTTTGAGATTTTCTATTTAAATATTTTCCAATCGAAAATTTTATTTTTTCGAGTTATGGTGTATTTTAAACTAGTTTTAATCTTAATTTATCGATTAATTGTATTTGAGCCCAAATCATGTATATTATTATTATTGGAGTATTTTAATAAAGTTGTTAAACCCGAATATTATTTTATTGTATGGTTTTATTATTACTATGATTATAATTACTAATTGTTATTTCTTGATTTCTTCAATAAATAAAAATTCATCTATCGAATTATTTTATTTTTATACCCGATCTGATTTTCTTGGCGGGTTCCAATTTATTTTAAGCGAAATTCTTATTATTTCAATTGTGTTAATTATTTATTTAATTGGGTTGAAATTTTCGTTAGTGAATTGTTTTTCTCTTTTATTGGGTTATCTATCTTGTGGATTTTATTTATTTGAATTGTGGGTATTTTTATTTGAACCGTGTTGATCTTGATCTATCTTCTAATTGAACCCTAAAACCCAATTCTATTTGTTCTTGACCCAAATCTGCTTTTACTGGACCCTAAACCATTAACCCAGTACCTTAATTGTACCCTATAAATACAACACTACTCCAAACCCTAAAATTTGCACATTTTCGAAACCTAGCCGCCTACTCTTTCCTCTCTTTCTCTCTCCCCGTCTTCCCGTCCTCTTCCCCGGCCAAACTCCGGCGACCCCCGTTGCCATCCCCTTCGATGCCGCACTCCTAGCGCGCGCCACCGCCACAATAACCCCCGAAACCCCCCATCCTCTTCCCTGTTCATCGACAGACAACAGAACCCATAAACCCACTGATTTCCCATTTTGCTCCTCCACTTCATCGTCGATGACAGCCCACAACGCCAACGCTCGACCTCGCCGTCGTCGCCGCGCCTGGTCGCTCTTGGCCGAGGCTGTAGCTGCTGCTGTTGTGGTCTCTTTGAGTTGCTGTGTTTATTTGGATTGTTTTGTGCACGTGTTATACACGTGCTAGTTCGGGTGTCCGTGAGTTTGTTGGTTCGAAATTCTCATCCCGTTATTCTTGGTATTCGTTTTCACTGTCTAACAGAAAAGTCACCGTCCTCTTGAATTGCTAATTGTATCAAATTCAAGTGTTATTGAAATTCTTGCAAGTAGATCTCTTTGTTATCGTATTATCCATTGTTCATCTCTTTGTTGGGTCTATTGAGGGTTTACACGAGCTAACCCCAATATTCTTGATATCGTGCCAATTTGACTCTAAAGTTTGGATCTTTCATGAATGCATATAGAATTGATAATAGGGTTATTCATACAAGTCACAACATAAATAAATTATTGTAGAGACATTCGTTAATTAGGTTGTATGTCGTTTGATCGTTTGATGATTAATTGATGTTAGACTTGTATATGTGTGTGTTCTAAATTTTATGTATCATGTTTGGACACCTATCATGTTATTTACACAATTTATTGACTATATAATCGATACCCATCGTGTTCAATTAATTTATTTTCAAGAAAAATACCCTAAGAACTGTATATGCTTGCTGACCTAAACCTTAATCGCTGTTTTCGAACCAGTAAATGACCTTAAAATGAGATACTTTCTGAATATGAAATATAGCCCCAAGTGTCTAGTTGCCAATAACATCCAGATATTTTGAATTAAGAGTCTTGTAGCAAAAGTTATGGCCATTTTACTACAGCTGTATTTTTACTTTCAAATTTTCAGATTCTCGTAACCTTCATGTTTAAGCAGTAAAAAGATTGATCAAATGATAGAATTTTGCTATGAAAATTTCCAGATTGTTGCTTAACATGTTTAGGAGTCTAGATTATATTTTTAAAGAATTTAATATTGAGTTTTTGCTGATTCAAAAATTAAAACAACAAGATGTTGAATTTCTGCCTGAACTTAAAACCTGAAAAGAAACATGTGTTTGACCTAGCTACTGTTGTCCGAATTTGAACTTTAAGTATGTGTTGGAATCGTATGGAAGTCTAGTTTCCAGATTTTCTGACGGATTCAACTTTTGATTTCTGAGTCAGCGGGAAACTGCATTTTTATTCAGGTTGCGCTTGCTGTCCAGAATTCTGGATACTACTTTTTAATGGATTAATAATTCATATGTTGTATTATTGCATGAATTAATGAATGTATGTTGCATTGCATGTTCCCAATAAGTTATTGACACTATTCTAACCGTCTTATCCATGTTATCAACCTATTATTTCTCTATTGATACTATTGTTCACCGAATTGTCCAATAATTGCATATTGTGTTGTTGCATTGATAAATAATTAACAAGCCGAGGTTTAAGGGATTGACTGGAGTAGTTGATGATATAGTGACTGTACACTGAAGTGTGGGCCTTATTTTCCAAAATATTGTGTTTTGGCAAAAGTTATTGTTATCGGTTTATTGTTGGACAACTGACACAATATCCCCAATTGACCGTGTATTGTTTTTATTGAGCCAACCAGTGTGCAGCAATGCTGCAAATACTGTTATCGTGCCGTGTACATGATTTATAGAATCTTCCACTTAAGTCTAAAACGAAATTGATTGTATGCATCGAACCTGTGACACGGCACACATAGGACACAATAGTACGTGCATTAGTTAAGAGTTAAAATGATTAATAGACCTAAGGATTGATACATCACCAACATTGTATATTGTTCATCATTGTTTTTATTGATATCGAATATTGGCTAAGTGTTATTAATATTGAACATTGGTTATTGTTACCGATTAGTGGACCATTGTTTATAGCCAATTGCATCGATTATCATGATTTTTGTCCCATTTTATTGATTCTTATTGATCCATTGATTCATTGTTATACCATTATTCCATTGTTTCATGTCTTCTCTACTTGTTGTTCATGACTTGCTCTTAGGATAATTTTTCTCCTCTTCTTAGATAAAGTGCTTATAAGTGTTGATGGAGAATTACCTGATGGATTGGGAGAACAACATTGGTGAAGAAATTGATTGCATCGCTGCTTAATAATTATTGCTTTGTTATGGAGACATAATTATTGGATTATTGTTATTTCTTTGTATTGGGCTTATGTCCCGAATGTTGTTATTTATTTCCAGACGTTGGGTTATTATTGTATTTGAATATTTTTATTGCTAAATTCCAAATATTATTGTTCATGGGATTATTATTATTGCATGCGTAATTGTTCTGTATTGTTTATATTGTTGAGTTGATCGGATAAACAGCTTATGGGTGACGTTAGTCATTCGCTGGGCCAATGTCACGTACTCGTATTCCGTATTTTTGGGAAGCGGGACGTGACAATATAACTTATTTACCAAATTTTAATGATGTTATAATATACATGTTAACATAAATTAGTTGAATTTGTGACATCTTTTCATTGCATGCATTTTTTAGCTTTAGTAATATTTAATTGGATAACATTATGGTTTGACAGTGATATCTAAACCATCTGCTTATATGAGGCTGATAATGAAGACTTCAGTAATTATGGTAGGGATGATATTCATAAGTTTCTCCCAATTTTCTCACGTTTTTTTTAAATTCGATATAATTTTATGAGTCTCTCAAAAGTATATTTGGCTATGCAATTTGCATAGGATAACACTAGTCTATATCTTATACTAATAGGAGTACCCCATCTCTCCTTTCTCTATTTTGGAATACAGAAAGAGGAACAGTAGATATTCATATTTAACTAATACGTGCAATGCGCACAATTTTATTCAAAAACCAAAACAAAATAAAAACTTCAATCCCTCAAATGCAGTCTTTTTTCTTCTCACTTTCCAATCTCAGAAAATTTCATGGTTCTTCCCAAACCCACCCCCCAACCGTCTCCGCCCCACTTTGCTACCCGACCCGAAGGCGCCGAAACTGAAACAAAGATCCTTCTTTGGTAACATCCAAATTCTTCTACTCAATTTCCCTAATTTTCAGCGATTTTTGATGATTTTTTAAAATACAAGTTTTGGTTGTTTTCTTTGAATTTTAAAGAGTTCTTAAATGACCTAAACGATTGTGACGAGAAAGTACCAGATGCAACTTCAGAAAAAGAATTGGTATTATTAATTTTGTAAATTTATGGGTTTTGGAAGTGTAATACCCTAAAATTTGATTTTTAATAAAAATATTATTTTTCACGTGTTGTGCACGTGCAAACTTCATGTGTATATTATTTATTTATTTTTATTCTCATTTTAGTATGAACAATTATTTTCCTTGATTTTTTTCTAAAAGCCTATTTTCTAAAAGCCTAAAACACTAATTATTTGTTTTAGCCCACTAATTGTGAAGCCCACTAATTTAATAAATCAATTAAATGGTCACACTTGTCATGTAGAGACAAATAGTGGACATTTTGATTAATTAAATTGTACAAACTTCTACATATGAGTACTAGGTGGCACGTGCAAAGCACGTAGTGTGCAATGCACACCCTTTTGGTGGCCGGTTTGGGTTGGATGATGGGGTGAGTGTGCATGGGTGGTTACTTGGAGTGTGAGTAGTTGCTACAACTTTCTCTCCTATCCCAACCCTCTATTTTATAACCATCCATTGAATCCTAGCCCTCCAATCTACCCTAGAATTAGTATAAATACCCCTCCTATCTATTTGTATTTTACAATAATAATCTATTGAAAGAAGAGAAATAATTATATAAAAGATATATATATTAGTGTGAGTGAATGTATGAGTGTTTCTCTATTGGAGGCCGGCCACTCTTTTCCCATCTTGAAGCTCTCGGTTTTGTTAGGTTTTGTGAGAAATTAACAATTGAGAATTAAGGTTTATCTCTAGATCTAAGTTGCTTGAGATATTCACCCTAGGTATCAAGATTGGAATACCTAGACTGCTATCACAAGCCAGTATTTATTTCTAAATACTGGTTTGGGTATCGGGTTATAAGCCCATAAACCCGCGTTCCAATATCCATTCAATTGTACGTTCAATACACGTGTTACTCATATGCACATGCATTATTTATATAGAGAGAATATACCAATATATCCAACAATCTCCTCCTATATTCTCAATATATAAAGTACAGGATTATCTCATCAGTTCAGTATAAAACTGACTGGCTGATAGCAGTCCATAAAAGAAAAGCATCATAAAGGTATAGTTTCATAAGAGCCAATATAATTATAAATCTGAATAGTTCAATTAAGACTAAACCAATATAATTAAATAGTTCCAAACCATATCCAATTCAAAATAGTTCACAAAGACTAAACCAACTAGAATAATCTATCATAGTTTCAAAATCAAACAAAGCAAATAAACTTCAATAACAAAATATGAGTTTTAAGCTCATGAACACAAGAGTCTTAAACTCAACAGAAGTTTTTACCAAGCAAGTGACTAATTTATTCTCGAAAGAGATAAACTGAAACTCTATCTTTGCACACTGCTTTATGTTTACTCCTCCATTTTGAGCAAATCATTATTTTTGAAATCTATGTTGACAGATTCAACTCCTCCATCTTTGCTAGCTTATTGAAAACAAGAACATCAAGAGACACATCTCTAAGAATTCCAACAAATTTCACAAAGTATCTAGTTCCACAAAAGAACTTAGTACAATTCATAATTAGTTTAGCAAAAATGTAACGCAAGCATCACAATCATGTATCTTTAATAAGTAAAGTACATGAACTTTATAGTTTCTACACAAGAACCATACTATGTTTCATATTGGAATGAAAAGACTGCCGTTTCAATCATGGTTTAACATTGAATCATCAAAATTGGAATGAAACATGTATCCATAAATGACATATCATCAAAATTGGAATGATATTTAGGACAATTTAATCATCGGAAACACATCGACAAGTTTTCATGTTTCGTATTGAAATAATATGATTATTCTAAGTAAATTTCCTAGATATATAATACCATCAAAATTGGAATGACATTATATATTTGTGGAATTTATGTGGAATCATCAAAATTATCTAAAACATGTCAACTGCCTAAAATTTATGCTTAAGTTTGAACATCTCTATGGCTCCAGTTGGATTCTAAATTTCAAAACAACTTGGATGTTAAAGCTTTTGACTCAATAGCTTTCAACTCCATTTCTCCCACAGTTTTGATAATTAGATCACTTTCAAGTCTCTTAGCAAGAGTATTCGCCATACTTGTCACAATTGCACTTTATCTATGATAAATTTCAACTAGGCTTCTTTCAGCCTTAATGTACTCCTCTTACTATTATAGAGTGAGTTATGAGCTATAGTGCACTGTAGCTTGATAGTCGCATAACAGAATTAGAGAGTTACTTAAACTTCTTAATGGATAACTAGCAACAATTTCTTCAATCCACTCAGCCTTTTCCCCTGCAGAGGATTACACATAGAGGTCTGATTTTATGGATGATAGCACAGTGCCTATTTGCTTTTTATTTCCATAACATTTTTGTTTCTCCTAGTGTACACACATATCTACTAGTTATCGAGTTTCATTAAATTCTGAGCATCATAATGCATCAGATCAACCATTCATTCGAAGAATGACTAGAGTAGCACAAAGCAAACTCTTGAATCCCACTCAGGTATCTCAATAGCCTCTTAAGGGCACTCAAATGTGTATGGAATTATTAGTGAATCTGCAGATCATACCTACCTCAAAGGCTATGTCTATTATAGTGCAGATCTTTGTATATATGAGACTGTCAATTCCTTTAGAATGATTTACCTGTCTCATAGTTGCACCATCATTAGGTGTCAACCTTTTATCATAATCATAAGGTGTTTCAAAACACACTTTCAATCACTATATCTCCACTTTTGAAACACATTTTGATTTGATGAGTTTGACTAAGAGTTATCCCTTGCCAACTGAAAACTCACCCTTATACCTATGGTGTCCACAGTACATAGATTTTCATGTTGAATTCTTTGGATAACATAATTTTAACTTCATTTGTAATAGAGATGTCACTTTCAAGAACATGCATATCAACACAAAAAGTAAATAATAACCACTATATTTGACGCACCACAAAGTTGAAGGCACTGATGTGAATTACTTGATTCATATACTAGGCTCTTTCAAAAATTTGTCAAATTATTTATTTGTTGGCTATACATGTTTTAAGAACATACAATGATTTTACTAAATTGTAAATCTTGTTCACTAAACATATTAGTTCAAAACTTTCCAGTACAAAACTGTTCAGTACAAAGCCTTTTAAATATCCTTATGAATGACAAAATTTTCAATAGATGTAAGGATAAGAATAATACTTATTGTAGAAATATGACAAATATGTGAGTAGACATCAAATAAATCTACCCAATTTTTCTCAGTCAATCTGTTAGCTACTAAAAAGTATTAAAATTGCTACTGAACAATCAAAATTAAGTTTCTTCTACAAAACCCCACTTACTAACTATGATTTTAGCCCCTTTCGGCAGATCAACTAAATTAAAGTATTATTGCATGACACAAAATCATCTCATTGTCTACTAAAGACTCTTCTAAGCTCATTTGTCATTCAGGTTTTCAAGTGTCAGTAAGGCTGACTCTTGATTCTAACTGTGAATCATTGAACGTGTCTGTAGAACTAGATTATTTTATACATTTATCTTTGATGAAGATATCCTCAAAAAACTTTGTAAGTCTAGATTCTTCTAACACAAATTAGATAGATCCAACATCTGTCCACAGAGTTACATTCTGCACTTTCTAAACACACACAAATATTTATTGTAGGTCATACTTTAGGCCTTCTAGGGTCAAGTACTCTAACAGAAGTATCACAACACAAAATCTCACTTTAACAAAACTATTTGTGTTTTCATGCCATGATCTACAAGGTGTATTCAAATTAGAGTGTAGTAATACATTAGAGATATGATTAACAATACAACACTACTCATAATTACATAAGACAAACAACAGTTAATAATATAGAATTCAACATTTCACTAAGTGTTTGATTCTAACTTTTATCAATATCGTTTAACTGTTGTAAGTAGAATGCAGTAGAGATTATGCCCAATGCAAACTTCTCTAAAGTTGTTAAAACATATTCACCACCTCTATCACATCTGAACCCTTGATTTTTAGCATTTAACTATAATTTTTAATTCATTAAGAATAATAAGTGCTTCATTCTTTATATATATGACAAACTTATATTAATCATCTACAAAAGCGATTAAATACTTTTGACCAGCAATCGTCTCATCTAGTCACAAAGCTACTGAGATCACAAATATCAGAATGTATTGACTCAAGAAGTTGTGTGCTCCTAGAGACCATACTAAATGATTTTCTAGTTATCATAATCTGAGCACAACTTTCATATTTGTCATATTTTAATGGAGTGTCATTTAGTAGAGTTATGAGTTTTAACAAGAACATACAATTTAATATATAGTTCATAGTGATTTTAAATTTCAAAACAACTTGGATGTTAAAGCTTTTTACTCAATAGCTTTTAACTCCATTTTCCCCACAGTTTTGATAATTAGATCACATTTCCTCACAAACAATTGAATATATAGTTCTCAAATCCTAGCAAATTATGCTATGTTCAAGAACACAATTAGAACTATTATTATTAATTGTCTCATTTGTTAAACTCAACTTATACATGCGATTGACAATATATGCACTTTATAAGAGTTAATACAAAATTATTCTATCACATTTTATAAAAATTATTTGCTTTCTCTAATGGTTCTAACAATGTCCACTTGCTCAAACACATTGAGCGAAGAGTTCTTTCTTTTATTCGTTCTTCGTCATCTTCATAACGCTAAATGAGATAATGACTAACATATTATAATTCAACTTTGCACATACAGTACAATGAACGAGAGAGAACAAAACATAACTAGTAGAGTCATATTCTACATTAAGAGATGCTCTCTCCTAAGTTACAGATATGTATTATACATCTTATACAATTTTTTATTTTTATTATTTTAAATTTTAGAGAAGCAAAAATTTAATCTCACACAAATTGCAAACAATGGATTTGTCAAAATATCTATACATATAGTATGATAAAATACTTAACAATCCTAAACATGCTAGTTTTCCAAACCGAGAATAACTATGATCTAAAACTCTTAATCATATGATCAAACGCACAAAACGTTAACACATTCATCACATGAAAAATACTAAGATAATTAGAGTAGATCATACCGACACTTCAAGTTAGAAGTGTTTTTCCAAATTCGATGGAGAAACCTGCGTAGTGCAGACTTATCATACCATGATGCAAATCCATCGTCTCTAATACACACAATTTGTAAGTAACTTTGGAATTCCTACATTCATCAAATTGTTAAATATTAGCCAATTAAATAAATTATTAGCACTATTTAATTCACAACAATTTAATTGGAGATCCGAACTTTATAGTCAAAAGTTTAACTTATCAATAATAGGTATTTGATTTTAGCACATAGCCAAAACATCTGTTTAACTTGTATTTAATTAAACAAATGATTAATACAGTCTTGAACTTAACCACTTAGCATCATAGTAATTCTATAATTCAAAATAAACTTAAAACGAATGTTTTGAACTTCCAGCACATAGCAAAATATTTAACAGAAATTTAATACGAGGAAAGTAAAGAACTTATCTTTCACTGTCTCTTCCCCTTCAATTGATTAGAGTCAAATCTGTTTCGAAACACATCTGATCTATCCTGTATTGCACCCTCCAGAGTATCTCAATCTGTGCCAAACCTAATAAGGAACAAATCCACTGCTGCTCTCTTTGAGCAAATCCCACCCATTTCTAATCAAACCAATCTCAATTTTAAGGATTGAACCTGGTGGGGGAATTTCAACAAACAGGTTGTAGGCAGTTCTGAATCGAACTCAAACCCCCTGTCACTCAAATGAGAGAGAACCCACCTGTCTTCTTCTTCACAATCCAAAAGCCAGAAATCAGTTTCTCAATGAATCTAGTTTGGATCCGACTAACACAAGAACATATCTTGCAACTCTCAACTGTAGACCAAAAGAGACCAAAATGAATTTGGGTTCAAACTTCGGGTTCGGATCTACACAGCAAAGAGGAATAAACTCCCAATGTCTTCTTCAAGATTGGGTTGCTTTGATTGGGTTTGAAACATAGAACTCAACCAACCAGGATGAAGAAGAGAGAGGATGACCGAGCACGACGCCCGAGGGGAAGCTGCACCGTCATCGAGATCTGCAACCGGTCAAGAGGGGCGAGAGCGACGCTGGCCATCGAATCCCGATGGGTCTCGAGTCGACTGCCTCGACTGCGGGTCGACAACATGCGACGAACGGCTCCGGGGTGCGACGACGCCGACCATGTTGGCAGAGATCGCGATGGTCGGTGACGGCGCCTTTGACGACGGTGTTAGCGATCGTCGATGATGTCAACTTCGACGAGATCCAAAGAGGGGTTCGACGAGAACGAAGGTATCCAACAGATCTCTGTTTTTCCCTCTTAATTAATCACTCAAATTGATTAATAATATCTCAAGATTGTTAGATTTTGTGAGAAATTAACAATTGGGAATTAGGGTTTATCTCTAGATCTAAGTTGCTTGAGATATTCACCCTATGTATCAAGATTGGAATACCTAGACTGCTGTCACAAGCCAGTATTTATTTCTAAATACTGGTTTGGGTATCGGGTTATAAGCTCACAAACCCACGAAACAATATCCATTCAGTTGTACGTTCAATACACGTGTTACTCATATGCACATGCATTATTTATATAGAGAGAATATACCAATATATCCAACAGGTTTTTGGCAAGGAAGCAAGGAGAAGAATCGTTGCATCGCATTCTAGGAGGCTCTACGGGATTTTCTTAATTTTTTTTCTTCAAAAGGTGGGTGTTTCTCATGACTTCTAGACTAGAAAGCATGTTAGAAAATGAAATTGAATTATTATTAGAAGCTACTAGTTGAAATGATATACATGCTTGTTTAATTAGAAGAAAATTATTAATTAGCAAATGTGTTGATTGATTACTAGAGTTATTGCCTATGAGTAAAATTGTATGTTTCTCATTATTATAAACATTAGAATGCAAGTTGACTATGTCAAATTACAATTATGTGAAATTCGCTAGTAAGAAATTGAACCATGCTTATTGATTAAAAATGCTAAATTAGAATAATGTGTTAATTGAATTGATTGAATTGTTTGTTAATAGATGTAATGAATTTCTCTATTGAGATATTTATCATGTGAAAAATTTGAATAAATGATAATGAATGTCCTTTTGCATATAAATAAATGAATGCATCATGTGTAGATTTATTAATAAAAATGGAAGTTTTACTCACTTATAAAGTTGATTTAGTGCTCTAAAAATATCTTAGTTATCAATGTGTAAGCAAACAACATTGTGAGAAACCATCTTTGGTTATGAACAATTATGTATTGGTTTTCATATGTCGAAATAGTATTCATAAAATGCAAACTATGGCTAATTACATGTTTTAAAAGAGTGAAAAATACCTTTAAAAATATTGGTTACAGTGTAATTGAATGTAGTTTTAATATGGAAAGTTATGTTTTAAAAAAGGAAGAAAAAGGAACTGAAAACATTTTTTGAGAAATTGAAAACTAGTAGCACAGTCGACCGACTCTTGTAACAGTCGACTGTCCTGATTGTTTTATTTTTTTGAATTTAAAAATCATAGCAGAACAGCCGACTGGCCATATGAGACAGTCGACTTCTCTGATTATTTTATTCTTGAGCTTTAGAATCTCGCAGAACAGCCGACTGGTCAGGGTTATCAGTCGACTGCCCTGAAGTTTCAAATAATATCTGTATTTTGGGAGAAAATCTCTATAACCTGAGGCTTTGTATAAGTGAGACTGTTTTTACAAAAGGAACTCATTTTAATTATTAACTTAAATTATTTCTTTAAGAAATTCGAATGGATTGTTTAAGAAGTTTAAATTGAGACTTTGGTGATGAGAAATTTGAAAGGTGTGAATTGTGAAACCAATTGAAAATGTGAACTGTGGAATTGGAATGGGTTGAAATAGAATTATGTGAGCTTATAAACTAGTGAATGTGACATGTTTGATGAATTTCAGTTTTCAAGTATCTATGTATTGAATTATTGATTTTGATGAGTTATGAAAGATGTGAATACATGAATACTATGCGTTTGGAAAAAAATGAATTATGATTAATCATGAAAAGATCTTATAAGCATGACATTGCAATTATGAGTTGAAATTGAGAATTAGGGTATAGCCAAATCTTATACCAGCAATGAAAGAATTGTGAAATGAGAATGCCAAGGTTGGGTCATGTGAAATTGAATGAATAAGACCGGTATAGTAGGAGTGCTACATTCTAAGAGATTGATTTTTATTCATGATTCAGTTAAACTAAGGATTAGATACAGAGTGAAGATGTGATAAAAGTAAGAGAAAAACATTGAGTATGAGGGCCATTGGATTGGTGGCGTGAGAGTATTCACAGGATGTCCCATGATGAGTCATGATAGGGCGTGGATACTGCTCCAGAGTACCGTCCCGGTGGCGACGCTCGTCGGGTGTTTGACGACTGCGGGTGGTGTCATGTCTATGGTAGGAGCTGAATTACCACAGGATGCCTGCATGATGAGTCATGTGTCAGTGCGTTGGGATTCCCTCCAGGGCGCCTAGACATGAGTTCGTAGGTCAGAAAACACCTAGGTTACTTACCGTAGTTACAGTAGTAGATTAAGTCATGACGAGGGATTGAACCCTACAAGATGAAGAACGGTTAAGGGCTTGCCCTCGGACCTATGTAGTATGGGCTGCATAGACTCTGAACAAGTGCGCATTAGTGTCATATAACATAAATAATTGCATTAAGGATTAAGTGCACATTCACAACACGACATCAATAGGATAGTCCCTTTAGCTTTGTTTGTGAACAAGTTTGTGGTTTGTTAATAAATGAGAATCATTATAATGTTTTCGGCATAGAGAGGATGGCTGTGTATAATATTTCGTCAGTTGAATGAACTGACGCACATACAGTTTTATATGCAGGGTAAAGATGTTTGACAATTGAATTATACATGCTGCGCAGGATTGATTTAAATATTGTTTCATGTAAATTGATTGTAATATTGCTTCCGCTGTGATAATGAACAAGTGTAAATGTAACTCTGATAAAAGAAAAAAATTATTTCCTTGTAAAATTGTACGAAAGAAGTGTAAAGATCCTGTGGAACTCGAATTCAGTTGTATTTTGAAATTCGGGATGTAACAGGATGTGTGTGTTAAAAGAGTGCGTTTTGCTTTAAAACACAAATTGTGCATGCTTGAATTTGTAGGGAAATGAGTAGTTTAAACAAAAGAAACATCGCAAAGCGATCAAGTGTTACTCGAGGTGCATTAGGTTGTCTCCCACTGCGGTTGTGTATGCGAATCAAGCTATGACGTATATCAAAGTAAAGAGGCAGTTTCATTTGCTTTTCTCTGTGCTAACTTAATTTATGTGTAATCTATATTTCAGTTAGGGCTAACTCTCACTTACAAATAACTTTAATTACTGTAATTTGTTTGGAACTTTCTTGGACTCTATCTGAATACAAAGGTAGGATGCCAATATGCATATAGAATATGGGGATTTAAGTGAACCAATTCCCCCCCCCCCCCCCCCCCCCCCCCCCCCCCCCCCCCCCAAAAAAAAAGTCCAAACCCACTGTATACATGCCTAGGCAGCCAAACCGATTTTTTAAAAGGCCTAGGGCCTAGGAGAGTCGGCTGGGGAAGGCCTAGGGCCTAGGCGGCCCCTAGGACGATTTTTAGAACACTACTTGTAACTCACACTTTTGGCTTTAGAAATATAAATCTGATTGATTGAAGTTAGATATTTGCCATATTTTAGCTTTGAGGTGAGATAACTAAAATATGATCCAAATAGACTA
The DNA here is from genome assembly GCA_017893485.1 of Hemerocallis citrina. Taxonomy (NCBI): domain Eukaryota; kingdom Viridiplantae; phylum Streptophyta; class Magnoliopsida; order Asparagales; family Asphodelaceae; genus Hemerocallis; species Hemerocallis citrina. Next base: position 71,849,834 of record CM030362.1, on the reverse strand, counting down.
TAATTTACATAGTGTAGATTTGCAAGTAACCTATAATTTAGATATTGCAGGTTTACAAGTTACCTATAATATTTTATTGCCTTGCTTTCTCTTTTAGGCTAAATGTCTGGAAACGGGGGAGACGTTTTACAAGTATCATGTCTGTTTGTGTTCTCTTTTCATATTTGAGCTTAAATGGTTTTTAGGAGATTGTGTGGGTAACAGTTGTTGTTTTTTTTTGCAGACATTTCGAGGGTTAACTTACATTCATACGGTTTTTGGCGTTTGCCATGGACATGTGAAGCCACAGAATCTACTGGTATGCTTTTTAATGTCTTATTTCTTCAGTTTGGTCATGTTTAGCTTGAAAATTGTCTTATCTCTATAATACCCGGCATCCAAAACTACAAAGTAAAAAAGGTACAAACATTTTGGTCATGGATTCGGGGATGTTGTGGGCTTCAAGAGCCACCACAACCTCAAGATGTCCACTTTCTATAGAGGTTTCGCTACTGGTACAAACCCTAATCCTAATATGAATCTTTTTCTTATTTATCATCATTAGATTTGATTAATTAATGTTATATTTGATATATCGATTATGATGTGGTTTTGATAAATTATGCGTTTATTTTTATGGCTCGTACAAAATTTCAAGCTGAAGTTTGGATCTTTTTAAATGAGTTTGACTATGTTTGATGCGTTGTATGGATAAATTAGAATTAGATTTTAAAGCAAACACGGTTCATAGAATTGTTTTGATATGATTCTCTTAGTCTATCATCTTTACCCTAATCTGTGTCATAATGCATGGTTTATAATGTACAACATGTTTACTAAATGTTAATGATGTTATAATATACCTGTTAACATAAATTAGTTAAATTTGCGACATCTTTTCATAAAGTCGTGCAATTATTTGGATTGAAGTCCTTTTATTATCATGAACAATTTATTTAAGCCCTCTGTTAGATAATTGGAATTTCAGTATTTGGACAAATGAATGAATATTGTGATTGGGTATGGAGGTGCATTTATTGTATCAGATGCTTGAGTTTGGACAATGTGTTTATGAGTATTCTTATTAAATAATTATGGAATGTTGATATACTGGATGAACTTTATACATTGAAAAAAACTTTATGTATCAGATAAGTTATGCTGAATTTTTTGTAAAGTCTGTGCAATTTGCACATGAGTATCGTGGAATTCAGATTGAACAGTCGCTTAAAATCGGATCACGAAAGGGTAAGACTCTTCACCATAACTACAATTTTTATTTAAGTATTTCTTGCGTTCTAGCTTAGATTTTAAGTCAAGGAATTAAGCGAAGATTCATTTAAATCAAATGCATAAGAAGGAGGATGGTGAGTACCAAAAAAGAGGAAGAGTTTGGAGTTGAAGAAGAGAGCGAGGATGAAGAGTTGATGTACCATAAATATTCAATTTATTCAGTTCAATACATGCATGTTTTAGCTTCAGTAATATTCAATTGAATAACATTATAGTTTGACAGTAATTCTCTAAACTATTTGCTTATGTGAGGACGGTAAAGATGATATTCACAACTTTTTCCCAATTCTCTCACATTTTTTTGGAGTTATATATAATTTTATGAGTCCCTCAAAACTATCTTAGACTATGCAATTTGTAAAGGGTAACACTAGTTTTATTTATGTGAAAATCAAGAATAGTCCATGTAGGACTTGACTTAAAACAAACGACCAAATCTAATTTGTAGCACGCGGCCCATTTACAGCCTTGAAGAGTTACAAGTCACAGCCGGGTTGCTCGGCAGGCGCGTTTCTTACACCCACATTAATCCAAATTTTTTTGCCATACCAGGCCACTTTTTGAAAATATTTGCGTATAAGGGCCAGTTTCCAAACTATTAGCGCGCATGGGCTATTCTGTGCCACGTCAGCAGTGGCCGCTATTCCCAGTAGAGGCCTTTTCGTTTTCGTTGCTAATGGGAATAACGACCTATGTTCTAAATTTTATGAGATTTTTTTAATTTGTCGCTGTTCCTATGAGCGACATTAGTTTAAATTCAGCCGCTAATGGGAATATCAACCACTAATGCAGTGTATTATGCACACTTGGCCAATTTTAAAGAGCTTCTCTTCTATGGAAATTCTAAAAATAACAACTTAACTGAGGTCGCTATTGGGAATAATGACCTAGTATAACTGTGGTCGCTATTCCCAATAGCGACCACTAATGCAGTCTGTTCTCTACACTTAGCGGAATTTAGAGACCTGCTCTCTTCTATGTAATTTTTAAAAATGATAACTTAACTGAGGTCGCTATTGGAAATAATGACCTAGTATAAGTGGTCACTATTCCCAATAATGGCCACTAGTGGTACCCGACCGCTAATAAGGTCAGGCTCCCACTGTCTCTCTCTCTCCACACTTCACTTCCATTTCTTCTTCCCCCTCTTCTTCGGTCTTTGATTAGAACCACATATACACAACAATTTTTCATATCACTTTCAACTGATACAACATTGTATAGCAAAAATATAACATTATATAACATTATATAAACTATGACTGCATAAATACTCCACCAAACTTGAAATTCATTCATTTCCAACGTTGAATACATTTCCCGCATACATACGTACAATTACTATGACATCATTGATACAACATTATATAGCAAAAAACTTTCAAAATAACAAGTGAATACAACATGAGTACCAATATATTCACAAATTTTTGTCTTCGGGCACCCCTTCACCTTCGGTGCTCGTGCTTCAGTGCTTCTAGGAGGCCATGCACCATGTGTGCGTGCATGCCGTCCTCGACCATGTATACTCGTTGCTTAGTTCACCTCGTCCTGCATTTATTACATCGCACCAAGTCAATTTAAGGATAAATAATAACAAAATAAATTTTATGCCAAATTTAAGTACCTGCGATGAGATCGCACCAAGCCAAATAATAACAGAATAAATAATAACAGAATAAATGGTATTGGGGTTTTGGGTTTTGGGAACGAAGAATAGAGGGAAAAAGAAATGGATGTGAAGTGTAGAGAGAGAGAGAGTGGGAGCCCGACCTTATTAGAGGTCGGGTCCCACTAGTGGTCGCTATTGGGAATAGCGACCACGGTTATACTAGGTCATTATTCCAAATAGCGACCTCAGTTAAGTTGTTTTTTTTAAGAATCTTCAGAGAAGATAAACTCTATAAAATTGGCCAAGTGTGCAGAGTACACTGCATTAGTGGTCGCCATTCTCATTAGCGACTGAATTTAAACTAAGGTCGCCCATAAGAATAGTGACAAATAAAAAAAATCCCATAAAATTTAGAACATAGGCCATTATTCCCATTAGCGGCAACGAAAATGAAAAGGCGGCTATTGGGAATAGCGGTCGGTGCTGACATGGCATAGAGTAGCTAACGAGCTATAATAGTTTGGAAACTAGTCCTTAAACGCAAATATTTTTAAAAAGTGGCCTAGTAGGGCAAAAAATTCCATTAATCCATGCTCTTCTTAACCCTCGGTTTGGTTGGAGGGGAATGGAGGGGAGGGGAGGGATTTTTTTTAAAACATTTATTATTTGGTTCATTTTTTAGGAGGGGGAGGGGGGGGGGGGGAATCGAGGGGGGGTGCAAAATCCCTCTTGAGCCAATTTTGGCTCCCCTCCAATATTGGGGGATTTGGAGGGGAGAGAAAGTAGGTCTAATTTTTTTGAAGTGATTTGACTAAATTACCCTTTTTAGATCTAAATCCCTAAAATCTCTCTTTTTAAAATAAAAAACAGATCCCCAACTCTTTCTCTCCCACTTGTGCTCTCTCTTTTTCCCCCTCCTCGTGGTTGACATCAATGTTTTGATTTAAAAATTTTGTTGTTGTTGGCTTGTTGCATCTTACTGCTCCATTTGAATCTTATTAGTCCTTCAAAAAGATGGTTAGATTGCAAGTAAGTCAAGCTTGTGACATTTATTAGTCCCTGTAACATGGTTTAGATATCTAACATTTTTTAGATTGAAGCACCATTTTCATTTTTTGCTCAATGTTCACATATCTAAATGATGTTGATCAGAGGCACTCTCAGAGTTATTTTTGTCATCTTTTCCTTCCATTATGAATGAGATATTTTTTAAAAATATCTAATCAGTATTTAATTTTATTTTTATGTTGTGTCAGCCCTTTACTCTTTTTTTACTATGAAAGGCTTCACATTTTTCCCCCTTTATTCATCAACTTTCTGGATTATTTTTTATGTATAATTGGTCGAGTTCCAAAGATATGAGAATTTGGACTAAAATTTTGTAGTGTTTTTCTTTCTTATACTTGTTGCACCGGATGATCAGGTTTTTCTAATGCCTGGTTTGTTTTTCATTTACTCATATGGCAGCTTTATTGAGCTTGATATGATTAAATTTTGATTATGTTTAACAAAATGTATTATATTCTAGCTTAAACTAGTTCTTTCCTAGCCTCTTTACAGGGCAATCTGAAATTCTGAATTCATTGTTCTGTCTATATTGTTAAGCATGTTCTTATGAAGAGTTAGATACTTAGATGTCACTAGTACTACCAAACATCTGTATTGATTGTTATAACAACAATATCTATCAATCAATCTGTCTTCATTATTTTATTTATTGGTCTTTATTATTTTGTTTATATTACCAAATTAAAATTAGAAACAATAATAGATATACTCTCATAAAATATAAGGGGGCGTTTGGTACGTGGTAATGTATAAAGGAATCTAGGATTACCCTCTTGATTACCTGGTTTGGTAAGACATAAGTATAGTTTTGTAAATAATCTTAAATTCCCAGGGTTATCAAAATAATTAGTTTGGAAGGATAAACATTCTCCTTGAAAAGTGTGGGATTTATGGATTCCTCCACATAAAATATGAGTAAGATTATTGCATACCCAAAACACCCTCTATATTTTTGGCTTATCATATACCCCGCTCTTGTTCCTTCCAACCAATTTATGGCTCTTCTTCCCCACCTTCCTTCTGCCATTTGCGAGGCAAAGTAGGGAGAGAAATGGACGGTGAGGGATACGCCAAGAACCGCACCTGTCGTGAAAAAGACAAAGAAGGAGATGATCTTTAGAAGTTGGACTGACCCGTCTAGTTTGCTGGAGGTGGCGGCCACAAGGAGGTTCTCGTATTCTTCATTTCTACTGTTTGATATTATTTTTGTTGGAATGGACTTCTTCTCCTCCTCCTTCTTCTTCTTCTTCGATCTTCTTCTTCTTTTTTGTTTCATGAAGGAGAAATATAACAAAAAATAATAAGTATTGGAATATTAATTGCTTCTTTTCATTATAATGTCTGTTCTTGATGTTTCCCCCTTTTTTTGTTGTCTTTAATTTTTTTTAAATTTTTGGGTAATTAAGTTTGGAAGTTTTGTTTATGAATGGTGTTAATTAGGGGGAGTTTTTAATTCTGGAGGGTTTTTGTCTTTGTTTAGGAGTGAATGAGATTACTTATAGGCTGTAACATTGTTATATTTGGTAGACTTTTTTGTAGAAAAATGTTGAAATATGGGCACCAAATTTCATTAAAGATACTACTACCAATGTTGTAGACTCTTTTGCACGTATATTGCTCGTGCTGTTCTTAGATCTTAGGTGTTGGGTTACTTTATGAATCTATATTATTTATTTATTTGGCATGGGGGTGCAAATGTCCAACTGCATAGCATATTCTGAGTTCAATTCTTTTATGTTGCAGTTCTAATTTTTTGTGTCCAACCAATAAAGCCAAAAGAGTATTTTCGGTAATGTCTACTATAAAGATGGATTGATGGGAATGAATTATTCTATACCAAACCCGGTAATAAAGTATTTCCAGGCATGTAATGTCGTAAACCAAACACAGTATTACAACATTTTCGAGAATCTTCATTCCCACCCTCATATTCCTGGAAATCCACTAATTCCTGAAAATTCTCCAATTCGCGTACCAAACACCCCCTAAAAGAGTATAAAAATAATTTAATTATAAAATTATTTTCCTCCTATTATGAAACAAACAAGAAAAGAATTATTTTCCCTCCCTATCCACTCTTTTGATCCAAAGAGAGTCCCCTTCCTTCACCTCCCCTCCCCGCCTTTGAACCAAAACAGACCCAATTTTTTTTTTTTTTTTTTAAAAATATTTTCTTTCTCCTGTTCGATCTCCTCCCAAATTAATTTCCACGAAACCCTAGACCCATCCTTCATCTCTTCTTCTAGATTCATTTGGTTGTTTCTTGGAAATCCAGATCTGAGGGATTCTAGTAGTAACTGGAGATGCAATCGAGATCGGGGCAGTCGTCGTCGTCGTATCGAGATCGGACGCAGGAGTTCTTGATGGTAGCCGAGAAATTAAAGAAATCGATACCTTCCAATTTACTGGCCAGTAGTGCCGGTGGCGGTGGTAGCAGCGACAATGCTATAAGCTCTGCTCCGAAATCATCGTCGGCAGTTTCGGTTCACTCAGAGTTCAACAAAAGAGCTTCCACGATTGGGCTTACGATCCATCAGACTTCTCAGATGCTCGCCAAGCTAGCAAACTCTAGGTAACCCCCCCATAATTTGATATTACTTTTGGCATTTGTGTTAAACCTTAAAAATAGGTCTGAAAATCTTAAATGAAATTTGATGATATTAGTGGGACCTAGTGTTGGAAGTGGGCAATTTGGTAATCAACATTTTGTGTGTGTGTGTGTGTGTGTGTGTGTGTTGAAAATGAGGATGATGTGAAATGGTAAATTAAGATAAGAGATAGGTAGTAGGGTATTTGTGAGATGTTAGAGATAGTTTCAACGGAGGATATGTAAGGTGAGCGAGATTAGGTTGATGTAGTTTGTACTTTTCGGTGAATGCATTGGTATTCACGGGTAGCGCACAGTCATTACGAAAGTAATCATAGGATATATATGGCATTTGACTCGATCTTCGCTCAGAATACACAAACTGGACCAGTTGAATTTGATTTTGTATCTGTTTCTGGGATATATTTATTTGATAAAAATACAAGTTAGAGTGAAAGATTAATCATGCAGAAACAACCTCAACACCAGAGCCTTTAAGAAATTTGGGATGAATCACATAAATCGTTCTTCTTTATCCAACTTTGTTATAGACTCTTGTAATTACTATCATATTTTCTTCACCATCTCGATCTAAGTCTCTGGTCTACCTTGGTTCGTTTCGCTTTATTAACTACAAGTTTAATGTTCTATCATTGGTATCGTTGCACATGCTTAAACATCTCAAGCAACATTCTCGCAATCAGTTCTCTCCATCATATCACCCTTAAGGTTTGATGTTCTTTCTAGGTATTGGTCAATTTGAATATTTTGATCATGGTTTGGGATTTTTCCTTCTATAAGCAATGTAACACTGTATAGCCAACACAAATTGGCTAAAAATATGACAAAGGTTCATAATCCCAATGTCCATAGCTGTTTTGGGTAGTCATTTTTCTTGTATTGGCATTTCAGTTTTTCATAATGGAAACTTATGAGAGTTGTTGTATAGATCTCGTTGACCCTTTCTTTAGATAATAGGTAGTGATTGGACTAGGTTACGTCAAATTTGATTATATAAATTTTTTGATGTATTAATCTCGTCATAATCCAAGCTGGAATGGCTCCTCTTATAGGCTCAAACGTAAAGCATCTTTTCTGAAAACACAATAGCCATTAGTAGCCACTACAGTAGGAAAATGAGAGGTTAGCAATTTCCCATCGTCATTGTTATCCCTAATTACAACTGGATCATTAATTAACAAAAAATGAAAGCGAAGTGGAAATCCTTCAATTCTGTCACTGACTCACCAGTACCATACTTGAATGCTTTCAACGAAGTAGGAGTATAGGCCTATAGGGTGATAGTGATCGATAGATGAAGGTTCCAGTACTCAATTAGTGGCATTGAGGATACCAGCTGGCTATAGCTAGTGTTTGAACTCCTACTCAAAAATATTTGTTTTAAAGAAAAGGATATATTTGCTACAAGTCACTGTAGCCAATCATTGGCACTACCCTTTGAAATTTTCTATCATTTCCATGGAAAAGGTGTGACTTGGGTATCTTCTCAGATTATAAATACTCCCCTTGCTCTTTCACAGTTTCTCATTCTATTATATATCATTCCCTCTCTTTCTCTAGCTATTTTTCTCTCTCTCTCTATATATATCTCTTGATTTCCAAAAACCATGGCAAAGGGTGTTGCTAATATTGTTGTTCCACTGTCGAAGATCGCGGTCTCGAAAACCCATGGCAAAGGGTGTTGCTAATATTGTTGTTCCATTGTCGAAGATCGCGGTCTCGAAAACCCATGGTGAGGACTCTCCTTACTTTGCAGGCTGGAAAGCCTACGATGTGAAGCTCGACATCCTCCTAGCTGTTGTCACCACATTATCATTGTAGGAGTAAATTGTTCCTACACGGAAACCGGGTAGTCCAAGATCTTTGGAGAGGCTGTAGACAATGTGAACCCTCCCACATTCTTGGTAGTTGCGAGATTGTAGGATTTCAGCGACACTAACGAATTCATTGGGAGAGAAGACAGAACCTGAGTAGATTTCGTCCGAGATGAGGTGAATGTTGTTGTTGTTGACGAAATCGACCGCGAGCTCGAGAATGGGTCTAGAGATAGACTTGCCCAGAGGGTTTGATGGGTTGGTTAGTAGTAGTCCCTTGACTTTGATGTTTTCGGCCTCGGCTCTGGAGTATGCATCTTCCAATGCAGGCAGTGTGATCTGGAAGTCGTTCGAGCTGTCACAGTGAACGGGATTATGTTCACACCTGTTCTCCATCGAAGATCTCAATTTAACTTAATTTAGTCGGTGGTCAGATAAAATTCATAACTATGAATTTTATAACTATGGTAATTAAATTCATAACTATGGTAATTAAATTTTTTAACTATGGTAATTAAATTCATAACTATGGTAATTTAGTCGGTGGTCAGATAAAATTCATAACTATGAATTTTATAACTATGGTAATTAAATTCATAACTATGGTAATTAAATTTTATCTGACCGCCGACTAAATTAAGTTAAATTGCTTTCAGATTCGACTGAGATCTTCGATGGAGAACAGGTGTGAACATAATCCCCGTTCACTGCGACAGCTCGAACGACTTCCAGATCACACTGCCTGCATTGGAAGATGCATACTCCAGAGCGGCCGAAAACATCAAAGTCAAGGGACTACTACTAACCAACCCATCAAACCCTCTGGGCAAGTCTATCTCTAGACCCATTCTCGAGCTCGCGGTCGATTTCGTCAACAACAACAACATTCACCTCATCTCGGACGAAATCTACTCAGGTTCTGTCTTCTCTCCCAATGAATTCGTTAGTGTCGCTGAAATCCTACAATCTCGCAACTATCAAGAATGTGGGAGGGTTCACATTGTCTACAGCCTCTCCAAAGATCTTGGATTACCCGGTTTCCGTGTAGGAACAATTTACTCCTACAATGATAAAGTGGTGACAACAGCTAGGAGGATGTCGAGCTTCACATCGTAGGCTTTCCAGCCTCCAAAGTAAGGAGAGTCCTCACCATGGGTTTTCGAGACCGCGATCTTCGATAATGGAACAACAATATTAGCAACACCCTTTGCCATGGGTTTTCGAGACCGCGATCTTCGACAGAGGAACAACAGTATTAGCAACACCCTTTGCCATGGTTTTTGGAAATCAAGAGATATATATAGAGAGAGAGAGAGAAATAGCTAGAGAAAGAGAGGGAATGATATATAATAGAATGAGAAACTGTGAAAGAGCAAGGGGATCGTATTTATAATCTGAGAAGATACCCAAGTCACACCTTTTGCATGGAAATGATAGAAAATTTCAAAGGGTAGTGCCAATGATTGGCTACAGTGACTTGTAGCAAATATATCCTTTTCTTTAAAACAAATATTTTTGAATAGGAGTTCAAACACTAGCTATAGCCAGCTGGTATCCTCAATGCCACTAATTGAGTACTGGAACCTTCATCTATCGATCACTATCACCCTATAGGCCTATACTCCTACTTCGTTGAAAGCATTCAAGTATGGTACTGGTGAGTCAGTGACAGAATTGAAGGATTTCCTCTTCGTTTTCATTTTTTGTTAATTAATGATCCAGTTGTAATTAGGGATAACAATGACGATGGGAAATTGCTAACCTCTCATTTTCCTACTGTAGTGGCTACTAATGGCTATTGTGTTTTCAGAAAAGATGCTTTACGTTTGAGCCTATAAGAGGAGCCAGGGGCCAGTATGGCTAATTCAAAATTCCAGCTTGGATTATGACATGTATTGCTTCTGGGAACTGTTAAAAATTTTGAAGAATTTCCATTTTCCTATTCCGAGAGTAAGGACTTGAAAAATTTTAATCAAACGGTCTTAAACCCTCATTTTAGAAGAATTTTCCAAGAAATACTTGCAAATCGGATTGTTTTAAAATATACATCGAAATGAAGGACGCTTTGATTGCAATTTTATGGAGTTTAACTTATAGAGTTAGTTTAACTTCGGATTGTTGGACGGGTGTCAATAATATTCCAACAATGGGAATAACTTGTCATTGGATCGACAATGATTGGATTCTTCAAAAAAGAATCATATAACTTGCGGCGTTGCCGTATCCCCATAGTGGCGCTGAAATAACAAATCGTATTATAGAAATTTGTGATATTTTTCATATTTGCGATAAAATTATGTGTATTAGTTTTGATAATGCATCTAACAACAATGTAGCAATTACTACTTTAAAATCCGTATTAAACCATCCATCTGACAATATTTTTCATGTTAGATGTGCATGTCATATTATAAATTTATGTGTTCAAGATGCATTAAAAATAGCCGATCCATATATAGTTAAAATTAGAAATTGTATACATTTCATTGCATTAAGTCCAAGCATATTACAAGAATGGAAAGCTTGGTGTAGGGTTAGAAATGTACCTTTTAGAAGATTTCCAAAGGATGTTAGACACCGATGAAATTCTATTTTTTATTTACTAAATGTTGTTACCGAATATAAAGCAGTTGTAAATAATTTTTGTACCGCAAAAAATATGCAGAATTTTGAAATGACTCCCCCCGATTGGTTTTTTGCCGAATCTTTGTTGAAATTTTTAGAACCTTTTAAAACCGCAAATTTAAAATTTTCAAAAACATATGAATCTACTTCTAGTAGCATTTTTATTGAATTAGTTAGCATGATGCAAACATTTAACGAAATGTTAAATGATATCAATGTTGGTGAGATTGTAAAACCTGCATACAAAAAATTTTTGAAGTATTATTTTCCTCCTCCTATGTTGATTTGTGTTGCTACCGTTATGGATCCTCGTATCAAATTAGAAGGTACGAAGAGTTTGATAGAAATATTTTTTGCATTACTTGGGGAAAATGTAGAATTAGTAATTGATTGCGCTACTTTTTTAGTTCAATTTGAATCTATGTTAAATAACTTGTATGATTATTATGATAGACGTTTTGCTTCTAGTAGTTCAACTTCTGTAGTTAGTTCTTCTTCTGGTACTTCTAAAGGTAAGGGTAAAAGTAGAATTGGTGATAGAATATTTAATTTACTTGAACAAATTCAATTAAAAAAACCTAGGACTAATCAACCAAATGAATTAAATTGGTATAACCAACAAGATTCTGAGCCTTCTACTTCTCCACTAAATATTTTACAATAGTGGAAAGACCATGATATGGCTAAAAATGGGGTTAAATCGAGACCGTCCAGATCGAGCACGAATCTTGAAGCATGGGGGTAAAAAGGTAATTTCACATACAGATGGATCCAAAACGGGTATTGGGCCTCCTTTTCACAGGACCAACCACCCGCGAACAGATCCACCCCAACTGGGCACGGGTCCCGACCCGATACAAGCCCAGTTCACCATGAGGAGAATCAAGGCCACTGATTTGACTAAATCAAATCAATAAGCCTGATTGGCTCTCACCAGGGAATCAGGGCCTGATTTCCCAAAACAGAATAGGAGGATTTTCCTCCTGGCTGTTAGGCAGGAAATCAGGACCCTAACCGTTCCAAAGGCGACTATAAATACAACCCCTCTACCACCAAGACCAGGTTAATCACTTCTTCACCACTTAAGCTCTTTCTTAATCTTTTTCTGATTACTGACAAGAGCGTCGGAGGGTGCGTCGCCGGAATCAACCCCGGTGTCTCGCACTTCCTTGCAGGTTGCGGCAGGAGCAAGAAGGCCGAGTCAACTGTTCAGGTTTTTCTCGGACTCACAAATTCTATCTGTTTACCCCCACACCGAAATCAGCGGTAACAGATTGGCGCCGTCTGTGGGAAAACCACACGAACAGCCTCAGCCCATTCTCCGTCGTCCTCGACAGTCATGCCGCCGAAGAAGGTCAGATCCAGAGGGTCGAACCGTGTGGGCAACCTCGCCGACCCGGCGAATGAAGCCCCGGTCAATCCCATTCCTCAGTCCGACCTACCTCCGACGGCCCAGCAAGTCCCACCTCCTCCTCCCAAGCAGCAGCCCAACAATGGTCCGTCCGGTCATAACGGTCGGAAGGAGAAGCAGCCCCTCAATCCGGGCCATGTCTCGGTCCATAATGGGTCCTCGGACTCCATGGCCTCTCATCATCCCGACCTCCGTATCACATTTCTGAACCGCCAGAAGGACGACGACCTCCGCACCCATCTCGACGAGAGGCGGGCCCGAGAGGGAGCCTCCCGCCAGCGTCAGGGTGAGCGGTCCCCACGTCGCCGAGACACCAGAAGGTCCCCGGACCGCAGAGGCCGAGCAGCTTCCCCCGAGCACCGAAGGAGGAGGTCCCGCTCCCCCGGGGATCGGCGCCGTCCGAGGGACCGAGATGTGCCTATCAGTCGAGCCGAATTCCTCCAGTTTCAGGAGACCGTTCTGCAGGCTCTCAATCTTCGGCAGAACGTCCAGAATACACAGAGGGCTCCGACGCCCCCTAGGAATCCCAGTCCTCGGCGCCGAACCCGGAGCCCTTCCCCGGCTCCCAGCCGCCAGCAGCGGGAACAAAGCCCTCGCCGGTCCCAGGACTACCGGCGCCGCAGTCCACGCTCCCCTTCCTATGAAGAGGAGTCCGGGGGGTCATACGATTACCAGGGGAGGGACGATGCCCTCATCCGTCTCCATGAGGTGGAAAGGCGTATCGGCCGCATGGACAGGGAGGAAGAGTCCCGAGCAGGAACCTTCCGTCCCAGCCGACCCCCCTTCTCACGGTCGATCATGGAGGCCCACATACCGAGGAGTTTCAAACCGCCGCAGTTTGAAACATACTCAGGGGAATCCGACCCGGTCGATCACGTCGAAAGCTTCAAGACCCTGATGCTGATCCATCAAGCTTCCGACGCGGTGCTTTGCAGGACCTTCCCTGCCACCCTCAGGGGGTCGGCTCGGGAATGGTATTCCAGGCTCGCCCCCTCATCCATCTTCTCATTCGAGCAGTTCGAGACGCTGTTCATTACTCACTTCGTGAGTAGCTGGCGAGCCGAGAAGACAAGTCTTTCCCTACTGAACCTGCGGCAGGAGAAGGAAGAAAAGTTGCGGGACTATGTGAAAAGGTTTACCGCAGAAGTCAGGTCAATTGCCTCCTTAGACCAGTCCGTGGCCACCGTGGCGTTCCAGTCGAACGTCCTTAACGCCAACCTCCGATCATCCCTGGCCAAGAAGCCCCCGCATGACTTCGCCGACCTCCTCCTGAGGTGCGAGAAGTACATCCGAGCAGAAGAGGCCGAAGCCCTTCCCAGCTTTGGGGGACCCTCCGCAGGGTCGAAAAGGAAGGCGACGGGGGAAGAAGGGTCCAAGAAAGCTCAGAAGGACATGGGCGGTCAGCGCCGCCCTCCCCCCAGGTTCGAGAAGTTCACTCCCCTCACCACTAATGTCTCTACTATCCTCATGGAGGTGGAGAAGGAGGGGGTCATCCCTCCAGCTCCGAGGATGCACACCCCGGCAAAGAGGAGGGACAAAGATAAGTGGTGTCGGTACCACCGAGACCACGGGCACGATACGAATGACTGCTGGGCTTTGAGAGATGAGATCGAAGCCCTCATTCGAAGGGGGCAGTTGGCCAAGTTCGTGAAGGCTAACGATCGAACAGATTGCCACTCCCCTCCGCCTCGGGGGGCTAACAAGCGCTCCGAGCGGCGCGAAGAGACACCCGAGTTCGAGGAGGAACGGGTTCTGCACTTAATCCATGGAGGCCCCATGGGGGGCTCCTCTAATTCCTCCCGAAAGGCCTTCGTCCGAGAGGTCAACTCGGTCCATAGTGCCCCTCCCCCGAAAGGTCTCGGCGTCCCTGTGTCTTTCTCCGATGCCGACCTCGAAGGAGTCCGAACCCCCCACTGCGATGCCCTCGTCATCGACCTCCGCATGGCCAACTTCAAGGTGCAGAGGATTTTGGTGGACAACGGGAGTTCGGTCAATATCCTTTTCCTCTCGGCCTTCCGAGGCCTGCAGCTGTCCCGAGACCATCTCAAGCCGGCCGGTTATACTCTCCACGGGTTCACGGGGGTCCCGGTAACCGTCGAAGGGGTGATAACCCTGGACGTTACTGCGGGAAGCACCCCTACTACCCGGACCGAGCCGATGGACTTCATGGTCGTCGACGTCCCAGCAGCATATAATGTCATCCTAGGCCGCCCCGGCCTAGCCGCCCTGGAGGCTGTCCCCTCGGCATACCATTTGAAAATGAAGTTCCCCACTCGGTCGGGAGTAGGGGAAGTCAGGGGAAGCCAGGAAACAGCCCGGAAGTGCTACATGACTTCCACCGGGGGACCAGTGCTCTCGCTCGAGACACTGGAGATCCCCGAGCCGAAGACCCGCCAGACGTCCGAACCGACGGACGAATTAGAAGAAGTGCTCTTCTCGGACGAGGATCCGAGCCGGAAATTCCTCATCAGCAAATCCTTGCCGACCGCACTGTGTTCGGACCTGATTAAATGCATCCGGGACAACCGTGACCTGTTTGCATGGTCAGCCGCGGACATGCCCGGCATTGCCGAGGAGCTCCTCGTCCATCGCTTAAGCGTCGAACCGGGGTGCAAACCGGTTCAGCAGAAGAGGCGAACGTTCGCTCCCGAGCGACAACAGGCCATCAAGGAGGAGGTTGATAAACTTCTAAAGGCCAAGTTCATACAAGAGGTAAATTACCCCGAGTGGCTGTCGAACGTTGTAATGGTCAAGAAGTCCAATGGCTCGTGGAGGATATGCATTGACTTCACCGACCTGAATAAGGCATGTCCGAAGGATCCCTTCCCGCTCCCGAACATCGACACCCTTATCGACGCTACCTCGGGCCATGAGCTCCTCAGCTTCATGGATGCCTTCTCGGGGTACAATCAAATCCGAATGTTCCCTCCGGACATTCCGAAGACTTCCTTCGTCACCGACCAAGGCCTCTACTGCTACCGGGTAATGCCGTTCGGCCTGAAGAACGCGGGCGCCACCTACCAGTGCCTCGTCAACAAGGTCTTCCAGAACCAGATCGGCCGAAACATGGAGGTGTACGTTGACGACATGCTCGTCAAAAGCATCCGCGGCACCGATCATGTAGCCGACCTCCAGGAAGCCTTCAGCGTGTTGAGGAAGCACAGCATGCGGCTGAACCCGAACAAGTGTGCGTTCGGTGTCTCCTCGGGAAAATTCCTCGGCTTCATGGTAAGCCAGCGAGGAATCGAAGCTAATCCCGAAAAGATTAAGGCCATATTAGACATGGCCCCGCCTCGGAACGTCAAGGAGGTGCAAAAGCTCACTGGCCGGCTCGCTGCTATCGGCCGGTTCCTTTCCAAGTCGGGGGAAAAGTGCCTTCCCTTCTTCAAAGCCCTCAGGGGGGCCAAAGGTTTTGAATGGGGCCAACCGCAACAGGAATCATTCGACCAGCTGAAGGCTTATTTGGTGAACCCCCCCTGCTCAGCAAACCGGTCCCGGGCGAGACTCTCTTCGTCTACTTGGCAGCCTCCGAGCAGACCCTAAGTGCTATCTTAGTGAGAGAGGAGGACCGGGCCCAGAGGCCTATCTACTACGTGAGCAAGGTGCTCCGGGACGCCGAGCTCTGCTATCCGAGGATAGAGAAGATAGCCTACGCTCTGATCATGGCTGCGAGAAAGCTTCGGCCGTACTTTCAATCCCACTCGGTCGTTGTCCTCACCGACCAACCCCTCAAGCAGATCCTCCACAAGTCTGAGACCTCGGGCCGGCTGATGAAGTGGTCCATAGAGCTAAGTCAGCATGACATCTCTTATCGGCCTCGGACGGCGATTAAGGCACAGGCTCTCGCCGACTTCATCGTAGAGTCCACTATCCCCGAGGTCGGCCACGTCCCGAATGGGCCCCCCATTTGGACAGTTTTTGTGGACGGATCCTCTTGTAATGAAGGAAGCGGCGCCGGAATCATACTGAACGGCCCTGACAACTTCGTCCTCCAGTATGCCATCCGCATGAACTTCAAAGCCTCGAACAACGAGGCTGAGTACGAAGCACTCATCGCCGGGCTTGGACTCGCCCGAAGGGCTGGAGCCCAGCGCCTCCGGATTCACAGTGACTCCCAACTAGTCGTGAACCAGGTCTCGGGCGAATATGAGGCCCGAGACGAGCGAATGGCGAGGTACCTCGCCAAGGTCCGGGACCTCCTGAGCCGGTTCGAAGAGGCCACCATCGAACGAGTCCCTCGGGAAGAAAACTCACAGGCTAATGCCCTCTCCAAATTGGCTTCGTCCTCACTCCAAGGTCTCGAACAGACCGTGCTGATCGAAGTCCTCTCTAAGCCGAGTATCGAAGATGAGTCGCCCGCCTCGGCGGAGTTTTTGCCAGTCATGCTACAAGATGATTGGATGAAGCCATTGATAGAATTCTTAAGGGATGGAGTTCTGCCTTCGGATCCCAAAGAGGCTCGCCGAGTCAGGACCCGGGCCGAGCGGTTTGTCCTAATCGAGGGTATCCTGTACAAACGCTCTTTCTCTCAGATAGACGGCCGACCGTACTTAAGGTGCCTCTCTCCGGATCAAGCCGAATATGCCCTGCGAGAGCTCCACGAAGGCATCGGAGGGGCGCACTCAGGATTTATGTCCTTGGCCCGAAAAGCTTTGAATTATGGGTATTTCTGGCCGACCCTTCTTCGGGACGCCGAGCGACACGTTCGGCAATGCAGTTCCTGTCAGAGACACTCTAACATCCGGCGCCTCCCTCAGGCCAACCTCGCCTCCCTATCAAGTCTCATCCCCTTCGCAATATGGGGCATGGACTTACTAGGGCCCTTCCCTCCAGCTCCAGGTCAGCTCAGATTCTTGGTCGTAGCCATCGACTACTTCTCAAAGTGGGTCGAGGCCGAGCCCCTCGCCACTATAACCGAGAACAAAGTGGTACAGTTCTTCTGGAAGAGCATCATATGCAGGTTTGGAGTCCCCCGGGTCCTCGTAACGGACAATGGGACTCAGTTCACAGGCGCAGCGTTCCGAGCTCTATGCGACGACCTAGCCATTCAGCAGCGCTTCTCGTCCGTCTCCCATCCTCAGTCGAACGGACAGGCAGAAAATGCCAATCGGCAGATCCTCGCAGGCATCAAGAAAAGGCTCGACAAGAGTTCCAAGGGCTTATGGGTCGACCAACTCCCTAACGTCCTGTGGAACTACCGCACGAGCAAACGGACCCCCACAGGCGAGTCCCCTTCAACCTCACCTATGGGTCCGAGGCCGTGATACCTCTCGAGGTCGGGATACCATCCCATCGGCTCACAGCCTTTGACGAAGCACAGAATGCCAGAGACCTCAGAGCAGAATTGGACTTGATAGACGAGCTGAGGGAAAGGGCATCGATTCGGCATCAGATCTACCGAAGAAGAGTTGAATTGGCGTACAACAGGAAGGTCCGACCTGCCAACCTTGAGCAAGGAGATTTGGTCTTGAGAAAGCTAGCTATATCCCTCCCCAGTCAGAAGAGCAAGCTCGCTCCGAACTGGGAAGGGCCGTACAGGATCACAAGGGTAGTTCGGCCCGGAACATATCGCCTCGAAGACCTAGAGGGCAGAGAGCTTCCGAGGACCTGGAATGCCGACCACCTCCTAAAATACCAAGAGGACGCTCCGACGCCACTCTAAGTAACAAGGAGTATCGAGCCATTCCGGTCTTCCGACTTGTAACCCATTTTTTCATAAATTGTGCTATGTAAAACGGTTCGCCGTCAAATATCAATAAAGAAAGCCCTATTATGTTTGTGAATCCGCATGTTTTTCTCCCCTCTTATCACCTGCCTTTTATATTGTGATTTCAACCAATGGTTCGGAGTCCACGTTCGGCTCGGCCTCGTTCCCTCGGATCGTCTCCGGGCGGAACAGAGGAAGATCACCGTTCCGAACTGCTCCCACAGCCGTTGAACTATACCGATGGTTCGGAGTCCAACACTCGGCTCGACTTTACCTCCTCGGCTCGTCTCCGGACGAACCAGGGGTAGATCGCCGTTTGGAATTGCTCCCACAGCCGTTGAACTATACCGATGGTTCGGAGTCCAACACTCGGCTCGACTTTACCTCCTCGGCTCGTCTCCGGACGAACCAGGGGTAGATCGCCGTTCGGAATTGCTCCCACAGCCGTTGAACTATACCGATGGTTCGGAGTCCAACACTCGGCTCGACTTTACCTCCTCGGCTCGTCTCCGGACGAACCAGGGGTAGATCGCCGTTCGGAATTGCTCCCACAGCCGTTGAACTATACCGATGGTTCGGAGTCCAACACTCAGCTCGACTTTACCTCCTCGGCTCGTCTCCGGACGAACCAGGGGTAGATCGCCGTTCGGAATTGCTCCCACAGCCGTTGAACTATACCGATGGTTCGGAGTCCAACCCAAGGTCCGGAACACATAATCCGAACTCTCCTAACTATTCGCCGAAGCCCGAAGACCCACACATTCGGTCGGCTCCCGAGCAAGTGCCTTCCCGAGCGTGTAAACGAGGAAAACACACTTCCCCCTCAACTTTCGTGCAAAATCTCGATCAGACGGCTCAGATCTCGCCACCTGCGCTAAGCGACAAGATAACGTTTTCTTCGGGGCAGAGCCGCCTCGAGACTCGAGCCTACCTTCAACGGCTCAGATCTCGCCACCTGCTCTAAACGACAAAATAGCACTTTCTTGGGCACGGAGCCGCCTAGAAATTTGTGCCGTACCGCGTCAGGGCCGCTAAACGACAAAATACCGTACCCATGGGGACCTGTTCGGTTAAACAAGCACGCTCGGTTCAAAGATCACGGCACGGCCGACACAGTTATAAGCAATGACAAATACGCAAAGCAATGAAAGGGAATTTTATTAATGGTCGGCGCATAATACAAAACATTCCATTACAAAGTGTTGGCAAACAAAACACACAACGCCCGACCCACTACACTTGTCTCTCATATAGACACATCCTCACTAGACTGTTCGTCCTCCTCGGCGGGTAGCTCCCCTGCGTCCCCCCGGAGCTTCGCCATCACAGCCTTCAAGTGCCGAATCTCCGAAAGCAAGTCATCCCGCTCGACAATAATCTTCGACTGGTTGTGCCGAATGCATTTGACCCGAAGAGCATTGCTGAATGCGGTTTGCGAGTCTTCATCCTCTCCTGCGGGGCTCAGCTCGACGATCCTATTCTCCAAGCGTTGGATCTCGGCTTCCCGGAGACTGAGGACGGACGAAAGGTGGTCCCACTCACTCTCAGCCCGGCATAACTTCAGATCGGCGCTCCTAGGGCTCAGAACCACCGTCCCAGAGGTGGCCTCGGATTCGGAGTCATCATTCGAACGTTCGGAGTCCGAGCCATGGATCGTCACCACGAGCTGAAAGAAAGGGAAAACGAATAACACAACTTCAATACACTGCCGATGTCTAACACTTGAAAATTTTCCAAAAAGATTCGCATTCAGACATAATAGTGTTACAGACAGCCGAACCGACCCCATAATTAGATTTTTACAACAACAAACAAAAATGAAAAACGACATGATCAGGGCCTCTTCGGAAGGGGAATGCTTCGGTTTAGGGAAACGCGAGGACGACGAGGCCTGCCCTCCGAGCTCGACCCTAAACCAGCGAAGCGGGATCCCCCTTCACTGCTGGTCTTAACAGCGACGCCGACCGAGGCACCGCTCGACGAGACAGCCGTGCTACTTTGAGCATCAGCCGGACTCCGCCTGGTCATAGGCGAGCGCGTCGCAAGTTCGTAAAACGTAATCCCTCTCTCGCTCTCCTCGCGAGTGCACGATGTGCTGCGGACATTAGCCCTCTCCGGCACGGGCTTGAGCGACGTGATCTCCTCCTCCAGTTCGATAATTCTATCCCTCAGGACGTCGTCCTTCGCCAATTTCTTCGGTCGAGGGGCCCTCAACGAGCCCGAGGCATTGGCGCTATCAGTCGCGAGCCGTCGGTAATGGGTGACCTCAATCCCCCTATCTATTGTGATCCTTCTGAGCCTGTCGATTTCGGCCGATAGCCTCTTGCGCTCGGTTGACGCTTTCTCCAGTTCGGAAGTCAGCTTCTCTCCCTCCGCCGAACGTTCTTTCTCCGCTAACTCCAAGTATTGGACCTCAGCCAAGAGATCGTCATTCTTCTGCTCGGCGGCAGCGAGTTCTCTACGGAGACTCTCGACTTCGCCTTCGGGACAAGGAGCCGGGGGGCGCTTCCGTAGTTGCCCCAGCTCGCGACAATACCTCCTCAGGGCTGCCTTCGTATCCTCCAGTCTGCCGAGCAGGAGAAACCGATTTTACCGGCTCTGAAAGAGCTCGTCCTTCGTTTTCGCCAGCTCCTTCCGAAGGTATACAACCTCCGTGATCGGACCGAATCTCACCTGAAAAGCAGAGATAAATCCGAGGCCCAACACTTGAAGAAATTTACGCCAGATCAGACACTAAGTCCGAAACTCAACACTTGGACAAATTTTGGCCAAACAAAACATTTTTTCATTCAAGATTCAAAGAGTTCTACAGCAGCGGTGGCCAGTCCGCAGTTAGGCTTACAAAAACAAAAACAAAAAAGAAAAAAGACAACCGAGTCAGGGGTCGACCTTTTTGTCGTTCGGGTCCGTCGACCCCTCGGCCTTGTCCTCGCCCTCGCCTCCGCCTCCGCCTTCGCTCCTGCTCTCCCCCTCGGAGTCGTCCTCCTCGGCCTCGGCCTTCCACGGGTCCTCGACGGGTTCCATCTCCCCCTCGGGGTCGAGCAACCCCTCGGGAACACCCTCCTCCCCTTCCACGAGGTCGTAAAAGTTGTAGGAGGACGTGTCGAAGCCCGGGTTCTTGGCGACCACATGTTGCAGGGCTAGGCCATAGGCATCCACCATGTTCTAGAGCATGTGCAGCGCGGCCTCCTCCTGCACGGCCTTCTTCACCCTCTTCACCTTCCTGAGGTGTTTGGCCTTGATCTTCTCGGCCCTCTTCCGAGCGTCCTTCGCTTCCGACCGAGCCTTGGCCAGCTCCTCCCTCAGCTCGGCGGCCTCCTTCACCGATGCCTCGAGCTTGGCCGCCGTATCCTTCAGCTCGGCCACCTCCTTCTCCGAGGCCTCAAGCTTGGCCGCCGTGTCCTTTGACAGCTGAACGGCGTCGGCCAGCTGCTTCTCCAACCCCTCCACTTCGGCAGCCCTCTTCGTCGAGAGAAGCAGCTCGGAATCAAGCTGCTTCGCGACCTTGACGCGCTCCGCCCTCTCCTTCTCCTTCTCCTGATCCTTGTTCGCCAACTCCTCGACCAAGAAATTGAAGTGGCAGAGGGTCTGAAAGAAAACAACACGTTAAAATCCGAGTCCAAGAATTTAGAAAAATTCAAAGGAAGAAATTTGGATGAAGGAGGGCTCGGCCCACTTACCGACATAGTATTCCGGGCAATCTGCATCACGGCGTCCCCTGCCATCCCGGCCTTCAGGGTCGCTCGATCCTTCGGGGTCGGCAGGTGCCTCACCGCCTCCATGCAGATGTTCCCGTCGCCCAAGAAGCCGTCGACGTTCATCACCTGCCAATCGGGGACGAAGATCTGCTTATGACGCTCGGTCAAGATCTTCTCCGCATCGGCGGTAAGGGGCGGAACTGAGAGGGACAGCGCATCCTTCACCCCGAACATGCTGCTCGACGAACCAGGAGCATCCGCCTTCGGGGTCTGTGCAGGGGCATCCGAGGCGAGGGGATCGGAGGACACGACCCCCCCTGCTCGGGGACCATGACCTTCGTCGGAGAGACAAGGACCTCGATCTCCCCCTCCTTGAGGACCGCGACCTTCGGTTGGTCGGCAGCCTTCACAACCGAGGGCTTCTTCGAAGCTCGGCTGTCCTGAGGCGCTGCCGACGGCCTCTTCTTCTTCTCATGCTCTGTCCTGCCCTTCGCCACCAGAGCCTTATAGTCAAGCTTCATCGTCTCTGCAAAAGCCGAATGAAAAAACTAGAAAAATTTTCATGAACTTTAAACAAAGAGTATAAATACCAGAAGCATACGAGGGTCGATCGAGCTGAGACCCCCACGGAACAGATGCTCCTCCGTGATATCTTTCCAGCTTAGCGTCGGCAGGGCGAGGAGCTTCTTCTGGACCTCCTTGTCCTCATCACTCAACGACACCTCTCTCTTGGTCCGCTTGGGCAGACCTTCCTTCGCCCAAACCGTCGGTATCACCCATGGCGTCAGAGTCCGGACGAGGAAGTATTTGTCCTTCCAATGTTTGATCGAGTCCGAGTTCTCGATCAACTTAACTCCCGTCCGAGGAGAAAGGAAAAACCTCTGCTCGTCCCGCCTTGGCTGGCAAGGTCGGAAGAGACTCCGAAAGAGGAACATAGTCGGCTTGGCGCCGACCTCTTGGCATCGAAGGACGAACGCCACGACGTGCCTCCATGTGTTCGGCATCAGTTGGGCGGGACTCAAACTGTACCAGACCAAGACTTCGACCACGAACGGGTGGAGGGGAAAGCGGAGTCCGGCAATAAGGGAGTCGACCGGAAAGACACATACGTCCGACGAGGACTTTGTGTTGGCTCGGAACCCCGGCCCAGGAAGGAGCAGTACATACTCAAGCGGGATCCGGAAACCCTCTCGGATCAGACAAAGATCGGTCTCGGTAAGAGTCGAGATCCTATGGTCAACCTCGGACAGCTCCCTAGGCTCATTCTCCTCCACCAGCTTAGCCGTACCTTGAGTGACCCTCTCCAAGGTATCCTCGGCGTAATCCCGAATGCCTCCCACGCTCGACACAGCGATGGGCTGCCGACCAAATGCCCCCGCTCTCTTCGGTGTCTCCACTATCGTGACCACGCCTTTGCCCTTTCGGGACTCGGCCACGACTTCCTCGGGCACTTCGGCCGCTTCACCCTCTTTATCCGGACAAACGACGACTTGCTCGCTCGGCTCCACTACTCCCTTCCCTTTATCCCCTCGGCCAACGGCTTGCTCCGAGGCGGGGGTCTCAGCCGAAATCTTAACCATTTTTTTCTAAAAAGAGAAGGGAAAGAGACTGACCTTGAAGTGACAGGTGCGTTCGGAAACTTCGCCGGAACTAGGAACGCTACCGCGACAGCTAGCAACGCCACCAGAGAGCTAAAAACTTCGAAGCAAAGTAAAAACTGAGGAGAGAGAGTAAAAGTGAAAAGTGAGACTTGGTCTTAGAGGGGGTGAAGATTTATAGTAAAATTGGGACGTCCCTTGGACTTCCAAACGAAAGTTTGCGACTTTTGGGCTGCTCTCGAAACGTCGCGAAGGCCCATCACCACTGTCTCCTTCACCAAGTCAGCTAGTTCGGCTCCAGGAAATCCGAATCCGAGCCACAGGCAAATCGAACTTGTCTGCAACAGGGTCCGCTCGGAATCCGAGCAAGTGCCTTCCCGAGCGTGTAAACGGGAAAACACACTTTTCCCTCAACTTTCGTGCACGATCTCGATCAGACGGCTCAGATCTTCCCATCTGCACTAAACGACAAGATAACGTTTTCTTGGGGACTGAGCCGCCTCGAGATTCGCGCCTACATTCAACGGCTCAGATCTCGCCGAGAGCACTAAACGACAAGATAGTGTTTTCTTGGGAGCTGCGCCCGTCTCGAGATGCGCGCCATCATCCAACGGCTCAGGGTGCGCCACGTCGCTCGGACGATTAAACCCTCGGACGCCCCACCTATGACTAAAAGAACCAGAAAAATTTTGATTTAAAGTTTTAAGGCACCGCCCTCGGCGAGCACCCCCCGGGTCCCGTGCCTCAGTCGGTATTCCGCCGACCCACGGGCCCCGGTCAAAAACAGATCGGCACTCCCCCCATCTCTAACTCCTCCGGGCTGACACCCATCAGAAGCCATCAGCCCGGAAGGAAGACAGAGATGGGAGGGGGCCCATCAACACTCAGAGATCAGGAGAAGCGGACCATTCCGAGCTAGTTGGTTGCGACTGGAAGGCTCGGTTCATCAGAGGACTCTGACAACGGCGCCTTCACAGCTACAAACAACAGGCTCGGACGGTCCGGAAGCCCGAGCCACGACTCATGATGGAGAAGCGCACCATTCCGAGCTAGTTGGTTGCAACTGGAAGGCTCGGCTTGTCAGAGGACTCTGGCAACAGCGCCTTCACAGTTGCAACAAACGGACTCGGATGGTCCGGAAATCGGCCTCGGACATGGATCATCACCTCTTCCACCAAGATCTCCGCCTACCTAGGCACCCGCTTCGGAGCGACCAATGAAAGCAGAAGATCTTGGTGGAAAAACGACCACCCGTCCTTCCGAAGTAGTCCACACCCCGGGTCCGGACTATAGTCGTCGCCACTACTGCCTTATCCCCTCCCGCTCCTGACATCCCCTTCGGAGCAGTGAGGAACGAGAGAAGAATAAGACAACAGGGCGACCACCCGTCCTTCTGAAGTAACTCACCCCTCGGGTCCAGACTATGGTCGTCGCCACTACTGCCTCGTTCCCCCCCGCTCCTGACATCCACTTTGGGGCCGTCAGGAACAAAGGGAAAACCAGGCAGAAGAGCAACCACCCCGGACCTCAAAAGAGAAGCTACTCATGGCAGATACCTCCGAGGTGTGAAACTCTATGCTGATGGTGATTGAAATGACAAGGGGAGTGGGGTACTTATAGCCTGCCTCCAAGAACCAGCCATTATGACCCTCGGAAGTTGAAACGCCGCGTATTAATTAAGGGAATTATTCTTAATGACATTGGGAAGGCGGAACGCCGTGCAAGTCCCGAAGCACTGTTAATGCCATTGGGAACAGAGCCATCTCGGATTGCCAAAAACCACAAGCCCTCGGTCGGCCGCCGAGCAAGTGCCTTCCCGAGCGAGTAAACGGGGAAAACTCACTTTCCCCTCAACTTTCGCGCCTGATCTCAATCAGACGGCCCAGATCTCGCCGAGAGCACTAAAAGACAAGATAGTGTTTTCTTGGGAGCTGCGCCCGTCTCGAGATGCGCGCCAATATCCAACAACTCAGATAGCGCCACGTCGCTCGGACGACCGAAGCCACGCCCCCTCGGTCGGCTTCCGAGCAAGTGCCTTCCCGAGCTGGTAAATGGAGAAAAAAGACACCGAGCTACTTAAACCGTTGGATCTCTCAGAAATTCGCGCTCCCAATGATGAACAGCCCAGATTGCGCCACGTGCGCTAAAAGACAAGATAGTGTTTTCTTGGGAACCGCGCCCATCTCGAGATGCGCACCAGCATCCGACAGCTCAGATAGCGCCACGTTGCTCAGCCTG
This sequence comes from Hemerocallis citrina, assembly GCA_017893485.1. Taxonomy (NCBI): domain Eukaryota; kingdom Viridiplantae; phylum Streptophyta; class Magnoliopsida; order Asparagales; family Asphodelaceae; genus Hemerocallis; species Hemerocallis citrina. The sequence continues at coordinate 71,824,183 of CM030362.1, read as the reverse complement.
CCGAACCCCCTACCTCCGGTCGGCAGCCGAGCAAGCGCCTTTCCGAGCTCGTAAACGGAGAAAAACGCTGCCGAGCGGTAACAGCCATCAGATCTTTCCGAAATTCGCGCTCGTCCATGATCAACGGCTCGGATCGGGCCACGTCATCAATCGGTATTTAAAATCGTTTTTTATTTATTTAAATCGTTCTATTTATTTAAAAATTGCGAAAAAATTGCTAAAAATTCAGGAAAATTAACTAAAAATTCTGGAAAATAATTGGAAATTTGGGGGGACATTCTCGAACCCCTAAACGAACAATTATTACCCAGAATGAACAGTTAAAGGCCCCCGAACGATTAGTGAACACGTCGCAAAATTAAATAAATGGTCCGAAAAAATAGATAAAAACCCTTAAATACCCGATGTGACCAGAGAACAGCCAGCGGCATCAAAAGTTACCTCACTACCCCCTTTCTAGATTCAAAATCCCACATTTGGACTCCGATACAACTCCACCAGCCACTAAAACAGCTAGACTACTCCTCAAAGTCTGATCACACTCAGTCTTTAGGAGTGGGGGGCTCGTGATATGGCTAAAAATGGGGTTAAATCGAGACCGTCCAGATCGAGCACGAATCTTGAAGCATGGGGGTAAAAAGGTAATTTCACATACAGATGGATCCAAAACGGGTATTGGGCCTCCTTTTCACAGGACCAACCACCCGCGAACAGATCCACCCCAACTGGGCACGGGTCCCGACCCGATACAAGCCCAGTTCACCATGAGGAGAATCAAGGCCACTGATTTGACTAAATCAAATCAATAAGCCTGATTAGCTCTCACCAGGGAATCAGGGCCTGATTTCCCAAAATAGAATAGGAGGATTTTCCTCCTGGCTGTTAGGCAGGAAATCAGGACCCTAACCGTTCCAAAGGCGACTATAAATACAACCCCTCTACCACCAAGACCAGGTTAATCACTTCTTCACCACTTAAGCTCTTTCTTAATCTTTTTCTGATTACTGACAAGAGCGTCGGAGGGTGCGTCGCCGGAATCAACCCCGGTGTCTCGCACTTCCTTGCAGGTTGCGGCAGGAGTAAGAAGGCCGAGTCAACTGTTCAGGTTTTTCTCGGACTCACAAATTCTATCTGTTTACCCCCACACCGAAATCAGCGGTAACAGACCATGAACACACTTTTAGTATTCTGTCAATTATGACTAAAGATTTACTAACTCCTCCTGTCTCTACAGTTGCTTCTAAGAGTGCATTTTCTTCAAGTGGCAGGGTTCTAACTGATTACAGAAATCGCTTGAAGCCCGACTCGTTAGAGATACTCGTTTGCACAGAAGACTGGCTGAAGGCTGAAGGTAGGACACAAGGGAAAGCACTATCAACGTCCACAAGTGGGAGCAACTCGCCGGAACAACAACAACAACAACAACAACAACAACAATAGCTGCTTTGCTTGTAATAGCAACTCGACCGACACGTTAGGAATTGTATTATATCTTTGGGTGTAATGTTAAATTAGAAGAATTGGAGTCAATTAAAATTGTATATAAGAAATATGTTATTGTATAAAACTTATTTGTGAATTGAATTCTTCATTTCATTAGAAATTGTGAAAATTGTATAACTTAAATTCACATGAATAATATTTCAAATTTTTTTGCCAATTTCACTCTTTCAATCTTATTATTATTATTACGATTTTTAATGTTTATTAGTATTATTACTTACTTAGTATTATTATTATTATTATTTTAAGCTACAAAAAAAACTTACCTATATAAACGGGCCAACCCGCGGGTCGACCCGACCCGACCCGGGTTGAACCCTAAAGGGTTCACGGGTTGGCCGGGCCACCGAAATCAAGTTTGGGCCCGGCCCGGCCTGGCTAAGTGGCCAAACCTGCCCGAGCCCGCCCAAGATACGTGCCAACCCGTACGGGTTCGACCCGGCCCGACCCATTCGACCCGTTCGCCATCCCTCTCCTCCCCTCCCCGTCCCATTTTTTTTAAAAATCTTTTCTTTCTCCTGTTCGATCTTCTCCCAAATTAATTTCCACGAAACCCTACATCCATCTTTCATCTCTTCTTCTAGATTCATTTGGTTGATTCTTGGAAATCCAGATCTGAGGGATTCTAGTAGTAACTGGAGATGCAATCGAGATCGGGGCAGTCGTTGTCGTATCGAGATCGGACGCAGGAGTTCTTGACAGTAGCCGAGAAATTAAAGAAATCGATACCTTCCAATTTACTGGCCAGTAGTGCCGGTGGCGGTGGTAGCAGCGACAATGCTATAAGCTCTGCTCCGAAATCATCGTCGGCAGTTTCGGTTCACTCAGAGTTCAACAAGAGAGCTTCCACGATTGGGCTTACGATCCATCAGACTTCTCAGATGCTCGCCAAGCTAGCAAACTCTAGGTAACCCCCCCATAATTTGATATTACTTTTGGCATTTGTGTTGAACCTCAAAAATAGGTCTGAAAATCTTAAATGAAATTTGATGATATTAGTGGGACCTAGTGTTGGAAGTGGGCAATTTGGTAATCAACATTTTGTGTGTGTGTGTGTGTGTGTTGAAAATGAGGATGATGTGAAATGGTAAATTAAGATAAGAGATAGGTAGTAGGGTTTTTGTGAGATGTTAGAGATAGTTTCAACGGAGGATATGTAAGGTGAGCGAGATTAGGTTGATGTAGTTTGTACTTTTCGGTGAATGCATTGGTATTCACGGGTAGCGCACAGTCATTACGAAAGTAATCATAGGATATATATGGCATTTGACTCGATCTTCGCTCAGAATACACAAACTGGACCAGTTGAATTTGATTTTGTATCTGTTTCTGGGATATATTTATTTGATAAAAATACAAGCTAGAGTGAAAGATTAATCATGCAGAAACAACCTCAACACCAGAGCCTTTAAGAAATTTGGGATGAATCACATAAATCATTGTTCTTTATCCAACTTTGTTATAGACTCTTGTAATTACTATCATATTTTCTTCACCATCTCGATCTAAGTCTCTGGTCTACCTTGGTTCGTTTTGCTTCATTAACTACAAGTTTAATGTTCTATCATTGGTATCGTTGCACATGCTTAAACATCTCAAGCAACATTATCGCAATCAATTCTCCCATAATATCACTCTTAAGGTTTGATGTTCTTTCTAGGTATTGGTCAATTTGCATATTTTGATCATGGTTTGGGATTGTTCCCTTCTATAAGCAATGTAACACTGTATAGACAACACAAATTGGCTAAAAATATGACAAAGGTTCATAATCCCAATGTCCATAGCAATTTTGGGTAGTCATTTTTCTTGTATTGGCATTTCAGTTTTTCATAATGGAAACTTATGAGAGTTGATGTATAAATCTTGTTGACCCTTTCTTTAGATAATAGGTAGTGATTGGACTAGGTTTCGTCAAATTTGATTATATAAAATTTTTGATGTATTAATCTCGTCACCAGCTCAGTGCATACACATGAATTTCCACCTCTGGATGTTGTTAGCCGGCAAATGACATCACCACATGACACTTTGATAATCACATGACGTAACACATTTTTATGAAATGCTATATTATGGGGTGATCCATCTACTTTAGCTTTTATTTTATTACATTCTAATTAGAAAACTTCATGCTGCAATGGTGTATATTGGTTAATCTCAGGTAAACCTCAAATACTAGTAAAACGAAACCTTAACTCAATTTTTTGTCATACTCATGGGTCCATGCTAGGCTTGAGCGGAATTAACTATCTGATCTAACACTGGATATTTTCTTATGAGTGGAGACATCTTAGTTTGTATCTTGTTGTATGTGATCTGGCCATTTGGATGTTGGAGTGTCAAAATTCATGCATTCTTAAATTCTTTTGTTAAATGGCCCACAAATGAATCACTGTTGATTTTTATTTGAACAAGTAGTGGGTACACTTAGAGGACTTTGCACTTTGTGTATCATTGTCTGGCCACTTGAAAGTAGATTTTCTCTAGAATTTGGATAATTGTACCTCACCTAAAATTGAACAAAGTTCTCAAATTAATTTCCTTTTGAGATTGAAGTGCTCATTTTACTTTTTATGCCAGGCAAAGAGAACATCAGTTTTCGATGATCCCACTGTTGAGATACAAGAATTAACATCAGTCATTACGCAGGACATCACAGCTCTTAATTCTACTGTGGTTGACCTGCAACTTCTCTGTAATTCTCAGAAAGAAAGTGAATATATATCTAGTGACACAACTAGCCATTCAACCACGGTGGTTGATAATTTGAAGAACCGCTTGATGACAGCAACAAAGGAATTCAAAGAAGTTCTTACCATGCGGACAGAGGTAAAAAAAAGTTAAAATACCTTCTTCCTTTTTTTCTGAAACTTTACTTCAGCTTGTTTTGAGCTTGATTTCTTAATTTGGGTAAAATTTTGTATATGAACTGTGAAAGCTGATATTGTGGGCATATTTTAAATCAACAGAACATGAAGGTTCATGAGAACAGAAGGCAACTGTTTTCTGCTTCAGCATCAAGAGATGCAACCAATCCTTTCATCAGACAACGCCCTTTAGCTGCAAGAGTCTCTTCTGACTCAACTGTACCACCTGCACCCTGGGCAAATGACTTGTTGTCTTCATCTCAGTTGTTTCCGCCTAGGTAATATAATTAGATTCTGTTGTGTTTGGAGATAAACTTCTACTCTCTTACGTTTTGAATTTGATGTTTATGCAAGTTAGAGTGAGCATCTGTAGTCGTTGATAGCCAAATTTTGGGTATTTGGCATATAGGAATGGAAATTTTGAGTTTCGGCTGTAGTCGTTTAAAGCCAAAATTTGGCTTTTCATTTTAAAAAATCGACGGGCGATAGATGATTTCTCATCGCACAAAAAAAAAATCGTTTTGAAAATGTGTCGGACGATGAATCATTTCCCGTCTGAGAAACTTTTAAATAAAATTAAGCACGGACGGGAAATCAGATTTCCCGTCCAAGAAATTTTTTCACAATTAACTCATAAATTAATCCTAATTAACTCTTAATATAATCATAATTAAATCTTAAATCTTTATTATATGTCAATTAATACCTAATATATCTCCATAATCATTTATCTAGGCCTAGTCCATAAAAAAAAATTACCAAAAGTGTTTGGACAGGAGATCATCTCTCGTTTGAGCCAAAAATTTTTTAAATTATAAAAATCGATGGACGGGAAATGATTCACCGTCCGAGGTTTTTTTTCTTTTTTTAAAAAAAAATTTGGCACGGTTGATTTCCCGTCTGACCATTTTTAATTAAAAAAAAATCTCAAGGACGGGGAATGATCCCTCGTCCGAGAATGACACGCATAAAATAGAAGAGCACGGACGAACAATCGTTCTCCGTCTCTTATGAAAAATTCAAAAAAAAAAAAATCAAACGACGAAAGATGATCTTTCGTCAAATCAAACGGACGAAAAATCATCTTTCGTCGGCTGTTTTTTCCAAATAGTTCGGCTGCCAAATTTGGGAGAGTACTGTTCATCAAATCCCAAATTTTGGGTTTTTAGCCAACGATTGCAGCAGATAGATTTCTATTTTTTGGAAAAAATGGAAAAATAGCCAACGACTAGAGATGCTCTTACCGTTTATGTATAATCTAATATAACAGCAAAAGGTTCATTATTTTTCATATGGAGCATCTGCTACAAAATACAAACTATGAATTGGTAATTCTGCTGTCTGTGTAATTCTTATGTTTTTCTTAGGGGTGAATTTATCTTTGTAAAGAATTGTGGCCTCCTTTATGCATTACCTACTATTTGGTAAATAACATAGAACTATAAAAATTGCAAATAATTTCTCAATTATTGAGAATCAGCTCGTTGGAGTGTTTTTACCATGTTATGTATTATCTTTTGCTCAGTTGAAAAGAAATTTTCTGGACTCATAATTTTCTCTTTCTTTTATTGTCTTACTATAGCTTTGGTGCTGTGATTTGTTTACTCATAAGCTGTTGCTAAAAAAATATTTACAATACCGGACTCTTTCTTGAAAATAAAAAATGATGAATAATATGTAACTAATGTTTTTTCTTTGTTTAAATTGACAGGAAAAAGTCGAATGGTGATCCATCCTCTTCACCGCAACCTTTGCTTCAGCAACAGAAACAGCAACAAATAGTTCCAGTTCAAGATTCTTACATGCAGAGCAGAGCAGAAGCTCTTCAAAATGTGGAATCCACCATACATGAGCTTAGCAACATATTTACTCAGCTGGCAACCATGGTTTCGAGCAAGGCGAGGTGGCCATCAGGTTGTGTTCTTTTGTCATACATTAAAGCTAGAAGTTACTCAAAAGAATTCTCTAGGAATGTTATCCTTCCAAGATAATCTCATTATATGGAACAATAATTGTAGATCATTTGCTTCATCTCCACCTCCACCTCAAGAAGAAGAGCAATTAGAAGAGCATCAAGAAAGTGTTGTTGGATACAGACAAGAGGAGGCAGAAGAAGAAGAAGTAGAAATTGTCGCGGCGTCATCCCCAATCGAGCCTGGTTTGAGTGTTTTCACAGTTTTATCACCCAGGATGGTTTCAGTAAGAGTACATAGGACCATTCTATGTTTGTGCGGTCATTACCGCAGGGGAGGGTCATTCTATTATTATATGTTGATGATATGATTATCACTGGGAACGATTTTACAGGCATTACCTCCACACAGAAGTACCTTCACCAGCAATTCCATATGAAAGATCTTGGTAGATTACGCTACTTTCTGGGCCTAGAGATTTCCTATGGGTCTCGGGGGATCCTTATTTCTCAACATAAATATGTATCAGATATTATCTGCACTGCGTGTCTATTTGACTGTCGTTCGGCCGACACTCCCTTAGAGCTTCATGTGAAACTTCATCCCACAGATGGTGAGCTCCTTCTTGACCCCACTAGATACAGACAGATTGTTGGATAACTTGTCTACTTATGCATGACCAGACCTGATATTGCTCATGTAGTTAGTATTATTAGTCGGTTTGTCTCCGCTCCGACATCAGTTCACTACGATGCTCTTCTTCGGACTCTCAGATATCTTCGGGGCATTATCAATCGCTCATTATTCATGCCTTCTACATCCACCTTAGAGCCCCGCACGTATTCTGATTCAGATTTGGGGGGGGGGGGTGATCCTACCACCAGACGATCTACCATATGTATCTGTCTATTTCTTGGTGATTTATTGATCTCGTGGAGAAGCAAGAAATAGGCAGTTGTAGCATATTCTTCGACCAAAGCTGAGTACAGAGCAATGACAGCCACTACTAGAGAAATTGTTCATGTTCGTTGGCTCTTATCAGATATGGGTGTAACTCTCATAGGCGCTACTCCTCTTCATTGTGATAATGGGAGTGCATTGCACATTGCAAGCAACTCGGTCTTTCATGAGCAAACAAAGCACATAGAGAAATATTGCCACTATGTTCGTGAGCGCTTTGAAGCAGGGACCATTTCACTTTACTATGTTACTTCTTCACAGCAGACAGCAGACTTCTTCACTAAGTCTCATACTATCCAGAGATTTTGTTATTTGGTGGACAAACTCACACTGTTCAACCCATCGTGAGTTTGAGATGGGGTGTTAGATATTGTATTATATATAGTCCCATATCGGAAATGTATCAATTTAGTATTTGGTTCCCTCCTATATATAGGAGTCATTGTTCATAGTTATATTCAATCCCAATAATCCAATCATATTTTCAAATCTCTCTGTTAAACTTATTAGGGAGTATTTTCATAGGGGGAGATTTGAATTTCAAAGTCTTTGTTGATATTCGAATCGACGTTGAGGAGCCTCTAATATCCAAATATTTTCCATAATATTCAAATTACAACCGATTTATAATTAGCAGTGAAATGTATCATAGTTGGTGTGGGCAACAGTAGTCATGCAATTTTATAGTTTGGGCACTACTTTGACCTATTCAGGTCAAAGTGAGGGGTGTCTAAGGTCTTTCTCATGTCAAGGGGCTTGGAGGTGGTGGTGGCCTTTGTAGAGCCGTCAGAGGCGACGGCAGCTTTCGTTACGTGGTAGCGGTGAGAGTCAATGTAACCTTCGTTTCCGTAAATATATAATTTCTGAATAATATTCTGTATTTCGAATTTTATATGAATTAAGTTGTGTTAAATTCATTTAAATTTTCTATCTAAAATATTTCTGATCGGAAATTATCTTTATTTCGAAAAAGGGTATATTTTACCTTACTTTCTATTTTGCAATTGATCGACTATTTTCATTTTAGCCAAACTAAAATTATTCGGAACTTCCTTAATTAATTATTTGTTAAAGCCAATTTCTGTATATAACCTTGCTATTATTATTTTATTATTTTCATTGTTAAAATCTATTATTTTTAGTATTGTCATTATTACCATTTTTATTAATATTGTTTGTTCTTATTATTAGTAATATTATTATTGTTAAAATTAGTGATATTGTTGTTACTCATATTTTCTTGATCTTTATTATTAAATATTATTATTTTTAAAGCCCAAATTGATCTTGATCCATTTTGTAATATTTATTTAATTTAAAGCCCAAACACAAATGTTTATTTTAAGCCCAATGGTTTTAAACCCAATACCCATTAACCCAATTCCCCTACTAATTGAGTGTTGACCAGATCATCTATTCCTAATTAATCCCAAAATCTCTCTTGTAACTGCCCAATTACTATTCCTAATTATTAGCCTATTGATTCCCCTCATTATGTGATTCCGTAACCCCCTCACCTATAATCTCTCTACCCCTTAATTTAACATTATTTCTATACATATATTATAATATCTCTCTCTCATTCTCTGTTAAAATCAAACCAACCAAAACAAAACCAAACGAACAACAAAACCCAACTCCTCCTCTTCTTCCTCCCGCTCAAACCCATCCGCCCCCCCGCCGCTGCTCACCGCCTTCTCCTCCATCGTCTTCCCCGTTCGTCCATCCCTCAACCTCCGTCGCCGTCACCATCGTCATCTCCAACCGCCACCCTCCTCGTCAACCCCACGATCTCCACCACAGAACCACCATCCGCCATTTCCCTGTTCTTCGTCCACGTCCAAACCCAATCCCCAGAATCCCCAGCATCTCCGATCACCCTAGCCTCCATCACCTTCGTCGCCATAGCGACCCCGCCCTACTCCCGCTCTCATCCTCCAGCCGTCGTCCTGCTCCCTCTCTCGTCGACTGTGCGAAATCGCCAGGGCACAACACCTCGTCAGCCTCGCCCCAACGACAGCGCGACCACCCTCCGACGTTCTCCTCGTCCTCCTCACAATCGGCAGCAATGTGGCGCAGCTTCTCTGCGCCGCTGCGTCACCCTGCATGGTGCGACTGGCCTTGGCGTCGACAACCAGAGCCGCAACAGTCACAACGACAGTGTGCTGCGCCTCCCTGTGCACCCTGCCGGTGCAGGCAGCCCTCGTCGGCGTTGCCGCTGGGTGCCGCCACTCGCCTCGCCGCTAGCCACCGTTGCCGGTGCTAGTCCCTCCCTCGCTCTCTGTTTCAGTAAAAGAGGGAAGAAGAAGAAGGAGCCAAGATGCAATCTCAGCCGTCGATTTGATCAAGATCTGATTTTGATCAGATCTGATCTTTTCAGCTATGATCTGAGCAGATCCAGCCGCCCGATCGTCCCGATCTTGATCTTCCATCAAGATCCGCTCTGGATCCAACCTTGTGTGGGTGTTTGTACGTGTCCCGTACGTGCGCGTGTCCGTACTAGTGCCTCGTCTCTCGGGATTTGCATCCCGTATTGGTTCGTGTTCGGATTCACCATCATCAAGGCTAGTATCTCTTGTACACTTTTATTTGTTCTAGTACAAGCCATTTGTAAAAATACCGCAAGTATATTATTTTTGACTCCAATTCGCATTCATAAGTCAAATTTATATCCGTTTATATTCCTAATCCGTCGATCATGTATTCACATGAGATCGTGAATACTTTGCTATCCTACGCATGACACGAACACAAAAATAAATACAAACATATGTAATTTTAGAGATTATACATATTGATGTGAATGACTATTTTACCCTTGTTAATAATTTAAGTGTTTATATTATCCTTTAATTTCTGATTTAGTTTTATACATGTAATTAGTCACTTATAGTTGCAAATGTTATTTTAGATGACCCTAAAATATTATGGACCCATATATGAAATAATAAAATACACCCATATATGTATTAATAAATTATACCCAATTATGACATTAAACTACATGTTTCACATCTCCTTACTTAGAACATATTGCATGCCATATTCTTGGATGTTCCCTGTCCATATCTTGACTTCGTCTCATTGCATTATGTTTGTGTTAGCAAATTAATAAAAGTAACAAGCCGGGGTATAAGGGAAAGATTTAAGTAGTGGTCAATATAGAAGAGCGTACTCGGACGGGAGCTCGTGGTTTCCCGATGCAAGTTGCAATTACAAGTTGCAAGATTGCGAATGATAAGTTTACATGTTTCACGTTACAAGTTTACACTCTACATGTTCCACGTTACAAGTTTGCACGTATCTCGATACAATATTGAATATACATGTTTTTCCCGAGTACGTGACCTATAAAACCCTCCACTAAATCTAAACGAAATTGTATTGACTGTAGCAACCATGTAGTAAAAATATGGGATGCATGAAGTACTACCTAGATAGAATCAAGACATTAGACATAAGATTAACACGTGCATCTGCATGATCCAACTATATGTTACATGTTCATGTTGACTCGATACTTGTTTACTTGTTATTTGTTTTACACGCCACTTGTTTCATATTGACTTGTTCATACCATGTTACTTATTTCATTTTCCTTACTCTTGATTCCTTGCTATTTTCCTGTCTATCTTTTGTTTTATTTTTGTTCCCGTTTCTCCTTAGCTTGTACTCCCCTTGCGGCCCGTAACTTGTATTAACGGGTCTCCTTGTTTTCCTTTTCTTTTCTTTTGTTATAATATACTTGCAGGCCCGAATGGAGAATTACCAGAAGGAGTCGCAGATCAAGTGTTTTAGATTTATAATTTATCATGTCATCGTATTAGTTTGTGTTTTATTTCATAAAACTCTTTATTGTAATCCGGGCTTGTTTGACCCGTAATAATTTGTAATTCCCAGTTGTTGGTTACTTTTATGGACTATGTCATGAATTTTCATTATCAAATTGTGGTTTATATGCCTGCGTGGATTGTTTTATTTTCTTGTTGTTGAGTTTACTTGTACAGCTTAAGAATGGTGTGTTCGCACCATTCACTGGGCTTTAGTCTCGCGCCCGTATTTCCATGTTTTGGGAAGCGGGGCGTGACAGTCAACGAGGGTCAAGCGAGGGGATGAGAACGAGGACTCAATCTGTAAATAGAGATGTTAAATTGGTGGAGTGTCTGCGACGTCTTTCATATGATGCTTGAAGTTGATGTATGGGTCATTGTTGGGGGCTACGGAGGTGTTGTTGCGAGCGACGGTAAGATTAAGCGGTGTACAAGCGAGGAACTGAGAGAGAATGCGCTCAAATTGGCACGAAAAATAGGCTCTGCCGAGGTTGGCTGATCAGTAGAATTAGATTTCGCTGTATTTTTTGTTTGTTGGTTTGAGTGTATGAGTTCCAGAACCCAGTCTGTTGGGCTCTTACATGCAGAGCATGAGCTTAGCAACATGTGGAATCCACCATACTGTAACACCCCCCAATTTTTTTTTTTCTTTCTCCAAATTCAATTCTTTCAATTTCTATATAACTTTAAACATAAACAAAGAAAGTTATATTTCAGGGAAAATTTTGGCAGTCTCCCCTGTAAATTTTGCCTCGAAACACAGATAACTTACGGAATTCTGCTCAAAATTCTGTAGCTCACAATACACACAATAATTTTACGGGCTCCCCAGGCCAAAATGAGCAGATACACACAGGCAATATAATATAATGCTCTGGGGGCCAAACTCATAACGGATTATCAAATATCAAATAAAAACTATAAATTTCTTTGAAAAACGAGGTAAAATTTTAGAAAAATCCTTGTAAAACCTACCACAGAGCCCGGTACTCCACAACGAGATGGGTACGGGTCACAAACATACCATACCACCTCACACTATACTCATCATCCTCATATACATGCTTATACATCCATAATACAATTTAGATCATAAATTTTACTATTCACATAGCTAATTAGTAAAAATTTTTTAAAATAAAACTTTATCCTACCAATCCACGCCTCACCTCTGCACTGATGAGAACCTGCAACAGTAGGGGATCTAGGGTAGTCCTCAGACTCCTCTAACCCCCCAAACACTAAGGGGTCAGCCATTCCTGGTGTGAGTATAGTTATTAATCTAATAACAAATTAAAATAGTATAAAGAAAATAATTTAAACTTACAAATACCAAGTTAAGATAATGCAACCTAAATCCTGAACACAACAACATCATCAATATGATGATATATCAAATACTTTGCCCATCCTGCATTCAACTATTTAATTATCCATAACTTCCCACATTTCATAATATACTTCACCTCAACCTTGTATATATATATATTCATATTTTACATCCGCATAGTACGAATACACATACAATCCATTGCTTTTCAATTTAAATTCTCTAACCCAAATATTCATTCTTCCTCAAGTATCGTCATAATAGCATTATATGAATATACTACATGATGTTATTACTCCTTTCATTAATAACCATTTAAATACCACTCATAAAACAACATACTCTCTTAATAACCATTTTCATAACCAATCTCATAATACTAGTATTTATTTTATTATGCCCTATCAAGTATCACTTATTATAAATGCTTCTATTCTCATAATACCACATTTATTCATGTCTTATATCGCAAATATAACATCTTATTGCTTATTGCAATGCTCTCACATCTCATCACATCATTAACACATTATTGATAGAATGCTTATACTCTTTATATCAAAAACATGCTTTATGGTTCATTCCCATCTCATTATACCACTTTAGAAATTCTCATTCTTATAAGTAATATATCTTATCATTATCATTTTCACTTAATCCCCAAACACAATTTGGGGCCACAACATATCACACCCCATAGCCGATAGCTTGGGTAATAATCACTGCACCTCAAACACACAGTTTGGGTAATATCACATCACATCTCAAGGCGATAGCTTGGTTATTAATTCACTTCAAATCTTCACTTAATTTAATTCTTCATTTCCATTAATCATTACCACTATCATACCAACTCACCCTGCGAATTATGCCAAGGCAGGTAGTTCCCACCATTTCCATAGAAATAGCGGGCAGGTAGTTCCTTGACACAATTCCAAGGTACAACTCATATCAATCTGTATTTTACTTTAATGATCACATATATAATACAATTACTTCGTACTATTCATAAGAACACTTGTCTCTTTTATTATTCCATTCTAAATTAACCACTTACTGCATTTATCACTTCTTTCCATACACTCACTCATAACTTGTTTTCCTTCACATTTACTTCATTCACAACCACTTTCTTTCTCATCCACAATTCACATTTCACTATCCACTTTCTTTACTACCACATTTATTATTAACACTTATTTATTTTATTAGTTTGTCGACCAGTGAGCCACAGTATCCCAACATACTGAAAGCCGACAGCCCAGTAAACACGCGGTCCGATGCTCTCCCAGAGTCTTACTCGTCCGAGGCTACGTCTTCCTCCTAGCCGAACTTGCGAGGGCACACAGCACTCCTAGTCCCACTAGGGTTCCTCCTCGCGACATCTGTCATCGAGGGAAAACCACAATCCCCTAGTCCCATTAGGGTACTTCCTCCTAGCCGAAGCCAACGAGGTAAACACTCACCACTAGTCCAACTAGGGTGCTTCCTCACGACATCTGTCATCGAGGGAAAAACCACAATCCCCTAGTCCCACTAGGGTACTTCCTCCCAGCCGAAGCCAGCGAGGTAAACACTCACCACTAGTCCCACTAGGGTGCTTCCTCGCGGCAGCTGTCATCGAGGAAAAACCGGGCCTCAAGCCGATAGCTTGGGCGATAAAAATCACTTACCCCAAACATGGTTTGGGTCCACTATTCCCAAGCCGGTCCTTGGGCATTAGGAGGTCTAGCCCAAACCCCCAGGATTGCTGTAGGTACTGTTCAACAAAACCATTTGTTATCTCATCTTTTCATCTTATTAAATCAACACAAAGCATCACAGCTTTTAATTAAACAATTGCCACATTCTTAGCTTTAATCATGTGAATTAATAACACCTTTTATTAACACTTACCATCTTACCTTTTATATTGCATTTGATGCACATCTGATGTCCACGATATAATTATCATCTCAGTGGATCACATATATACATACACCAAGTCATTTAACATATAAACCATCACATCACCGTAATACACATTATGAATGCCCCATGTTATTTACCACTTTATTGAATCACATATAAACATACACCAAGGTACAATATTAATAAAAGAACTACATTAGGTTATCCCATATCGTAAAAGTATCAAAATAGATAATTCATCATATTGTAGTATCATACTATTGCCCATTAATTCACTTCGAACCTAATTAAAATGTAAGCATGTACCAAATTATTAATTTCATCAACCATTGCATCACACGTCATAATCATCTATATATATATCACAATTACACACCACACATGCGGGTTTCCCAGAAAAAGGGGCCAAAACCACTTATTTCATCTAATTAAATCTTATAATATCTAATTATAGCATACTAGCTTATACACCATGTTCCATGTAATTATAATTACCTATAAGGGCCTATATGCCCCAAAACAGGCACAAATCATGCACTGGATAAAAATGGCATAAACAATCTAATATAATTAATTTTTATACTTCAACACTTCACATTAACCCATACTATAGATTTTATATATTTGAAATAATCACTTTCACCACATATCTCAAAAATCCATTTGGATCCTTAAAAATCCGTATTTTCAGCAAAAATCCACTTTTGGGCATAACTTTCACAAAACATATCAAAAGGCCACGAAATTCGGCCACAATATAAAATATTTATAACACAACATACTCACCTGACGGATCGAGCCAACGATGTCCCACGTCCGTCCTGTAGCCAGTCGAAGTTCGACCTTTTCCACCTAAATAGGAAATTATAGGATCGATTAGTTTAAAGCTCAAAACTCGACCTACGGATCTCCAAATTTG
Source organism: Hemerocallis citrina (assembly GCA_017893485.1). Lineage (NCBI taxonomy): Eukaryota > Viridiplantae > Streptophyta > Magnoliopsida > Asparagales > Asphodelaceae > Hemerocallis > Hemerocallis citrina. The sequence goes on along the minus strand of CM030362.1, from coordinate 71,808,947 downwards.
AATCCGTCTTCACCCACGCATCACAAATGACATATGTAGGTGAGCTACATCGACCGATTTCAAATTCGAACCCCGATGCAAGAACTCACATATTGATCGGAGGCTTTCCAATAGGAAAATTTCCTATTTCCTAATTTCTTCAATCCCTTGGTCCTAATATCTCAAATTAGGGTTAACAACAATAATGGAACTCATCTTTACCTTCGAATTCATCAATTTCGCACCTCTATATCGCGCGGGCATTTCACCGAACACCCGGCGTGCACTTTTCACCTATAATCCATTTCACTCAATTTAATTGAGCTGGAAGCCTATAAAAATCATCCTAAATTTATATTAATACTTTCATAATACTCTACACCCTCACATGCATTTTCTACAATTATTTGGATCGAGTTTTCTACCCGATTTCATAAACTCTATAGTTCGAGTTTATACCAAAATCACTACTCCCCATTTTATCCTAATGACTCACTAAAAATTTTACCACCATACCAAAGATAATTCTTATATATATATATATATCTCTATTTTACAAACCCAAAATCCTAATTTACTGACAACTTGTAATTTCTCTAACAATCCACTAATTCCTCAAATCTTCCACTTCCAACACCTCTAAATCTCTCTACCATAATAATCCTACTCAATAAAACTAACCACACTTAATTTTATACGAATAAGTAAAATAGGATATACCTTTTCGAAATCCTTTCGAAAATCCGACACTTCCACGATGTAGAGAACCCTTCAATTAGCCTATTCCCCAATTTAATTGAAAAATCATGGAGTATATTGGTGGATTTGAGCGTGGGGAGGTCGGGCCGAATGGGGTTTCGGTCGCTGCTTTTGGTCGGGATCAGGAAAAAGGAAAGAAAGAAGGAGGAAGAAGAATTGGGGGGGGGGGGGGGGGGGGGTTTGGAAATATCACATTATTAATAATATAATAGTATGGGATAATTACATAGGAGCCCCCAATCTTCAAAATATTTCAAATAGATCCTCAACTCTACTTTTAGCAATACAAAATATATGAAAACATCCCATAATAATCCTCCAAAATCAGAAAACAAAATAAACAATAATTTTCCATATAAAACTCGACTCATACTTCAGTATACCATCTTCACCAATCCAACAAATATTCATACCAATATCAATATTTAAATAAAATATCCCAAAAACAGTTTTCAGCACTCCAAATATATAAAAATAGATATTTTCGGTATTTTAAAATCCGAGGTGTTACATTCTACACACCTCAAAAGAAGCTCGTCCTCGAGCTATGGGGTTTAAGAAACTCCTCGAACAAAGTCAAGATACTTACTCCTCACCATTTTCTAGAATTTCCATGCACATTATCAACATCGGAACTTCATTGCACTTTAACGGCTGCACAACTTGTCATCTGGTCGATCGCATTATCGATCTATATTAACCATTGGCCTCATAGGATCTGTCACATCCAATGCCACGTCCAGCTGGACTTCAATCTACAACGGCTCCTCCACTTGAGATAGATCTCTCACACTTTATCGACACAAAAACAAGAAATACAGCAAGAATTCACGACACCTCAAAGGTAAGCTTCCAATAATATGCCACGGTTCCAATTCTTTCTATAGCTCTGTTGGGGCCAACAAACCCCCAGGTCTAACTTTTTCCGGTTTCTAAAACGACGTACTCCATGAATAAAGGATACTTTCAAGAATACCGAAATCTTCAATTTCTAACTTCAAGAGGCTTTCGCCGCTAATTTGCAGAATCATTTTCTTTTGTCGACTACACACCTCAAAAGAGGCTTATCCATGCTCACTTGATAATTAATATTCTTCCTCGTTCCGGACCACTAAAATTTTTTCCTAGAATTTTGATACATTTTCATGCCACCAGGAATGTCAATATACTGAGTATAAGGAGCATTCTCCATCTCCCGCTACCGCAAGCCATCCTCATCAAGAACACCAGATCTACGATAATAACAAGAATTTTCTACTGCCCACTGACCAATCTGCATCACATTCATTAATCTCATCCAGAATTCGACCATGCATCCTCTGTCACAAACAGAAATTTTGAATTCAAGTTTGACTGGTCAACTGTAGGATAGACAACTGTATTGATACACTACCGATATATAAGGTCGTGTCAACCTCTACTACGGAAATAAAGTCGAATTGATCTAATGAATTTAACACCGTCCACTCCGGGGACGTCATTAGGACCAAAACCTTCTTTCCATTTATAGCTTTCATCACCTTAGTTCTTCCCCGGTTGGTATTTTATTTCCATACCAAGCTACCAAGGTACTCAAGCCACGTTTATTGCCTCTTACTAAAATCATTGGCAGGAACGAGTGTTCAAACTCTTACAATCACAAAAAAAGCTAAATCTATTTTCTGAAAAACTAATTTCTCAACACCTTCAATACATGCCTTACTATCATTAATTTCAAATTTGCGTAATTCACGCACCCCGTATAACCACAACTGCCTCAATATATAAGCCACAAGCTTGTCTTCATACATCAAACTGCACCTGCCTATACCACCAGCATCAATATATATATAGAGAGGCACTCCCTTCTCGGGGTATTCAAAATAGCATCTGTCGTTAATTCTTCCTTCAACTCTTGAAAATGTCTTTTCACCCTGCACCGATCATATGAACGGCACATTCCTCCAGGGAAACTGATTCATCGGTGCAGCAATAACAGAAAATCAAAGAACGGATCACCCACAATAGACAGCCAAAACCAAGAAACTCGGAATTTCTGACACATTCGTGGGTTATCTCCCGTCTTTTTACCTCTGTAAATGTTTTCAAATGCACAGATACGCCTTCAGCAGACACAATGTGCCCTCAAAAATCACACTTCTCACTCCCAAAAATGAAAATTTACAGACCTTTCATACCACTTCTAGTCCCAACGAGTCTACAATTCAGTTCTGAGGTGCCATCTATGCCCCTCCATACTGTGAAAATATACCAAATATCATATACAAATACAATCATATCCTGTTAATATAAGGGTGAAAGGTCCAATTCGTCAAATTTATGAAAACTGTAGGGACATTCGCCAGCCCAAAGACATCACTGAGAACTCATACAATTCATACCGAGTACAAAAAAAACAATTCTTGAGATGTTTTCCCTCTTCAAGGATTATCTGATAGTACTCGGTGTGCAACTCTAATTGGGAGATTAGTGGCACTCCCCGCATCTAATCCAACAAATTATCTCTTCTCAACAATGAATACTTAATAATCACCTTACTTAGTACACCTTCTCGGTGAACTGCCTTCTTTGTTACAATACTGCAGAAACGCCCTACGGCGTATCACTTAAACCGATACCCTTCATCAAAAACATCTCCTCAAATTCTCTTTCATCTCTTCCCATTCCTAAAGGGCTATACCACAAGCTGATTAGAAATAGGAGTCATACCAAATATTAAATCAACCTTGAACTCCAGAGTTCGCCAAGGTATGGGACCAAGAACCTCTTCGAATATGTCAGAAGCTTTGCAACCCGCATCAACAATCTAAATCTCTGCCTTAAATATTTCTACTGAACCCCAGCGGGCATAATTTTCATCATCCAAGGCATTATCTGTAATAAAAAACTATGTTTCATCGGGCTGTCTCAGCCAAATCCTCCCTACATCATACCCCAACTACGCATATGACCTACATAACCCTCTACAACCAATCAATCTCCCCAAATATGGGATAAACCAGAACCACACATCACTCCTCAGTCTATAAAATATGCACCTATAGGACATACGCCCATAGGACCCACACATAATCTCCAGGGAATATCCCTTATAGCACACAACAATCAATTTACTATAATACCCCAATAGTACACGAAGTCGCACCGAAATTTCTATAGAGATCAACCCATATGCAGGGTCATGAAGGGAAATGCTGACTCAAGGTCAGACCAAAGTCTAATGAGGATCGCACCATTCCACGATATAATCTATTCTTCAATAAAACACCCGCATAAAATACACTCCCTATCTCCAACTAAGCGATAATGAACCCATACTCACATGGTAAGATCACTAGGATTAACAAATTCCTAGTTAACCTAAACTCTGATACCAAACTGTAACACCCCAAATTTTTTTTTCTTCTTTCTCCAAATTCAATTCTTTCAATTTCTATATCACTTTAAACATAAACTAAGAAAGTTATATTTCAGGAAAAATTTTGGCAGTCTCCCCTGTAAATTTTGTTACACACGATAATTTCACGGGCTCCCCAGGCCAAAATGAGCAGATACACACAGGCAATATAATATAATGCTCTGGGGGCCAAACTCATAACGGATTATCAAATATCAAATAAAAACTATAAATTTCTTTGAAAAACGAGGTAAAATTTTAGAAAAATCCTTGTAAAACCTACCACAGAGCCCGGTACTCCACAACGAGATGGGTACGGGTCACAAACATACCATACCACCTCACACTATACTCATCATCGTCATATACATGCTTATACATCCCTAATACAATTTAGATCATAAATTTTACTATTCACATTGCTAATTAGTACAAATTTTTTAAAATAAAACTTTATCCTACCAATCCATGCCTCACCTCTGCACTGATGAGAACCTGCAACAGTAGGGGATCTAGGGTAGTCCTCAGACTCCCCTAACCCCCCAAACACTAAGGGGTCAGCCATTTCTGGTGTGAGTATAGTTATTAATCTAATAACAAATTAAAATAGTATAAAGAAAATAATTTAAACTTACAAATACCAAGTTAAGATAATGCAACCTGAATCCTGAACACAACAACATCATCAATACGACGATATATCAAATACTTTGCCCATCCTGCATTCAACTATTTAATTATCCAAAACTTCCCACATTTCATAATATACTTCACCTCAACCTCGTATATATATATATTCGTATTTTACATCCGCATAGTACGAATACACATACAATCCATTGCTTTTCAATTTAAATTCTCTAACCCAAATATTCATTCTTCCTCAAGTATCATCATAATAGCATTATATGAATATACTACATGTTGTTATTACTCCTTTCATTAATAACCATTTAAATACCACTCATAAAACAACATACTCTCTTAATAACCATTTTCATAACCAATCTCATAATACTGGTATTTATTTTATTATGCCTTATCAAGTATCACTTCTTACAAATGCTTCTATTCTCATAATACCACATTTATTCATGTCTTATATCGCAAATATAACATCTTATTGCTTATTGCAATGATCTCACATCTCATCACATCATTAACACATTATTGATAGAATGCTTATACTCTTTACATCAAAAACATGCTTTATGGTTCATTCCCATCTCATTATACCACTTTAGAAATTCTCATTCTTATAAGTAATATATCTTATCATTATCATTTTCACTTAATCCCCAAACACAATTTGGGGCCACAACATATCACACCCCATAGCCGATAGCTTGGGTAATAATCACTGCACCTCAAACATACAGTTTGGGTAATATCACATCACATCTCAAGCCGATAGCTTGGTTATTAATTCACTTCAAATCTTCACTTAATTTAATTCTTCATTTCCATTAATCATTACCACTATCATACCAACTCACCCTGCGAATTATGCCAAGGCAGGTAGTTCCCACCATTTCCATAGAAATAGCGGGCAGGTAGTTCCTTGACACAATTCCAAGGTACAACTCATATCAATCTGTATTTTACTTTAATGATCACATATATAATACAATTACTTCGTACTATTCATAAGAACACATGTCTCTTTTATTATTCCATTCTAAATTAACCACTTACTGCATTTATCACTTCTTTCCATATACTCACTCATAACTTGTTTTCCTTCACATTTACTTCATTCACAACCACTTTCTTTCTCATCCACAATTCACATTTCACTATCCACTTTCTTTACTACCACATTTATTATTAACACTTATTTATTTTATTAGTTTGTCGACCAGTGAGCCACAATATCCCAATATACTGAAAGCCGACAGCCCAGTAAACACGCGGTCCGATGCTCTCCCAGAGTCTTACTCGTCCGAGGCTACGTCTTCCTCCTAGCCGAACTAGCGAGGGAACACAGCACTCCTAGTCCCACTAGGGTGCCTCCTCGCGACGTCTGTTATCGAGGGAAAACCACAATCCCCTAGTCCTACTAGGGTACTTCTTCCCAGCCGAAGCCAGCGAGGTAAACACTCACCACTAGTCCCACTAAGGTGCTTCCTCGCGACATCTGTCATCGAGGAAAAAACCACAATCCCTTAGTCCCACTAGAGTACTTCCTCCCAGCCGAAGCCAGCGAGGTAAACACTCACCACTAGTCCCACTAGGGTGCTTCCTCGCGACAGCTGTCATCGAGGGAAAATCGGGCCTCAAGCCGATAGCTTGGGCGATAAAAATCACTTACCCCAAACATAGTTTGGGTCCACTATTCCCAAGCCGGTCCTTGGGCATTAGGAGGTCTAGCCCAAACCCCAGGATTGCTGTAGGTACTGGTCAAGAAAACCATTTGTTATCTCATCTTTTCATCTTATTAAATCAACACAAAGCATCACAGCTTTTAATTAAACAATTGCCACATTCTTAGCTTTAATCATGTGAATTAATAACACCTTTTATTAACACTTACCATCTTACCTTTTATATTGCATTTGATGCACATCTGATGTCCACGATATAATTATCATCTCAGTAGATCACATATATACATACACCAAGCCATTTAACATATAAACCATCACATCACCGTAATACACATTATGAATGCCCCATGTTATTTACCACTTTATTGAATCACATATAAACATACACCAAGGTACAATATTAATAAAAGAACTACATTAGGTTATCCCATATCGTAAAAGTATCAAAATAGATAATTCATCATATTGTAGTATCATACTATTGCCCATTAATTCACTTCGAACCTAATTAAAATGTAAGCATGTACCCAATTATTAATTTCATCAACCATTGCATCACACGTCATAATCATCTATATATATATCACAATTACACACCACACATGTGGGTTTCCCAGAAAAAGGGGCCAAAACCACTTATTTCATCTAATTAAATCTTATAATATCTAATTATAGCATACTAGCTTATACACCATGCTCCATGTAATTATAATTACCTATAAGGGCCTATATGCCCCAAAACAGTCACAAATCATGCACTGGATAAAAATGTGCATAAACAATCTAATATAATTAATTTTTATACTTCAACACATCACATTAATCCATACTATAGATTTTATATATTTGAAATAATCACTTTCACCACATATCTCAAAAACCCATTTGGATCCTTAAAAATCCGTATTTTCAGCAAAAATCCACTTTTGGGCATAACTCCCACAAAACATATCAAAAGGTCACGAAATTCAGCCACAATATAAAATATTTATAACACAACATACTCACCTGACAGATCGAGCCAACGATGTCCCACGTCCGTTCTGTAGCAAGTCGAAGTTCGACTTTTTCCACCTTAATAGGAAATTATAGGATCGATTAGTTTAAAGCTCAAAACTCGACCTACGGATCTCCAAATTTGAATCCGTCTTCACCCACGCGTCACAAATGACATATGTAGGTGAGCTACATCAACCGATTTCCAATTCAAACCCCGATGCAAGAACTCACATATTGATTGGAGGCTTTCCAATAGGAAAATTTCCTATTTCCTAATTTCTTCAATCCCTTGGTCCTAATATCTCAAATTAGGGTTAACAACAATAATGGAACTCATCTATACCTCCGAATTTATCAAATTCGCACCTCTATATCGCGCGGGCATTTCACCGAACACCCGGCGTGCACTTTTTACCTATAATCCATTTCACTCAATTTAATTGAGCTGAAAGCCTATAAAAATCATCCTAAATTTATATTAATACTTTCATAATACTCTACACCCTCACATGCATTTTCTACAATTATTTGGATCGAGTTTTCTACCTGATTTCATAAACTCTATAGTTTGAGTTTATACCAAAATCACTACTCCCCATTTTATCCTAATGACTCACTACAATTTTTACCACCATACCAGAGATAATTCTTATATATATATATCTCTATTTTACAAACCCAAAACCCTAATTTACTGACAACTTGTAATTTCTCTAACAATCCACTAATTCCTCAAATCTTCCACTTCCAACACCTCTAAATCTCTCTACCATAATAATCCTACTCAATAAAACTAACCGCACTTAATTTTATACGAATAAGTAAAATAGGATATACCTTTTCGAAATCCTTTCGAAAATCCGACACTTCCACGATGTAGAGAACCCTTCAATTAGCCTATTCCCCAATTTAATTGAAAAATCATGGAGTGTATCGGTGGATTTGAGCGTGGGGAGGTCGGGCCGAATGGGGTTTCGGTCGCTGCTTTTGGTTGGGATCAGGAAAAAGGAAAGAAAGAAGGAGGAAGAAGAATGGGGCGGGGGGGGGGGGGGGGGGGGGGGGTGTTTGGAAATATCACATTATTAATAATATAATAGTATGGGATAATTACATAGGAGCCCCCAATCTTCAAAATATTTCAAATAGTTCCTCAACTCTACTTTTAGCAATACAAAATATATGAAAACATCCCATAATAATCCTCCAAAATTATAAAACAAAATAAACAATAATTTTCCATATAAAACTCGACTCATACTTCAGTATACCATCTTCACCAATCCAACAAATATTCATACCAATATCAATATTTAAATAAAATATCCCAAAAACAATTTTCAGCACTCCAAATATATAAAAATAGATATTTTTGGTATTTTAAAATTCGAGGTGTTACACATACATGAGCTTAGCAACATATTTACTCAGCTGGCAACCATGGTTCCGAGCAAGGCGAGGTGGCCATCAGGTTGTGTTCTTTTGTCATGCATTAAAGCTAGAAGTTACTCAAAAGAATTCTCTAGGAATGTTATCCTTCCAAGATAATCTCATTATATGGAACAATAATTGTAGATCATGCTAATTTTATTTTGTTGCTAAAAATTTTTTTTTTTGGGAATTATTTGCGGCAATCCTGATACACAAACTCTGATTTGATTATGATCTTTTTTTTTTGAGGTAAAAGGTGGAATAAGGCCACCCTGTTTCATTAATAAGTAGTTAACAAAACATCCCCGGCGTACCGGGAGAAAACAACAGTACGAAACAAAAGTACAATGCAGAAAGAAAAGTAAAGAAAACAAACATACATCCCCAACAAACCCTGGGGGGTGGGTGAAACAACTCAAACGTCAAGCAACCAGAGATAACAGAAGGTTGAAGCAAAAAAACACAAGTGGCCACAGTATTGCCATGACTGGTGAAGCCAGTCCCTCAGTCCAGCGTCGGCCCGATCTCTACCTCCTCATCGTTAAACTCCTCTACCTGGAATACACTAGCTATCCTTCCTCTTGCCCCCGTGGCCGCAGCTGTAGCCCAAAAAGAGATAAGATGCATGATGTGAGTCAGGTTACCAGAAATACTATTACATGAAGCACGAAAATAAAAATTATTTCTGTCTAGCCATAACACCCATGTTGACGCCGCTATTGCGATGTACCACGCCTCCTTCATATCATGGCGAAACTTTGCAAATTTGGGGCCAATCCACAACTCCTCATATACACGGGGGTAGTCACTTGTTCCTAAGGCTCGGAGTACCTCAACCATAGTTGCTTTACTTCTTGGGCAGTGAATGAAAAGGTGATTCAGATCTTCCACCTGAACTTCGCAGAAACCACAATTGGTTTGTACATGTGGTTGCCTTTTAGCAAGGTTTTGCCTAGTAAGGATAGCATTACTGAGCACAAGCCATAAGAAAACTCTGACTTTAAGGGGAGTTTTCGCCTTCCACAGCACCTGTGACCAGCTGGGTCTGCACCCTCGGAAGTGGATCCGCTGATACAGGGACCTCACCGAGAAAGCTCCCTTACTCTCGAGACCCCATCGTTTCTGATCTGGGCCCTGTGTGCACCTTGTGCTTGCCCGTGCGATGTGTGCCTGCATGTCGAACAACTGTTGACGTAAGTCTGGGGGTAGCGTCCCTCGGAACGCCGGTCTCCAGCCTCCCTTTTTCCACCCTTCGGCAACGGTCATATTCGGTCTACTCGTCCTCACATACAGCTCTGGGAACGTGTTCTTCAGATTATGGGCTCCACACCACCTATCCCACCAGAATCTGGTGGACCGGCCATTCCCGATAGTTGACGAGACCGCTGAATTGAAGGGGCCGTAAGCCTTTGCAATTCCTTTCTAGAGTCGCGATACTTTAGCCCCTATTCGGAAGCCAAGGGTTCTCGTACCTTTTCCCTTTAGATAAGGTTGGATGAAGTCCTGCCATTCTTCCCCGCTGTTGTAGAATACCTTCCACCACCATTTTCCCAGCAGGGCAAGGTTCATATTGCGAAGGTCGATGATGCCTAGCCCTCCATGTTTCTTCTTCATGCAAGCGATACTCCACTTGACGAGGTGGTAACCTCCTTTATCCGAGTCTGCCCCCTTCCAAAGGAATCGTTTTCGAATCCGGTCAATCCTCTGGATCACCCATCTTGGCAACTCGAAAAAGGACATGTAGTATATTGGTAGGTTGGACAACACAGAGTTGATGAGTACCACTCTGCCCCCGAGTGATAACGATTTACCTTTCCACCCAGATAGTCTGTCCTCCACCCTGTCAATAATAGGCAACTAATCTGCTTTGGATAGTTTTCCTGGTTTGAGTGGTAACCCTAAGAATTTGATAGGGAAGCCACTCGTCGTACAGTTCAAAATAGTAGTGTGTTCCCCTGCTTCATCATTGGAAAGGGAAATTGGAGTCAGCGGACTCTTGTGGAAATTAATCCTAAGTCCTGACCAAGCCTCGAAACAGTATAGAATCCCTTTAAAGCAGGCAGTCTCTTGTGTAGACCCATTACCAAAGATAAGAGTGTCATCTGCGTATTGCAGAATCGTACACCTTTTAGTAGACGCGGAGTTGGCGACTGGCGTGATCCAACCTTTTTCCTGGCAATTTTCCAGCATAACCCTCAACACATCCGCTACTATAGTAAACAGGAGTGGTGATAGCGGGTCCCCTTGTCTGAGCCTCTTCCTGCAGGGGAACGGCTATCCGGACCTACCATTCACTGATATGGCCGTTTTACTAGTCTGCAAGCACTATCTGATCCAACCGATCCATTTATTCTCGAACCCCCTTCCCCTGAGAGCCTCCAGCAAGCACTCCCAATCGACCGAATCATACGCTTTCTCAAAGTCCAGCTTAAGCAGAAAGCTCTTAGAGTTAGTCGTATGGCAGCGGTGGATAATTTGTTCCGCCGTTGCGACACAATCTAGGATGTTTCTGCCCTTAATGAAGCCCGATTTAGATTTGTTGATAAGGTAGTCCATAATATTACCCAGACGGATCGCTAGGATTTTTGTAATAATCTTTGCCGAGCAATTTATTAGGCTGATCGGCCTAAAATCTCCCACTTTCGACGCCTCTTCCTGTTTGGGAATCAGGACTACTTCCGCAAAATTAAACATGCCCAATCTGAGCTTGTTGTTGAAAAAGTCATCCAACAATGCCATATAGTCCCCTTTAATTTCTTCCCAGAAAATTTGGAAGAACATCATTGGAAACCCATCTGGCCCTGGCGACTTGTCAGCTCCCATGTGATTTATAGCCTGTTTAACTTCCACCTCCGAGAACGGAGACTCCAGGCAGGATAACGAAGGTGATGACTCGACCTGGTAAGCCTGCCAGATATCATTTCTGAGCGGGACCCGGAAGTCATTCTTCTTCCCCAAGAGGTCCTTGTAGTATCCTAGGAAGGTAGTGGAAATAACTTGTTCATCTTGCACAGTCCCCGAGCTTGTTTCTAAGGATAAAATTAGATTGGACCTGCGCCTTGCACTTGCCACTCGATGGAAGAAGGCCGTGTTCGCGTTTCCCTCTTTGAGCCACGAAATTCTAGATCTTTGTTGCCATTTAATTTCTTCCATCTTATAGAGATTTGCAATATTCTCACGAAGCTCCGGAAGTCTATTTCTCTCCTCCTGAGACAGGTCTCTTGATTCCCCTACTCTTTCTAGTTCATCAATTCCTTCCAGCAGGGAATCTTTTGCCCGCCAGATGGTCGAGAACCTGGATCGGTTCCATTTATGCAGTCGCTTTCTTAGCCTTCGAATTTTTTCACACCATCGGCCCGCAACATCCGTGCCATTCACTGGGAGTGCCCAATTCTCCATCACCATGTGGTGAAACCCCTGAATCTCCAGCCAGGCCTTTTCAAACCGGAATTTTCTATGTCTTTTGGCTCCCTGAATCCCAATGTCCAGAAGGATTAGAGTATGATCAGACGTAGGTCTAGGGATCGATCTAGCAGTTGCAAGGGGGAACTTAGCCTCCCAATCCATCGATACGAGAATCCTGTCCAGTTTTGCCATAATCGGCGTCGACTGCATGTTAGACCACGTAAATAGTCGATCATTAATAGGGATATCTATCAACTCAAGGTCCGTAATCACCCTATTGAAATCTGCTCTGTGCCTGTCGCTGGAACCTCTACCCTTGTGTTCGAACGCAAATCGGGTAATATTAAAGTCCCCCCCGACGATCCAGACCCCCGGCCAACGATGGCGGAGATTGATCAGTTCTTGCCAAAAAGCATCTCGCTCTGACGCCACGTTGGGCCCATAAACTACCGTGATGGTTTGCGTATACTTATCAGATCGACGTACCAGTCGTGTGGTCAGGGAGAAAGTACCATTATAGACCTCTGAACACGTGAGCAAGTCAGAGCGTATAACCCATTCCTTAAGTCTGTTCCCCCCTAATCTCTTGAGTTTGGACCCATGGCAGAGTTTGGTCTCTTGGAGCCCAACCACTTCCGCCTTTGATTTTGTGATAACATCTCGAACCATATCTCTTTTACCCTTATCCCCCAGACCCCGGACGTTCCAGAATAGTGTATTCATTGGGGAACCATGTCCGAGATTACGATGTGAGAGGGACTTGGGCGGGTTTCGCCCTCAGAGACCGTTATCCCCCTAGAGTTGGATCCTAATTCGTTATAAACACTAGAATTAGACCTCTCATTTTCCCAACCCCTCATTTTGTTAAGAAGTAGCGCGTTTCATTCTTTATCACAAACTTCCAACCCACAGGTCATAGCTAATAGAAAAACTTCAGAGTCTGACATGAAATTTAAAATATTAGCAAGAAAAGTTTTTGTACCTCCATTGATGTGTTTAGCCGCTTTGGCGCTCGCTACTCTCTCCATGTCACGCCCCGCTTCCCGAAATACGGGAACACAGGCACGCAACTGAGGCCCAGCGATGGGTTCGGGAGTGTTGGGTTAATGGCGATGGAGGACGACGGTGGTCTGGTGGTGGCTGTGAAGACGAGAGGGAGACGAGGCGGATTGGGAGCGATGGCGAGGCGAACGGGAAGGGGATCGGGAGATGGGTTGGCGGTTGCGAAAACGGAGGAGAAGGAACAGGTGAAGAAGAGAGTAGCGGCGGGGTATATGGGTTAAAACAGTATTAGGGTTAGGGGTTGGGGTTAGGGTTTAAATACTAGGTTAGCGGGTTTGAGGGTTTTAAGATATCCGCTTCGAAAAGAGCCCAACAGATGAAATGGTCAAAAAGCACAATAATGGGGATTAGAAAGATAAAAGAGAAGAATCGGTCTATTTCTCATGAAGAACGGTGCAAATGGCACACAATCGAATTTGATAAAAGGACCAAAGATTGAGTCGAAACAAAAATAACGATTTTATTTGAACAGAACAAAATACGGAATCTCAAATAGGTAAAAGAGTACAATTGAGAAAAATACAGTATAAAAATATAAATACGGGAAAACAGGAGTTACAAATCCTACCCACCTTACACAAAAATTTCGTCCTCGAAATTTGCTTAGGCGGTACATAGGACAGGGTAAAAGCAACTTAGGGGAGGGTAACAAAAAGGGATCCCAAAAGAAAAGTCAATTTGGTGGTAACACCAAAATAAGAAGGGAGTGGATAACAGCGAGGCCAAATGGATGGCATGAAAGAGAATAACAGTATCTAAAGATCCAAATAACACAAGATAATAAAAACGATGAAGGAGTAGGCAGAACTGAAACCAAGGAGATGGAAGACAGGAAAGAAAATGAATCCAATAATGAATGAGTACATGATGGCAGGATGGAAAGCAAGAAGGAAATAATCGGTATCAAAAACGAAGAAGAACACTGAACACCACAAGACTTGCAAGATGACAAGGCATTGAGATGAACGAATCGAAGAAGGGAGCAACAAGGGAAAGATGCACCACGCAATGAGTCAATGGATGAGAACAAAAGCAAGAGATAGAGGACAGCAAATGGAGCAAGGAATGGAACAAAACCAAATACAAGGAAGGAAAAGCATCAACATGATCCTGGGTCCTGTGGGTCATGGGCCCACCACGCTTCTGCTGCGCTACTCTGATGGTGACACTCCAAGCTCCAGACATGTTGTAGACCACGTGACACTAAGCGACGATCCGAGCAGGAAGAAAGGATGAGACACCAGAATCAAAGAGAGTATGGGTTCAGGATAGATATAAACAAAGATGCAAAGAATATAAAATTGAGCTTCAATTCAAATAATCAAAATATATAGTATACATCAAAACTAATGACTTTAACAGGAATAATAATAGTAACAATATCCATGATAATAATATCAATAGTAATAGAAAATAATAATGACAATAAAAACTAATAATAACAATAATAATAACAAAATTATCAATATTAGTAACAAAATAATAATAATAATAACAATAATAATAACAGAAATAAAAATCGTCATAATCATACAGGTAATAATAATACGATGAAATAAAAATATCAACAATACTAATAATAACGATAATACATACATGACAAAATAGAATTCAACACATTCATGAAAGTAATGCAATAATAATAGTAATAATAGCATTAAAAATAATATCAATAATGGTAATAAATAATATGATAATAGCAATAATAACAATAATATCAATAAAGTAACAGTAATGATAATAAAAATAATGACAGTAGTTAAGGTGATGAAAACAATAATAATAACATCAATTGAAATGATAGTAATATTAATAATACCATTAATAACAAAAATATTCTTTTACCATCGGTTTATGTATACAAGTAACGAGTCTTGAAATATCAATTAGTAATAGATAGAAAATCTTGCCTCCCTAACATCAAGTTGCATATTTGCCTTCACGACATCAGGTTTCAAATTGCCATCCAAATATTCGGCTGCACATTTTGCCTCGCCGATATCCAGTTGCAATTTGCCTCCATTGACATCGAGTTGCATATTTGCTATCTCGACTTTAGGTTGCAACGAAGTTGTGAAATGTATATAAATTGAGCATGCTCAGGCTCAAAACAAATTAATAATAATAATAATAGTAATGATAAAAATAATAATAATACCAATAACCACATTAATAACAAAAATATTGATACGAATGACAATAAAAATAACAATGATAATAAAAATGATCATAACAGTAATAGTAACAGTAATCGCAAAAACAATGATAATAATAATAATAATAACAATAATATTAAAATATCAACAACACTAGTAAAAATAATAATGCAAGACAAGATATAGTTTGTGCCCAACATTTTTGTGGAAGCAATTTAATATTAATAATTTTAATAAAATAATGAAAACAACAATAAGAATATCAATAGTAGTAACAATAACAATAATACTAGTAAGGATAGCGAAAATAATAGCAATAATAATAATAGTAGTAATAATAGCATTATACAACAAATGAGAATTGTCTTATCAAAATAATCCAGTAGAAATATATAGTCTATCAAAAATGAAAAGTGAAGTTAAAATATATCATTGTTCGAAATAATAAAATCTTTGTTGAGAAACATTTTTTTTATAGAAGATCGAAAATAAATATAATAATTGATCATCGAAGTATAGAAAGTATTCGGAAAAATAATTGTAAAGAGAAAAATAAGTAGGAGAAAAATGAAGCTATACCCAATAAGGAGTTAAAGAGGAGGATGACTAGAAGGGATAAAAGAATATTAAGGCATTGAATACGAAGGAAGAAGGACGAGGGGCAAAATTGGAATTGAAAAGAATATAGCAGAGGAGAAATAACTAGCATGGTACTCAAAGTGAGTCAACAATTGAAGATGAATGCAAGGCACGAAGAGCAATAAACGACACACGAACCGGAATAAGGAGGGTTCAACGAGGCAAGCAGATATAAGAGATTGCTTGCACTGGAATCAAAAGAATATGGGTACGGAAGAATAAATTTGTACCCAGTAAGGACTCAATAAATCAGGATGACTGCAAGAGATGGAAGGAAACAATGAATCAAAGAATTGAATATGAAGGGATCAAAATGGATGGAATAAGACTTGTATCCAGATCGAGTTGACTATTAAATTATTCATGTGGTTGCATGGTTTGTTTAATGTTGAGTTAATCCTGACTGAGTCAAGCCTGTCTAATGTATTAGTCGGACCAACACATTAGCCAAACCTGGCTCTGATACCACTAAAAACCTTGTCACGCCCCGCTTCCCGAAATACGGGAACACAGGCACGCAACTGAGGCCCAGCGATGGGTTCGGGAGTGTTGGGTTAATGGCGATGGAGGACGACGGTGGTCTGGTGGTGGCTGTGAAGACGAGAGGGAGACGAGGCGGATTGGGAGCGATGGCGAGGCGAACGGGAAGGGGATCGGGAGATGGGTTGGCGGTTGCGAAAACGGAGGAGAAGGAACAGGTGAAGAAGAGAGTAGCGGCGGGGTATATGGGTTAAAACAGTATTAGGGTTAGGGGTTGGGGTTAGGGTTTAAATACTAGGTTAGCGGGTTTGAGGGTTTTAGGATATCCGCTTCGAAAAGAGCCCAACAGATGAAATGGTCAAAAAGCACAATAATGGGGATTAGAAAGATAAAAGAGAAGAATCGGTCTATTTCTCATGAAGAACGGTGCAAATGGCACACAATCGAATTTGATAAAAGGACCAAAGATTGAGTCGAAACAAAAATAACGATTTTATTTGAACAGAACAAAATACGGAATCTCAAATAGGTAAAAGAGTACAATTGAGAAAAATACAGTATAAAAATATAAATACGGGAAAACAGGAGTTACACTCCAAGAAGTCATCCAAGGACTCCGCATTAGCCCTCTTAGGTGACCGCTGCACCCTCACCCCAACCGTCCTCAGAGACGATCCAGCACTGAATTGCGGAGCCGACTCTGGTAAAGTGGATAGCACCATCTCTGGTGATAACTCCTTCTGAGTATCGGCAATAAATTCTGCGTCATCTGAATCCTCGTCTGTGAATGAGAAGTCAACGTCCAGGTTCAGACGTTCCTCTAGGTCCTCCTCACTACCTTCATGCGGATTTTGTAACTGTCGAGAGGCCTCTCTTATTGTGGACTCCTCCATAGGCCCACAAGGCGATGAATGCGCAACAACGGTATCATAGCCAGCTGTTGTGGAACCCTCAATGGGCCCACACACAGTGTGATTGGAGACAAGTAGCGAATTGGGCCCCTCTATAGGCCCATTCACTCCTATGGGCTCCCCAATACAAGTACCCATATAGGGAAAAAATTCCCTGCCTCCTGTCACATCTATGCGGTGCACCACACCGCCGGAGTCGGATAAGCCGCGGTGCAGCACACCACCCAACACGGTCTTCGACGCGTCCCCACACATTTCGAGGTCGGTAACCTTACCCCCCTCTCCACGTGGCGCCATCGAATTGGATTGAGTTGCGGTTGGCTTCTCCTTTACCAACGTTGTAGACGATACTGCCAATACACTGAGCGCCAAAATTTTTTCCCCTTTCTCCTTAAGTTTGAGGTCGCTCTGAGCTTGAGGCTCTTCGTTGGCTTCATACCCATTTTTGGGCACCCTCTGTTCTTTGTCGCCAAAACCCCCACAGTCCTTACTTCCATCTGAGCCCCTTTCTCTGTTAGCGCGCAGCACCCCCCTCGATTCTTTCCCCACAGATACCACTGCGCTCTGGCACCCTGGGTCCAAAGAACCTGCTTTAGGCCCCTTTGGATCTGCCCATACTTTATCTACCCACTCTCTGGTAGACATTGCTTTCTTTTTTGTCTTTTTCTCGGAGATAAGCTTGTCTCTCCCCTGCTCCGAAGCGTGCTTTCTGCCATGGGGTTGGTGACTGCCATTTTGGTGGTCTGCACACCCTACCGCCCTCTCCAGCTCCACAGACTGCCGCTTTTGACCCTTGTCTTTTTCCCTGGAAGCTCGTGATGACGAGGAGTGTATCAGATCTGGGCTAAGTGCCGCTAGGCCGTTGGATCCTGTGATCTGCACCTGCGTTTGATCATCGACGTCCCGCCTTGCTCCACCTTTCCCAGGACCCTCGACCGAGGCCTCTTGGCGCGCTTCCCTGTCTCACGCCGCCTTGATCACCTCCCTATGGGCTCTCTCCACCTCGTGGGATCCATCTAAGGTGAACTCCCAAGCTGGCACAGTCACTTGTTTGTAGCTTCTACCATCTCGGACGCAACAGGAGGCGCTGTGGGAGCTTGGACAGCTTCATCTCCTACGCATTTGTCGAGGACAAAGCGTATGAGGTATGAGTCCTCGTAAGAGTATACCTTTGCAAATCTCGGCATTAGAGCGATGTCCCTGCTTCTAATTCGAATTCTAGCTGATACCAATTCCGATCTCCGTACCGTCCTCTCGTCGATTTCTTCAACGGAGCCAAAATCAGAGACCATCTCTTGTAGGACCTCCTTCTTCCAAAAGTGAAGCGGAACATTGTGAATACACACCCAGAAGCTATCCCCTTGTGGTTTTTCAGCACCAAAGCTCGGCGACCAAGCTTTAAACTCCAAAGAAAAATGCCCAAAATCCACTGTGGAACCTCCGGTTATCTCAACCATTTTCTGGGGCAATGGGAAGGAGACCAAAAACAAGAGGGGTCCCATTCTCTTGACGACCCAATCTCGATCCGCCCTCAAAGGCCACCTTGACTTCAAAGCAGAGAGAATGTGGGCTTCTGAAGGTCGACCCACTGTGGCTCTTGCCACTGCGCACCATTGCCTCAACCACGCTTCCTCCGTCTTTATTGCCACAAGGCTGTTGGCGAGTTTGATTGTCGTTGGGTTGTCAGGAGAACGCCCCCGGTACACATTTCTCTCATCGTCATTGCTCGATGTAAGAACATTAGTGCAATTGTAAGAGAGGTGACCCCACATCATACACCACAAACAGCGCACTTCTTTGGTGCACTCCGTCCGGTAGTGTCCTAATTTCCCACAATTGAAGCACGGCACCGGTTTGTGCTTACCCTTTTGCTAATGTTTTTTTTGTACTATTGCCGTATTTGGTGGGGATTTTGAGTTTCTTTTTCTTTTGTAAGTAACCTCCTGCCATTCTGCCGTCTCAACGCCAACCGGAGGTAGACACTCAGTCTCCCCCGCACCACCGTGTGGACCCCCTCTTTGGGCCCTTCCAACGGTGGACCTCGGGATGACTGTGGTCGACTTCCTTGGTAGTGACTGACGGTGGGGGGGCAGTAGGTGATTCGTGCTGTTGGGACAGGGGCTGACTGTTGTGTTCCAAACTGGGAATGTTGGAGTAAGGTTTTGAATGTTGTGGCCCTGGCACATTTGGAGTAGGGGGGAGGGTGAGCGGAATTGGTCACTGTGACTGTGTGACTGCTGGTATGGGTTGTTTTGTCGCTTTGGATAGTTTCTGTGATGAGGGGAAGAAATAGTTGTATTTCGATAGACTCTTGAGTTCTCTGAACTATACCTCACCCTGTGATAGTCCCTGTGAAGTCCTTCGTTATGGGAGTGATGTTGTTGGTGGTGAGCATGACGCTGGCCCATTGGGGGGGTTCTTTTACGCCGTAACTGACCAGTAGGAGGACCCTCTCTTTGGGCCCGTCCTGTCGACTGCCCCGTCTCGCGTGGGCGATGATGAAACTTGCCTCCCCCCTCAAGCCTAGGCAGCGCATTTTCATGTGTCCGCTTAGGGGAGACGGCAGCTCTGAGCCCCGAGGGATCACCCTCGACGCGTTGAATCTGAGGATTCACGCTTGGAGTTTGGACTGAGGGTATTGAGGGTATAGTATCTATCGCCGTTGACGTCGGAATATCTCTGTGAGGCAGCAGCTCAGTTGCAACTCCGGTCAATTGTGGGTGGGTTAGGGTTGCAATGTGGTGACGGACCCTCTTGTTGGGTCCGCAACCACGTAGCTCTAATTCCGATAGCATTTTGGGGTGAAACAACAGATCCGAAGACACAAGAGAAAGGTGAAGGGGGGGGATAAGACGAAGCTGGGAGGGGAAGTAAAATGCGGCAAAAGCAGTAAGTAGGGGCAAGGAGGGAGAAGAGTCAGCGATGAGTTGGCGGTATGTCAGGGTGTGAGGGTGAGGGAAGAAAACTGAAGCTGTGGAGGGGAAGGCAATGAGGAAGCTGAGTTAGATAGGTAATGTCAGTAAGCCGGGAGGTTGGTCAGGGGAACTGGAGGTGGGGGTGGGAATGGGGGTGGGAGTTGGTAGGAGCAACATTTTGAAGTGATTACATGTACAATCATCAACATCTAAAAATAATCAAGTCATTACATCTTCGGTTAATGATATATTACTGCATGCCAAAATTGAACTAATATTCTTGATTATGATCTATTGCTATATAGAGTTAATTCTTTGTTTTAGATTTATTAGTAGGGATTTATAATGGGAGATGTTTGTTATCTAACATGCTTGTACGAAATTTATAGTCGGCGATGTTTTCATTATAGTTGGAATTTCATCCCATCCCAAATACTTCCTAAAATCCACTTCTCCATCCCCTTCTTTATCCTTCTTTTCGTTTTCTCTGTTCTCTTTATTTATTGTTCCCTGTCTTTACAGATTCAGGATAAGGGGAGATGCAAAAAATTTTGGTCAGGGCCATTTGACTGAGAGGAGTAAAAAAAAGATTGGTGTACTTTCTTGAATGTGAGACATTTACATCAAAAGGATAATGTGAAACATGTTGAGGTATTGATGCTGAAGTGTGAGACACGTCAAAAATGTATCTCTATCAATTAGCCCTCGGAAGTTCAGTTACTATTTGCATGGATGCATAAGGGTGCCTTCCCGCTATGAATATTATGATTTATGATAAAGAATCCTTAGATTGCAGTAACCTATGATAAATGCCCACAGTTTCTGTTGGTCGATACTTGTGAAATATGTGAATCGAAGTAACTTGGAGATTGAGTCCTTATATATTGGAATTCTCATGCATGAAACTAGTACCAGTTTCTTACATTTTCCTTGGCTGAATGAAATTTGTTTGCTCTCTATTCTCTTCTTTTTTTTTAACTTTTTCCTGCTCTCCTTTCTCATTTTACAAATTAATTCATATATACCTGGATATGAGACTGGAATGACTGCATGAAACACTAGTTGGTCAAGCTAATTGGAATATGATGGTATTTTTTATGAGCAACAGGATTGATGAGATTATGGAAGACACATTCTTTGTTGCGTGATTATTCATTACAGGGTTACCTCTGTCAATTTGCATTATAAAAGCATATATCCGTACAGATATGAAATGAGCTACATGCATATGATAGTAAATGAGTTCTGTAAAATTGAAAGAAAAAAGTGGTACTTTATGATTTTGTAAAGAGTACAGAATAGTTTTGCTTGATAGCAGCTCATTCAAGTTTACTTAAGACACAAGGATGTCAACTTATCAGTTCATTAGTTTTTCCATCCTCTCATATTCATTTCTAAGTAATAAACCATGCATATATGTCCTACCTTCCCCGGTTTTTCCAACATTCATCGTCTATATATGGATTTTGTGCTACCTAGAATTCGTCAATTCAATTGAGAAAGCTGAAAGTCTGATTTTGAAACCGCTGAAGCCTGCGCGATTGAACTTTAGATGTGCACATTTTTGTGTGGATTACACATACTTTGTTGTGTTGTTTGGTGTATTATATTTATATGTAATCAAATCTTAACAAACAACACTTTTCCTGATGTGCATTGCATGAGATGTGAACATGTTCATGAACAGGGTAGGGCAAAACTTTTTTTGGACTTCACTTTTGAAAAAAGAGAAATGGCCAATATGGAGTCATCATGTTTTGTCACGTTGCATTTTAGAATCACATCAGAAGCACGTGCATGCCTTTCAGGATGACGCAGCAGCCAGGTGTCTTTGTTTTTTTATTCACCATTCATTTGCACCTAAAAAAGGGAAGAAGAAAAAAGATTTGATACGGTAGTCATATAACCGTAAGTAGTTTTTATTTTGCTTTTTTTGGACTGAAGTCCCTCTTTGCTTAGTACCTAAGAAATTTCCTCTGATTGACAAGACACAGATTTTGATTCCTTTTAAAAATTGGAAGTACACATAATCCATAGATAGTCTTTTTCAAATTGAAGATAAAAAGAAGCAAATTTCAGACATTCAGATATGAGCCAAACAAGAAATAGCTATTTTTTGTGCTAATTTTTAAAGCAATACAAGAGTTATTTAAAGGAAAAGGGAAGACAAAAACTAGTACCATTCTGCATAATCTAAACTGGACAGCATATATAAAGATAGAGGAAAATCATGAAAAATGAGAAGATTCCTGGGATAGTGGGGACAAAGAGCCATTAATCTCATCCTTCGGCTTTCTTTTTTGTTCCTTTTGTCTAACTTAAATATTGTGGTTCTTGATTTCGATATTTTCAACTAAATTTATTACTGGAGAGTCTAGCATACATGTCTGAATTTTATTATTTGTGACTCGGGCTTGACTGCTCAAAATAGTAGAAAATAGTTGGATTATGTATTGGATAGTCGAATGCTGTAGACATTCAAATTCATGTGGTGCATCTACTGCACTTTTTTTTAAATTAGATTTTTTTTTTTGATAAAAGATGACTAAAGTCATCGCTTCATTAACGAACGATTAACGGAACACAATACAACGAAAACGAAACACAGTACATCAGTTTCCATATTACAACCCATCACTCAAAAAAGTGATAACATAAACAACAAAGGAACATCCTGCCGATCTGATTAAAACCCAATCCTGAGATGCTTTCGCACCCTATGCTTCGTCTCCCAAACGCATTTTATTCTTCCCACTTGTGAATACATTCCACTCATAAATGATTGAATATATTTTATGCATCAAGAATGACAATGAATGATTAATCTTATGAAAGCAGAATTCATTACGGTCCAACCACAACCTCCACATTGTTGCAGCTACTGTTGTATCCCACTGGTGTGTACTCTCACTCCTAACCTTAATTATTCTGCTATTTCCCCACACATCTACGAATAATCTAGGTTTCCCTGACCCCTCTAAAACAACCATTTCCCAAACAGTACTTGTTCTCAGACATTGAAACAACAAATGGTTTGTATCCTCGTCTTTCTGGTGGCACCTATCGCAAATAAAGTTGGAGATCATATTTTTCTTTTTTAGGGTTGATCTTACTGCTCTCGCTTTAGAATTACATTAGAATTCTTTCTCATTTAGGGTGTGTTGAAACAAAGTTAGGTTAACCAAACTTGAGTTTTAAATTGAGGTATATGTTTGCCACCTTTAATTATTGCACTTATCCTATTCCTCAAAAAACTAACTAAACTCTATTTCTTTTTGGTAGAGCTTTTGAGCCCAGAAAATCTCTGCTACTATAATGGGAGAAGGCCTTAGTGTAATTTGTCCTTAACCCGATCTGTGCAACGCACGTGCTGGTAGATTTTTTTTTGCCCTTTTCATTCCTCCAATTTTCTCCACGTGCACAGCACGTGTATAATACTAGTTTGAGATAACTATAGTTGTCTCTTGTGTCTAGAAAAGCTTTGATAGCTATAGTTATTTCAATTTCAGAAGTTTTTTTTTTCAAACAATAAAATGTTAAGAAAACTAAAGGTTAATTGATAAATGTACGAACCTCCAACTATTCTTGCTTAAACTCTATTTCCAAACAAGAGGTTTCTTCCATTGCAAACGCAAATGTTGTGCAAACCACTTAATTTGACATTGACAATAACGAATTAAAACATAAAGCAAAATTTTACGTTTTACCTTAATCTGTTATTGCCAATAACTGATTAAGTGGTTTGCTCCCCGCATCTTTTCTATAATTGTTTTTTATCTGTATGTTCTTTTTTTTTTCTTTCCCTTTTCTTGAAAAAACAGTATAGCTACTATATTATATTAGTGAGTGATAACGAAACAAGCTCAACATAACTTGAAAAACATATAAGTACGAGAAAATACTAATCTCCAACATCTATGGAAGGGTGGAAACAATAAATAAAAGACTTAACAATAACAAAGAAAGAATGCCCCTCCAACCAGGAGTATGTATTTACATCAAAAAAAAACCAGGAGTATGTATATAGATTAGTATAGCTACCATATTTTATTAATAAGATATTAATAAAATAAAACTCTAAGTAACGAACAAAACATAGAGTCTAAGAGCATCTGTAGTCGTTTTCTATAAATTTATCCATATATCGATAAATAGAAATAGATATTACGATTCCGCTGCACTCGTCGTAAGGTATATTATAGCAAACAACTATTTAATATTAAGGGACGGCATACGAAATGCCGTCGGAGGCACTTACACACGCGTGAAGCAGCCGCATGTCTAGGACGGCACATGAAGTGCCGTCCGACACATGAAGCAACTTTCCACTAGCATACTAGCTGCATTAATTGCACTATTAATGGAAGAAGACTATACTAGCTGCATTAATTGCATTAATTGCATACAGCTAATTAATCTAATTGAAGAAGAGTATACTTAACAGCAACTTTCCACTAACATAATCTAATTAATAGCTAATTAACACTAAGCAATTTTTTTGTTTTTTAGTGAAATCCCAACGGACGGCACATCGAGTGCCGTCCGGGAAACGTGGCCACTCCTCCACGGCGGAAAAAATTGAAACGGACGGCATATCGAATGCCGTCCGACGCCTACAACGGCTCTTCGACCACCGTCGCTGACTTATCGATAAAGCTATTTCGTCTCTCATATATAGCAATCGACTGTAGCGATTTATCGATAATATCGATATATAGCAAACGACTGCAGCTACTTTTCAAGCTATATATCGATATTATCGATATATAGATAACGACTACAGATGCTCTAACGGAAGTAAAACATATAATAGTATTTCCCAGACATGAAAGGGTGGACAATCATAATAGTCTACAAAGGTAAAGTACAGCAGAATACTACGAGATGCCCCCAAGGCCCCAACAGACTATATTAAAACAACATTTTCAGCATTTACCACTTAATCAATTTTTTTATTTTATTTTAAAAATACTACGACTTACTAAGCTCTATTTAAACTTTAATCAGGCTCCTTAATTTTTGTCACACTCCCCAATCTCCTTTCTACTTTCTACTTTCTACTTTCGGCTCTCTCTTATTTACACCATTCTGACCATCTTCCATCTTCTTCTCAAACCCCAATCTCTCTCTCTCTCTCTCTCTCTCACTGTCAAAACCCTCTTTGGATTCCTCTTTTGTTCTCTTCAAATGCACTGTACTTCAAACCCTGTTCTTCAAAAGATCACCTAAAAAACCAACTTGGGTCTTCTCCAAATCTTGCTCATTCTAATGGGTACACAACAAGTTGAGGCCAAGAGCCGCCTCCTCCTCGTCCTCCTCCTCCCTCTTTACTTTTGCAGCAGCTCTTCAGGTCTGTAACTGTACTCCTTCTATGCTTCTCTATTCATTCCTGGCATGGCAACCAAACTGTGCTTATACTTTTGGTTTTATCAACCAACTGTTTGTGAAATTGACTGATTAAGTTACCTTGGAATTTGGAAGTAGAGATGCCCATGAAATGTCTTATAAAGTTCACATCGTAGGGCTTAACAACAAGTTCTTTTGTGCGAAAGATCCTGCTTGCTAAGCTAAAACTTTGAAGTTGTAGAAGAGTCTTCTATGTGATAGCTATATTCTTGGTTTTTTCTCCTCTTCTATTGTTTTAGTTAAGTATGAATAGATCCTGTGTGAATTAACTAATAAAATTCACCATCTCAGGAATTTTTACTAAATTTTAGTGGAGTTAGTGAAAACTTAAAAGCTCTGGTTATAGTTATTTATCAGTTACTTTCACCAAGTCCCTTGTTCATAAATTGTATTAACCAATGATTTTTTCGATTATTTGGGGGTTAATTTTCTAAGTATTCGCCTTGCAGGAACCTTGGTAAGCTTCTCCTACAATGCAATAGGAGAGAGGCCCGAATGGTTCTCATCAAAAGAGGTTCTCTCCTTCATTGAAAAGAACAAAGGGTCATCTTCCCAATTTAGGTTTTATATCTCTAAGCTGGAAGCCTTTGTAGGTTTGCTGTCTAACTCGGAAATTCCCATCGATTATTTTTTGAATCCAATCCAATCGAAGAAGCTATGCAGTTTGAAAACATCATGGCTTGAAAACAATATCATAAAACATCTTCCTCGTTTGAACATAAGTACCATTGTAGTTGATAGCAATACTGATGATCTCCCTTCGCTCCTGCTTACCTTAAACTCGATCCATTCTTCCCTAGAAACCATCAATCTTGAAAAAAGGATCAAGGTCTCTCCTATGTTTCCTCTTTCTGCTCTTGGAAAAAACCTCTCAATGATTGCGAATTTTGTGAAGCAAACCGAGTCGTTTATATTTGTAGAGGCATTCATGGACAGACAGGTTAGCTTAGGGCATGGCTTTATTCATTCTGTTCTGGAAATAGCTGAATCTGCTTGTTATCTTCTGGTTCGTTATCCTGAGATCCCTTTGGTTCTCAATGTTAAGAGTTCAATATCCCCAACTGCGGTAGAGATGGATGAGTTCACTGAAAGAGTAATGAAATCCATTACTGCTCATCCTCAGCTTGGAATTAAGATTTCTGGCCTATACATTGAGATATCTCCTTTCACCGAATCCAAGCAGAAAAAACTTAATTGGCAAGAGGAAGTGATATTCACAAAATCTCACCGACAACTTCTCAAAAGAGAAACCGTGATCATCCATGATACTGTTGCCCCTTTCACTATTCCATCCACAAATCCATCACCAGATATTATTACTGTTCCTTCCACTAACCCCACCACTTCGCCAATAACACTTCCTCCCACTAACCCATCAACCACTCCAATCACATTCCCTCCGACGAACCCTACAACTGCTCCGATCACAGTCCCTGCCACAAACCCGGTGATTGTTCCCCCAGTTCTTCCAGTCACGAATCCAGTCACAACATATCCATTTCCACCACCCTCTTCAGCTACACCAGGCACAGGCACGCCTAGCACGGTGCCCGTGTCTCCCACTGCAGGGTCGGGGCAGAGTTGGTGTGTGGCAAGAAGCGATGCTTCAGAGGAAGCACTTCAGAATGGGCTGGACTATGCATGTGGCATTGGTGGAGCAGATTGCTCAGCTATTCAGATGTCAGGAAGCTGCTACAATCCGAATAGCCTTCAGGCACATGCTTCGTATGCATTCAATAGCTACTACCAGAAGAACCCCGTGTCAACAAGCTGTGATTTTGGAGGAACGGCCACAGTTGCGACCACTAATCCAAGTAAGACTGTTGCGTTCTATAATAGTGTTTCTCAAGCTTGTTGTCTTTATGAAGAATATCCTCTGAATCATTCACCCTCATCATTGAGTTTGCCCAATAATCATTTTTATTCTCTATGATGAGAATAAATGTTTCACCTAAATTTGACAACTTATACATGTAGGACAGCCTGGACAGGCAGACTATCCCTTAGCAAAATATACTTGTACATTTGGATTTAATGGATAGCAGGTGCTATCATATTAAGCTCTGTTTAGTAGCAGTAGAATAAGGAAGGAAATCAAAAGGAAAAGGTGACCCACAATGTTCCAAGTGTTCTACATGTTACTGAACACAAGTGGATGAAAAATCACGACGGTTGAGCATGTTTTGCCTATGCATTAAATAGTTTCATTTGTTTTATTGCTAAAAACCATTCATTTTGCAACTACATGTGTATTTATTTAGAACTTTTTAATGATTGCAGTTCATTATCAACACTCATTGTTTACATGGCCATAATTTATCATGCATACTGAACATGTGATAATGCTGAAGCAACCACCTGCTTTCCATTCAGTCAAACTAGTTTGTTTTAACTCGTACTCTTACAAACTTCCACAGGTACTGGAACCTGCTCCTACCCATCATCAAGGTTAAACACAATGCAGAACCTGGTACTCAACATATCACCTGCATAAAATTAAAATATCTGATATTGAGTTCCTTTATATGATGCAGCTCTGCTTCCAGCAACAACGTTGGCACTGGACCAGCGGGTATCGGTATTGGACCAACTGACCTCCCTCCTTATGGCTCCAGTTCTGGGTCTGGGTCATCGGTGATCAGCCCAAACACCTCTGGTGGCTCCAATTCGGTTTTTGGAGCAGAGAGCCCCACGGGAACCATAAATAGCAGTTTATTCTGTTTACCCCAAGGTTGGATTTTGTTATCAGTTGCATTTGCAGCCAGCCTACTTCATCAGTAACATAAGATATAGAGTGCGGGATCTGAACAGCTCTCAGTTATATTGTATATGTGTAGAAATGAGAAATCTAGTGCGTATTGGAGGTAGAGAGTGATTTTAGTATACGCAGAGTTTAAAAGAATGTTATGTACTGTGCATCAAGTTTGATCCTGTATGCATCTGGTGTTACATGACCAGTCTTTTTCCCCCTTTGTTGTATCAAGGAATTCTCTGCAACTACGAGACATTTGTAATGCTTTAGCTAGTCGATGGAAATATATGCCATGATTTTTGGGTGTATCAGTTATCGTATACATTTTGTGATTTATGTGAAAAAACAGTATTTCCATGGCAAAAGAAAGGTATACTCAGTGTCTGCAACAAATCTACAACTTATTAGTTGTATGCATCACTTGATTTATGAGTATGTGCAATATATTTGCAGGTGAGGTGAGGCGGTGCTGACTCGATTAGTAGTCCAACAAGTTTGTCATAATAGACATGCACTTTAAAACATACGAACTGTAACGTATTACATACCCACTCAATTAATAAAAAAAACTAATTACTTCGGGCATTTGCGTTGACAAAAAAAAAAGGAATAAAAGAAACTGATTATTTAAAACAGCAAAATACCGTACAAAATTCATTTAATGAGAACGTTTTGCTTAGAAAAAAAAAGCAAGAGAAAGGGAATATCTGCAGTTTGATCTGGAATGCAGGAGCAGTCATTATATCTGATTCCAGTGCAAAAATTTCTGGTGCCTGTAAAAACCAACAATACAACTTCCTATTAGCCAGCATCAGTATAACAGACGATCACAATATTGGAATGAAGAACAGTGAATTGTCATGCATGCTATATATTACCTTAGTGAGAGTGCTTGTTAATAGGCGCATCCTCTGGATTTGACACCAGAGCCCTCTCACTATTCCTGTTACCTTGAAGATCTGAAACGTTCACTGATACTTGTGGGTTTTCAGCACTCCGATCCTCTGGTGAGTTGCCAGCTCCTGGAATGAAAGCTGAACTAGGAGAGTCTTGGTCTGCAGATCCGTTCCTCGAACCAGGACTATGATCCGAGTTGTAATCTCTTTGAGTTAAATCAGAAGTAGGAGAATCATGGTCTTTAGATCCAGGAGGAGTGAGAACAGGATGACCGCTTGGGGGCTCCACTTCACTCTTATTTTCATCGGAATGATCTCCATCGTCATTTTCAGTTAACTTTTGAATTTGAGGCTCTTCTTTTTTCAGGTGCAGCAGAGGCACTAGTACCCACATCTGGACTACCTAGGATCACATACAGGATGATTGGTTAGATGTTAGTGTTTGTGATCACATACAAATTCTTCAGAGACTGGGATTTGCACTTCTTCTTGAAAGCAATATTGTCATGTATCTGACACAACGCTACCGGATTCAATCCAGATTTTTGAATTTTCTATGTGTCACACTCTCGTCGCATTCTGTTTGTCCTCGTATTTGTTAAGTTGGGACCAAGATGGAGAATAAAATTGTACTGTCAATTGGCATTCTATCGAAATCAAGGGCATCACTTATGATGACTTCCAAGTTGCACCTAAGTATAAATATCTATTTGATGCCATGCAATTATCTTGCCAATTATAGCAATAATATTACAATTATCTATAAAATAAAATTGTTTAATTGCAAACAGGTCCTAAAAGAAAGGTTTATAATTTAGAGATAAAATGCATCACTTGTGGTGCTTTACTTATAACAACCGATCACACGTGTAAAAGAGTTTCTCTCACTAGAAAATTTGGAGAGAGAAGCTCCCCCCAAAAAACACAAAAAAAATAAAGCAAACCCTAGATTGAAGCTGGGGACGGAGGCGAGGTTTTTGTCACCCCCGCCCTCCTCTGCTCCCTCTTCCCCTCTCACTTCTCTCCCCTAGATCTCAAACTTTTCTTTCCCTTCTAGTTTCTCTTCCTCATCCTTACTTTTCACTACTTTAACCCATTTGTGGTTTTAATGTTCACCGGGGGATGGTCGTGACATAACCGTGGGATGGTCGTGACCGTCGATTGAGGTCCACTTTGGGATCGGAGTGGGGCGAGCAGGGGTCGGGCTTGGCCATAAGGGCAGCAGTAGCTGCCGCGGCGTTCGATGGGGTCGAAGGTGCTGCGAGGGGAGTCAACTGCGGATGCACTGTCGCCAGCCGTCAAGGGTGTGGGCTGTGCTGCCGGAGCCACCCCACGGGGGCTGGTTTGGTCGCGTCGGGGCTGGCGGCGGATGTGGTGTCATGTGCTAGCTGCCGTGGGGCGGTTGTTGCGATGTGGTGTCATATGGGAAGCGCTCAGCGGTTTTAGGAGTAGTGGGTGTTGTCATGGAGG
The DNA here is from genome assembly GCA_017893485.1 of Hemerocallis citrina. Taxonomy (NCBI): domain Eukaryota; kingdom Viridiplantae; phylum Streptophyta; class Magnoliopsida; order Asparagales; family Asphodelaceae; genus Hemerocallis; species Hemerocallis citrina. The sequence continues at coordinate 71,777,966 of CM030362.1, read as the reverse complement.
CATGCGGGGGATGGCAGTGAGAGATTCGATGGGGGGAAATTGATTCATTTGATTTGGGAGTGTTAGATATTGTATTATATATAGTCCCATATCGAATATGTATCAGTTTAGTATTTGGTTTCCTCCTATATATATGAGTCATTGTACACAGTTATATTCAATCCCAATAATCCAATCATATTTTTCAATCTCTCTGTTAACCTTATCATGGTATCAGAGCAAGGTTATACAAATTTTTCTTTCTTCTCAAAACCCTAGAATTCCAAACAAAAAAAATCATCGAAGAAGAAGAAACCGTCTCTCCGGTTGCATCATCATCATCATCAAGAAGAAGAAGAAACCCTATCCCTCACCATCATCATCATCAACTGCCACATCACCAAACCCTCAAGCAACTTCAGCATCATCCCGAAGACCCAAACTCCATTCAACCCCGACTGCATCCTCCATCCCGACGACCCAAACCGCAGAAACCCCAAACTCCGACTGCATCATCCGGACGACCCAAACTCCTTTCAACCCCGCCGTCCAAACCCCTCGCCCGCTCAAGAACCAACTTCGGCAGACCCCTGTTCCCGTCGATGTCGTTCAACCCCGCCATCCAACCTGTCGTCGTCACCAGTACTTTCCTTCAACCAACTGTAGTCGCTACCCCCAAAACCTTCCTACCCAATACTCCAAACCCTAACCCTAATCCCCTACCCAGAACCAAACCCTACCCTATATCCCAAACCCGACCCGCTTCCAACTCTAACCAAATACCCGTTTCCTCCTTTTTTTTCTTCCAAAAAAAAAATCCGAAAAAAATTTTAATCTTTTTGCAGGTACTCTTGCTTCTCCAATAGAACATTAGTCTCACCGATTTAGACACATGCAGTACCGCCATCATCCTGACTCCGATTTCCTACCTCCTTCCAGCGTCATCCCTCACCATGCACCACCACTACTTCCGCACCCGATAGCACCATCCACCTCCCGATCCCAACACCAGCAGTTGTTTCGCTCTTATTTTGATTCCTGCCACAGCGATATCAGTCTCATTTAGCATTGGTATTAAAACCTGAAATCCGGACCCGACCCGGACCCGACCCGGACCCGGCGTTGGACCGGAACCGATCCGATCTAATTTGGGTAGAGTATGGGTCCTAAATTACTACCCGTTGAAATTTCGGGTCGGGTCTGGGTCCCCTAAAATCGGACCCGACCCGGACCCAGACCCGGACCCGCAATAGAAAAATAAACAAAAAACGAAGCGGACCCGACCCGTTACCCGTTAGATAAATATATTCTCAGACCTTACATCGGGTTTAAGGATCATCAAGGGGCTCCCGGAAGTACTTGCAGCCACACCTATTTTTTCGTAATATCATTTCCCACAGTGAGGCATGTTGTTGTTTATTCCTGCCCTAAGTTCTTGTAAATACTTTGCGCATATATATAAATATTGTGATTTATCTCAACATTTGAAGATTTATTTGATTTGGACATTGACTACTTGGATTATTTAGCAACTGCAGTATTAGAAACAAGTATCAGAAACCTGTCACCCTTTCTTCTCTGACTTTTTAAGTATCCGAAACAAGAAATGATAACAAGTAATAGAATTGACAAAGATGGCATCACAAGGTACAGGAAAACTTAGCATCTATATATTGCAAACAACATATTAATACTTGAACCTATATAAACATATCTTATAACTCAAAACAGGGTTTGATGAAAATTAAAGGAAGAAACAAATTCACCAACTCAAATAGACCTGTACATTGTTATCAGAACTGATAGGGCTACAGCCTACAAGCCCTGGATCTTATCGCAAGAAGTCTATTAGCAGAATAAAAATTCTATATGTACTCAATAATTGAAGGTAAATGCATAACTGAGGACATTTTCATAAATTAAAGTGGAACAACTATAAATTTTACAGCAGCCTAGTACAAGCTAGTTGCAATAACATCATAGTATCCTTTGGTTTCAGGGGAATGTTTACAACTTGAAGCCATATACAAGAAAGAGTTTTTTGTGGCACTCACTGATTATGGCAGTCACGAGTCGTATTATGTAATATTGTGTTATGCTTTAAAGACCCGGAACCGAACCGGACCCGTGATTAGAAATAGGACCCGGACCCGGACCCGGACCCAAAAGCGAACGGGTAACATTTCTTGTGGGGACCCGGACCCGGACCCGGACCCGAATTTCATGGGTCTGAGTCCGGGTCCAGTATTTGGACCCGTCAATGACCGGGTCCGGGTCCGGGTATTGAGCTACCCGACCCGACCCGACCCGTTACCAGTGCTAGTCTCATTCCTCCTTGCAACACTTCTTTCATGACATCCTCAGCCATGACCGTTACTCCAGCTTTGCCGACTCCTTCTGATTGGGCTAATCTCCCGCATCACCTCGCTCAACTGGAACTCCAGCTTTTGGGTCAGTCTATCACTACTGGCCTCTCTGCCCCACCATTCTCTATCACTTTTGGTATGCCTTTTTCCTGGATTCGAGATTCTGGTGCTTTACATCATCTTACTAGTAATTACACACTACTCACCACCAGCACTACACTTTTCTCTCACTCTCCATCCCTACACACAGCCGATGGCTCGTACTTTCTCACTACACACTCAGGGTCTATTGGTTCTCCCACTCTCACATTGCCATACGTTCTTTATGCTCATCATTTATCTATGAACCTTATTTCCATTAGTGCACTATGCGAGAGTGGTCTTGTCGTTACATTTAATTCTGTCAGCTGTTCTATTACTGACTCTTATACGGGTCAGGAGTTTGGACATGCTAGTCGATATGGTCTTCTATATCACCTAGATTTTCTTCATGCACATAGATCTCATCAGCATTTTGCTGGAGTTGTACACTCTGATGCTGATTTGTGACATAGACGTTTAGGACATATTAGTGCATCTCGACTCAAGACTTTAGCCTGTAGTGGTGTCCTTGGTTCTCTTTCTTTTACTCATTTGTATGATTGTCAGGGTTGTCATTTGACGAAACATATAGCCCTCCCATTTAATCACAAAAGTACCTCCCACACCACCCATCCTTTTCAACTTATTTACTCTGACATATGGGGACCATCTCCTACACCTTCTCACAAAGGTTATCTTTACTATGTTTATTTCATCGATGACTTTACTCGATACACATAGGTGTTTCTTATGCACCAACGCTCTGAGATACTTGACATTTACTAGTTCTTTAAAAACATGGTTCACACTCAGTTTGGTGTGCGTATCAAAACCTTTCGCTCTGACGGTGCTCGTGAGTACACTTCCATTGCTATGAGATTGATCCTTTAATCTCATGGTACATTCTTTCAACAATCTCATGGTACACTCTTTCAGCAATCATATCCTCACACACATGAACATAATGGTGTCGATGAATGCAAGCATCGTCACATCCTTGAGACGGCTTGCGCTCTTCTACTCTCCCCTTTTGTTCCTCGTTCTTTCTGCGCTAAAGCTGTCATGACGTCTGTCAGTCTCATTAACATCACTCCCTCGTCTGCTCTATCTGGAACATCACCTTATGAGGCTCGTCATCACTCCTAGTCGGACTACAGTATACTCCGTACTTTTGGGTGCACCTGTTTTGTCCTTGTAATGCCCCGAATTCAATTTACATGTAATTCGTAGTACAACATGATCTTTTACTTCAAATTCATATAATGTTATAAGGAATTTAAAACTTTTATTCATACAATATGTTCTTTACATCAATGCAGCAGAAATTAAATGAATACAACATGATATATATACAACTTTAAAATCATCAACTTAAATTTGAAAATAATCTTTAGCATTAATTCATGTTTATGTCTTTTTGCCAATCCAGGCCCTGCACTTGAATAACTGTGGGCACGTCGGTTGCATACAACTGACACAATACTATAAAACAGTGAATCTCTTACTTTAGCAAACTCAAACTTGAATGCACAATAAAGTGTAAAAAGTGACAATCCTGAACATGTCAATGTATGGTATGACTTAATGCCTAATGCAGATTTACACTACGATGCACTAATGCACACTTGTTCAGATTCTATGCATCTCATACTATATAGGTCCGAGGGAAAGCCCTTAAAGTACTCCTCATTATAGGGTTTACATTGCACGTCATGCAACCTAACCCAATAAATATACTCCAACACGTAGTCACCGAAGAGTCGCACCCCCAGGATATTGGACCTTACCGGCCTATCCCTAGCCCACCTCATTAGATTTACTGGGCGTATTCTCAGCCACGAACCCTAGCAAGTCGATCTCTTGCAACTACGAACCAGGCCTACCCCTAGCCCACCTCAGTGGATTTACCGGACGTATCAAGTCCGTTCCGAACATTCCTAGGAACTGCCGTCTCTTTACCGGTCTTTTCGATGATAGACGGGCATGCCCCTAGCCCACCTCAGTGGATTATGTAACATCCCGTATTTCTTGGAGGTATAATATACTAGTATTATATATATATATATATATATATATATATATATATATATATATATATATATATATATATATATATATATATATAGAGAGAGAGAGAGAGAGAGAGAGAGAGAGAGAGGATGGCAATATTGTAATAATTTAATATATGAGAAGGGGTTGTTGGTTGTTGGTTGCATGTGGCAGCAGGTGGGGCCCTCCCAGGTGCTGTGTGGCTCACGTGAGCTTGCTCACGTGGTGGGGGGGGGGGGGGTGGGATTGGCTGTGTAATTAGTCCCATATCGAAAGATTTGTGTGATAATTAATAATTAAAATATAATTGCCTATGATCAAGAGTCACCAAATCGGTTAACCACCTTTTGAGAGGTAGCCTGTGGTGGGAAATTGTACTAATAAATAAATAAATTAGCAGAGTTGGGGGTCGGGGCATTATAAATGGTATCGAAGTCGACTTTCGACACCGATTGTGGGTAAGAGTGGGTGAGATGTATGCCTGAGAGAGAGCTGGGGTCAGTACGCTGGCAGTTTAGCTAGGAGCAGTACGCTAGAATTAGCAGAATCAGGGTACTCCACTCCACATCAGCGAGATGTATGCCTGAGAGGGAGCTAAGGTCAGTACGCTGGCCTAGAATTAGCTGAATCAGGATACTCCGCTCAACATCGGCTAGAAAGGAGATCCTGCACTAGGTTGCATGCCCCGTACTCAGCGAGGACCTTGAATTCTTAAGGGGGGTGTATGTAGCATCTCATATTTCTTGGAGATATAATATACTAGTATAGTAAAGTATAGTATTATATATATATATATATATATATATATATATATATATATGAGAAATGCTCTATTGAAAACGGGTTTGTTTTCACCGGGTTGGAAAACAGCAATATGAGGCATTAGATCGCTCTTGATCGTGATCAACGACTCAGATTGCTGCCGCTCAGATCGTGAGCGGATCTCCTATTAGAGCGAAGGGGTATTTTGGGTAGTTCACGCCAAAAACGCTTCAGACTTAGCGTTATTTGGCGTGAACTTTTTTTTTGTCTAAAAAAAACACTTAGGCCGTTGTTGGAGGCCTAGGTTTTTTTTATAAAAAAAAATCAACCTAGGTCGTTGTTCCCAACAATGGCCTAGGTATGTACAAGTATTTTTTCAAACACTTGTACATACTCAGATCTTGATCTCCCTCACTTCTTCGACAACTCTCTCTATCTCTCTCTCTGGAGCTCGTGAAACCCATCCCCAAATCCTAGCTCTACTCCGACCTCCTCTTCTCGATCTCCCCCTCTTCTCGAAGCCTCTCTATCTCTCTCTCCCTCTCCCAAAATCGCCTCTCTGGACTAGGTATTCACTTTTTCAGAATTTAGTGTAATGAACTATGTTAATTTATTGAATTTCTTTTTTTCAATTTTTCAGTTTGATTTTTTGTATAATGCGTAGTAGTCTACAATTTAGAGAGTCTACAATTTTTGTATCGTGTATGTTGTATATATTTTGTTGACATTTTCGTAGATGTAGTATTAGTTGTAGTTGTAGAATATAGGAAAAGCAAACAAACGAGATCCAAAAATTCCAAAAATTTTACGAGTAGGTCGGACTCACCATGCACAGGGCAACGCAACTTTTAGAGGCAATTTCTGACTCATGCTTTGCAAGATACGTCCGTTTATCACTTTTATTCAATAAAATGATTATATAAAGCGATACACAGTCGTATATTACAAACCGAGAGTTGGAACTCACGTTTACAAGTTGCGTTGGTTTATGTTTGGTGTGCCAGACGTAACGGCCAAATTTCGGAATTTTTGGATCTCGTTTGTGTTGTTCTTTCGTGTATATGAAAGAAATTCTATATACCTCGGAACCTTTTCACTACGGCTCACTAGAAAACCGCTCAAACGAAGTCCAAAAAATATAAAATTGTGCAAGTATGTCGGGCTAACCATTCACAACCCAACACAACTTGTAGTTGCGAGTTCTGACCCACGGTTTGTGAGATACGTCAATGTATCGTTTTCCAATTTTTTTTTTCAAAAGTGAAAGCGATGCAGGGCCGTATCTTTCAAACCGTGGGTCGGAACTCGCTTCTACAAGTTCTGTTGGATTGTGTGCAGAGAGCCCGATCCAATCGTAAAGTTTTGTATTTTTTGGACGTTGTTTGTGTGGTTTTATCACGTATTTTGTTACGTATTTAGCGAGTTTTCAATAGAGAACTCTCTCAAAATTACGAAATTTTGTGAGTAGGTCGTTTTCGCCACTGACAAGCCAAAGCAACTTGTAGTTGCAAGTTCTCATCCATGGTTTGCTATATGCATTCATGGATCGCATTCTGCTCTTTTTTCAAGAGTGAAAGCGATTCACGGCCATATCTTGAAGACTGTAAGTTCAAACTCGCTTCTACAAATTGCGTTAGCTTGTGTGCGGTAATTTAGACCCAATCGCAAAGTTTGGTATTTTTTGAAAGTCGTTTGTGCGGTTTTCTCACGCACTACAAACGATACTCGATTTCCCAGCATTTTTTTGCGTCTTTACCGGCATTTTTTTACGCCGGTGAAACCTTCACCAGCGTTTATAATAGCGCCGGTCCAAATGCCGCCGAAACGAGCATCGCGGAAAGGAAGGGATCTACACCGGCGGTTTCACTGGACGCCGGTAAATATTACAACTACACCGGCGGTCATAAAACGCCGGTGTATGGGGGTCTCTGAGTGCCGTTCTTTTATCCCCAATATACATTCACCGGCGGCCATCAACCGCAGGTATTTATCGATTCACCGGCATTTCTATAAACGCCGGTGTAGAACGAAAGTATACCGGCGGTCATAGACCGCCGGTGTATATACATTCACCGGCGGCCATCAACCGCCTGTATTTATCCATTCACCGGCGTTTCTATAAATGCTGGTGTAGAACGAAAGTATACCGGCGGTCATAGACCGCCAGTGTATGTGCGTTTATGAGTGCCCGGTTTTCCCTACTTACCAGCACCGGCGTGACCAAAAAATGCCGGTGTAGTTAGGTTCACCGGCGTTACAGCTAGCGACATACACCGGCGCGTGTGGGAACGCCGGTGTATCGCACACTGCAACTAATTCATTAGATAGACCGACGTTTTACAAAACGCCGGTCTAGCTATGCCCATTTGTTTTTTCATGCTCCGGTTTTCCGTTCGATTTTAATAACCAGTTTCATTTACAAAACCTGTAAACTAATTCACAACTGATTCAACCAATTTCGTTGCATATTACTACGCAAATCACAACCAAACACAAGAATAATTAAAGATAATAAAGTTTCACACGTGTCATATCAACGTCCAAATTCACCGCAAAATTAACAGTGTCATAATTAACAAATTAATATAGTGACGAACATCCCAAATATCCAAACAAATCAGTCTGACAAATATCCCAAATATCCCAAATTAACAGTCTGACATAACTCTCATAAAAAAACAGTCTGACATAACAACAACAAGGAGGACATTAGAACAACAACCATACAGCAAGGAGGACATGAGAACAGCAAGGAGGACCGCAGATTCATACCCCTCGAGTAGCTTCAGTTCTGATCATCAGAATTTCCTTCATTTGGGCGACCGCTCTGTGAAAAAAAAAACAATAGTTTAATTCAACAGTAGACCACAATACAGAATATACATATTTTTTGAACTTGCAAAAAGATCTACCTGTATCTTAAATTATAAGATCAAAGTGCCAATTGTAAATGGAATTGTTAATGATATATAGAGAGGTAAAATAATTACATTGCAATGCTAAAAATCTAGTACTTAATTTTGTTTTTAAATATATCAAAAACAACAAAACAAATGAAAATTCAGTATCTAACTTGAAACCTTAATATTCTCCTCTGATTGGGAATATCCACTATCTAAAACAGTAAAACAAATGAAAATTCAGAATATAAGCATGTCTTTCATGGATTGTTCAGACAATCCATGAAACTGTCATCGTGGAAGGAAACCAAATATAAGAAAAATAAGAAAAATAAGATAGGGCTCATATCAAGTATATTTTTAGGGAACTGTCATCGTGGAAGGAAACCAAATATAGAAACCAGAAATGGAAACAGAAAGAAGAATGGTAGAGACTTTGGATACACCAGGCTAACATAGCGGCATTTTCCTCATCTCTCTCTTCCCTTGTTTCCCTTCAGCACACGAACACAAAGAGACATCAGCAACAACAGCAAGAGCGACAAGAACAACAATAATAATAAATTATTATGAACAAGATGTCTCTATATGGGTTTCCAGATCTCCACTCGATCCCTCTCTTTCGAATCACAGCCCAATTAAGAACATAGACAACAGCCACTAAACAATCCAATCACAGCCCAATCAAAATTTGCCAAAGATGGCAATCAGCTTCATTAACAGTATCTGAAAATGAAAATATCCATTATCTGAGCATATATGTTGCTCTACTAATTCTTTAGCCCAACTAAATCTAAAACCCAATTGTTGTGCATATCCGGAGGATTTTGGCATACTGCAGCTATAGCATCCTCAGTTCACAGTGAACCCATTTTGGTGAAAAAAACATGCCAAGCTGATAATCAGATGCATGAAATCAGCTTCATTAACAGTAAAAGAAGATGAGGATGCTAGCAGCATACTTAGTTTGGAAGTGAACCCATTTTTTGTTAAAAAATCATGCCAAAGATGGCAATCAGCTTCATTAACAGTATCTGAAAATGAAAATTTCCATTATCTGGGCATATATGTTGCTCTATTAATTCGACTGCCCAACTAAATCTAAAACCCAATTGTTGTACATATCCGGAAGATTTTGGCATACAGCTATACCATCCTCAGTTCACAGTGAACCCATTTTGGTCAAAAAAACATGTCAAGATGACAATCAGATGCATGAAATAAGCTTCATTAACAGTAAAAGAAGATGAGGATGCTAGCAGCATACTTAGTTTGGAAGTGAACCCATTTTATGTTAAAAAATCATGCCTAAGATGACAATCAGGTTCTCTAACAGTATCTGAAAATGAAAATTTCCATTATCTGAGCATATATGTTGCTCTACTAATTCTTTAGCCCAACTAAATCTGCATCCCAATTGTTGTACATATCCGGAGGATTTTGGCATACAGCTATAGCATCCTCAGTTCACAGTGAACCCATTTTGGTCAAAAAAAATGCCAAGATGACAATCAGATGCATGAAATAAGCTTCATTAACAGTAAAAGAAAATGAGGATGCTAGCAGCATACTTAGTTTGGAACTGTACCCATTTTTTGTTAAAAAAGCATGCCAAAGATGGCAATCAGCTTCATTAACAGTATCTGAAAATGAAAATTTCCATTATCTGAGCATTCATGTTGCTCTACTAATTCATTAGCCCAACTAAATCTAAAACCCAATTGCTGTACATATATGGAGGATTTTGGCATACGTACCTATAGCATCCTCAGTTCACAGTGAACCCATTTTGGTCAAAAAAATTGCCAAGCTGACAATCAGATGCATGAAATAAGCTTCATTAACAGTAAAAGAAGATGAGGATGCTAGCAGCATACTTAGTTTGGAAGTGAACCCATTTTTTGTTAAAAAATCATGCCAAAGATGGCCATCAGCTTCATTAACTGTATCTGAAAATGGAAATTTCCATTATCTGAGCATATATGTTGCTCTACTAATTTAGTAGCCCAACTAAATCTAAAACCCAATTGTTGTGCATATCCGGAGGATTTTGGCATACAGCTATACCATCCTCAGTTCACAGTGAACCCATTTTGGTCAAAAAAACATGCCAAGATGACAATCAGATGCATGAAATAAGCTTCATTAACAGTAAAAGAAGATGAGGATGCTAGCAGCATACTTAGTTTGGAAGTGAACCCATTTTATGTTAAAAAATCATGCCTAAGATGGCAATCAGGTTCTCTAACAGTATCTGAAAATGAAAATATCCATTATCTGAGCATATATGTTGCTCTACTAATTCTTTAGCCCAACTAAATCTAAAACCCAATTGCTGTACATATCCGGAGGATTTTGGCATACAGCTATAGCATCCTCAGTTCACAGTGAACCCATTTGGGTCAAAAAAACATGCCAAGATGACAATCAGATGCATGAGATAAGCTTCATTAACAGTAAAAGAAAATGAGGATGCTAGCAGCATACTTTTGGAAGTGTACCCATTTTTTTGTTAAAAAATCATGCCAAAGATGGCAATCAGCTTCATTAACAGTATCTGAAAATGAAAATTTCCCTTATCTGAGCATATATGTTGCTCTACTAATTCTTTAGCCCAACTAAATCTAAAACCCAATTGCTGTACATATCCAGAGGATTTTGGCATACGTACCTATAGCATCCTCAGTTCACAGTGAACCCATTTTGGTCAAAAAAACATGCCAAGATGACAATCAGATGCATGAGATAAGCTTCATTAACAGTAAAAGAAAATTAAGGTGCTAGCAGCATACTTAGTTTGGAAGTGTACCCATTTTTTTGTTAAAAAATCATGCCAAAGATGGCAATCAGCTTCATTAACAGTATCTGAAAATGGAAATTTCCATTATCTGAGCATATATGTTGCTCTACTAATTCAGTTAACCCATTTTGGTCAAAAAAATGTGCCAAGAAGACAATCAGATGCATGAAATAAGCTTCTTTAACAGTAAAAGAAAATGAAAATTTCCAGCATATAATCATTTATGTTTCTCTATTAATTCTTCATTGATGTTTGTGGCTCCAAAACAAATTTTGATTGGGCTTTGAATGGAGATTGTAGTCATAGATCAATTCTTCATTGAAGAAAAATACGAATAGGGCTCATATCAAGTGTAGTTTTAAGGAATTGTCATCGTGGAAGGAAACCAAATATAGAAGCCAGAAAGAAGAATGGTAGAGAATGAGGATACACCAGGCTAACATAGCGGCATTTTCCTCATATCTCTCTCATCCCTTCTTTCCCTTCAGCACACGAACACATAGAGACATCAGCAACAACAGCAAGAGCGACAAGAACAACAATAATAATAAATTATTATGAACAAGATGTCTCTATATGGGTTTCCAGATCTCCACTCCAACTCGTCTCTTTCTAATCACAGCCCAATTAAGAACAATTGTTCACAGTCACTGTTAAAGAAACATATATGCTCAGAAAATGGAAATTTTCATTTTCAGAAACTGTTAAAGAAGCTGATTTCATGCATCTGATTGCCATCTTTGGCATGATTTTTTAACCAGAATGGGTTCACTGTGGACTGAGGATGCTATAGCTGTATGCCAAAATCCGCCGGATATGTACAACAATTGGGTTTTAGATTTAGTTGGGCTAAAGAATTAGTAGAGCAATATATATGCTCAGATTATGGTTATTTTCATTTTCAGATACTGTTAATGAACCTGATTGCCATCTTTGGCATGATTTTTTAACAAAAATGGGTTCACTTCCAAACTAAGTATGCTGCTAGCATACCAAAATCCTCCAAATCAGTACAACAACACGGCTGAAAAAACCTTGTTTGCAGGTCATACAATGTCATCTAAGCATGTTATGTGCCAAAGTGGGGTTGGTCATACAATGCATGAACGACACGTATTAGTTGTTTGTGAGTATGCAATAGGGTGCAGCTATGAACAGGGCTCATATCAAGTGTAGTATTACGGACTGTCATCGTGGAAGGAAACCAATTTAATATAGAAGCCATATATGGAGCTAGAAAGAGGAATGGTAGAGAATGAGGATACACAGGCTAACATAGCGGCATTTTCCTCAACTCTCTCTCATCCCTTCATTCTCTTCAACACACGCACACAAAGAGACATCAGCAACAACAGCAAGAGGGGGTTGGTCCAACAATAAGTATAGATTATAATAAACGAGATGTCTCTATTTGGATTTTCAGATCTCCACTCCAGCCCTTTCTTTCTAATCACAGCCCACTTAAGAAACATAGACTAAATGCTTATAGACGACAGCCACAATGCAGACTCACAAACACTAGTACGTGTCTTTCATGCATTCAAGACCATTATCTCTTTAAAAATACTAATTTAAAGACTTACCAAGGGTGGGACTTGGGATTGCTGCCCTATTAAATGGGCCATTTGTTCTTGTAGGAGTGCAACCTGTGCCTTTAATGAAGTCATCTCCTCGTCCCGATTGGCACTTGAACTAGATTCACTCCATCCGAATAGCCGCGATGGGGTTGGTCCTAGTCCCATACCACGGACACGTCCATGCCTCTCCTTTCCCCTAACCTCGGTCAAGGCAACTCTCTGCCGGGTACGCCAATCTGTGGGTGCCGCCGTAGGGTCAGAATCTGAAGCGGAAGATATTTCATCATACCTTCTCCGAGCGTTAGTCTGTAAAAGGACATAACAATCAGAGTTAAAAGCAGATGAAATTTCGACTACTCATTAGATATTAGTTCACAAATTACCAGAATCCGTGCTGCCTCAGGGCTCGCATACGTCCCATCCTTCGATTTGTGGGTGGCATCGAAAAAGTCAATGTCGCCAAACTCCGTAGGACCCCCCAAATCTTCTTCCTATATATTAGTAAGATGAAATGGTTATAAACAAATAACTGTAAGTAAAAAATGTTCAATACGATTGCGCCTACCAATTCTTCCCGAACCAGAGCAAAGCTCTGTGTACCAGCGGTGTGCAACACTAGCTGCTTTGACCGACTGGCAACACCCACCTCCGCCCTTTTCTGTACATGCCACAATGAAGTTAGCAGAAAAATTCATTAGAGTAGCCATACAATCACATACTCATTAGATTTTTGTGCCTTTAATGTAAATACCTGACCGATCGCCGAACTCCAGTAGTGCACAAGGAATTGCCAATCTGAAGGCTCCACATTTTCTGGCACATCCCTTGCATTCTCCGCCTCTGAAAGGTCTTTGTCAAAATACCTCGCCTTCAAGTCACTCTTGTAGTCCCTCCACTTTTTGGAGAGTGACTTTTCAACCCAAGGCGTAAGGGAGTCGGCGAACGAGAAGTATTGCTGCAAAATTTATTACCCATCATACATATTTCAATAATATATTTGCGCCTACCAATTATTTATTTTAGATGGGAAATACCTTGATTGTCTCTATAGCAGTGGCCTTTGTCGTGGTTGGCACCTTCGGCCAACTCTCGTATGACAAAGGAACTATCCGGGGGTTCCTTGCTATAACCCCAATAAAGAAAGAAAATTTGCTGGCGTTATCGCCAACCGGTTGCCCGACACCGTTTACCTCCACCACAATCCTTTCGTCATTCTTAAGCCTCCAAATATTCGTCATCTTAGTGCGCCCACGATGTTTTTTGACAGTGGGCGGCGTGCTACCCTCACCCTCATCTGTTTGACTGCCACTATTATGTAGTGGCTGCTCATCCCCATGGCTCTCGTTGCCCTCATTTATATTTACCCTCTTTCCATGCCTCGGCATGTTGTACCTGTCAAGGATTCAATAACTTCCTTAGAGATGCAAATTTAATTAATAACATGTTTATAATAACTATCATAAAATTTGTACTTTAGTAGAATTAACAAACCAAGATAATTATAAAAAAATTAATTAAATGAGATTTGTAACAAATTAAATTACAATGATAGTTTGGTTCAAATGACACTAAGCATAGTTTAATGTAAATAACACCAAGCAGTAGAAAATAGAAAGATAATTAAACCGGTGTATTAAATTCACAATGAACATGTTCGGAATTACAGACATAATATTACAACAAGATTTAAGACACGAAAATTACAGACATATAATATTGAGATTGAAAATCAAGTAAACTACAATACGACATCTTCCAATACATCGCCCTCTTCTCCATCCTTGCGGAGCCAAGTCCCACAAATTCCACCGTCGGCTGTGTTTACATCAAACACAGGAAACTCAGAAGCAATGTAACTGTTCATGACTTCACCGTCTTCATCTTCTAAAGTATCACCCAGTTGGAATACATCTCTTGGTTGCATAGCGAGAGTCACATACGATTTTGGCAGGGTTGGATCTTTAATGTAGAACACTTGTTGCACTTGGGATGGAAACACAAATGGCTCATGGCTAATGTGTGTACCGATGTGAATCAATTTTGAGAAGTTTACAACTGTGAAGCCAAACTTATCCTTGTTGTTAGCAAAATTCCTATCAAACTCAGCCCAATCCCCACGAAATAAGACAATACGGAAATGACCAAAATAATTCAACTCAATGATATCCGTGAGCACTCCATAGTAGTCGAGATCTCCATCTACAGGCCTCATGTCCGATTTGGAAGCATAACTTCTAGTCTTAGACGTCACTACCATTCCACTATTTTGAGTCTTCAAATTACATTCACGGTCCTTAGTACGAAATCTAAAACCATTGAATATGTATCCTCCGTATCTTTTGACCATCTTATAGGGACCTTTGGCAAGTACCTGTATTTCAGAGGACACACCTTCAGGACCCAAAGAATGTACCTATTAATTTTGCGCAAATCGTATCAGCACCATAGAAAATGTAGATATAATGAAGATTAACTTGCATAACTGTAATTCACCTACATGAGATTCAAACCACTTATGAAATTTTTCATTCATCAACTTGTTTTGTTCGCGTGGTGGTAGTCTTCTTGGTCTAGCCCTTCGTTTGATGTCCCTGACAAATTCGCTAAAAAACAAGCAATTGAAATAAGGAATAACAAAAGTAAGTTAATATCGAACTCTGCGGTTTTCACTGTATTCGATTTAAATTCAAAAGCAACTTACTTTCGAAATGGTTCCACTGATGCATGGTGGTCTAGCACATATCGATGTGCCTGTTCCCACGCTAAGTTATCTAGCTCAAATGCATCATGTTTACCAACAGTAGTGCCTGCGGTATCAAAAAGATATTAAGCACCATCAAGGTTGGAAATGTCTGGATTTCTACATGGTCTACTCGAAGATGTCTCCACACCCGGCAAATACCTGGAAAAAAAAAATGTGAACACTCCTCTAATAGATATCCCTGAGCTATTGACCATTCAGGATATGCTCTATTTTTAACATAACCCTTTAGCCGGCATAGGTACATGAACATGTACAATTAATGAATTAGAGCGGATTAGGGGATTAAAAGAAATGAGCTTTTGAAAATTCAATTTTGTAAGATGAATGAATTCTTTTACCTCTCAATGGGGTACATCCACCGATAGTGAACAGGACCGCCGATTCTGGCTTCACCAGCAAGGTGGATTATCAAGTGAATCATTATGGTGAAGAACGATGGAGGAAATATCATCTCCATTTTACTAAGTGTCAATGCCGCCTGCTGCTCCAATTGGTCAATATCTTCAACACGAAGCATTCTTGAGCAAATACCTTTATATATGCTACAAAGATCTTTCAGGACAGTAGTGACTTGGTCACACATTGAAGACCTTAGGGCCACAGGAAGGAGATCCTGCATTAGGATGTGGTAGTCGTGTGACTTTAGACCCTAGAGCCTCTTCTCTTTAAAGTTGACACATCTTGCTATGTTAGAAGAATAGCCATCAGTGTAACACCCCGAATTTCAAATAAGGATAAACTCGGGATTTCACAGGATCTTTACTTCACTTCGTACAATTTACAAGGAAATTAAAACTTTTTATTCACAATACATCAGAGTTCCTTTACACTTGGTTTTTACACAGCGGAAGACTAAAAGATTACAACAATGAAATACAGCTTGTATAACTTTAACATCAATTGCAACATCTTTAACTTCTAAACAGCAACAGCATATCCACTTTATAACTCCATGAATGGTCCTTTACCTGTATGTCAATCTATGGGCACGTCAGTTACTTACAACTGACGAAATGTTATACACGGCTATCCTCTCTATGCCGGGAATAGTATAACGATCTCATACTTTAACAAATCACAAAAAGATTGAATGAACATATAAAGTGTCAAAAGTGATTATTCTAAATATAAGTGTATGTCATGCCTTAATGCCTAATGCACACAATTCTACACTAGGATGACACTAATGCACACTTGTTCGGATTCTATGCATCCCATACTACATAGGTCCGAGGGCAAGTGCCTACGTTCTTCACAATACAGGGCTCGATCCCTCGCCATGAAAACTACCCGGTAGCAAAACAAAGTTCAGACTATTCCACGAATGTGAATCCCAGCCTTGGAGTCCACCGCCAGCTGTTATAACAGATTCCACATCGTACGAACCGTCCCGTATGTGACCCTCTAGCCCAGTATATATATATATA
The DNA here is from genome assembly GCA_017893485.1 of Hemerocallis citrina. Classification (NCBI taxonomy): domain Eukaryota; kingdom Viridiplantae; phylum Streptophyta; class Magnoliopsida; order Asparagales; family Asphodelaceae; genus Hemerocallis; species Hemerocallis citrina. The sequence goes on along the minus strand of CM030362.1, from coordinate 71,761,261 downwards.
CATTGGAGACGGTAAACACAAAAATCCATCCGTCCGACTACTCAAGATCCCGGAGTCCACCGCTGACCCGTCCTCATAGTCCCGGACTAAAATATAATAATCCGTCTCCCACAGGGCAACCTCAGTCCACCAACTGGGTCTATAGTCTTGGAGTCCACCGCCGACTATATAGAGCACCCCATTTACGTTTCCCTAAGTTTACTACATCTTCACTTATGTGCCTAAATTTTCCTAAGTTCAAGACATGAATAATTTCCATTCAAAGAATTAGTTTTACCTCCTACCGGACTTAATCAACAACTGCGAGATAGCCCCATGGCCATATCTCCAAATCATATCTCAAATATTTCTTTCAATAATGCCGGTATCGAGGTCTTACTAACTCTAAGTCATAAACTTTCATGTACAAGAAAACATGGGTATTCACACCCTTTCTTAATCATGTCTTAAACTTATATAATTTTCATCTTCTACTTATTCACAATGATTAATGTCTTGTATTAGCACTTATCCATAAAGCAATCATTTCTTAGTCTTTACACTATTCATAATCTAGTTATTCACTCATAGTCTTTATAAGCAAAAAGGATTCCCTTTTAAGAACACAATTTCATCACATGAAATTTTATAACCAATTCAAACTATCACAATATCTCAATTCCCTTTAAAATATTTCTTAAACAAAATCAAAGTATAATTTTCTTAAAAAAATCACTTCACAAAATAATACTTTGTTTTTGTTCACTACAAAGTTTCATACTCACAATTTCATCTCTCTTTATATCTCAAAATATACAAGAAAACAATCTTAATATTTCCCATTTCAATTTCCTCAAAATATGCAATAAAGTTATGATTAACTTTAATATTTATTACTTCATTTTATATGAAGAAAGTATTGAGTTTTAATCAAAAGCCCCCTTTTTAAAGTCTCATTTTTACTTTCTTAAAATAGACAATAAAATTTCCATAACAATCTCTAATAGCTTCCATTTTATCTTATAACCATAGTAGGAATTTATTCATACTAAAAAAAAACATCTTATTCTATTAAAACCAAATCAAAAAAAATAAAAGATGGCTATCAAGATTTGAACCCAAGATCTCTTATAAGAGGTGCTCATTGACTAACCAGTAAGTCCTAGTGTGCTTTTTGTTTAGAAGTTGTATTCGTATACTTTTGTTCACACTTTTCTGAAATTGTTTCTTTTTAACAAAACTTGTTTACCCAATAATCCAATCCTTTAGGATATTGGAATAAACTTCTCTTTGGACTAAAAGGAGATCTTAAATAGTAATCAACAAGTCCAAACTTATTTTTAGCATATATCTCATTTAAAAAAAAAGATTTTCCTTTCTTTACAAAATTTACATTTCTTTTCAAACTCGAAAATTAAAATCATGATTTTCTAAAAACTAGTTTATGCCCAACATCTTACAAATAAAAATTTGTGTTAAGAATCAAACATATCTTTTAATCGATTATGGGTGTCTCAAAGGAATTCCTTTCATACAAAATTTGTATTTTCGACATATGTCAACATACTTCATAAAAAAAAATTATTTCATTCTCTTTTCTTTTTCATCATATCTCTAATCATATGTCGAAATATAGCATTCTTTAACAATTTCCCCTACATATCACACATTTGACAAATCACAAATTTGCAAACACTCTAACATGGTTCATAGAATTAATCCTTTAGTTGCACTCTTCTTTTCAACTAGCATGGCAACAATCAAAACAAGTTTATGGTACTCGATTAACTTTACAAAATATTTTTGCCAAAGAATGTATTCCCAACATTTTTCATACAATCAATTATATCTTCATTCATGCATACTAATTCATGACAAAACAAATCAACATTTCTTTTCTCATTACTAATTAACATAAGTTGGGTTTGTTTACTCAATAAAGCAATATTTCATTACATCCAATGCATAGGTTTTTCCTATTTTATCAAATCAAATTCTATATTACTCATTCATTTCTATTAACATGCACATTCAAAAAAATTAGAAAGTAGGAGAACACCCACCTTTTGTGAAGCTTGAAAAGAAAAGAGAACACCACTTCTAGCTCCAAAGATTCCTAGCTCCTAGTAAGGCTTCTCCTCCTAGCAATTTCTCCTTTCCAAGCAAGAGATCCTCCAAGCACAATAACTTTCTTACTCTCTTTCTTTTTCTTCCTTTCTTTCTTTTTCTTACACTTATTTTGATATTGATTTTGGTGCAAGATAAATGTAGGAAATGGGACTCTATTTATAGGACTTTGGAAGGGTCTAAAGTGCAAAAATCTCACCCTAATAACTCTTCAAATTTATTTTACAACTCTCCACTTTCCTAACTTCTAAAACCTCCATCTCTTCATCTCCCCACTCTCCACTAACTCAACCTACCAACTCTCCTCCTCCCCTTGCCCAAAAAATGGTCCAAATACATTTGTGTATGCATGCACACATGCATAAACAAATATGAACACATTTCTATAACTCTAAATGTGTACTAATATGTGTAACTTGTCATGTATTAGTACATATTTAACTAAAAATGTGATTTTAATAGTGGGCTTGCTACATGGGCTCATTACTAATTAATTTATTTAATTATCTAGTGGGCTTGCTACATGAGCTCATTACTAATTAATTTATTTAATTATCTAGTGGGCTCCTCTCCTAATGGGCTACATTTTAGTTTATAGGTCCATGGATCAAAAGAAAGGCTAAATAAAACTAATGCATGCTAAAAATAGTAAAATGAGAGTAGCAAAATGAGAATAAAAATTTGCACGTGCACCATACGTGCAGAAAAAATTGAAAAATGCATTTTAATCAAAAACAAGGGGAAAATAAATTTTCATTTTATAAAATAGATTTAAATACATAAAAATAAATAATTTAAACCTATAGAAAATATTATACGTAGTGGTGGAAACACGTGCATCAAAACACGTAAAAAGCACGTAAATCCCAGGGATTGAAATATTATATTTTAGTTGACTGAAATCAATGCGGAAAATGTATAAATAGTACGAATCCAAAATATGTAGTGAAAAACATTACAAAAATATACGTGCGTAACACCCAGGGGCAAAATTGTAATTTCAATTTTGCGGGGTGTTACACTCTCCCCCCCTTATAGTAGTTCCGTCCCCGGAACTCGCTAGGGTAAAGATTGTATTTTATATACGCCAAAGAAAATTTCAATCTTGTTAAAGACATATAAGATAAGATAATATAGTATCACAGAAATCAAATTATATAAAATGAGTGCACATAAGAAAATTTCATAAGAAAAATTCAAAATAATAAATGAAGAAAATAGTGATTGCAATATTATTTTAATAAACGGCAATTTTAAAACTTGACAAAATACGTAAAGTAATAATAGATATAAACGGGTAAACATAAAATGACGTAAATACATGAAAGACGAAAATTTTAAGTTTGAAAAATAGGTTTAAAATATCAAGACTAAGGAAGATAGACAAATAATAAATATTCAAATGATTTAATACCATAAGAAAATATTTATTCGAAATTTATATATTGAATATGGAGAAAGTACCATGATAATGATCTACAAAAATAATTTGAGAGAGAAGTGTCTAGGTATCATGAATGACGGTCCAAGCCAACCATGCTTCCACTGCGCCACTCTGATACCCAGGGGAAAATGTGCTCACATACATTCTCATATTAATGTATACGAGGAGAACATCATGAATGAAATTGAATGCAAGTTCAATAACAACTTCATTCACGACTCCAGCCATCCAAAAGAAAGAGAAAACATCAGTGCATAGAGCAACACAAATGTAAATCACTTACATTTAAATCTCTATAGACTGAAACTCACACTCTAGTGTCCGCAGGAATAAAATTGTAACCACTCACTAAGGTGTCACGGGTTCTAAACTATAGTCAATGATCTTACTACTTTTCCAAAAAAAATCTTTAGTCTATCAAGTTCTGATTCACTTGGGTTAGCCGTAAGAGTCGGTTCCCAGCTAGCGGTGGTCCGAAGACGCTTAAGTACCGTGTCGCTTAGGGTTGTTTACACCCGGTTGACAGAAGGACTCTTTTGGCTTGTTCCCAAATTTATCGTCACTTTTTATCGTTCCTTATAAACTTGTACTACTTGTGAAGCATGTTCTGATACCATCTGTAACACCCCGAATTTCAAATAAGGATAAACTCGGGATTTCACAGGATCTTTACTTCACTTCGTACAATTTACAAGGAAATTAAAACTTTTTATTCACAATACATCAGAGTTCCTTTACACTTGGTTTTTACACAGCGGAAGACTAAAAGATTACAACAATGAAATACAGCTTGTATAACTTTAACATCAATTGCAACATCTTTAACTTCTAAACAGCAACAGCATATCCACTTTATAACTCCATGAATGGTCCTTTATCTGTATGTCAATCTATGGGCACGTCAGTTACTTACAACTGACGAAATGTTATACACGGCTATCCTCTCTATGCCGGGAATAGTATAACGATCTCATACTTTAACAAATCACAAAAAGATTGAATGAACATATAAAGTGTCAAAAGTGATTATTCTAAATATAAGTGTATGTCATGCCTTAATGCCTAATGCACACAATTCTACACTAGGATGACACTAATGCACACTTGTTCGGATTCTATGCATCCCATACTACATAGGTCCGAGGGCAAGTGCCTACGTTCTTCACAATACAGGGCTCGATCCCTCGCCATGAAAACTACCCGGTAGCAAAACAAAGTTCAGACTATTCCACGAATGTGAATCCCAGCCTTGGAGTCCACCGCCAGCTGTTATAACAGATTCCACATCGTACGAACCGTCCCGTATGTGACCCTCTAGCCCAGTATATATATATATACATTGGAGACGGTAAACACAAAAATCCATCCGTCCGACTACTCAAGATCCCGGAGTCCACCGCTGACCCGTCCTCATAGTCCCGGACTAAAATATAATAATCCGTCTCCCACAGGGCAACCTCAGTCCACCAACTGGGTCTATAGTCTTGGAGTCCACCGCCGACTATATAGAGCACCCCACTTACGTTTCCCTAAGTTTACTACATCTTCACTTATGTGCCTAAATTTTTCTAAGTTCAAGACATGAATAATTTCCATTCAAAGAATTAGTTTTACCTCCTACCGGACTTAATCAACAACTGCGAGATAGCCCCATGGCCATATCTCCAAATCATATCTCAAATATTTCTTTCAATAATGCCGGTATCGAGGTCTTACTAACTCTAAGTCATAAACTTTCATGTACAAGAAAACATGGGTATTCACACCCTTTCTTAATCATGTCTTAAACTTATATAATTTTCATCTTCTACTTATTCACAATGATTAATGTCTTGTATTAGCACTTATCCATAAAGCAATCATTTCTTAGTCTTTACACTATTCATAATCTAGTTATTCACTCATAGTCTTTATAAGCAAAAAGGATTCCCTTTTAAGAACACAATTTCATCACATGAAATTTTATAACCAATTCAAACTATCACAATATCTCAATTCCCTTTAAAATATTTCTTAAACAAAATCAAAGTATAATTTTCTTAAAAAAATCACTTCACAAAATAATACTTTGTTTTTGTTCACTACAAAGTTTCATACTCACAATTTCATCTCTCTTTATATCTCAAAATATACAAGAAAACAATCTTAATATTTCCCATTTCAATTTCCTCAAAATATGCAATAAAGTTATGATTAACTTTAATATTTATTACTTCATTTTATATGAAGAAAGTATTGAGTTTTAATCAAAAGCCCCCTTTTTAAAGTCTCATTTTTACTTTCTTAAAATAGACAATAAAATTTCCATAACAATCTCTAATAGCTTCCATTTTATCTTATAACCATAATAGGAATTTATTCATACTAAAAAAAAACATCTTATTCTATTAAAACCAAATCAAAAAAAATAAAAGATGGCTATCAAGATTTGAACCCAAGATCTCTTATAAGAGGTGCTCATTGACTAACCAGTAAGTCCTAGTGTGCTTTTTGTTTAGAAGTTGTATTCGTATACTTTTGTTCACACTTTTCTGAAATTGTTTCTTTTTAACAAAACTTGTTTACCCAATAATCCAATCCTTTAGGATATTGGAATAAACTTCTCTTTGGACTAAAAGGAGATCTTAAATAGTAATCAACAAGTCCAAACTTATTTTTAGCATATATCTCATTTAAAAAAAAAGATTTTCCTTTCTTTACAAAATTTACATTTCTTTTCAAACTCGAAAATTAAAATCATGATTTTCTAAAAACTAGTTTATGCCCAACATCTTACAAATAAAAATTTGTGTTAAGAATCAAACATATCTTTTAATCGATTATGGGTGTCTCAAAGGAATTCCTTTCATACAAAATTTGTATTTTCGACATATGTCAACATACTTCATAAAAAAAAATTATTTCATTCTCTTTTCTTTTTCATCATATCTCTAATCATATGTCGAAATATAGCATTCTTTAACAATTTCCCCTACATATCACACATTTGACAAATCACAAATTTGCAAACACTCTAACATGGTTCATAGAATTAATCCTTTAGTTGCACTCTTCTTTTCAACTAGCATGGCAACAATCAAAACAAGTTTATGGTACTCGATTAACTTTACAAAATATTTTTGCCAAAGAATGTATTCCCAACATTTTTCATACAATCAATTATATCTTCATTCATGCATACTAATTCATGACAAAACAAATCAACATTTCTTTTCTCATTACTAATTAACATAAGTTGGGTTTGTTTACTCAATAAAGCAATATTTCATTACATCCAATGCATAGGTTTTTCCTATTTTATCAAATCAAATTCTATATTACTCATTCATTTCTATTAACATGCACATTCAAAAAAATTAGAAAGTAGGAGAACACCCACCTTTTGTGAAGCTTGAAAAGAAAAGAGAACACCACTTCTAGCTCCAAAGATTCCTAGCTCCTAGTAAGGCTTCTCCTCCTAGCAATTTCTCCTTTCCAAGCAAGAGATCCTCCAAGCACAATAACTTTCTTACTCTCTTTCTTTTTCTTCCTTTCTTTCTTTTTCTTACACTTATTTTGATATTGATTTTGGTGCAAGATAAATGTAGGAAATGGGACTCTATTTATAGGACTTTGGAAGGGTCTAAAGTGCAAAAATCTCACCCTAATAACTCTTCAAATTTATTTTACAACTCTCCACTTTCCTAACTTCTAAAACCTCCATCTCTTCATCTCCCCACTCTCCACTAACTCAACCTACCAACTCTCCTCCTCCCCTTGCCCAAAAAATGGTCCAAATACATTTGTGTATGCATGCACACATGCATAAACAAATATGAACACATTTCTATAACTCTAAATGTGTACTAATATGTGTAACTTGTCATGTATTAGTACATATTTAACTAAAAATGTGATTTTAATAGTGGGCTTGCTACATGGGCTCATTACTAATTAATTTATTTAATTATCTAGTGGGCTTGCTACATGAGCTCATTACTAATTAATTTATTTAATTATCTAGTGGGCTCCTCTCCTAATGGGCTACATTTTAGTTTATAGGTCCATGGATCAAAAGAAAGGCTAAATAAAACTAATGCATGCTAAAAATAGTAAAATGAGAGTAGCAAAATGAGAATAAAAATTTGCACGTGCACCATACGTGCAGAAAAAATTGAAAAATGCATTTTAATCAAAAACAAGGGGAAAATAAATTTTCGTTTTATAAAATAGATTTAAATACATAAAAATAAATAATTTAAACCTATAGAAAATATTATACGTAGTGGTGGAAACACGTGCATCAAAACACGTAAAAAGCACGTAAATCCCAGGGATTGAAATATTATATTTTAGTTGACTGAAATCAATGCGGAAAATGTATAAATAGTACGAATCCAAAATATGTAGTGAAAAACATTACAAAAATATACGTGCGTAACACCCAGGGGCAAAATTGTAATTTCAATTTTGCGGGGTGTTACAATCAGGAACTTTAAGTTCCAGTAGTACTTTGCAAAACAATTCCAACTCCGATTTTGACATTGAATAGATTGCAGGAGGTGGGAGTACTTTCCCGTTCGGTAATTCTTCTGGGTGCAACTCATGTTGGATGCCCATTGACTTCAAATCAAGTCGGCTCTTGAGATTGCCCTTTGTCTTCCGGTCATCTCCCATAACTGTTCCTATACAATTTTCACCAATATTTTTTTCGATATGCATCACATCTAAATTATGTCGCAATAAGTTGAATTCCCAATACGGCAACTTGAAGAAAATACTCTTCTTCTTCCATGCACCTAAACTCGTCATGTTTTGATCCTCATCTTCGCCACATAGATCGGTCTCCTCACCTTGCTCCGGCATTGCCCTTTTCTTGCCCTTTGTCCTGACTTCTGGTTCTTTTCCATACTTGAATTGATGACCATCTACCTGCCTCAAAATATCTGAACCAGAGGAAGATCCAGGAGCATGTTCCCACTCGTCGGTACCATCAAATGTCGCTGTCTCTGCCCGAAATATATGTGTGTCAGGCAACCATCTCCTATGACCCATATAGCAAAACTTTCTGCCATTGTACAACCACCTTGAACTAGTTTGGTCAGCACAACATGGACATGCATAACGTCCTTTAGTACTATATCCAGATAAATTTGCATATGCTGGAAAATCATTGATTGTCCAAGACAACACGGCCGAAGAGAAAATGTTTCTTTAGCCACAGCATCATAGGTTGGAACGCCCACCCACAATTTCTGAAGTTCATCTATTAACGGTTGTAGGTACACATCTATATCATTTCCAGGACCTTTCGGTCCAGGAACTATCATGGACAAAATAAATGAGGACTGCTTCATGCAATTCCAATGCGGCAAATTGTATGGTATTAACACAACTGGCCATATGCTGTATGCACTACTCATTTGCCTGAAAGGGTTGAAACCATCACTAGCTAGTCCAAGTCTCACATTCCGAGGATCTTCCGCAAAATCAGGATATCTTTCATCAAATTTTTTCCAAGATTGAGAATCAGCAGGATGTCTAAGAATCCCATCATTAGTGCGACCTTCAGCATGCCATTTCATATCAGAAGAAGTTTTCGTAGACATAAACAACCTTTGTAACCTAGGAATCAGAGGAAAGTAACGCAGTATTTTGGCAAGCTTCTTTTTCCTACTTCGCTTAGTAGATCCACTGGCTCCCTCGTCTTGATTTGGTCTTTCTTTCCATTTCGAAGAACCACACACTTCGCAATTCTCCAGACTTTCCTTACCACTCGTGAAAAGCATACAGTCATTTGGACATGCTGCTATCTTCTCATACCCTAGAACGAAAGAACTTAGGAATTTTTTGATTTTATAGGCTGAGTTTGGAATACAGATTTCAGGAAATGCTTCATTCAACAATTCAAGTAGCATAGTGAAGGACTTAGCAGACCACCCGTTTAAACATTTAATCTGAAATAGTCTGACAATGAATGAGAATTTAGAGAATTTGGTGCAATCGCGGTACAACGGAGTACTAGCATCTTCAAGTAACTTAGCGAAGGATTCTTGCTGCTTATTATTTTTAAGGGCGGGGCCAGACATTTCCTTGTCCACCCCACCACCAATGTGTGATGTTTCTGTTGACTCATTGTGAACTTGGGTTGTTGGATTATTGGTATGGAAAGGAACATTATGAATCCTCATGGCATCTTGCAACAAAGCATGCATCTCATCGGAAACGCTTAAGTCTTCGTTCACTAAGGGCTCATCTTCATTTTCTAATACAACCGGACGAACAGGAGCTGACGTATGATCCTCTCCATGACAAAACCACCTTATGTACCCTTGAAGAAAACCGTTGACAACCAAGTGTGTATGTACTACGTCACATGTCCTCAAATTACAATTTGTACACCGGAGGCATGGACAAAGGATTAGGTTGGGATCACGGGAATGTCATTTGGCAAAAATAATAAAATCTTTAATACCATCACGGTACTCCTTGGATAATCGTGGTTTACTAATCCAACTTCTATCCATTATAACAATAGCACACAATCTGAAATTAAAATTTGATATATTAAATAGTAATAACAGTAAAAGGAATTTTGTATATTAAATTTCACCTTTTTGAAAACCATCCCTAGCTGCAAATAAATAAAGGATATAATCTTTAACTGTAAAATAAAAAAATTGTGGTTCCAAAAATGTACAAAAAAAAATTAAATCTTAACACAATCTTCTCTATTCACATAACCCTAAACTACCTTTTGTGGAAATTATCACAACCACCTTAGTGGTATTTTGTCGCACACCCTGTGTTCGAGTGTAATATCAATTCGACTATAGTCTCCCCTGTATTTGGCTTTCCGTTCAAGGAGATGATGATGGTAAAGGGTATTTTGCTGATGAAGAGGAATCGGATGAATAATGAGCGCGTCGTGCTGTAACTACGGTAACAAGAAGACCTGATGACTCATGAACTATTCTGTTCATGGCTACTAATAATCACTTACTTATCACATAATAATAATAATAATAATAATAATAATAATAATAATAATAATAATAATAATAATACTAAACAAAAGAAACTAATATAGCTACTAATAAGTTTTTCTAAAATAATTCTTCATCCCAACTAAATCATTGATGTTTGTAGCGCCAAAAGAAACCTGCACAAGGTTTGTTCAGCCCAATTCTTGTACAGATTTGGAGGATTTTGGTAAAAAACATGCCAAGATGCCAATCAAATGCATGAAATCAGCTACATTAACAGTAAAAGAAAAATGATAATGTCCAGTATGTAAGCATATATTTTTCACAGTGAACCCATTGTTGTACATATCCGGAGGATTTTGGCATACAGCTATAGCATCCTCAGTTCACAGTGAACCCATTTTGGTCAAAAAAACATGCCAAGATGACAATCAGATGCATGGGATAAGCTTCATTAACAGTAAAAGAAAATGAGGATGCTAGCAGCATACTTAGTTTGGAAGTGTACCCATTTTTTGTTAAAAAATCATGCCTAGGATGGAAATCAGGTTCTCTAACAGTATCTGAAAATGAAAATATCCATTATCTGAGCATATATGTTGCTCTACTAATTCTTTAGCCCAACTAAATCTAAAGCCCAATTGATGTACATATCCGGAGGATTTTGGCATACGTACCTATAGCATCCTCAGTTCACAGTGAACCCATTTTGGTAAAAAAAACATGCCAAGCTGACAATCAGATGCATGAAATAAGCTTTATTAACAGTAAAAGAAAATTAAGGTGCTAGCAGCATACTTAGTTTGGAAATGTACCCATTTTTTTGTTAAAAAATCATGCCAAAGATGGCAATCAGCTTCATTAACAGTATCTGAAAATGAAAATTTCCCTTATCTGAGCATATATGTTGCTCTACTAATTCTTTAGCCCAACTAAATCTAAAACCCAATTGTTGTACATATCCGGACGATTTTGGCATACGTACCTATAGCATCCTCAGTTCACAGTGAACCCTTTTTGGTCAAAAAAACATGTCAAGATGACAATCAGATGCATGAGATAAGCTTCATTAACAGTAAAAGAAAATGAGGATGCTAGCAGCATACTTAGTTTGGAAGTGTACCCATTTTTTGTTAAAAAATCATGCCTAAGATGGCAATCAGGTTCTCTAACAGTATCTGAAAATGAAAATATCCATTATCTGAGCATATATGTTGCTCTACTAATTCTTTAGCCCAACTAAATCTAAAACCCAATTGTTGTACATATCCGGAGGATTTTGGCACACAGCTATACCATCCTCAGTTCACAGTGAACCCATTTTGGTCAAAAAAACATGCCAAGATGACAATCAGATGCATGAAATAAGCTTCATTAACAGTAAAAGAAGAAGAGGATGCTAGCAGCATACTTAGTTTGGAAGTGAACCCATTTTATGTTAAAAAATCATGCCTAAGATGGCAATAAGCTTCTCTAACAGTATCTGAAAATGGAAATTTCCATTATCTGAGCATATATGTTGCTCTACTAATTCAGTAGCCCAACTAAATCTAAAACCCAATCGTTGTGCATATCCGGAGGATTTTGGCATACAGCTATACCATCCTCAGTTCACAGTGAACCCATTTTGGTCAAAAAAATATGCCAAGATGACAATCAGATGCATGAAATAAGCTTCATTAACAGTAAAAAAAGATGAGGATGCTAGCAGCATACTTAGTTTGGAAGTGAACCCATTTTATGTTAAAAAATCATGCCTAAGATGGCAATCAGCTTCTCTAACAGTATCTGAAAATGAAAATATCCATTATCTGAGCATATATGTTGCTCTACTAATTCTTTAGCCCAACTAAATCTAAAACCCAATTGTTGTACATATCCGGAGGATTTTGGCATACGTACCTATAGCATCCTCAGTTCACAGTGAACCCATTTTGGTCAAAAAAACATGCCAAGATGACAATCAGATGCATGAAATAAGCTTCATTAACAGTAAAAGAAAATGAGGATGCTAGCAGCATACTTAGTTTGGAAGTGTACCCATTTTTTGTTAAAAAATCATGCCAAAGATGGCAATCAGCTTCATTAACAGTATCTGAAAATGAAAATTTCCATTATCTGAGCATATATGTTGCTCTACTAATTCTTTAGCCCAACTAAATCTAAAACCCAATTGTTGTACATATCCGGAGGATTTTGGCATACAGCGATACCATCCTCAGTTCACAGTGAACCCATTTTGGTCAAAAAAGCATGCCAAAATAACAATCAGATGCATGAAATAAGCTTCATTAACAGTAAAAGAAGATGAAAATTTCCAGTATCTAAGCATATATTTTTCTATTCATTCTTCATCCCAACTAAACCATTCATGTTAAGGAAATCAAGATGCATAATCTGAAAAAACATGCTTTTTTTGAAAAATAAGGGAAATCAAGAGATGATACCGAAGAGAGAGAGAGAGAGAGAGAGCGGGGCGATGAGCGCGGGGGTGTAGGAGATAGAGAGAGCGGGACGACACGGTGGTTTCCGATCGCCGATTCACCTCCAAATAGAGAGAGAGAGGAGGGAAATCGAAAATGACGAAGGGAAGAAGGGACGATGACGAAAGGTCGAAGGCTGTCGAAGAGGACGAAGCGGCGGAGGCAAACGCGCGGGAAGAAGAGTGAGGAAGGAGGGAAAACGAAGCGCCCCTTTTTTTTGGGGGGTTTGGGAAAATGGTGAGCGAAAGATTAGGGTTCGCGAGATTTATCGCAGCTTATTCACCGGCGTTTCAATTAGACACGCCGGTGAATGTGTCGGTATATTCACCTGCGTTTATTATTAAAACGCCAGTGAATAATAAACTTCACCGGCGTTTTTAAATAAAACGCCGGTGAATACAAAGATTGCCCGGCGGTTTAAAGCGACCGCCGGTGTATAACCTTCCCATCTGGCGCACCATTCCTATTCGCTCCCTACCCCGGTGCTACTAGTAAAATGCCGGGGAATATTCGCCGGGAAATCGAGTATCTTTTGTAGTGACGTATTTTGTTTCGTATCTATATATATGCCAATTTTTTGTGAACAAATTATTTTATATATGCGAAATTTCTTACAGAAAAATGGTTAGAACGAGGGGAACCGGAAGGCCATCTGTTAGTGGTCGGGATGAACATTCCATAGAAGTAAGAGAACTATTAATTTTTATTGTGAATTTTGTATATAGTGGTGTTGTTACTACACTAATATTAATTTCACAATGTATTGGTGTAGGTTGGTGCATCCTCTTCGTGATTTGGGTACCGTATACACCCGAGCGGGTGGGCAGATTTCCACCGTGTTCATGTTGCAAATTAAAATGAGCGACGGTTTGAACTCGTAATTGTTGAAGTTCCCTCGTACGATGGCACGCAGCAAACGAAGTACATGGATTGGTACAAGAGGATTACATGTTTGTACATCTCTCCGAATACAGAACTACCTGCTGGTATTCAACTACCAATTGAGGAGAGAGAGATTGAACCACCACCTGTGTATTCTAGTTCACAACCCATGTTCTAACCGAATGCGTCATCTATACGTACATTGGTGAGTATAATGATTAAATATTATTGAAATATTCTTAATTTTAAAATGATTAAATTGATTACATATTCGACTATTTTTAATATTTTTTTGTGTGTTTTAGATCGATAATACATGGGACATGGCAAAAGAATGCGCGGAGGTACTCAGAAGTAATGTTGCCTAACCACCGAAGAAGTTCGCTCAGAAGATGCTCTCTTTGGAGGTAATTTAGAAGTTTTAGGAAATGGTGAAGCTTTGAACCGGTATTTGGATAAATCTGTACGTTCACAACGATGTAAGAGCATGAGGGGTAGGCTATCTGGCCCGGGAAAAATATCATGCTCCATCTCTACCTCAAGAAGAAGAGAAAGTAGAAGTGCATCAATAAAGTGTTGTTGGATACAGACAAGAGGAGGCAGAAGAAGAAGAAGAAATTGTCACGGCGTCATCCCTAATCTAGCCTAGTTTGAGTGTTATCACAATGTTATCACCCAGGCTGGTTTCAGTAAGAGTTCATAAGACCATTCTATATTTATGCGGTCATCACCGCAGGGGAGGGTCATTCTATTATTATATGTTGATGATATAATTATCACTGGGGATGATTTTGCAGGCATTGCCTCCACACAGAAGTACCTTCATCAGTAATTCCATATGAAGATCTTGGCAGATTACGCTACTTTCTGGGCCTAGAGATTTCCTACGGGTCTCCAGAGATCCTTATTTCTCAATATAAATACACATCAGATATTATCTCTGCTGGTGTCTATTTGACTGTCGTTCGACCAACACTCCCTTAGAGCTTCATGTGAAACTTCATCCCATAGATGGTGAGCTCCTTCTTGACCCCACTAGATATAGACAGATTGTTGGATAACTTGTCTACTTATGCATGACCAGACCTGATATTGCTCATGTAGTTAGTATTATTAGTCGGTTTGTCTCCACTCCGACATCAGTTCACTACGATGCTCTTCTTCGGACTCTCAGATATCTTCGGGGCACTATCACTCACTCATTATTCATGCCTTTTACATCCACCCTGGAGCCCCGCACGTATTCAAATTCAGATTGGAGGGTGATCCTACCACCAGACGGTCTACCACATGTATTTGTTTATTTCTTGGTGATTCATTGATCTCGTGGAGAAGCAAGAAATAGGCAGTTGTGACATGTTCTTCAACCGAAGCTGAGTACAGAGCAATGGCAGCCACTACTAGAGAAATTGTTCATGTTCGTTGACTCTTATCAGATATGGGTGTAACTCTCATAGGCGCTACTCCTCTTCATTGTGATAATGGGAGTGCATTGCATATTGCAAGCAATTCGGTCTTTCATGAGCGAACAAAGCACATAGAGAAATATTGCCACTATGTTCATGAGCACTTTGAAGCAGGGACCATTTCACTTCACTATGTTACTTCTTCACAGTAGACAGCAGATTTCTTCCCCAAGTCTCATACTGTCCAGAGATTTTGTTATTTGGAGGACAAACTCACACTGTTCGACTCATTGTGAGTTTGAGAGGGGGTGTTAGATATTGTATTATATATAGTCCCATATCGGAAATGTATCAGTTTAGTATTTGGTTTCCTTCTATATATAGGAGTCATTTACATAGTTATATTCAATCCCAATAATACAATCATA
The DNA here is from genome assembly GCA_017893485.1 of Hemerocallis citrina. Taxonomy (NCBI): domain Eukaryota; kingdom Viridiplantae; phylum Streptophyta; class Magnoliopsida; order Asparagales; family Asphodelaceae; genus Hemerocallis; species Hemerocallis citrina. Next base: position 71,745,547 of record CM030362.1, on the reverse strand, counting down.
TTTTCCAATCTCTTTGTTAAACTTATCAGGGAGTATTTTCGTAAGGGGGGATTTGAATTTCAAAGTGTCTGTTGATATTCGAATCGACGTTGAGGAGCCCCTAATATCCAAATATTCTTCCTAATATTCAAATTACAACCGATTTATAATTAGCAGTGAAATGTATCCTAGTTGGTGTGGGCGACGGTAGTCATGCAATTTTATAGTTTGGGCTCTACTTTGACCTATTCAGGTCAAAGTGAGGGGTGCCTAAGGTCTTTCTCATGTCAAGGAGCTTGGAGGTGGTGGTGGCCTTTGTAGAACCGTCAGAGGTGACGACAACCTTCGTTGCGTGATAGCAGTGAGAGTCAACGAGGGTCAAGCGAGGGGATGAGAACGAGGACTCAATCTGTAAGTGGCGATGTTAAATTGGTGGAGTGTCTGCGACGTCTCTCATACGGTGCTTGAAGTTGATGTATGGGTCATTGTTGGGGGCTACGGAGGTGTTGTTGCGAGTGGCGGCGAGATTAAGCGGTGTACAAGTAAGGAACTGAGAGAGAATGTGCTCAAATTGGCACGAAAAATAGGCTCTGTCGAGGTCGGCCGATCAGTAGAATTAGATTTCGCTGTATTTTTTGTTTGTTAGTTGGAGTGTATGAGTTCCAGGACCTAGTCTGTTGGGCTCTTACATGCAGAGCATGAGCTTAGCAACATGTGGAATCCACCATACATGAGCTTAGCAATATCTTTACTCAGCTAGCAACCATGGTTTCCGAGCAAGGCGAGGTGGCCATCAGGTTGTGTTCTTTTGTCATACATTAAAGCTAGAAGTTACTCAAAAGAATTCTCTAGGAATGTTATCCTTCCAAGATAATCTCAATATATGGAACAATAATTGTAGATCATGCTAATTTTAGTTTGTTGCTTATAAAAAAAAATGGGAACTATTAGCGGCAATCATGATACACAAACTCTGATTTGATTCTCATATATTACTATATAGACTTAATACTTCGTTTTAGATTTATTAGTAGGGATTTATAATGGGAGATGTTTGTTATCTAACACACTTGTACGGAATTTATAGTGGGCGATGTTTTCATTATAGTTGGAATTTCATCTCGTCCAAAATACTTCCCAAAATCCACATCTTCATCCCCTTCTTAATCCTTCTTTTCTTTTCCTCTGTTCTCTTTTTTGATCGTTCCCTTTCTTTCCAGATTCGGGATAAGGGGAGATGTAAAGAAATTTTGGTGGAACAGGGCCATTTGACTGAGGAGTTAAAAAAAAAAAGATTAGTGTACTTTCTTAAGAATGTGAAACATTTACATCAAAAGGATAATGTGAAACATGTAGAGGTATTGATGCTAAAGTGTGAGACACGTCAAAAATGTATCTTGATCAATTAGCCCTCGTAAGTTCTGTTACTATTTGCATGGATGCATAAGGGTGCATGCCTTCCTGCTATGGATATTATGATTTATGATGAAGAATCCTTAGATTGGAGTGACCCATAATAACTGCCGACAGTTTATATATGTAGGTCGACAATTGTGGAATATGTGAATCAAAGTAACTTGGCTATTGAGTCGTTGAATATTGGATTTCTCATGCATGAAACTAGTACCAGTTATTTACATCTTCCTTTGCTGAATGAAATTTGCTTGCTCCCTATTCTCATATATATAGTTTTTTTTTCCTGCTGTCTTTCCTTTCTCAATTTAAAAATTAGTTCATACCTGGATATGAGACTGAAATGACTGCACGAAACACTAGTTAGTCGAGCAAATTGGAATATGATGGTAACCGGATTGATGAGAATATGGAAGACACATTGGCGAATGTGGAGGGAGCACAGGGGGAACTGCTGAAATACCTGCATGGCATTTCCTCTGATCGATGGTTAATGATTAAAAATTTCTTCGTGCATATGGCTTTCCTCATGATTTTCTAATTCTTTGTTGCGTGATTATTCATTACAGGCCTACCTCTGTCAATTTGCATTATAAAAGCATATATATATCCGTACAGATATGAATAAATGAGTTCTGTAAAATTGAAAGAAAAGAGTGGTGCTTTATGATTTTGTAAAGAGTACAGAATAGTTTTGCTTGATAGCAGCACATTCAAGTTTACTTAAGACAGAAGGATGTCATCTTATCAGTTCATTAGTTTTTCCATCCTCTCGTATTCATTTCCAAGTAATAAACCATGCATATATATATGTACTACCTTCCCCGGTTTTTCCAACATTCATCATCTATATATGGATTTTGAGCTAGCTCAATTGAGAAAGCTGAAGTGTCTGCAGGATCGCTCTTCCTCTCTTTATCGAATGCAAGTCTGATTTTGAAGCCGCTGAAGCCTGCGCGATTGAACTTTAGATGTGCACATTTTTTTTTGTGGATTATGTTGTGCGCGGTACAAACTAATCAATAATCAAATCAATGCGGAATACAAAGAGAGAACCAGCGAGAAAACACAAAACAAACCAACACAATAGGACACACAGATTTAATGTGGTTCGGCAAAATACATGCCTACATCCACGGGGCGGTTGGGGTTTCTTCTTCTTCAAATTATCACCAATGGGCGAAAACAAACCCTTACAAATAATAACGGCTGCAAAACCGAAATAGGGATCTCTAATTTTCGTCACAGATTACAAAACCCTAACAAGTGTATTTATAGGAAAACTATTGGGCCTTTTCGAATTGGGCCTGATCTAGTTCAAAATCCCGTCGACAGTCGACTGGTCGACTTACCAGTCGACTGGCAATCCTTCTGGCAGTCGACCGATCAGTCGCCTGATCCTCTGCTGCTGCTTGTATCTTTAGCCTTCGAAAACTCTCTGGACAGTCGCCTGATCCTTCTATCAGTCGCCTGATACTGTAACTTTCATTTGCTGCAGATACTCCAAAACAATCTGAACCAGAATCGAGCCATTATCCTACAATCTCCACCTTGGCGAGATCGAGATCTTCCACCAATTATCCAACAATCTCCACCTTGGCAAGATCTTCCAAGTAGCCCAAGCAATCTCCACAAATACTCCAAATGCTCATCATCAAATGTAACAACAAATCCAAATTCCACCTTAGTATGATATCACATACTAGGCGAACAAATAGCGAAGCACTATTCCAACCGCCCATTCCAAATCATCAAACATGCAAAATATTAGCCAGGTTCATGCAATGCTTGAACTTGGCTGCTCCAACAACTTTGGTCAACATATCAGCAGGATTATCAGCTGTCCCAATCTTCACCAAATGAATATCACCATCCTTTATCAAATCACGCACAAAATGATAACGGACATCAATATGTTTGGTCCTCGAATGATGAACTTGGTTCTTCGCTAAATGAATAGCACTCTGACTGTCACAGTGTACCTCCACCTTCTCCCGATGAATTCCCAAGCTCTTCAAAAGTCCATGTATCCAAATGGCTTCCTTCATGGCCTCAGCAACTGCCATGTATTCAGCCTCAGTAGTAGACAACGCTACAGTGGACTGCAAATTTGACCTCCAACTTATAGGTGCTCTAGCCATCGTAAACAAATAGCCTGTAGTAGACCGCCTCTTATCTAGATCACCTGCATAGTCTGAATCAACATATCCAACCAATAACCTGCTAATATTGTCATCCCTTTCAAATTTCAAACCCACATCTGTGGTGCCACTTATGTACCTTAGAATCCATTTAGCTGCTTGCCAATGCTCTTTGCCTGGATCATGCATATATCGACTAACCATACTCACCGCCTGAGAGATGTCTGGTCGAGTACAAACCATGGCATACATCAAACTGCCAACCACACTAGTGTAAGGTACATTTGCCATATACTGTCTCTCTTCATCTGTACTTGGAGACTGAGAAGCACTAATTCTGAAATGACTGGCTAAGGGTGTACTTACTGGTTTAGTCTTCTCATCTATACCGAACCGTTTCAGCACCTTCAAAAGATATTGCTTCTGTGTCAAACTCACTGTGCCCTTTGCCCTGTCTCTAGCTATCTCCATCCCAAGTATCTTCTTGGCTTCACCAAGATCCTTCATCTCGAATTCAGAACTCAACTGATTCTTCAAATTTTGAATCTCCTTAGCATTCTTAGAGGCAATCAACATGTCATCCACATATAATAACAGATATATGAAAGAGCCATCCTGCAACTTCCTGAAGTAAACACAATGATCAAACTCACTTTTGGAATATCTCTGCACCTTCATAAACTGATCAAACCTCAAATACCACTGCCTTGGAGATTGCTTCAAACCATAGAGAGACTTCTTCAACCTGCAAACACAATTTTCCTTCCCAGCTGTCTTGAACCCATCTGGCTGCAACATATAAATTTCTTCATCTAGATCCCCATGTAAGAACGCAGTCTTCACATCCATCTGTGTCAACTCAAGGTCAAACTGTGCTACCAATGCCAACAAAATCCGAATAGAAGGATGCTTCACAACTGGAGAGAACACTTCATTATAGTCAATTCCTTCCTGTTGAGCATACCCCTTTGCAACTAGTCTTGCCTTGAACCGAACACTGCCTTTTGGACCTTCTTTCTTCGTATACACCCACTTGCAACCAATTGCTTTCTTCCCCTTTGGTAGTTGCACTAGATCCCAAGTCTTATTCTTATGAAGAGAGTTCATCTCTTCATCCATAGCAACTTTCCAATCTGCATTTTCTGAACTTCTAGTGGCTTCTTTGAAGTTGGAGGGAACTTCATCATCCACAATGGGAAGAGCAAATGCAACTGTATCTGTAAAGCGAGACGGTCGTTTGATATCTCTTCTTTGCCTTCTTACTGCAATTGATTCTTCCTGCTGGATAGGAACTTCTTCATCATTCTCAGTATCAACCACATCATCATCATCTTGGACAGGAACAGGATTTTCAACTGACAAATTTTCTAACTCCACCTGTTGGAAAACTCTCCTACCAGTCGACTGCTCCTGTACATCAGTCGACTGTCCCGAGCTCCCACAATTCTGCTGTTCTGGACCACCAGTCGACTGCTCCTGTACACCAGTCGACTGTCCCGAACTTCTGCAACTCACCTGTTGAAGAACTGTCCCACTCTTCTGCTGCTCACCAGTCGACTGCCCTATACCACCAGTCGACTGTCCCGAGCTAATCATGCTGGTCTCATCAAAAGTCACATCTCTGCTGATTACTAACTTCTTCTGTTCTGGACACCACAACCTGTAACCTTTGACACCAGTACTAAAACCAACAAATATAGCCTTTTTGGCTCTTGCATCAAGTTTAGTTTCAGTTACATGAAAATAAGCAGGACAACCAAATATATGCAAAAAACTATAATCAGATACAGGTTTACCACTCCATACCTCAATAGGCGTTTTGCCTTCAAGTGCTGCTGATGGTAAACGGTTGACAATGTGGCTTGCATATATAACAGCTTCTGCCCAAAATGTCTTCTTCAACCCAGACTGTGCTAACATACATCTCACCTTCTCCAATAAGGTTCTATTCATCCTTTCTGCAACCCCATTTTGCTGTGGAGTCTTCCTCACTGTGAAGTGCCTTTGGATCCCTTCATCTTCACACAACTTCAGAAACGGATCATTCTTGTATTCCCCTCCATTATCTGACCTAAGAACCTTAATCTTCCTACCAGTCTGATTTTCAACTTTCTTCTTCCAACTTGTGAACAATGTCAAAACTTCATCTTTGTGCTTCATGGTATATACCCAAACTCGTCTGGAGTAATCATCCACAAAAGTAACAAACCAGTGTCTTCCACTCATAGAAGGTGTCTGAGTAGGGCCCCAAACATCTGTGTGCACATAATCAAGGATACCCTTTGTCTGATGTACAGCTGTACCAAATTTCACCCTAGTTTGCTTACCCAAAACACAATGTTCACAAAATTCCAACTTGCACCCTTTAGCATCTTTAAGCAACCCTTGCTTCACAAGTCCCTGCAAGGCCTTTTCTCCTGCATGCCCGAGTCGCATATGCCACAACCTAGTAGAGTCGGGAACAACCTGTTTAGGCCTTTCAGTTACACTGGCAGCCTCACCCAAATATGTTTTTCCCTGCAAGAAAAACAAGTTCCTTTTTCTTTGCCCTTTCATCACCACGAGTGATCCGCTAGTCACCTTCAGAATGCCACCTTCACTAGCAAATTTCAATCCACTGGCCTCCAAAGCACCTAGTGAAATCAGATTCTTTTTCAAATCTGGAACATACCATACATCTGAAAGCTCCCTAATAAGACCATCGTGCATTAGCAATTCAATCTTCCCGATTCCTACCTTCTTACAAGGTGCATCATTTCCCATCAAAACTACACCACCATCCATATACTCCAAAGAAGTAAACCACTCCTTTTTCCAAGACATATGATAGGAGGCTGCTGTATCAAGAAACCATACTTCTTGATAAAGTGAGGGACTAGAAGCCAGTGCAAAAGAAAAATCCTCGCCACTTTCTAAATTATCAACAGTCACATTTGCAGTCGAATTTCCCTTATTTCGTAGCTTTGGACAATCCTTTTTCCAATGCCCCCTCTCATGACAGAAAGCACATTCATCTTTGGCCGGTATTTTCCTGTCCTTCGAAACTCCTCTCGATTTGGAACGAGATTTGTTTCCCTTTTTCCCAGATTTGGACTCAGATCTGGTCTCAGTCCTGCCCCTTACAATCAACGCTTCAGAAGTTTCTCTATCAACCATCTTATCCCTTCTCCTAGTTTCATTATTCAACAAAGCATTTGCAACATCTTCATATTTTACAGTATCTTTTCCATATAATAAAGTAGTTGCTAAATGATCATAACTTTCAGGTAATGAATTCAACAGAATTAGGGCTTTATCCTCATCCTTAATTTGCTCATCCAAATTTAATAAATCAGCCAATAATTTATTAAATGATTCAACATGAGCATTCATAGACATACCTTCCGTATAGGTGAAGCGAAAAAGTCTCTTCTTCAAATACAGCCGATTCTCCAAACTTTTCCTCATGTATTTGTCTTCGAGTTTCTTCCACAACACCGCAGCAACGGTATCCCTCATCAAATCATACTTCTGAGCCTTCTCAATAAAGAGCCGAATAGTCCCACACGCAACTCGATTCAACTTCTTCCAATCTGCTTCGGACATATCCTTAGGTTTTTCAACTTCCAAAGCAACATCTTGTTCTTGTTGAACAAGAACATCCAAAACCTCACATTGCCACATCCCGAAATTGTTTGTCCCATCAAATTTTTCAACTTCAAATTTTGCGTTGTGAATCGTTGTTCTTGATGAACTTGATCCCACAACATCCTTGGTTGCATCTGCATCACCCGCCATCTCCCTCTAGGTCGAACCAACTGCTCTGATACCACTTGTTGTGCGCGGTACAAACTAATCAATAATCAAATCAATGCGGAATACAAAGAGAGAACCAGCGAGAAAACACAAAACAAACCAACACAATAGGACACACAGATTTAATGTGGTTCGGCAAAATACATGCCTACATCCACGGGGCGGTTGGGGTTTCTTCTTCTTCAAATTATCACCAATGGGCGAAAACAAACCCTTACAAATAATGACGGCTGCAAAACCGAAATAGGGATCTCTAATTTTCGTCACAGATTACAAAACCCTAACAAGTGTATTTATAGGAAAACTATTGGGCCTTTTCGAATTGGGCCTGATCTAGTTCAAAATCCCGTCGACAGTCGACTGGTCGACTTACCAGTCGACTGGCAATCCTTCTGGCAGTCGACCGATCAGTCGCCTGATCCTCTGCTGCTGCTTGTATCTTTAGCCTTCGAAAACTCTCTGGACAGTCGCCTGATCCTTCTATCAGTCGCCTGATACTGTAACTTTCATTTGCTGCAGATACTCCAAAACAATCTGAACCAGAATCGAGTCATTATCCTACAGATTACACATACTTTGTTGTGTTGTTTGGTGTAGTATATTTATTTATATGTAATCTAATCTTAACAAACACCACTTTTCCTAATGTGCATTGCATGAGATGTGTGTTCATGAACAAGGTAGGGCAAAACTTTTTTTGGAGTTCACTTTTGAAAAAAGAGAAATGGCCAATATGGAGTCCTCATGTTTTGTCACGTTGCATTTTATAGAATCACATCAGAAGCACGTGCATGCCTTTCAGGATGACGCAGCAGCCAAGTGTCTTTGTCTTTTTTTTATTCACCATTCATTTGCACCTAAAAAAGAAGACTTGATCCGGTTGTCATATAACCGGTAAGTTTTTCTTTTGCTTATTTTGGACTGAAGTCCCTCTTTGCTTAGTACCTAAGAAATTTTCTCTGATTGAAAAGACACAGATTTTGATTCCTTTTAAAAAGTGGAAGTATATATACATAATACATAGATCGTCTTTTTCAAAAAGAAGATAAAAAGAAGCAAATTTTGAAGTCCCTCTTTGCTTAGTACCTAAGAAATTTTCTCTAATTGAAAAGACACAGATTTTGATTCCTTTTAAAAAGTGGAAGTATACATAATACATAGATAGTCTTTTTCAAAAAGAAGATAAAAAGAAGCAAATTTCAGACAGATCTAAGTAAACTCCCTACTAAACCAAACAAGAAATAACTATTTTTTTGTGCTAATTTTTAAAGCAATACAAGAGTTATTCCTAAGGAAAAGGGAAGGCAATAAGAACATCCACTATTCGTTTGTTATATTTCTTAAAAATAGATAATTTCAGTTTTTCTCTGCCGACTTCACTAAAAACTTAGATTTTAGAAAAGTGGGGAACAATGAGCTGCTAAATATAGCAGCAAAATATAGCAATCTCCATATATAGAATACGGAAGATCTTATTCCATCTATCAATTTTTTCCAATATTAAAAGAGGTCAGACGGAAAATCTTCTTCAGTCTGAAAACTTTTATTGTAGAAATATAAAGGGATGGAAGAAAATCTTCCTTCCTGTACTTTAATTATTTAATTATTTAATAAAAGAAGAGAGAAAGAAGATCTTCCGCCTCTCATATTTTATTATTTAAAAAATAAATAAAAGTTGAGAGACGGAAGATCTTCTTCCGTCCTCTTCTTTTATTATTTTGAAAAATAATAAAAGATGCTTTCGTCTCTCAACTTTTCATTATTTACTTTTTTTAAAAAATGTTTTCCACATTACGTAAATGCCCCTCACTCATTCCACCTTCATACGGATTGCTATTTTGACTCTCTCCAATGGCTACAATCTTTTTAAAATATATTTCCAACGGCTAATATATATACACTCTACTTCGCATTCAACTTCTTTGTCTTCTCTGTCTCTTTTTATCTATCTTCTCTTCTGTTCTTTCTTTCTATCTTATTTTTCTTCTTTTCTCAATAAGGTGGTAAGATTTAAACGATGGCAAATCGTGGTAACAGAGGCAGGGCATACATGTAGCGCCCTGAATTTTCAATAAATAAAATCAGAAATAAGTGGCACAATTTTAAGAATCGATTTCAATTCTTAAACACAGTATCCAAATACAGGGAAAATTAAAACTTTTCATTTCATTAACTCTCTTTACAACATCACATCGGAATTTAAACACTTTAAATTACAATTCTTTTTACAACACAATGGTATTTAAAAGCACCATAAATACAATTTTCTCTTTACAATCATTCCTTTTACAAAATATGCATAAACATTAAATATTCTGCCACATGCTCCCAATTTCATGCTAATGGTACCTACCTATAAAATATGGGGCAAGAGATGTCTCTAACCCCCAAAACTACAGGGGTTAACCATAACGGTGCGAGTAATATTCAAAGGAATAAAAACTTAAATGAAAACATAAAAAAATAAAATCATAAATCAACAAATGGAACCAGGCTAAGTGTCGAGTGTATGGAATGAAAATAAGATGCAAGCATACATAAAACCAAGTCAAGAAAACACAAATGTATATGCTGACTTCTAATGCATACTTGTCGGATTTTATGCATCCCATTCTACATAGGTCTGGTGCACGCCCTTAGCGTTCTCCACTTGTTAGGGTTTAATCCATCGTTATGCAACTAACCTACTACGGTGATAGAAACAAGATCTAGAATATTCTGTGAATAGGCTTACGTCCCGATATCTACCCAGACTGGCACCCTTAATGCGCAAGCATCATGTAAGCATTGCCCTGAACATTCCATGGCGAAATTCCACGAATAGATCCCAGCCTTCGGAATAAAACCGTCCAACTTTAAAAGACCTTCAACATGCGAACTCGAGAGATGTTATGATAATCGTAGCCTTCGGAATCAAACTGCCCAACTACGACTATAGTCCCGAACCTTGTCCGTCCACTATACAAGGCCCCCCTACTTACATTTCCCAAGATCTATCACGTATCCACTAGTAGTGCATGTCCTTATGTTTATTAATTATTATTATTATTATTATTATTATTATTATTATTATTATTATTATTATTATTATTAGGTCAACCACAGCGACCTAAGGCTAGTAAACCCTACCGGACTTAATACCACAAAAAAGAAAGGATGAATAGCCCCACTGGCTAACTCCCGAAATTCAATTAATTCATTTGCCAGTAATCAGGGTCCTACTCAGCCTCTACAGCTCACATAACCAAAACATCCACAATTCTTTTCCTTTAAAGTTCTCATTTAAAATAAAAAAAAATTACCCCTTTAATTTAGAACTACTCCTTAGTCCCAAATCACAAATTTCATCTTTTTAAAACTTAGTGTTATACAACTCACAACTCAATTTCAACAAATAATACACTAAAGATCAATTCTTTCTTAAATCTAAAATTTATACGAGTTGATTCCTCGAAACAGAGAATTCAAATTAAATTATAAAAACATGGAAAAATCACATTATCTCCCGCAAATATCCGAAATCGCACCATAAAAATCTGGACCCAAACAATTTATTTTAAAAGATATAAATTCAATTAGTTCTAGAAAAAAAATCGTTTTTTAATCAAAATCTGAAACATATACAACATTGCTTTTCAAAACAATACAATTAAATATAGATTAAAAATTCCAGAAAAACTATTGTAAACTCAGTACATATTAACGAATCCACCATAAAAATCTGGGATTAAAAACATCAAATTAAAATACTTAAATGTATTTAATTCTAGATACTAGCCCTTTTAATAAAAATTGTAATTTATATGATATTGTCATTCAAAACAGAACATTTAAAACTCAATATCTAATTCTGAAAAAATTTGTTTAAGAACAGTACATATCATAGATCATGCTATAAAATATGGGTTCAAAATAATTAATTTAGAAGCTTCATCTTAATTAAATTCTGAAATCTAGCTTTTAATAAAATCTTTAACTTTCTGTATTTGAAATTCAATCAAAACTCAACCAAAACTTCATATTCTTTCCAATTATACATCCATGCACACATCTACAAACTTGTACTAGGTCTCCTTAAACCCTAACACCCATCTCCTTCACCAAATTTAAATCATAAACATAACTTCAAACATGAACAGCAATTTCATGGTCAAGTTCAATCTTTTAAAATTATCAACAAATATTTAAGATTCATCAAAAAAGCAAATATTTAAGATGTACATACATACAAATTTATTTAACCAATTTCATAGATCTAAGATAGATCTATCATGCCATAATATTTTACATCACACAAGATCACCATATACGTGAACATCAATCTATAAAAATTATATTTTTATTTCATGATGCCAACGATTTTAAATTAACAGTTTTCTCCATTCATCTCAAGATAGGAATCGACAATACATGTTATTCATTCAAAAGATCCACATCCAAAACCTAGCACATTAATCTATTCTACCATGAAAACACAACAAGAAAATTTGAATAACTACTCACAATTTGAAGAATCCCAAGTTGAAGGAAATAAAAAAAGATTCAATCATCCTTAAGCAAAATTGGAAGGAAATCAACAAGCCGTCAAAAACTCCAACTATAAAGCCTCCAAGGTTCAAAACAACAAAAAAATAAAAGATGCTGCTGTATAAATACAGCCGGCTCAAATTTTTAGGGTTTCAGGCAATTGTGCACTTTAGCCCCCCCCCCCCCCCCCCCCCCCCCCCCCCAATTACAATATTTGCAAATATTGTAATATTGACCCAAAATATTTAATAATACGTACAGAAATAAAAATCCATACTTGCTGACCATATGTGGGCCGAAATCCAAGATTTTCAGGGTTTGCGCACTTTTGCACAGAAGCCCTACTAAAAATTCATATTTGTAAAAATACTCTTTTTATTCAAATATTCATCAATTCAAATCTAAATAATTTGAAATTAATTTTATCTTAAAATAATGATCTTGGATAGCCCTAATAGCAGCAAAAACGAATTTATGTTATTTATTTGAGGCCCAATCATCTTTTTACGAAAAGCCCCTCACTTTCGAAATTTTGCAAACATGATTTTTCTTATTCAAAAAAAATCTAGAAAAATAAGAATTATTATCTAAAATAAAGGATTATATTTTCCAAGCGAAATTTCTGACTTTCATATCCAAAAATATTTGCACGTGTAAAATTAACAAATTCATAAAATAGCCAAATTAATTTAAATAAACCGAAAAAATTAAAATATCATTAATAAATGAGGAAAATTAATTATTGAAAATAAAATTTTAAGAATTCAGAATTTTCTAACTTTGCACGTGTGTTGCACGTGCAAAATTACAATTTCAAGAAAACAGTCAAAATAGTCAACTTTACCCATTTAATATTATTTAATAATGCAAAATAAATTATTTTATTTTGCAGGGTGTTACAATACACATCTATAGAAGATGTTATTCTTTCTCAAAGCTGTGTTACTATTACTCAAGATCCATTGATTGGCAACGATCAATCCGGAACACAGTTTTGGGATCGAGTACTTGCCTCATTTGTATCTCTACTAGGCATTCCGACTGACCGAATAGCTGGCTCTCTTTCTAGTCATTTTTGTGTAATTTCAAACTCTGTTGCATTGTTTATTGCGAAGTTGGGTAGTGTCACAAATAGAGCTGCAAGTGGAACAATTGAGGCGAGTAAGGTATGTATAATTTAGGATATTGAATTGAAAGTTAATATTTAAAACAATTTATAACTCGTGATTTGGTCATTTTTATTTTTTAGTTACGTGAAGCAAGAATGGAATATATGCAATCTTCCGGAAAAGCATTCAAATTTGATGAATATTATGAGTTGCTTAAAGATCAGCTGAAATTTTCGCTGTGTACAACCTATGTATTCGACTCAGGACCAAACTTCAATCTGGGAAAGCCGGTAGCACATCACGTTCACCAACTATGAAAGACTGGAATACCGATATCCCGATTGACATGGATTCGCCTACACCCCTCCCCCGACCACCCGGCCGAAAAGCAGAGAAGAAAAAAAGGAAAAGGTTTGCTGAATCTTCTAAATTGACAGATATGGTTGAAGAGACCAAAACTTTCAACTCTTTTTTATAAGGAGGCTCATGATCAGAGGATCGTAGCAACGGAGAAGAAGCTTGCGATTAAAGAATAAGAGCATGATTTGAAATTACGAATGGAGGAAGATTGCATCATGAGTATGGACCTCAACAACTTACCCGAGCATCAGCATAATTATTCATGTGTAGACAGCATGAAATCATGCAAAGAGGAGGTTACATGTAGTATTATTTTATATGAATGTTGTTTTTATATGTTCTGCAATATCCGTTGTATCTTGATATTATCAATTCTGTATTTGCATTGTGTTCCAATATATATGAATATCTTTCTATTTCAGCTTAAAATATTAAAGAGTATCAACGTTGCAGATTACTAGTAGATCCATACATTAAGACTGATTCTAAATTGAACATGAAGGCTGATTCTAAATTGAACATTAGAATACATATTTTTCTTACTTTGCTACTCTAATGTTAAAATAAAACGATACAAATAATTTTCCTTCACGTCATTTCCAAATTCGTTCCATATGTGCTCAACCAAATCTTGTCGCAGTGCATGATGTTTTTGTCTATCATGTAATTCGACATTGCGTGCCAACCTTATTGCACTTGTTGAACCTGCAGTTCTGTTAGGTATGCTGAAGCTAGAGTCTGCACATTGGTCATAGGCATAATCTTGAAGTTCGTCCTCTTGTTCATCCTCAACTATCAAATTGTGTAAAATAATAGATGTCTTCATTGTATAAGATAGACTGTCAGCATCCCATAATCGTGTTGGACCTCTTACTATCGCAAATCTTGCCTGTAAGACCCCGAATGCGCGTTCAACATCCTTTCTTGCAGTCTCTTGCATTTGGAAAAAAAAAATTCTTTTGTGAATCTGATACCGAGTATGTTTTGACTATAGTAGCCAACAGGGGGTACATACCATCAGCTAAATAATATCCCATGTCATAGTTGTGATTGTTGATTGTAAAATTTGCTGGAGGTGCAGAACCATCAACAAGATCATTGAATAATGTGGACCGATTGAGTACGTTCATATCATTATTGCATCCTGAAATTCCGAAAAAAGAATGCCAGAACCAAAGGTCATAAGATGTCACTGCTTTGAGAATAATGGTTAGCTTCCGAACTTGAACTCGTGGGATGATCCTGAATAAGGCTGCCAGATGATGGATGCAGACGAACGCATCTCCAACTGATGTCTTGCGATAGAAATATTATACCTAGCTTGGTCTGTTATATTTGTCTCCAATTCATTGTTCTAATGTGTAATTTTGTGCCATTTATCTGCGACATGTTCCATCCTAGCAGTTATTGGAGCACATATATATCTGTATTCATAAGCCCAATACTATAGATCAAAGATTTCTATTAGTTTCCAAGTAACTACAACCACTCATGTAGCTATTAGTTTAATAAATATCAATTGAAACATTATCTGTTACCTCTAGTACTTTCCATGGCCCGTTGAAAGATTTCACTTTAACTCTGCTACAAGAATCTAGAAACATATATAGCAGTGTCATTGCTTGACCACCCCAATCATATGTACCCACTTTTTGAAGATCTTCTAGTGCTGCAAGCCAACCAGATCTTATAACGCAAGCAACATTGGAGAAAAGCAACTCACATAGGAAGAACATGAAGAATGCTCTTGCAATCTTCAATGCTAGATTATTATC
Organism: Hemerocallis citrina; assembly: GCA_017893485.1. Classification (NCBI taxonomy): domain Eukaryota; kingdom Viridiplantae; phylum Streptophyta; class Magnoliopsida; order Asparagales; family Asphodelaceae; genus Hemerocallis; species Hemerocallis citrina. Next base: position 71,730,448 of record CM030362.1, on the reverse strand, counting down.
CTCTTCAACTGCCTCGATTACACTGATTTCAAAATACTTCTTCAGAAAAGAAGAGCGTATTCATTGAGATTTCCAATCAACTTCAGTAATCTCAGGGAAAATGCGAGCTTGTACAACTTCGAAGGGGTAAGCATCGTCATTACACGGAGGAACTTCACTGGATCCGATAGTTAACCCCGTTAGCATTATCCAATCTAAAAGGGTGAATCCCAACTTACCTCACGGTAGGTGAAAAGTGTGTGTACTATCCCACCATCTCTCAACCAGTGTCTCCACAAGCTTCATGGATGATTTCTCTGTATTAGTCATGAAAAAACACCGCCACCCCGTATGATCGATTAATTCCTTCACTAGTGGAATACGGGAACATTGCTTGTATGCTTTGATTGGACAATTCTAATTTTCCCTAAAAGTACAAAATCCACTTGCAGGGTACTCAGTAATAAACCAATGCACATGTTGGCGGTCATCAACCACCCTCTTCCACAAACTTTGATCAGCAAAATCGCGAGATTCTGAGATCGGTTCGACCTCCGCACTTGTGCTGCCATGATCCGACCCGCCTCGAAGATTAGATTTTATTCTGCCAATATATCTTCGGATTGACATCTTTTTTTAGGGAAGAAGATGAAATATAGTAGTGTGATGACTCTTTGTGATTATGGCCGAATTGTGGATTAGAGAGGAGATGAAAATATGTGAATGTCACAAATTTGGATTAGAGAAGAGATGAAAATTAGATAGAGGTTCATGCACTTAAATAGGCAGTATCGGAAGGGGGGGCAAATTTGTCTTTTCCCTTTTTGTTTTTTTAAAAGAAAATTACAAGTTCAAGTTTCACAAAGAAAAAAGAAAAAAAATTTGCCCTTGGACGGAAGAAGATCTTCCGTCTGGGCAAAAAAAAAAGAATTTGCCCAGACGGAAGATCATATTCCGGCTGAAGCCAAAAAAAAAAATATTTAAAAATGTGTTCCAGCCGGAATATCATTTTTCGTCTGAGGAAAAAATAAAAAATTTTAAAAATTCTTACCAGACGGAACAACATCTTCCGTCTGAACTAAAATGTTTTTTTTTGTGAATAAAATATTTGGGGTAGAAGGAATATCATCTTCCGTCTGCCAATTTATTTTTTAAAAAAACATCCAAACGGAAGATGATCTTCCATCCAACATATTTATAATAAAAAAAAAAAGTTGTGAGACGGAGGATGTTCTTCCGTCTGAATATTTTATTAATTTTTTTTAGCCAAATATAGCTCAAAACGATAGTAGGAAAAAAAATTCATTGCTATTTCCAATTGTCCAATAACTATATTTTAAGAGCGACGATAGTGGATGCTCTAATACAACCGTACTACATGCAAAATTTCACTTTCTTTGAACTAATTACAAGTCTATATCTCAATCGAACATTACTTAAAATGAATAAATTTAAGATTTAACGATTAAGATTTACCTTGTTTAATGGACTCATGCATGTAGAATTAAAGAATCAAATGATTCCAAACAGAGAGAATAAAGAAAAGAAAAAGGAAATAAAGTAGAGGTTATTGTAGAGTATGTATAGAAGATGTGGTAGAAACCTCTAATAGTAGTATACCACCTAAGATAGTAAAAGAACGGTAATAAATTTGATAGTGGGTGTAGCATTACTCTTACCACATACTGTATCTTCCTTGAATCAATTAATCTCTAATCTCAAATCTCAAATTATATAATGGGAAAAGACCTTAGTGTCATTTGTAAATTTGTAAATTTGTAAATCTACCAACGTGTGTATTGCACATGTTGCTGCTGATTTTCGGTGTGGGAGCAAACAGATAAATTTGTGGATTCTTGAAGGAAACAAGTAAGCAAACCTGCTGACTTTCACCGGCGTGTTAACTGGTTTCTCGCTGCTGTTGTGAACCTGCACAAAGTTTGATACACCAGGATGGATCCCGGCGACGAACACTCCGACGCTCTTGTCAGTAATCAGAAAGATTATGAAAGAGCTTTAGGTAGAAAAAAATTGATTATCTCGTTACGGTGGGGAAAGAGGGGTATTTATACTCGCCTTAGAAACTAGTTTTGCGATAAGGATAAATCTCTACTTTCCGATGTTTATGGATAAGATGGAAAGTTTAAACTCGTTTCGCGATAAGAAGCAGTTAAAACCGCCTCTTAGAGATAATCACGAATTTGAATTACTCTTTAAGTATCTGGGCTGGGTTTGTAGCAGGCTGCTACCCATACCCAATAGGATGGATCTGTTTATGGGTTATTGGACTTTGAAGAAAAACCCAGTTCCCATTTCAGACCCGTTTGTAGGTAAAATTACCATTTTATCCCTGAGAGCTTTAAGATTCGTGCCCAGTTTGAACGGTCCCGATTTAATCCTATTTTTATCCATATCACGAGCCCCCACTCCCAAAGACTGAGTTCAACAGCCTTTGAGGAGTAGCTTTGTTGTTCTAATGGCGTCTGGGATTTTATCGGAGTTCTTAACGGAGTTTGGATCTTGCTTGATGTGTAACGGTGTCAATCTGAGCTTGTGGAGTACCCAAAATTATTCTTGGAATTTTCTGGATTTTTTCTAATTTTTTAATTAATTTTCGAATTCTTTATTTAATTTTGCGAAATGATGATCTATTTTCAAAAAGTATTAATTGGTCATTCTAATTAATAATTTTACATCCATGCTCTCAAAAATATCTCCCTAAATTTATAATTATTTTTTAGAATTTTCAATTAATTTTCTTGAATTTTTAATCATTTTTCGTAATTTTTAAATAATTTAATTCGAATTATAATTAAAAAAAGAATTAATTATACGAATATCCACGTGGCGCAATCTGAAGCGTCGATCATGTCGTCGACACGAATTTTTAAGTGATCTGATGGTCGATCGGTGCCTCGGCGACGTGGCGGCATTTGGGCGCTACGATCGTGGGCGCGCATCGGGAGGGATGCGTTTTCCCCACTTGTGCGCTCGGGGCCACATTCGCTCAGTGTTGACTCCGAGGGATGTGGCCCAATCTGAGCCCTAGATCTTGCTCCGAGGCGATTATTGAGGCGAACTTTTCCACCACTTGCGCCCTCGGGGCCACGTTTGCTTGGTGTTGAATTCGAGGGACGTGGCTCAATCTGAACCCTAGATCTTGATCCGACGCGAATATTGATGCGACATTTTCCACCACTTGCACCCTCGGGGCCACATTTGCTCGGTGTCGAATCCGAGGGACGTGGCTCAATCTGAGCCCTAGATCTTGATCGAGCGTGATTATTGAGGCAGAGTTTTTGCCAATTTCACTCTCGGAACCACGTTTGCTCGAATCCAACTCCGAGGGACGTGGCTCTATCAGAGGCACTTGATCTTGATGAGCGTGATTATTGAGGCAGAATTTTTGCCAATTTCATGCTTGGAGCCATGTTTGCTCGGATCCAACTCCGAGCGACGTGGCTCTACATGATGCGCTTGATCTTGTTCGAGCGTGATTATTGAGAGCATTTTTGCCAATTCCACGCTCGGAGCCATGTTTGCTTGGATCCAACTCCGAGGGACGTGGCTCTATCTGAAGCGCTTGATCTTGATCAAGCGTGATTATTGAGGCAGTGTTTTTACCAATTTCACGCTCGGAGCCATGTTTGCTCAGATCCAACTCTGAGGGACATGGCTCTATCTGAGGTGCTTGATCTTGATCGAGCGTGATTATTGAGGCGGTGTTCGCTCAAAATTTTGTCTTTACGCCTTCCGTCGCCTGGCATTCTTGGGCCTTTCATTGTTCATGGGGGCCCAAATGGCATAGCTCAATCCCTGTAAGTCTCTACCCCCCCCCCCCCCCCCGTGTCGTTCTACTAGCGGTCGCGGCCAAGCATTTGGTTCTTCGGCAAAATATTCCGACTGTAGCTGTCACATCAAGGTATATATTTATTTATTTATTTATTTATTTATTTATTTATTTATTGCGAGATGTCTAGGGTTTCGACGGGGAGTGAGACCTCCACTTCAGACCACGAAGAGGATCAGCCCTTGGTAGTGTCCCCGAACTTAGGCAAGGGGAAGGCCGTGGTAGGGGCAGTAAAATCTGTAACGATAGTGGAGAAGGAGGGAAAAGAGGGGGTGTTGGGTAGGCTCCCGGGTCCCTTATCGAACCTTAGCGGAGTTCGGGAATACTCCGCTGACCTCCTGGCGAAGGCTGTGTACGGGAGGTCGGCCTCGTATGAGGAGAGCAGGGCAAGGGAGCTGTAACAGCCCGAATTCCAAATAAGACTGAATTCGAAGTTCCACAGGATCTTTACACTTCTCTTCGTACAATTTTACAAGGAATTAAAAACTTTTATTACAACAATGATTACATTTTACACAACGGAAGCAAATTACAACATTATACATGAATTGAATAACAACTTGAACATTCTTTAAGCAGCAATCAATCTTTAGTTCCTGTCAATCACTTTGTCCTGCATAGAAACTGTGGGTACATCAGTTGCATACAACTGATGCTAGGATATAATACATCAATTTCTGTTACTTAGAAAGCACACACTTGTCACAAACAAAGCTAAGGAGGACTGTCCTAGGTGTTCTATGAATTACAAGCTCATGTCCAGATATCCTGGTGAGAATCCCATGCACTGACACATGACGCATCATACAGGCATCCTGTGGAAAATTCACCTCCACCATGGACAATGGCACCACCCATAGTCACCAAACACCCCACAAGCATCGCCACCAGTACAATATCCTGGAGTAGTATCCACGCCCTAATCATGACGCATCATGAGGACATCCTGTGAACACTCTCACACCGCAAATCCAATGGCCCTCATACTTATGTTTTTCTCTTACTTTCATCACATCTCCACTATGTATCTAATCCTTAGATAATTGAATCAGGAATAAAAATCAACACTCTAGAATTTAGCGTTACCGCTACATCGGTTTTAATTATCATTCATTAACCATGACCCACACTTGGTCTTTATTTATCACATTTTTCTTTTCAAAATTTCATTCTTGCCGACGTAAGGACTTAGCTAAAATTCTAGTCTCGATTCTCTTTTCATGCTTATTAAAATGAGAGTACACATATTCACAAATTTCACATTTCATCATGTTTCTTCACTTTATTTCCCATGCATGACTTGCATAATCTTAAACAATCATATATTAAATTTAACTCAATAATTTACATGTCAAAACCTCATTTTTGAACTCTTCACAATTTCCTTTATGTTCAAAAAATATTTGTATCTTTAATTACAAAAAGAATCATATCCAAAAAATCTTATTAATTCTTCTTCTCAAATTCTAATCATAATAGGTCAAACGTTATAGAAATACTTTTCATGAAGTCTAGGTATCTTTTTATAGTAATTCAAAACTCAAAAATCAACAATCAGGACAGTGACAGTCGACTATTGAACAGTGGTCATTTGACTGTCCTACGAAACTTCAAAACTCAAGAACCGACAGTCAATTCAGTAGACTGTTGAAAAATAGCCAGTCGACTGTCCTGCGAAACTTCAAAACTCAAGAACCGACAGTCAGTTCAGTCGATTGTTGAAAAATGGCCAGTCGACTGTCCTGCAAAACTTCAAAACTCAAGAACCAATAGTTAGGACAGTGGATTCGACTGTTGAAAGATGGCCCGTCGACTGTCCTGCGAAACTTCAGTTCACAAATGAAAAAGTCGACTGCTAAATAAAATCCAAAATTTAATACTTGACAGTCGATTATCGACTTTAGTTCGGTCGACTGTCAATTGTAACAGGTTGCGGTTAAAGTGGATCATGAATACGTTTTTTCGACATAGAAAATTTCTTTTTAGAAAAATCATTAATCAACATATTCCATTTTTTATTCACAATGTGTTCAAACTCTTATTTTTTCCATTCTTTAACAAAATCGAGTTTTTAATTTAGTCCCATATTTACAAATTACTCATTTTCTTATGTTTCAAAAGACAATATAGATAATAAATCAAGTGACTACGTCACTACTTGCATATGGCAAATGAAACACACTTTTATCACAATTCAATCTATTAATATTCCATGAATACTAATTTAAATTCCATAATTTAGCCATAAGCACATTTCCCACATATTGTATTCTACAATTCATACACAAGCAAATTTTTACAAAAATCATAATCTATCCATTTAGCATGCAATTATACTACCAAGCCATCATAACACATCCTTATTTGCGCATTCTAGTTTTCTCTACTAACTTTTCATGTAGATCCATTAGTGTTCGTTTCTTCTTAATCTCTTTAAACAATGCATGGCAATCTTTCCTACTAATTCTTAGCATAATCACAATTTCAATCCCTAGCATGGTATATAAGGTAGAAGCTCGAGAAATCACCCACCTTTTTGAAGGAAAACAATAGAAAAACTCCTAGAAATCTCTTTGAACACACGAACGGTTCCTTCTTCTCCTAGATTGTGCCACAAAAGCGCCTTCTCCTCCTAGCTTGATGGAAACCCGAGCTCCCCTTGTCCTCTAGCTTGTAGGCCGGCCTCCAATGAATGCAAGAACACACAACAAAATGCAACTCAATCTTTTCTCACTATTGCTCTCAATCTTTTCTCACACTTGTTTCTTTCTTTCTTTTTTCTTTTATCAATTCTTTTCTAGTGTATTTCATGAAGAGAATGGGGGGTATTTATACATTTTTCAAAATAGAATGGAGGGCCAAGATTGAACTAGATGGTTGTAGATTAGGGACTATTATGAATTAGGGAGTTAGAACAACTATCCATGAACTCAAAACCACCTCTCCACTCACTCCATCTCTCCCACCCTCTCTTGCTCCAATCCGGCCAAGCCTAAGCACACCCAAGACACGTGCTAGTGCAATGCACGTGTCACACCAAGCACACCTAGTTACTAGTTTGTACATATTTAATTAACTAATTGGTTACAAAAGTAGTCTACCTTATAAATTGTTATAATTAAAAGAGAATTAAATTAGTGGGCTCAATCTAGTGGGCTAAAAGTCTACGGACTTCTAATTTAATTATGTAAATTAATTAGTGGGGGCTAGAGTTAAAAAATTAGGCCTAGTGTTTAAATAGGCTTTTTAAATTTTTTTTTAAAAAAAGAAGAAGAATTAAATTACTTGTTCATGATATGAAAATAAATAATTTTCTAAGGGTAAAATGTACATAAATTTGCACGTGCAAAACACGTGAAATCAAACAAACTCTTATTTAATTATAATAGAAAATTCAGGATGCTACAGGAGCACGGCGAGGTCGAGGGCATCCCCTCTATGTTGATGGAGAAGGACTTGGTTCAGATCCGAAGTAGCTTCAAAATTCCGAAGGAACTTACTCTCCTTCTACCGGGCGCAAGTGTCCGGGCATGTACACCGACTTCCCCCGACACGTGTATATTCCCGTTCGACGCATTCTGTGCCGGGCTACATTTGCCTATGCCCCCGTTTATAGCCGAGGTGTTGTAATGGTACGGCTTGAGCTCGGTCCAGTATATGCCGAACATGTGGCGACATGTCAACAAGTTTGTCCTCCAGTGTCAAGCGATAGGGGTCATGCCCCAACTCGTTATTCTCCGAAGTCTCTACCGTATTTATTGGAAGAGTAAGACGGAGTATCGGTACTATCTATCGCCTCATCGGGGTGTGAAGCTGATAGACAATCCCGACTCTATCAAGTTTTGGAAGGAGAAGTACTTTTTGATCCGAGGCGATGCTCCGTGGAACATCCCAACCAAGTGGAAGGAGGAGGTTTCTGAAGTGGGCGAGTACCGAGCCGGTGTTGACTTCGGAGGAGGATGACATACTGGCCAAACTCATGGCTCGCGAACCCTTGGACTTTATGGAGTTAACCGAGGAGGTCCTCTTCGGTGGGGGTCTAAGTCCGATCGACCCTAGTACGCTTCGCAATTTTTTTCCTTTTTCTTAGTTCTATTTTAACTCTTTCTCATGCCGATCTTTATTTTTTTCTCTTTTTGCAGAGGCTCCGAGTATGGACTTAAGGGTGATGCTATCTAACCAAACCGGGGTAGCTTACAAGGCCCCCGATGGGAAGAAGAGGAAGATGATGACCTCCGGTCCTTCTTCTGCCAAGGTTGTGAAGGCTCCGGTGGTGGCGGCACCGATCATCAATTTGGAGTCCGAGTTGCCTCTCCCACCTGTCTCCCCTACCTTCACTACCAAAGGGACTTCCATCGACCAGTTGCTGGCGCTCGAAGCCCCCCCCCCCTAACAGTGGCAGCGAAGGCAATCCTCACGGAGGAGCACAAGAAACTCTTCGTCCCCGATTGGCGGGTGATGAGGCACGATGGCTTCCTCGGAGACGCCGTCAGTTGTATGCAGGCAGTTCGGCATTTGCCGACCCCTAAGGATCGCGTCGCTCTAAAGGCAGGGACGGTTGGTGATGATGCACTCAAGATTGCCAAGGCGACCATGTTGGTGAGTTTAGCCTCGTTTCCCCTTGTTTCTTCGCTCTTTATTTTTTTGTTTTTAAGAGGATCTTGTTTTCATCCATGTAGATCACTTGCCACTTCAGTCATATGGTGGAGCAGTTCGCCGAGCAAGAAAAATAGCTGAAGGCGGCGAGCGATTGAGATAGAACCGAACGCGCCAAAGTGGTGAAACAACTCGAGGTGGAAAAGCGATTGTCTGAGTCTCAGGTGCCTCAGATCCATCTTCTTGAGGCTGCATTGGCCAAGGCGAATGAGCATTTGTCTCTCGAGAAAGAAAGGGTGGATAGAGAGGTGGAACGGGCCCATAGATAGAAGGAGATAGCTGCTAAGGCAGCCGAAGACGCAACGAGGGAGAGGGAAGCTGCCGCAGAAGTGGCCGGGGAGGCAATTAGGGCCGAAGCGAAAGCGTGCATGCACTCGAACATGGAGCAATCTTACACTCGGGCTCTGAAGCACGTGGAGGCGCGTATCCCCAGTTTCGACAGCTCGGGGTACAGTCTATACGACCTCCTCGAAGGCGAGATTGCTCTGACAACTAAGGTGATAGTCAAAGGAGAGGAAGAAGAAGAAGAAGAGGGCGAGGGGGAGGGTGGCGCCGAGGAGGACAGTCACGGAGTCGCCGCACATTCTGAGATGCCTACCGAGGTGGTCCCCTGATCCCTATCTCCTCTTCATCATACTTTTCAATCGCTCTCTTTTTTCTTTTTTTTTTTTCTTTGTAGACGCCCTATAGCAGACTGGCCACCGCTCCCTGTAATCTTTTGTCGAAGTTGAATGAAAGATTATTATTTTTTCGACATGTATTGTGAGATTTCAAAGTAGTCATTGGCTTGCGTTGGTCTCGAACCGTCCTATAGTAGGTTCGTTCGGCCATAGGACCGTCGTGTTGGCCCCTTAGGGTAAGAAATTTACACTATCTTGTTGACTTTTCCAGATTGACAAGGTGCCGCACCTTCGGGCGCAACTCGAAGTTACGAGATTAGGGCTCACTGAATCATGGGAGAAGCTATATAGGGTGGAGTTGGAACTCTATCAGGTGAGATTGGCTTTGGCTCGCCTTGGTATGTAGATAAGGCGTCTGGAGGAAATTATTTGGGAAGCTTCCCCCGAGGCAAGAGAGGTCGGCCCCTCAATGGCCGCTGGCAAGGCCTCCAGGCTGAAGTTCCTCTGACATTCGTTGCACGCGGTGAGAACTGAGATGGACGAGCTGAAGGGCTCGTTGTCTAGGGTCAGAACGGAGTGAGATGAGCTGAAGAACTCATTGTTCAAAGTGGGGTCGGAGAAGGACGAATTAAAGAATGTGGTGCTGGAGAAGAGTATCGAAGTGGCTCATCTTCGAAGAAAAATCTTAGAGCCTTTTCAGGGGAGGAGTATGAGTGGGGTACCACGCCTGAAGCTCAAAGTCACAGACGACGCCCTCAAGGAGCGAGTTGTTGAACTAGAGGCGGAGAACCTTCGTTTGAAGAGACGCTCCGAAGGAAGCAATGTAAGGAGCACCTCTTGCCTATGGGGGGAATATGCACAGGGGAGGACATTCCACGAATTAGCTCTTCGCATGCCCATTGCTCCATGGAACCCTGGCGACGTTCAAAGTGGGGTGGCCGGCTCGTCGAGCGGGGCATCCGTTGGGGCGACGGTTAGGCCCATGGGCGTCGATGGTTCGATGCGTCTTGCAGGGCTAGAGTCGTCTTTGGATACAAGACGAGAGCATAGTGCTCGACGTCCCCGTGTGTCGCTTAACAGAAGCATCCCCCTTCCTAGAAGGAACTAGGGTGGAATTTTGTAGGAGCAATTCCGAATGGTGAACTACTTTGTACTTGCTCGTTCGCAAGTAGCAAAAGCGGCATCGAACCAAGTGTTGGACTTCGAACTAGTCGTTTAGAGAGTTTGTGCTCGGTGAAAGAATGTAACACCTCGAATTTTTTAAAATACCGAGAATACCCATTTTTATATCTTTGAAGTGGTGAGAATTATTTTTAAGGTATATCTTATTTTATTTTATTTTTAAAATATTGATTTTGGTATGGATATTTGTGTTGGATTGGTGTAGATGATATATTGGAGCTAAGAGTTGAGATTTTATATGAAGAAATATTGTTTTTATTTATTTTATAATTTTGGAGGATTATTGTGCGATAAATTTATTGTATTTTGTACGGTTCGTATTATTAAAGTATCGAGTTGGGGTTTATTTGAAATATTTGGGAGATTGGGGGCTTATATGTTAATATACCTAATTAATTATTGTATTTATTATTTAATTTTCCAAAAACCCCTCCTCCATCCTTCCTCCTCCTTTCTTTCCTTTCCTGTTTCTTTCCCCCGGCCGACAGAAACCCATTTCGGTTTCGGTTTTGATTTCTCCCCGCTCAAATCCATCTAGATTTTACATGGTTTTTAAATTAATTCGCGGGGTAGACCAAGCGAAGGGTGTTCTAGCTCGTGGTAGCGTTAATTTGGAGAAATAACTCCGGAAAGGTATACCCTATTTTATTTATTTGTATAAAATTAATTGTGGTTAATTTCTATTGAGTAGGAATATTATGGTGGGGAGATTAGAATAGGTTGGGAATACTAGAGGTGAGAAATTAGCAAGTTCTTGGAGATTTTATAAGTTGCTAATTAATTAGGATTTTGGGTTTGTAAAAGATCATTATATATCTAAGAATTATCTCTTGTATGATAGTAGAAATTCTTGTTAAGTCATTAGAATTATTTGGGGAGTGATTTTAGTAATTGTTTGAAAATAAAAATCTCATAGGAATTCGAATATTACGTGCAATGCACGTGTGCATCCCAGGCATTCAATAAAATGCCTGAGTGACATTAGGATTAGTGTTATCATTTCCTGTAGCTGGTTTGGATGTTTTGAGCCCTAATTGCCTTGAAATTTGATAATAGGAAATGTTAGCGACTTCGGATGCGAGATGGAGAAGTAATACTTCGAGTCTTCGCGAGATAGCAGGTGAGTATGCTTATACTAGGGATATAGTCTCCCTAGACAAAATTTTATATGAGTTTGATGTGTTTTGTGTGAAATACAGCCAAATGGATATTTAACCGAAAATACGGAATTTTCTATATGTTGAAATTGCGTTATATGGTGAATTTGCGTGGTATTGAATATTTGGTGTTATGGGTGATATAGTGGGTATATATATATGATGATATGAGGTAATTAGTGTTGATATACGTATGATATACGGAAGTTAGATAAAGATGACATATATATGTGCGGTATTATGGTGTATTGACCTATTTGGTGTACGTGTGTGATATATATGGGTGGCAATGAATCGTGGTATCGTAATTGATGAAGGTAACGAGTGAGTGTGTATAATATATGGAGGTATTAAGTGAAACTAATGGGCGTTAATACGATATAATCATCTACTTAACTGGGTTTATTCTTAATTTTATAATGTGACAGAATAAATCATTCAATGCATTCTTGATATAAATAATGTGGTGTCATAATCTGATTAATTAGTTAACCGGGCGTATGCAAACATGTGATAATGAGATAATAAATAGTATGGTATACTCATGAGGTGTGAGGTAATGATAAAATAAATGATACAGTACAGTTGTGACGTGCAATAATATGATGTGATGCTTTTATATGTTAATTACAGTGATATTTCTTATATGTGATGCATTGAAAGGGTAAGTGAAATGGTGATCATTGTTTATATGTTAGTAAGTTCAAATAAAAGATGAGATGCTATGTTGATAAAAGGTGAAGAAAATATGAAAAGAAAATGTTAATAGCCATAATTTTGGTTGACCAGAGTTAATACCTCAGGGTAGACCTGAGAGGGAGTTGATATCCCAGGATAAACCTGGGAGAGCAGATACCTCCGGATAGACCGGAGAGAGAGTTGATACCTCAGGGTAGACCTGAGAGAGAGTTGATACCCCAAGATAGACCTGGGAGAGCAGATACCTCCAGGTAGACCAGAGAGAGAGTTGATACCTCAGGGTAGACCTGAGAGAGAGTTGTTCCCCAGGATAGACCTGGGAGAGCAGATACCTCCGGATAGACCAGAGAGAGAGTTGATACCTCAGGATAGACCTGAGAGAGTTGATACCCCAGGATAGACCTGGGAGAACAGATATCTCCGAATAGACCGGAGAGAGAGTTGATACCTCAGGGTAGACCTGAGAGAGAGTTGATACCCCATGATAGACCTGAGAGAGCAGATACCTCCAGATAGACTGGAGAGAGAGTTAATACCTCAGGGTAGACCTGAGAGAGAATTGATACTCCAGGATCGACTTGGGGTAAAATGAATATGATGTGAAATGTGAATGAGAAAGAGAAGAAAGTACTTGGTGTAAAATGAAATGAAATAGTGAAGTAAGTGTATGAGTGAAAATGTATAAGTTAAGTGAAAGAAAATGAGTATATGATGAGGAGCATGAAAGAATGTGATTCATGAGTATGCAAGTAAAAATGATTGGTGAAGGAAGCATGTGATTAAATATGAGAAGCAAAGCAAGATATAGTATTGATGAACGGAATTAAAGTAATAATAAAATGTACTGTGAAAATGGTTGTGAAACGAGAAATATGTGGTGATATGAGTTGTTGTGCCTTGGAATTTTGTCGAGGAACTACCCGCCCACTATTTCTGTGAAAATGGTGGGAACTACCTGCCTTGGTGCAATTCCCAGGATGAGCTGGTGGATCTTTAATCTAATATCGGTATTGGGTGATGAAAATAAGGAGTAAAGTAAAATGTAAGATAAAAAGAAAATTAAAGTAAATTAATAATTGAGCTATTGGCTTGAGATGTGATGAGTTATCACCCAAGTTCTACTTGGGGTGTAGTGATTATTACCCATGCTATCGGCTTTGGGGCGCGGTATATATTACCCAAACTATGTTTGGGGTGCAGTGTATTATCTAAACAGAATGAGGGGTAAAGTGAAGTGTATTATGAGATGGAAAATGGAAAGTAGAATACATTGTATTATGAAATGAAAATGAGAATGGGAATCAAAGCAAGTATATTATGAGTTAAGAATAAAGAATAAAATAAGTTAATTATGAGATGAGATTCAGAAAATACATAAAGTGAACTAATAAGGATACATCGAAGAAATTGTGTTATGAAAATGAATACGGAAAGTAAAGAGAATGCATTATGCATTTTATAAATAATAGTGAAGGTATAATACGAGAGTGGTCACGAAAATGATTATCAAAGAAAAATATGTTGTGATATGTGTTTGTTGTACCTTAGAAGTGTGTCGAGGAACTACTCGCCCGCTAATTTTCATGGAAATGGTGGGACTACCTGCCTTGGCACAACTTCCAAGATGAATAGGTGAGTTGTTGATATGATGCCGGTATTGCGGGTTGGAAATAAAAAGTGAAGTAAATTGAAATATGAGTTACAAGGGAAAATGAAAGTAAGTTACAAGAATGAAAAGTAGCATAAGTTTGTATTTTGGCGTGAAAATGAATTATAAAGTAAAATATATGATAAAATGAGAATGAGCATTAAAATAATCTGTATGATGAAAGCTGGATGAAAAGAAGATGAGTACAAAAGAATATAAGTCATGAGTTGGTAAGTGCAAGTGAATGGTAAACGAGGTGTAGTTTATGTGAAAGTAGAGTTATTTGTGAATGTAAAGCTTTATGGAAAAGTAAGGTTACAGGAATACTTGTATAAGGCATAAAGTGATAGGCGTTAAGCGACTAATTTGTGAATGATTTCCAAACTAAAGATAAGTATGTTATGAGCGGATATGGATATACATACAGGTGATGACTCAGAGAGTATTTGATGTGAAATCCCATTTATGATGTTTACATGTTCAGATTTCAGGAAAAATTTGATTAGCTTGGTATTCATAAGTTCGTTCTATTTTTATTTATAAAGTTTAATTTATTGTTTTAATTAGTAAACTATACTCACACCAGAAATGGCTAACCCCTTAGTGTTTGGGGGGTTAGGGAGTCCCTGGACTACCCGAGATCCCCTGCTGTTACAGGTCCTCAACAGTGCAGAGGTGAGGTGTAGATTCTGTGGAGTGGAGCTTTTATTTTAAAATTATTGTTTAAGTTTAATTATGTGAATAGTGAAATTTATGATTTAAATTGTATTTTAGATGTATAAGTATGTGGATGATGATGATGAGTATAGTGTGGAGTGACATGATATATTTTTGACCCATACCCATCTCGTTGTGGAGTACCGAGCCCTGTGGTATGTTTTATAAGTTATTTTTTAAAAACTTTACCACGTTTTCAAAGGAATTTATGGTTTTTAATTGATAATTGATATTCTATTATGAGTTTGGCCCCTAGAGCATGATATTTATATTGCCTATGTGATTCTGCTCATTTTGGCCTGGGGAGCCCATGATATTATTGCCTGTGATGTGAGCTACGGAATTTAAAGCAGAATTCCGTAAGCTTTTTGTGTTTCGGGGTAGAAATTTCAGGGGAAACTCTGCCAAAATTTTCTTTGAAATATAACTATCTTAGTTTATGTTTAAAGTGATATAGAAATTGAAAGAATTAATTTTGGAAAAAAAAATGGGGTGTTACAAAGAACATTAAGACAATAGTTTTTCTGAGAGAGAGAGAGGTGTTTTTATTAAAAATAACTACTAAGTGGCTCCTTCTGAGTTGCAAGCCATTATCACATTTGCAAAAACAGACTAAATAAGAAAGGAACAACTTAGAAATGCTTTAGAGCTAGCTAGAAGTTGCTTTGAGTGGTGTTTTAACACCCTCTTAGTACTTCAATAAGTGATCCGCATTCCATGTCCTTGACACTCTCTTGTTGTACTCGCTCGTTCGCAAGTAGCAAAAGTGGCATCGAACTAAGTGTTGGACTCCGAACTTGTCGTTTAGAGAGTTTCAACAGTCGCAGGAACAATTCCGAATGGTGAGCTACTTTGTACTTGCTCGTTCGCATGTAGCAAAAGCGGCATTCAACCAAGTGTTGGACTCCGAACTAATCATTTAGAGAGTTTGTGCTCGGTGAAAGAACATTAAGACAATAGTTTTTCTGAGAGAGGGAGAGGTGTTTTTATTAAAAATAACTACTAAGTGGTTGCTTCTGAATTGCAAGCCATTATTACATTTGCAAAAACAGACTAAATAAGAAAGGAACAACTTAGAAATGCTCTAGAGCTAGCTAGAAGTTGTTTGGGGCGGTGTTTTAACACCCTCTTGATACTTCAATAAGTGCTCCGCATTCCATGTCCTTGACACTTTCTTGCCCCCCGGGTCTTCAAGTTGATAAGTACCAGGTCGGACAACTTTGGAGATCCTGTATGGTCCTTCCCAATTAAGTGCTAGCTTGCCTTTCTTGCTTGGAAAATAAATTGATAGCTTTCTGAGCACTAAATCTCCTTCTTTGAGATTAGTAGGGCGGACTCTCTTGTTGTTGGATTGCTCGATCCTATGTCGATAAATTTCTTGCCGAATAGAGGATCTCTCACATATCTCATCGATGAGGTCCAAGTTACCGCGAAGCTCGTTCGCATTTTGCTCTTTGTTGTAGGCGATCAAGCAGGGGGAAGTTAGATTGACCTCTACTGGGATAACAGCTTCGGAGCCGTTAGTGAGGTTGAAGGGAGATTCTCTCGTGGGGGTCCTCTTAGTAGTATGGTTGTAATACCCCGCAAAATAAAATAATTTATTTTGCATTATTAAAAAAATATTAAATTTGTAAAGTTGACTATTTTGACTATTTCCTCGAAACTGTAATTTTGTACGTGCAACACACGTGCAAAGTTATGAATTTTAAATTCTTAAAATGTAATGGTTAATGATTGATTTTCCTTATTTAATTATAAAATTTTAATTTTCAGATTTATTTAAATTAATTTGACTATTTTATAAATTTGTCGATTTTACACGTGCAAATATTTTTGGTACAAATATCTAATTTTAAATTTTTATTAAATTCTCCAACTTACAATTGAGTCTATCCTAAATTTTGAGATTTTTCTGAATAAAGAAACTATTTTTATAAATACCTCGAAAGAGAGGGGCTTTTATGTAAAAAGTCGTTTGGATCTCAAATAAATAATAAAAATTTGTTTTTTTAATATTTTTGGGATTGCCATGATCATCATTGAAAATAAAATATATTTAAACTTTATTTAGAGTTGATTTGGTAAAGATTTAAACAAATATGGTGTTTTTGCAAATATGAAATTTATGTTGGATCTTGTGCAAATGTCTTCCTAGAAAGTAAAATTCAGATATTTTAATTGGAAAATCTAATATTTATTATTAGATATTATTTCTAAATTTTCTAGATTTTTACGAATATTTTATGACGTATTTGTAAATATTACAAAAAGAAGGGCTTTTGTGCAAAATTGTCACCCTGAGTACAAATCCGAATTTTCTTTATTTCTGGGCTGTGCTGGATTGCTGGACAACTCAGTAGTAAAAGGATTTGATTTGATTTTAATTTATTTAACTTATTTTAACTACTTTATAAAGAAAGGTTTATATATGTAAAGTAATAATTTGTTATGAGATGTTTCCATAAACTTGTAAAACCCTAAAAACTCCAAATTTTGGCCTAGGGCTGTTCATCGGTGCGAACCGAACCGAAATTTTCGGTTTGGTAAATCTGAAACCGAAATCCGAACCGAAACTGATAAAATTTGGTTTGAACCGAACCGAATTCTATCGGTTCGGTTCGGTTTATAACCGAACTAACCGAAATTTTTAGTATTAAAGTTGGCATCTCTCAAGCTTCTGGAATATGGATTTCTGAATCTGTAACTTTAAAGCATGCACTAAGAAAATTATGTGTCTCACAGGCATCCGAGATGGCTGCTACGAAAAGGTTGTCAAAACCGATTGGCTTATCTGACGTCCCTGAAGCTGGGGCAATTAAAAGATTGTTGGCTTCTGTGGTGGTCCCAACTAGCGAGTCCGACGATAAAGGTAAATTGGTTGAAATTTCTCTTGTGCCGGAGAAAACTATAAAGGGTCCGTCCAAAAACACAGTCCTTCATAAGTTGTCCAAATTGCAATCACCCAATCAAATCTCTGTTTCATCTCCTTGTCAAGCAGTCTCACCCACAGCCAAGGTGCAGAAGATGAGAATCCAGGATGTAATAGCTGATAATCAGTCAGATCCTGTGGAAATAGGTGTAAAAGGTAAAGCAGATTCTAAGGGTATCGGGTCAAGCAAGCCTAGCACAAGCCGTCGCCTAATGAAGCCAGTACTTGGAAACAAAACAAGTGTTGAAAAGAAAGGAAAGCAACAAACAGAGTCAACACTAGGCAATTCTAATAAATGCAATGAAGTAAATACGGTGACTTTGGCCCCATCGAAAAATAAATCAGCTTCTCCGAAGGAATCTATTTCTCCAGCATGTAGCAGTACAAACGATCCTGACAGCACTAGTATGATGAAGAACAAGGATAGCGTAGTGAGCAAACCTAAACCCTATGTTAGACCACACAGATCCTGTGTTTTTGCACTTGTTGGTGCTAGGATAAATGGAGACACTAGAACAATAGAAAAAGGTGAATCCTCCCAAATTTCGAAAAGCAGCATGGGTGGTTACAGTAGCAGCACTAGCTTAAGTGATGAGAGTCATCAGAGTTCTAGTGGCAATGGTAGTAGGCCTCACATGTCAAAGGATGTGAGATTTAGTTAAGCAAAAAAGTTTGGTTTTTTGTTCGGTTCGGTTTATTTAGAAGCCAACCAAAAACTGAACCGAACTCTCTAAAAAAACTTCGGTTTGGATCAAAACCGAACAGAAAACCGAAAAACCGAACCAAATTGGTAAATTTCGGTTCGGTTCGGTTCGGTAATCGGTTTTAACCAAAGTATGAACAGCCCTATTTTGGCCTATATTATAGTCACTACAGCCTCCCTCTCCTCTGCAAAAATAAAATATATTTTTACCATTTATTTCTTGGAGTTTCAAAGGAGTGATCTTGGATTTTGCAAAAGAATGGCTTTTTCTTATTCTTCATTAATTCAATTGGATTTCTTCATTGAGGTGGGTGACTTGTTTGTTTTCTTTTTGTTTTGTGTATGTCGTATGCGAGTGATATAATTTGTTTTGTTTTAATCTTGTAATGTTGTATATGGTATTTCATCTACTAGGAAGCATGTTAGGGTTTGATTATGAATATGTACATGATGGATTGGATGGATTGGATGGATTGATGAATTAAAAATTGATCTTTTATGAACCCTAATTATCTATGGATAGATTTGCATGTGGATGATGTGAGTTTTTATTATCATTGAGTTTGGATGAACACATCTTGATTATAGAAATGTTAGATTTGTTCATGTTCATGAGTTAATAATGGTGATTGAGTTTGAAGAAATTTTGAGAAGGACTAATGAATTAGGAGATCATGTCTCGAGAATTGGATTTGAGATAAATTGGATTGAGTTTGATGAATACAACTAAATTGGGGATCTTTTGAGTTCTTGGTATTAATATGGTTTGGATCTGAATATGAAGCTATTTCAATGAACAATTAATTTTTAGGAAACTCTATTTTGATTATATGCACAATTCATGTATGATTAGAAGAAATGAATAATAGCTATTTTTATAAATTCAAGTAGTTTTGATTTAGTTTTTATAGACTATTATATATCCTACAAGTTGTATTTGATCAAATAAGAAATATGCTTTTTGTAGAAATCGTTTTCATAAAGTAAAACTACGTATCGGTTGAAATATACACAACCAAAATCTGCAGTCTGCAGGTCGACAGTCGACCGAAGAGACTTTCTAGTCGACCGTCGCTGCCTGGCTACTGTAATTTTCTTGAAGTTTTAAATTATCACGCGGAACAGTCGACTGACTCATCTTTACAGTCGACTGAGTCTGCTCTGTTTTGATGTCTCCCTAAGAATTAGAATTTTTCTCTGGACAGTCGACCTATGACCTTTTACAGTCGACTGCTATACTTAGAATTATTTTCTTAAAGATTATTGGATTTTTCGTTCTGGACAGTCGATCTATGACCTTTTACAGTCGACTGCTATACTTAGAATTATTTTCTTTAAAATTATTGGATTTTTTGTTCTGGACAGTCGACCTATGACCCTTCTACAGTCGACTGCTATACATAGAATTTATTTCTCAAAGCTATTGGATTTTCTCTCTGGACAGTCGACCGATGGCTTTTGTAGTCGACTGATACTGATACATCTATACATATTTTAATGCTCTTTTAAAAGATTTATTCTCTAAACGTTTTAAGCTATAACTTACTATTCTATACTTTATCTTCTACTGAACATATGTTTTCAAGTGGGTTAACTGAGCAATTTATATTGGAAGATTAGTTTGGATATTGGGTGTGAGTCTCTAGAGGGTGTGTGTGACCCTAGTATACCGGCAGTTGAGATATTTATATTTGGGCCTGTTGAGGCATTTTAGTTAATCAGTTGTTGAGTTAAGTCCGGTGGGGTACACCAACTCTAGGAGATTCATAAAGTAATTAAATAACCTAAATAATAAGGACAGACACTAGTGGTGATATGATGAACGGGAACATGGGTTATGGACCTCAGTATGGCGTGCGGTGTGAGATAATCCCCGAAATTATCCAGATGTGAGTGAAATAGTCTCCGAAATTACTTGTGGTGTGGGATTGATCTCCGGAATTATCGGGGTCGAGGCGACGCACATGTGGTATTCGTGTGATGAGGTGCCATCGCTTGCGGTATGGGGTATTCTCGAAGATTCCCAGGTGTGAGTGAAATAGTCTTCGGAATTATCTGTGGATAGAGATTGACCTCCGGAATCATCGGGGAATGGGCTAATACTCACAGTTTATCTTTATCTCGTAGTAGTCATCGTGTTAGGACTAGTTGCATAGCGGGGAATTAAACCCTATAATGTGGAGACGTTAAGGGCTTGCACCGGACCTATGTAGAGTGAGATGCATAGACTCCGACAAGTACGCATTAGAGAGTCAGCAAATAGAATTGTGTTTTCTTGAGTTGGTTCATGCATGTGTTTTCCTGTTTTCTACACTTGACACTTAGTCTAGCTTCACTTGTTGTGTTTACGCGTTTCGTGATTTTCCTATATTCATTTACTCCTGTCTATTTTTTGTTGTTGATAAATCAATGCTTTACTTATGTTGTTTGTTTTTATGTCACTCACACCGTTATGGCTGACCCCTTTAGTTTTGAGGATTAGGGTTATCTCTAGCCTCACATTTTACAGGTAGGTGCCTATAGCTTGGGAATTGGATGCTTGAGTTAAAATGATGTAATGACTTATGTAATTTGTAAAAGAAAGTGTTGTAAAGAAAGAAATTTGTAATTCAAGGTGTTTGTATTCCGCCGTGCTTTGTAAACAATTGATGTAATAAAAAGTTTTAATTTTTCCTGTATTTGGTTGCTATGTTTATGATTACATTGAAGTTGATGCTGGGAATTGTGCCACATATTTCTAAGATATCATATTGGAAATTCGGGTCGCTACAACGATAGCTCCAAAGCACATTGGGGAGCTGCTCTACCCATAAACCCTTAGCAGATTTGCTCAGTCTCTTTTTCAGGCCGGAGAGAATTTGCCGATTGGCATTCTCTGCTTGACCGTTGGACTGTGGGTGGGAGACCGAGGAGAATCATTGCTGAATGCCCAGGTCTGCGCAAAAAGTACGAAAGGCTGCCCCCGTGAACTGAGTCCCATTGTCCGTTACCAAGATTCAAGGCACACCGAATATGCAGATAACGCTTTTCCAAAAGAAACTGTTATGCCCCGCTTCCAAAAAAGAATACAGAATACGGATACGAGACAAAAGCCCAGCGAATGATTTTCATCAGCCATAAGCTGTTCAGGAATCTTTACAATATTTCACAAGATAATCAGAGTCGGAAGCAAAAGATACAACCAGGCATGCATAATTAAAATAAGATACCAACAGAAATTACTTGAAACCAAATATAATAATCTCAAATAATCAAATTCTGAACAAGTCAAATATTTTGGGTCACATCGTCTAAATACAAGATAAATATCCAAGTAATCAAGTACATCTTATTCAAGTTCAAGCAACAATAATAATAAAAATCATAAAGCAGAAAACTCAGCTCTAATACATCATCTCGCCAATACCATCTGGCACCCGACCATCCTGATCTGCAATTAGTAAATTTGCAGAGAAAGAAGAAGAGAAAAAAAAAACAAGTACCCGTCAATTGCAAGTTACGGGCCACTTATAATGTGGGATACAAGTACATGGGATAGGTAAATTTATGTAATAAACCTAGCATGGTATAATCATGATTTCAGGATATAAATCATAGCATGGCAAGATGAGTAAATATAATAGTATGTGTTGAGTGTCAAGTGAACAAGTGTCATACATCAAGTAACCAGTGTCAAGAATCATGTAATCATATAGCATGTATCAAGTATCAAATCTCATGTATCACGTAGTCAAGTGTCAAGTGGGCATGTATCATGTTCAAGTGTCATGTAACAAGTCTTGTAGTTATTAATATCGAGGTAGCACTTCATGCGCCCCAAAAACATAACACATGGTTGCTACAACAAACAGTTTCACTTTAGATTTCATAGGAGACCATACAGGGCAGTGTACTCAGGGACAAGCTCCAAGTATCATGTAATCATGTATCATGTAAACAAGCTCCAAAACCCAAACAAGCTCCGTGTCATGTGTGTACGTGTCATGTATATCGTGTCAAGCTCCACATGTAAACAAGCTCCAATAACCACTAGGTTCTTCCGAGTATACGTTTCTGCACTATCCACTACTAGATCTTTCCCTTAACCCCGGCTTGGTTATTTTATTATGAAGTCAAACAAGCATGTAGATGTGCAAAAATATATCAAGTATATCATGTCATGATCATGTAACAAGTTCAAGTTGCAAGATAAACATATACGTGTGCAAGATATCTCATAAAAAAACTAAAATAAACAAATCTCAAGTTCAGGACAGCAAGACCACATTGTAGTAAAACAGTGATTCCTAGTGTTACAAACATCCAAATCTGGATCCGTCGAAGGATCTGGAAAATAGACTTCCACACGATTCAAAGAATATAAATAAGTCATATATTAATTCACAAAAACATAGCTCAAAACTGATTTGAATACAGAAAATAGGTTCAGCCATAAATCAGAAAAACGAATTCAAGAGCAGGAAAACGACATGAAAACACATTTAAATAAATCCATGAAAAATCGAGGGTATTCCCCTATATGTACAGTATCCAAAAATAAAGTTTCATAATTTTACAGTAAAGTTAGATCAGTCATCAAAAATAAGAAAATATCAATAAACCATAGTTTGGCAAATCTGGAATTCCCAACACTGCTGTACGAAAACTATAATATCTCGCAACCAGTGAAACGAAATCCAATTTCGTCAAAGGGATATAAAAATAGGTAAAATTTGCTAACTTTCATATTTCACAAACATTTTTCATACAGTAAAAGGAATCAGGGTAAAAATACGATTCTTTACATAAAGCGAGTAAAATACAGCAAGTATAGTTTTCATAAACGAGCATGAAACAACACATAAACTCACCAATAAAATTCACCAAAATTCTGGGTAATCCCTAACTAGATAAAGAAATACTGACAAAAGTTTTGGATCAAAATAATATGTGTAGCATAGATATTTAAAAGGATTTAGTCATCAAAAACACTGAGAACGAAATTTGAAAAAGGTCGACACCTCTGTAGTAAAACAGGCATAACTCACTCATACGAAAACGAAATCAAGCAAGGTCAGAGGGGTTTGAAAGTAGACGAAATTCTCTAAAACTCATATTTTATACCGAAATTAAGATACTAACTTTAAAATAGTCCAAAACAGCAAACAAAATAGATCAGCGACGAAACACAGATTTTTCCTTTAACAATAACTCAACATATATCATACAAAACTTGTTCAAAACACAATCAAACATGAAAACGGGTCTACCAAGTGTCCAAACATCATGAATTAGGGTATCTAGCATGTCCACATCAAATATATCACATGGGTCTCAACCAAATCACGAATTCTCACAAAAATCTCACATACATGATCAAAATCAAGAACAGGTAAATGCTAAGTTAATTCATGTCCATATTGTGTCGTGAGTCATCTATGGTCAAATTTTCACAATAAAGACAAAATCCATCAAACATAACACAAACAAGAGTCGTCTCTAGACCCAACTACACTATAGGTGGTATTTTTGACTTGTATCAAACAAAAGAATTGGAGTACAAGTTACTTGCCTTAACCGAAGATGAAAAACAACAAAAACCAAGAGTAACGAGCAAAACCCACGAACGGAAATCCGCAAATGAACAAATTCACGAACGAAGATCTACGAATCAACAACTCACGAACGAAGATCCACGAACCAACAACTCACGTGCAACTTACGTGCACGTGCACCAATCAAGAGAGAGAAACGAAGGAGTATGTGTGGTGGTGCGAGAAGGTTCAAGGAGCTATCGACCAAGGGGAGATCGGCCAAGGGAAGATCGGTCAAGGGATGGGGGGCTTGGGTTGAAGGAGATGTGGGTTCGGGTTTGGAGGTCGGTGGGGATGCACAGGCCGGGAGGGGAAGGTGTCAGCCTGGGGTGTCGGGTTGGGTGTTCGGCTGTATGCGACGGCGCAAGGGACGGGGAGAGAGAGAGAGTAGCTGGGAGAGAGAGGGAGACTAGGTTAGGGTTAGGGTTTGTGATTAGAGATGCATATATATGAGGAGATTAGGGTTAATAATACAAGTTGGGTTGTGGGTTTAATTGGGTATTAGGAGCATTAATAGGTTATACCAATGGATTGTGAATTTGGGTCAAATCAAATAGGAATACAAATAGGATTTTGGTTTAATTAAGCTTTGGTGAACAAATTGGGATAAAAATAATGGGATTGAAAAGGATAACAACCAAACACCACCACAAGCACCCAAGAACAAAAAAATAAAAAGGACAAGAACAAATTGAAAGAAAGAACAAAATACTAAAGAACGAAACAAAAGAGACAACCAATCACACACAAAGAGCTCAAAATGAAATAAAACGAATATATATATTGAAAACAACTCCAATATACGGTTTAGAAAGAATACAAGAGAGAAACGAAAAATACACTCAAAAATATACAAAATAAAAAACAGTGGTTACAGAAATGCTGCACTCTATTCTCTGTGATCGTCGCTAGGGGTTCGGCTTCGATCCATTTAGAGAAATAGTCGATCGCCACAAAAAGAAACTTTAGCTGGCCC
The DNA here is from genome assembly GCA_017893485.1 of Hemerocallis citrina. Taxonomy (NCBI): domain Eukaryota; kingdom Viridiplantae; phylum Streptophyta; class Magnoliopsida; order Asparagales; family Asphodelaceae; genus Hemerocallis; species Hemerocallis citrina. The sequence goes on along the minus strand of CM030362.1, from coordinate 71,705,759 downwards.
GGCGCTGGAGGGAAAGGCCCGAGCAGGTCCATTCCCTACATTGCAAAAAGGGTTGGATTGGAGAGCTGGGCTTGAGGTAAGCAGCGGATTTTTGAGAATTTTTGGCAAGGGCCGCATTGGCGAACGTGTTATTCGGCGTCGCTAAGAAAAGTAGGCCAGAAGTATCCATAATTCAAGATTTTGCTGGTGAGGGACCTTGCTCCCAAGTGAGCGCCACGCATTCCTTCATGGATTTCCTTCAAAGCATACTGGGCTTCCTCGGTGGAGAGACATCTCAAGTAGGTTCTGCAGTCTACTTGAGTGTAGGAGCATTTGTACATGACTCCCTCGATGAGTGTGTACCGCTCGGCTCTGGTTCGGATTTTTCAAGCCTTTTTATGGTCTAAGGGGAGGATCCCATCTTTGAGGAACTCGAGCAGGGGCCTCATCCAATTCTCCCTGAGTTCTAAGGGCAGCGTCTCCATTGGCTCGGGATCTTCTTCCTTGATGCTAGGCCTCAGAATAACTTCTATTAAGACAGTTTGCTCAAGCCCTTGGAGGGAAGAGGAAGCTAGCTTCGAGAGGGCGTCCGCTTGCACATTCTCTTCTCGGGGGATTCGCCAGAGTTGTGCATCCTCGAAAGAGACCATCAGTTCTTTGACTTTGGCCAAGTACTTGGCCATGCGACCGTCACGCGCTTCGTATTCCCCTGATACCTAGTTCACCACCAACTACGAGTCGCTAAATATCTTGACACGCTTTGCCCCGGCCTTGCGAGCCATACACAGGCCGGCTATAAGGGCTTCGTATTCAGCCTCGTTGTTGGACGCCCGAAAGTTGATACAGAGTGAGTATTGGAGGATGAAATCATCTGGGCCAGCCAGGATGACCCCTACTCCACTCCCATCGGCGCACGAAGACCCATCAACATACACTATCCAGAACGGGGGTTCCTCTATTGCTTTGCTGGTGTCGGGAATTGTGCTCTCTACTATGAAATCCGCTAGGGCTTGAGCCTTGATAGCGGTTCGAGGCTGACAGCTGATATCATGCTGGCTCAGCTCGATAGACCACTTCATAAGGCGCCCCGACGTCTCGGGCTTGTTGAGAACTTATTTGAGAGGCTGACTGGTAATAACGACCACCGAGTGAGACTAGAAGTAGGGGCGGAGCTTTCGGGCCGACATGACCAATGCATAGGCCATCTTCTCTTGCTTCGGGTAACGGAGTTCAGCATCCCTGAGGACCTTACTCACATAGTAAATAGGTCTCTGCATCTTGTCCTCTTCTCTTACTAGAACAGCGCTGAGGGTCTGCTCCGAAGTGGCGAGGTATACGTAGAGGACTTCCCCGGCTTTAGCTTGCTCAAGAGTGGGGGGTTGACTATGTAGGCCTTGAGCTGATCAAAGGACTCTTGCTACTGTTGCCCAGTCTCAAAACCTTTAGCCCCCCTGAGGGCTTTGAAGAACGAGAGACATTTTTCTCCAGACTTGGAGAGAAAATGCCCTATGGCCGCGAGGCATCCAATGAGTCTCTGCACATCTTTAACATTGGAGGGGTGGCGTGTTAAGTATGGCCTGAATCTTCTCGGGGTTGGCCTCTATGCCCCTTTGGCTGACCATTAACCCCAGGAATTTTCCAGATGAAACACAGAAAGCACACTTGTTTGGGTTCAATCTCATATCGTGTCTCCTCAACGCGTTAAAAGCCTCTTGGAGATCAGAGGCATGATCCGATTTGTTGATGCTCTTCACCAACATTTCGTCTACGTAGACTTCCATGTTCTGCCAGATCTGTTCCTTGAATACCTTGTTAACAAGGAGCTGATAGGTGGCACCGGTGTTCTTGAGCCCGAAGGGTATGACCCGGTAGCAATATAGACCCTGGTCGGTGATGGAAGAGGTCTTCAGAATGTCTAGAAGGAACATTCTGATCTGATTATACCCAGAAAATGCATCCATGAAGCTTAAGAGTTGGTGGCCCGAGGTTGCATCAATACTGGGGAGCAGGAATGGATTTTTGGGGCAGGCTTTGTTGAGATCCGTGAAGTTAATGCAAATCCTCTAGCTCTTGTTGGCTTTCTTGACCATCACGACATTGGACAGCCATTCTGGATAGTTGACCTCCTGTATGAACCGAGCCTTCAAGAGTTTCCCAACCTCTTCTTTGATGGCTTGTTGGCACTCGGGGGCAAATTTGCGTCGCTTTTGCTGGACAGGTCTGGCCCCCGAAGCGACACTGAGGAGGTGCATGAGGAGCTCTTCGGAGATTCTCGGCATGTTAGTCGCCGTCCAGGCGAACAGATCGCGATTTCCCCTTATACAGTGGATAATATCGGATCTGACGGGAGGATGAAGGACTTTGCTAATCTGGAATGTCCTAGTCGGATCTCCTTCTGAGAAGGCCACCTCTTCCAGCTCATCGATCGGCTCTGATATAGGTTGGCTACTCCCTTGAGGGAGTTCAAAAGCTTCAAGAGAGAGGACCGGTCCTCCTACCGAGGTCATGTAGCATTTGCGAGCAGCCTCCTGGCTGCCTCTGACTTCTCCCGTACCTGCTGTAGTGGGAAACTTCATCTTCATGTGGTAGGCCGAGGGTATGGCCTGGAGAGCAGCTAGGCCTGGTCGGCCCAGGATGACGTTGTAAGCAGCCTTCACATCTACCACCATGAAGTCCATCGACTTGGTTCGGGTGATGGGAGTTTTGCCAATGGTTACATCGAGAGTTATGACACCATCAATCGTCATTGGCACTCCTGTGAACCCGTGGAGAGTGTAGCCGGCGGGCTTGAGTCGATCCTTGGACAGTTTGAGACCCTGGAAGGCCTCTAGAAAAAGTATGTTGACCGAACTTCCGTTGTCGACCAGGACTTGGTGCACATCGAAGTTGGCCATATGGAGGTTTATTACTAGGGCGTCACAATGGGACGTTCGGACGCCCTCCAAATCTCTATCTGAAAAAGTGACAGGGATCCCAAGGCCCTTGAGGGGAGGACGGTTCTGCACAGAATTTAATTCCCGAACGAAGGCTTTTCAGGAGGAGTTCGAATCTCCCCCCATTGGGCCTCTGTGGATGAGGTGTAAGACGGCCTCTGGTTCGGAGTCCGGGGTCTCGGCATGCCACTCGGCTCGCTTATTAGCCCCCCTGGGGGGCGGAGGAGGATCTTCCTTGTCCTTTCGTACAAACCTGGAAAGTTTCTCTCTCTAAATAAGGGCCTCGATCTCATCTTTTAGGGCCCAACAGTCATCCGTGTCGTGGCCATGGTCCCTGTGGAAGCAGCACCACTTGTCCATGTTCCTCTTTTTGCCCTGAGTGTTCATCTTTGGAGGTGGTGGGAGAAGACCCTCTTTCCCGACCTCCATCAGGATGGCTGAGACACTTGCGTTGAGTGGAGTGAACTTCTCAAAGTAGAGAAGAGGGCAATGCTGGCCTCCATTGTCTTTCTGGAGCTTCTTAGCTCCTTCTTCTTCAGCGCCCTTCCGTTTGTTCCAGGAGGACGATCCCTCAAAAGCGGGGCGGGTGAGAGCCTCTTCCGCTCGGATGTATTTCTCACTCCTAAGTAAGATTTCTGAGAAATTCCGAGGAGGCTTCTTAGCAAGGGATGCTCTGAGGTTTTCGTTAGTGACGATGGATTGGAAAGCAGCAGAGGCCACGGACTGGTCCAAGGAGGAGATGGATCGGGCCTCCACGGTGAAACGTTTAACATATTCTCTTAACCGCTCGCCCTTCCTTTGATGAAGAAATAGCAAAGAGGTGCTCGTCTTTTCAGCCCGACGGCTACTCACGAAGGGAGTAAGGAAGAGCCCTTCGAACTGGTCGAAGGAGAAGGTGGAGGCTAAGGCTAGTCGTGAGTACCATTCTCTTGCAGGCCCCTTCAGCGTGGTCAGGAAAGTTTTGCAAAAAAGCGAGTGCCTGGTGGATCATCATGAGAGTTTTAAAACTCTCGATGTGGTTAGCAGGGTCAGACTCCCCGTTGTATGATTCAAAATTAGGGGACTTGAAGTTCTCTAGGACTGGTGCTTCCATTATGGTTCGGAAGAACGGAAGTCTGCTGGGGTGAAAATTCCTCACCCGTTGTTCATCTTCTCTGTCCATTCGGCCGAGGCGTCTCTCCATCTCGTGGAGATGGCGATAAAACAAATCCTCCCTTTGGTCATATCTTGTTGAGCCCGGGGACTCTTCCTCACGCGGAAGGGGACTGGGAGTGCGACGGTGATATCTTGGGGTAGGTTGAGGACTGGGAGTGCGGCGCCTATAGCTTGGGGCAGGTTGAGGACTGGGCGACCGCTGATCGTGGTCGAGAACAACATTGAGGGCCCTCGGGACTGCTTCTTGAAATTGCTGGAATTCTGCCCTCGTAACAGGTGCATCCCGCTCTCGGTGGTCCCGTGGGGCGGGTCGACCGATTAGAGAGCGGCTTCTCCTTTGACGACGCTGTGGTGACTCCCCTCGCCTCCTAGGAGAGTTGGACCTTCTGCGATCTGGCCTACGGGGGGATCGGGCTCTAGGGAACCGGATCACTGGACCCCTTTGATGTTCTCGGCGGGGTATCTCGTCCTGGGTCTGCCTCTCATCAAAACAGGTCCAAAGATCTATCCATGCTGCCTATTGGCGATAATGTGCCGGAGATCCTTCGGCGTTGGGAGACTGTGCGAGGCCATGGATTCGGGCAAGGGGTTATGTATCGACACATGGTCATGATGAGGAGGTTGCCCCTGTCGACTTTGGCGGGAGGGCCCCGTGGCAGTCCCTTGTGGCTCTTGAGGAGCCTGCTGGGGCTGAGGTTGCTGAGGAAGGGGTCGTCCAGACTGCGATTGCTGGACGGGTTGAGGGATAGACTGTCCAGGCTGCTAGACTTGTTGAGCAGGTTGGGGGGGGACCTCCTGGAGTGGAGGATGAGAATGAGAGGAAGTGGCTTTACGGTTAGAGGCCGTCGTCTTCCCCTTCTTGGGATGCATAGCTTGAAACTACTTTGGCTGATGAAATAGGACTGGATTGCGTTTTCTGTTTCCCACAAACAGTACCAATCTGTTGCTGCTGATTTCCGGTGTGGGAGCAAATAGATGAATTTTTGGATTCTTGAAGGAAACAAGTAAGCAAACCTGCTGACTTTCACCGACGTGTTAACTGGTTTCTCGCTGCTGCCGTGAACCTGCACAAAGTTCGATACATCGGGATGGATCCCGACGATGAACCCTCTGACGCTCTTGTCAGTAATCAGAAAGATTATGAAAGAGTTTTAAGTAGAAAAAGATTGATTGCCTTGTTACAGTGGGGGAAGAGGAGTATTTATAGTCGCCTTAGGAACCAGCTTCGAGATAAGGATAAATCTCTACTTCTCGATGTTTATGGATAAGATGTAGAGTTTAAACTCGTTTTGCGATAAGAAGCGGTTAAAACCGCCTCTTAAGATAATCACGAATTTGAATTACTCTTTTAAGTATCTGGGCTGGTTTGTAGCGGGCTACTACCCATACCCAATAGGACGGATCTGTTTATGAGTTATTGGGCTTTGAGGAAAGACCCAGTTCCCATTTCAGACCCGTTTGTGGGTGAAATTACCGTTTTACCCCTGAGAGCTTTAAGATTCGTGCCCGGATTGAACGGTCCCAATTTAATCCTATTTTTAGCCATATCAGCACATACATAACTAATATGAAGGATGTCTCAGGTTCGAGTTCTTACATCCAGGGCTGGCCCCCACCTTGAGGCTAGTGAGGCGGTCGCCTCTGGTCCCCGATTTTTTTGCAATTTTAGGAGCCCCAAATTTGTATTTCTTATGTAATTCATTAATAGAGTAGTAATTAAACAACATACTTTTTTCCCTCTAGCTTCTAGAATATCCCAAATATCTTTAAAAAGATTCATTTCAAACGGGAAAGAAAGAGAAAGCCTTATAAAACCATCATCACTACCATTCCATTCCTCTTTCTCCCTAAAACCCTAACCCTAATAATCCAAATCAAAACAATCTAACAACCGCCTCCATGGTCGTCACCGCCGCTGCCGGCGAGAAACCGTCATCGCCGTACGAATCGGCGAAGACGTCTGTGTGGTGGGACATCGAGAACTGCCAGGTCTCGAGGGGGAGCGACACTCACGTGATCGCTCAGAACATCAGCTCTGCCCTCGCCGACATCGGATACAGAGGCGCCGCCACCATCTCCGCCTATGGCGATAACAACAAGATTCCGATTGCCGTACAGCAGGCGCTGTCGGGTACCGAAATCGCACTCAATCACGGGTTGAGGGATAGACTATCCAGGCTGCTGGACTTGTTGAGCGGGTTGAGGGGGGACCTCCTGGAGTAGAGGAGGAGAAGGAGAGGAAGTGGCTTTACGGTTAGAGGCTGTTGTCTTCCCCTTCTTGGGAGGCATAGCTTGAAACTACTTTGGCTGATGAAATAGGACTGGATTGCTTTTTCTGTTTTCCACAGACGGTGCCAATCTGTTGCTGCTGATTTTCGGTGCGGGAGCAAACAGATAAATTTGTGGATTCTTGAAGAAAACAAGTAAGCAAACCTGCTGACTTTCACCAACGTGTTAACTGGTTTCTCGCTGCTGCCGTGAACCTGCACAAAGTTCGATACATCGGGATGGATCCCGACGATGAACCCTCTGACGCTCTTGTCAGTAATCAGAAAGATTATGAAAGAGTTTTAAGTAGAAAAAGATTGATTACCTTGTTACAGTGGGGGAAGAGGAGTATTTATAGTCGCCTTAGGAACCAGTTTCGAGATAAGGATAAATCTCTACTTCTCGATGTTTATGGATAAGATGGAGAGTTTAAACTCGTTTTGCGATAAGAAGCGGTTAAAACTGCCTCTTGAGATAATCACGAATTTGAATTATTCAGTTAAGTATCTGGGCTGGTTTGTAGCGGGCTGCTACCCATACCCAATAGGATGGATCTGGTTATGGGTTATTGGGCTTTAAGGAAAGACCCAGTTCCCATTTCAGACTCGTTTGTGGGTGAAATTACCGTTTTACCCTTGAGATCTTTAAGATTCGTGCCCGGTTTGAACGGTCCCGATTTAATCCTATTTTTAGCCATATCAGCACATACATAACTAATATGAAGGAGGTCTCAGGTTCGAGTTCTTACAACCAGGGCTGGCCCCCACCTTGAGGCTGGTGAGGCGGTCGAAATTTTTTCCCAAACTGCCCCACTTTTTGAAAGTTTTTCCCAAACTGCCCTACTTTTTTTTTAATTCTCAAACCATCCCACTCAGTCTTTGAAAGACCGAGTTTAGCTAAAACTAACTCGGTTTTTCAAAGACCGAGTGTTAGTCTTGAATTTTTCGAATACTAATACTCGGTCTTTAAAAAACCGACTTATTTTTAACTAAACTCGGTCTTTTAAAGACCGCATGGTCATTTTGATAAATACTTTCGAAAGTGGGTCAGTTTGGTAAATACTTTCAAAAAGTGGATCATTTTGGTAACAAGTTCGGTTTGTAGAAGGAAAAAACACCAGTTAAGAACTAGAGACCATTTAATTATGTAACAAGTATTACATAATACTAACCACAAGCACCAACTTGATTATTTGGAAACTATGTCTAATATTAAACTATTTTAAACTATTATTGTATAATCAAATTAAACTTTATCGGAACCTAACTAATAGTAATAACACTTTACACTAGTTAAAACACAATATGAACAGAGAAATATGAAATAAATGAAAATAGTGAATATTATAGTTAACTATGAATGTCAATAATAATTACTTAACAACCACATTTTAATATTAAACATAGAAAAGGGAGTTCCTGACCTAGGCCACCATTTTTTTCGGAAAGTACTCTTTTCCTTCCATAGACTTTGCGTGTTAAATTTTATGAACTTAAAAAAATATTGTAATTTGTTAAGTGTTTGCACCTTTAACTTTAGTACTGCAACCATTTATAGTATATTTCCCTTCAAAATTTAAATTTCTTTAGTGTTGCACAGTCAGTAGAAAAATTCTGGGCCAAAAGATGGAAGCTACTTATGCCGGAACTTTGGCAAATTGTTCTCTTGAAAATCAATTTGGAGCAACCACAATAATCGAGACAAGGAATGCTATACGGTTCCAGATTCTACTTCTCGGGGTGGACGTGAATGATTGTAAGTACTCACACGACGTAACAATGTCAATCTTCTTCTTTTTCCTTTTTTTACCTTAAAGAATCTTGGAAATTCTCAGTAAAGAATATGCATCACTTTTTTGTTACCAAATATACAGAGGTCATGAAATTAGTTTAAGTTAGTTTCTTTTAAATTACTTAATTAAGGAATTTAGTAAAATTTGCAGCTACCTACTTGTGCATACATGTTTTGATGTTCCATAAACATATATGTCAGTGGACTCAACTTGAGTTGGCGACATATGCTTACAGAGATAGATCTTTGTCAAAAATAAGTAAGATTAAAGAAAATTTGAATCCAGCTTGGATCTAGAACTCTAGAATGTTATACACACAAACTCCATATATATTATGACAAAATTCCACATTAATACTCCTTATATAATGATTTGTATGTATGCTGGCCCAATCATTCATGTCCACCCCGAGAAGTAGAATCTGGAACCGTATAGCATTCCTTGTCTCGATTATTGTGGTTGCTCCAAATTGATTTTCAAGAGGACAATTTGCCAAAGTTCTGGTATAAGTAGCTTCCATCTTTTGGTCCAGAATTTTTCTACTGACTGTGCAACACTAAAGGAATTTAAATTTTGAAGGGAAACATACTATAAATGGTTGCAGTACTAAAGTTAAATGTGCAAACACTTAACAAATTACAATATTTTTTTAGATTCATAAAATTTAAGACGCAAAGTCTATGGAAGGAAAAGAGTACTTTCCGAAAAAGATGGTGGCTTAGGTCAGGACTCCCTTTTCTATATTTAATATTAAAATGTGGTTGTTAAGTAATTATTATTGACATTCATGGTTAACTATAATATTCACTATTTTCATTTATTTCATATTTCTCTATTCATATTGTGTTTTAACTAGTGTAAAGTGTTATTACTATTAGTTAGGTTCCGATAAAGTTTAATTTGATTATACAATAATAGTTTAAAATAGTTTAATATTAGACATAGTTTTCAAATAATCAAGTTGGTGCTTGCGGTTTGCTAGTATTATGTAACACTTGTTACATAATTAAATGGTCTCTAGTTCTTAATTTGTGTTTTTTCCTTCTACAAACCGAACTTGTTACCAAAATGATCCACTTTTTGAAAGTATTTACCAAACTGACCCACTTTCAAAAGTATTTATCAAAATGACCATACGGTCTTTGAAAGACCGAGTTTAGTTAAAAATAACTCGGTTTTTCAAAGACCAAGTGTTAGAATTCGAAAAATCCAAGACTAACACTCGGTCTTCGAAAAACCGAGTTAGTTTTAATTAAACTCGGTCTTTCAAAGACCGAATGGGATGGTTTGGAAATTTAAAAAAAAAGTAGGGCAGTTTGGAAAAAATTTCAAAAAGTAGGACAGTTTGGAAGAAAAAAAATCGAGGCGGTAGTCTCATGTCCCCAAATTTTTTACAATTTTATAAGCCCTAAATTTGTATTTCCTATATAATTCATTAATAGAGTAGTAATTAAACAACTTACTTTTTTCCCTCTAGCTTCTAGAATATCCCAAATATCTTTAAAACGATTCATTTCAAACGGGAACGAAAGAGGAAGCCACTTATATAATGCCATCATCCCTACCATTCCATTCCTCTTTCTCCCTAAAACCCTAACCCTAATAATCCAAATCAAAACAATCTAACAACCGCCTCCATGGTCGTCACCGCCGCCGCCGGCGAGAAACCGTCATCGCCGTACGGATCGGCGAAGACGTCTGTGTGGTGGGACATCGAGAACTGCCAGGTCCCGAGGGGGAGCGACGCTCACGTGATCGCTCAGAACATCAGCTCCGCCCTCGCCGACGTCGGATACAGAGGCGCCGTCACCATCTCCGCCTATGGCGATACCAACAAGATTCCGACTGCCGTACAGCAGGCGCTGTCGAGTACCGGAATCGCACTCAATCACGTCCCTGCTGGTAATTAATACCATAACACCGATCTTGTGTTGGAATTGTCGGTTTTGGGTTTTGGGTTTTGGGAAATTTTGATAAAGGTTGCTTTTTTTTTTGGGGGGGGGGGGGGGGGGGAATGGGGGGTAAAGGTGGGGGTGGGGGGCAAAGGTTCGAATGGTAGGAATGATTGGTGTTGTGGAGGTTGGTTTAGTTTGCAGGTGGGAGTTTTTTGGAGTTTAGAGTGAAAAGCTTTCATTTTGGGGAAGACCCACCAAAATTCCGAAGTTGTGGCAAGACCTGAGAGTTTTACACTTACATTCTGACACCACTAGGCCAAAATTCCGAAATTGTGGTAACGGTTGAGAGTTCTACACTTATATTCTGACATATATAATATGTTAGGGCGAATTGGTGAATTACCAACAGAGAGCAAGAGTGTGAAATGTAGATGATTCTGTATTTCAGACCTCAAAATTTAGATGATGGAGTTTTATGGTGGAATTTTACTAAAGTTTTGGTCTAAGATTGACTTGAATCTTAGAGTCTGGCTTAGTTCTGGATGTTATCTGATCTTTCTAGAATTACAATTTATGGATGAGGTGGCATTTCATATCGATTCTCTTTTGGGAGAAAGAATGTGTTACCAAAAACACCTTAGTAATAACTCTAGTTTCATTGTTGGGGTTGTCAAATCTAGGATTTCCTGGAATAAGTAGATAATTTGACCTACTTCCATTATACTGAGAGATTGCAAATTCGAGTGATGTTAATTGTATTATGATGTGTGTGCTACTTTATTAGTAAGAGATAAATATAGGGAATCCACAAACAACAATTTATAAGAATGAGTTCAACATGATTGTATGTAGTAAAAGTAGTTTAAAATATTGAAGTAGAACTAGCTATTTATGCATTGGTAGCTATTTAACTTCAAAGAGAACATAATTAATCTTAAGCAATAACGCGTAAGCATTTTGTAGAAATTATTGTTGCGTCGAATGTCCATCTTCACCTTAGGACTATATAATCATATACCAAATAGCTCTTTAATTTACTAAAGGTAAAGGAGTGCATTTTCCATGCAATTTTGAATTAGGTAGAGGATATCACAATACAGATGCAACATTCAGTGGGAGATGGGTTACGTCAACTGTTTGGTAAGTTTTCAATTGTAACCAATGTTTTCCTCCCCAAAGGTTCATGTTTTTATTAAAGGAAGATGCTGCCTTGTTGATTTCCTTGACTGATCAGAATTATATACATCATTACAAGGTCAATACTAGGCTATGATTAAGCTATAATTAGGAAAGCTAATTATGCATTTGCCTAATTACGGAAGCTAATTATGTATTTACCTAATACAAGATTATTGACATGAAGCTAATTATGCACTTGCCTAATACAAGATGATTAAGCTATAATTAGGGAAGCTAATTATGCACCAGCCTAATACAAGATTATTGACATTAATTCTGACATTTATGTTAAACTGGTGATTCCATCTGAATGTGTATGATGATTGTTAATATTTTTGGATTACATGATGATTGTTGATATTACCCTCGGAAATAGGTGCCCCAACTGGAGGACCCTCCAGGATGTGTGCTGTGGATTTTCTTATCACTTTCTATTTCCCTTTTGCTGCTATGATCAGATCCGATCTCTTGAATATTAGCATTATTCTTCTACAGTAAATTAATTTGTGTGACCTCTGAGTTTGGTTATGAATGAAGATGATCATTGTTCAGAACTGATTACACATGTTTGGAACCCAAAATGGTATTGTGGTATGCTGTCTGATAATGTCTGAAATGGTCATCCGAGTTGTTAATTTATCAATATACTTTTTTTTCTTTGAAATAGAGTTTTATAAAATTTTATTATTGTTGTAACTGAAGATTTTAGATCAGCCTCTTCCTGTCATCATATTAATTTCCCAAATTATTGTTCTATCCACTCTTGTGGTTCTAAATTAGTATTCATACAATTTTCATTTGCTTTTTGTGCTGCCATCTTCGTAAGTATAATGTTATTGGCTTGCTGTTTTACAGGTGTCAAAGATGCAAGTGACAAAAAGATTCTAGTTGACATGCTTTTTTGGGCAGTTGACAATCCTCCTCCTGCTAACTACCTACTTATATCTGGTGATCGCGACTTCTCTAATGCCCTTCATCAACTCTGCATGAGGAGATATAATATTCTACTTGCACATGCACCAAATGTATCCCAAGCACTTGTAGCTGCTGCGAAGCGTGTATGGCTTTGGACAAGCCTCTTGTCAGGTGGGCCACCACGACAAACTTCAGATCCATCTCATCCTAGTAATACACACACTCTTCCTAATGGGAGCTACAGTATGAAAAATGAAGATAATCCACGTGTTGGAAAGGCTGAAGTGAAAGTTCACCCTACAGTTCACAAATCTAGAACCTCAAGTCAACCACCTGCAAGTAAAGAAGGTCATGCCATACAAAGTCCAAAGCATAGGTCTATGCCGCCTGTATCTAGTTCTGAAGCACGTGGGAGTACTCATCGGACTTACATGAGAAGTTCTACTCTTTGCTCATCACCTCAAAATCAAATGCCACATAGTGAGCCTGATCCGAATTTGCCCTCTGAAGGAAAACAGGTTTTTAAATTTCCCCATGAGTTCCTTGGTGCTAATAATTCCAAGACATCAGTTGGATCGGCTTTTAATCAGCCTCCTCGTCCTGGTTACCCTATGAACAATTGGAACATCCCTAACAATCAACAAACCCAATTTCATAATCATAGCTCTTTTACTCCATCTGCCCGAGAAAATGCACCACCTGTCAGACCAGCTTGTCTAGCCAATTTACCTGATCTTTATAGGCTCGACATTTCCAAAACTCCAAATATATCTTACCAGAACAATCTGTTTCCTCATCAAAGCTGTAGACCTCCTAGCTATATACAAAATGTGCCACCTTCATATCAGGAAAAGGTAAATGGGCATCAGTTGAATCCCATGAATGGTAATTTATCCAGCAATGGTAGTGGGGGAGCCCCATCATACCAAATGTCATCTGGTGTGATCCAGGGTCTAATAGGAAATATTCGAAGTGCCTTGTGTGAACTAAAGGTCAACAAAATTACCCCAACTGAAGCAAATTTAGGGGACTGCATTCGTTATGGAATGGGAATTCAAAACTTCAATGTGGGGGTGGCCTTGAATTGTGCGGTTGAGCATAATGTAGTCGTTATGCACAAGTTGGGTTCAAACCTGCCATTTTTTGTCGGGAAGGATGACAAACTTTGGAATTGTGTGAATCCTTTCGATATTAATGTTAGGTATCCAGAAGCAGTATGGGAAGCAGTTCGAAACTTGTTATCTTCTCCCCATGGACAGTCAGCAATATTTGCCACTGAATGCAGGTACTGTGTATATAATTCGCCAATTATTTAGTAGTATCTTCTGTGTATTTTGTTGTACTTTTATCTTCTTGCTCATTGCTTCTTGCGTCTTGAATGTAGGTATCAAGCTGCAACTGTCTTGAAAAAGTCATGCATACAACATTTATCTTTGGGTGAGATACTTCAGATATTGCATTCAGTGGTCCACGTCAGGAAGTGGATTATACCTAATTCTTCCGGTTGGCAGCCTTTGTCTTTTACTTTAAAAGTTGCATCATAGAAATTGAGGTGCAGTTAGTACCAACTGATGATATTGAATAGCGAACTCCGCAATTGTTAGTAATTCCCAGAAGAAAAAGTGACCCTATAGACGTGGTAACTGAGTGGGAGATAATGATTAGATAGTGCTTCAACATGGTAAAATAGTAACAGATATGAGAATTTCATAGGGTGGCTCCCGTTATTATAGAATTTCCATCTCAAGCAATTATCATAGGTGTACAATTCGGAAAGGCTAGCTGGTCTTTACAGTTACAGATATTCACAACTCTTACTCATGAGTTTGTGAAGTTTGGTTATATAACTAGGTAATATGGTGGACATGCAGCTTACTGTTCTACTTTTCAAACATTAATAAGTCATTGGTAGAATGGAAGAATGGGATTCTTCTATGGTAAAGTCGGATTGGCTTTTTTGCTTATGGAGATAATTGCCAGAGGGTACATGTTCTGTTCATTTTGTTCTCGTTTGCTGTGGAAAAATTATTGGGTCAACTGGTAGGACGAAGTCTGACTATAGTCCAGTACTCATCTAGCTGCATTTTGCTCTATACAAGAATTTATATATTGAAGATGACCAAATCCTCAGCATGAGCTGCAAAGTCTTGGAGGTCTATCATATTGGTCTCTCCTTATCTTGCTTTGGTATATTATTACAATGGGAATGGTGGGGCATTCAGCAGCGTAATTGTAATGCTTTCGTCAAGTTTGTTTTTCTGAAGTTATGTAGTTGTCCTGAAATACTGCATATCTTTTCTATGGTGGATGTTATGCAAAAATTTAGAAATTGTTATGATCTGGTATATGCCATTGTGAATGTTGTTCGTTTGTTTCGCGTAAATATTTGAAAACTATTCTAGTTATGCATTTTCTTAAGCTCAATATTCTAATTATGCATTGTGTTTCAATGCCTTGTTTATTTACTTTGTTTATTTTTTTGTGAAAATAATGCACAGTTCATTGTTTTGGGAAATATTGTGTTATGAATTCTCTATTGGCTAATTCATCATGTTTATATATGTACTAGATTTGCCCGTGGGCACGTGCCTACCGCCTGTCTTCGGAACAATACAAAACAAGAAAAGCCCTGTAAACAGTAAAACAACAATTATGTAGCTCAAGTTTGAATAGTATGACAATAATTAGTTGTAAATGAAAGTTCATGTTTCCATTAATATATGTTGAAAAATAATTATAAATGAGGTGTAAAATCTAACTTCTTAGAATTCTAAATGTGAAAATGATGAAATTTAACTGTTGAAGAGATATTTACTATTTTCAATATAACATGTGTGATAAAAAAACATAAAAATTTTGAAAATTTACAAACCTGAAATCTTAAAATCTAATTTCTAAGTAAATAAAGAGGAATGGGAAGAGAGAGATAGAGAGAGAGAGAAAGAGAGAAATATGAAAAAGTGAAGAGAGATAGTAATAAAGTAATGAGTTTTTTAGTTTTTGGAGAAAATTTTAGATTTTATGGTTTGAAATTTTTTTTGGTGGTGGTGGTTGGGGGGGAGGGATGTGTTTTGTGATGTTAGATCTGGATTTTTAATTTTGGGGAAATTGAAGGTAAGTCACTTGATAGCTTTCTTTGTGTTTTATTATATAGATTGCTCAGTTAATAAATAGAAGCACAACCAAGGTGCAAGTCTTCATTTGTTAAATATGCAAGCTAATGAATCAATCAATATCATATTATCCTTTAGTTTACATTTACAACAGAATTTGATCTGTTTGCAACCAAATATATAGTTGCTACATTTTTGAGATTTTTATTAGTGTCATGAAGGAGAGAAGTTGAGGTTTGGTCTCAAATGGCAGATAATGGATATAGTGCGGCAAACTAGTGTTGTATGTTTGTAAAACTCCATACTACCTACACGCTCGTCTAGCTGGCATATTTGGGTCGCCCTCCCTTCCATCTCTCTTTTCCTGAACTGGGCGAACGCAGCATGCAGCTACATGGACCCCTTCATTTATGTAGTTGCCGGCATTTCCTGGACCGAGCCGGAATTCTTTATTAGAAAAGTGGTCCGGGAGTTGAGGCGAGAGTAGAGGAAACCCTCAGGTTGGCAAGCCGATAGGCGAGGCCAATCCATCCTGGCTTTAAACATAGGATCTGCGGTGGCTGATCATCCTCTTGGACAACTACTTACTTTGTCACTTTTATCGCTAAAAATAAAATATAATAAAGTAAAAATCCAACAACTAGTGTTTTAGCTAGTTTGAGTAAGCTGCTTGGAGAATGAGAAAAAGATCCTAGAACTGTTTTGCAAGATGAACCATGGTGTACTAAATTCGCACCGGATAATAAGGTGTGAGCTATCTTTGTGCGTCACATCTTCTCCATTATCCTACTTACCGCAATTGTGATCCTCTTGTACCTAACGTGCCAATTGGTATCCACGTTGGAATCTACAACTAAAATATAGGGTACATGACTACAAGTAGAGTATTTCTCAGAAATGAAAATAGAATTTAAATCCTCTACTTTACTTTATCCACATATTTCAAATTAAGCCAAATCTACCACAACTCGTAGTGCTAATAGTGGAAACACACCATACGCAATAGAAACTACAAAGACTTTGATGAATCAAGAACAAGCCACCACGATATATGCAAGTTCTCACAAGATCACAATCAATATGCAGAGATAACCAATACTTCTTATTCCCCAATAAATACAAAGATTACAAAGAGATTACAACTTTCAATCTCTCTTCCTCACCTTTGAAACACTCGGCACAATCTCTTTTTGAAGTTGAAAAATAATAACTGCTCACAAATTCTCTCTAATCGGTTTTGATGGATTAGATCCACACAAACCCTAGAGTCTAGGGCCATATATATAGCTCCCAAGTAAACTTTAAAAGATGAACACAAATTCGGCTTATTGAGCCTTAAACTCGTCAGCCCAAATACACACAGCGCCGTTGTCGGTCGACCGCAACGTATAAAGCCCACACCCGAGACATGACCGGTCGACTGCACGGTCGACCGTCCCATTCTCTGTTGAACCATGTACACTCGAAGAACTCTCAGCAGCTTGGGTCGGTCGATCGCAATTCTTCGGCCGCACTTCTTCTACTTACTGTTGTCTTCTCTTGTTGTCCTTGTCTCCTCTTCTTCTCCAACCTCAATTACTTTGTTCCTACGTGTATTTGAGGCCATAATCCTAACAGGCCTGCCATACAATTATAGTATAATTTGATCCAGTATGAATCAGTACTACATGTGAAAATATATATTCTTAGTTACATCTTTAAAAAATCGATGTTATGGAGATTTCTACCCACCTCATCTTATACATACATGATATGAATGATGAGCTTTGCTCATACCTAACATGTAAAGATTTATATATACCACAAGCAAATACAGTTTCATCTCATTCTATGCAAATTAGGGAGGAACTTGGTGGAATTAAGTATATTTGTTAACTGATGCCTAGCAACGTAAACCCTCAGCGTTCTTCACATAGAAAGTCGATTACAGTGCTGAGTATCGTTGGAGGTGGTGTTCTAGGTATTATACCAGGAACCATACTTGCCTTTCTTGAGTCAATGCTTCAGGTACATTCACTTATTAACTAAAGGTTGATCGATGTTTGTATTATTACTAATGGGTGGTGTTAACTTTGGTTAATTTTGTAGGAGTTTGATGGTCTTGCTGCAAAAATTGTGGACTATTTTGACTTGATTTCTGGGACGAGTACTGGAGGTTTAGTGACTGCAACTGCAATGCTTGCTATTCCAAAACAAAGATAAATGGCCAATTTGCACAGCCAAGTGAGTTTTTTTTTTTTTTAAGGGAATAAGCGAACTTTTCTTAGAAAGTCCTCGTATTGTATCTGTTTCTTTAAGAATGAGTGAGATTTTGCCAATATAATCCATATATTTTCTACAGATTCTTATTTTGCATCATGAGAACGTAATTTTTCAGGAATGTGCTCATATAAACTTATTTGAATGTCTTATTTTATAACCGTAACTTATATAGTTTCAAAATTGTGAATGTCTTATTCAAATTTAATTACTTTTATATCCCTACCAATCAATTATATGGCAAAATTCAACTATTTCTTATATCAAGGTGAGAAAACTGCCTAATTTAATTAGATATAACGATCGTAAACAGAGATACAATGTAGAGTTACTGGGAACATTTTTTTTTGAATTTTTGATATGTTTGAATTTTTGATATGCAAAAAAGTCATGCAAAGACAGTTTTTCTGTAACTATATAGCCATCAAATTTTTTACAGGGGTGGGGCTTTATCCACAGAAAAGAGTTTGTCACCTGTTGGGCCTAAATACAGTTGCAAATTTTTGCATTCCAGAGTGCAAGAGTTTGCTTGGTGACACAAGACTGCAACTTCAAGCTCCGTCTGATCTGATCTGAGATTTTTATTATTTTAAATTAAATTAGTAAAAAATAGCAATCGACAACAGCAGCAAAATAGCCAAATGCTATATGCATTTATCCATATATGCATAATTTTAACAATGACGACTGTGGATGCTCTAAAAGATGCACTTCTATCCGATGTGTGCATCAGTACTTCAGCAGCTCCAACCTACCTTCCTTCTCATTACTTGGAAACCAAAGATTATCAGGGCAACATTAAGAGCTATAATCTTGTCAATGGTGCTGTCGAGCAGCATATAACCCGGTATTAACCCTGATTTTCTTTTGCATAAAGCCCTTGTATTTTGGGAAATTCCTTGTCATTTCTTTGGGCACAGGTTCAGCAGAAATCAAAGAGAAGTTAAGCGCAAAAGATTCAGCCAGTTGGGGAATTCTAAGGTGGTTGTACAACAAAGGAACCACACCCCTAATGGACATGTTTACTCAGGCCAGCGCCGATATGGTGGATATCTATGCACCATCTTTTTCGAATCACTCTAACCACTATCTCCTGCATACAGGTAACCTATAACTTGACTTGCTTTATGGGTCTGCCTAAAATCACATATATGATATATGAGTCTACAACTTACCACACCATCATTCATTGTGATCTTCACACCGTATTGTCATTGCGCGCATATTTGAGTGATTTTTAAGTGAAACTATCGCTTACATTATTTTTTTGTGAAATATTATACAGGAAGGACGATGATACACTGACCGGGAGTTTATCGTTGGTGGATGTATCAACGAAAGAGAAGTTGTTGAATCTGATTGAGATTGGTGGAAAACCTACTGAAGAAGCTGGTGTCAAGGGTGCTGGTGAGTGAAGTAATGAAGAAGCGCTGACACGTTTTACAGAAAGGGGAAAGGAATGGGAACACTATTGCCCTGGAATAGTTATTCTTTTGCAGTATTAGCGGCTGTAATGATACTAAGAATTGTTCCTAAATTTGCCGTATTATATGGATCAAGTAAATTATACATTAAAGACAGTATAATGCCCCAGTCTGTTGGGTAGCATCAACATCATTGATTCATTAAGGACTTATTAGTTAGTTGTATCTGTTTCATTAAACTTTTTTTTTGGGAATATTTTAGCAAATGCCCATATTCAAAATGTAGAGCATATACTCCCCTCTTTTTAAAAAATTAAGAAATGCCTCTAGCTTGGACAGAACCGTTAAAATCTTCGTTATGTGAACTCACGTGTATCACATGTAACATATAAAATGACCTAAATACCTACAATAA
The DNA here is from genome assembly GCA_017893485.1 of Hemerocallis citrina. Classification (NCBI taxonomy): domain Eukaryota; kingdom Viridiplantae; phylum Streptophyta; class Magnoliopsida; order Asparagales; family Asphodelaceae; genus Hemerocallis; species Hemerocallis citrina. Next base: position 71,686,432 of record CM030362.1, on the reverse strand, counting down.
AATATATTTTAGCAAATGTCCACAATTAAAATGTGGAAACTATCATATAGTCCCGCTATTTTAAAATATATATATATTTGGGATATTTTAGCAAATACAACAATTCAAAATGCGGAAACTAGCATATACATCCACTATTTTAGCGTTAAGGTGTTGCGAAAAATATGAGTGTTATGTATTGTTACTTAGTCTGAACAACTTTCTTCCTGTGCTGATGATAACAATGTAATGAAAAGAGGTTCTACGTCAGATTTTGACCTAAAAAAATACAAAAACTATCATCAATTACAACGAATTGTTGTGCATCATCATTTCTGTCATCTTCATTCACAATAGGTTCAACAATAGCATGTGTATTACTCAGTCACAAATTCGTTGTTAATAAATAATTCAACAATATTTAATATTCGGAAATCAACAAAATTCGGTAAATTCAAAAAAAAATCCGCAAAAGTTCAGAAGGAAAGAAATACAAAATTTAATCCATCTAAGTAGCTAGTACTCATCACATAAGTAAAAATATATATAAATCCATAAATATTTCTGGTATAATTCACTAAATTCGCGAACTATTCGCGAAACATTCATTTAATTCGTGATTTTCATAAATAATTCGTGAACTGCGGCAATTAAATGCAAACCTGCAAATAATTAATTCGCAAATCGGTTCGGCAAATTATTTCTTCATGAATAATTTTTGAATTTAATGAATTATTCACGAACTTTGTTAATATGATATTACCTATTGTCACACTAGGTTGTGCATCCATCTTCAACAACACCCAAGTTGAGATGTGAAAGCAAAGCATTGATGCTGACATTGATGTTTTTTTGTTAAATTAACAAACACATATTATATACTATTTAAAACCCTAAAACTGTTCCGTCCAAACTGACGGTATTTCTTAGTTTTTGTTTTTTAAATAATAGGGCTATATGCTAGTTTCTGTATTCTGAATGAGTGCATTTGCTAAAATATCCCATTTTTTTTTTTTAAATTGGAGATATGCTAATTTTCACATTCTTATAATGGAGACACTTGCTAAAATATATTTTATCATGGGTATTTAGGTCATTTTACATAACAGGTGTGACCCAAGTGAGATTACTTAACGGAAATTTTAATGGTTCGGTCCAAACTGGGAGTATTTCATAGTTTTTTAAAATAGTGGAAATATATGCTACTTTGAAAGGGGCATTTGCTAAATTATCCCTGCTTTTTTAATGGAACACAGGAATAGGGGCTTTCCCACCATTTTATGATATATAAAAAATAAAATTATACATTAAAGACAGTATACATGTCTCCTGATATGTATATAAACCTTTTTTTTAGTCACCCACCTGGATATGTACATGAACCTTGACAGTTGACAAGCAGCTACAGGAGTTGTGCACAAAATCTGTTTGCCACTTCGTATAATCAAATCTCAAGTTCAATTTTGTTATAATTCATGCATATTCTAGTAACATACAATCTTCACATTGAAAAACATACAATATATATATCAGAGATAGAAAGGAAACAAAAAACAAAAAAAACTTATGAACGACAGGAGAGAGACATTTATGGTGCACTCAAAATCTGGAGATGGGGCATCCTTTGTCAACTAATAGAAAGCACAAAAAAAACTTATGAACGACAGGAGAGAGACATTTATGGTGCACTCAAAATCTGGAGATGGGGCATCCTTTGTCAACTAATAGAAAGCACGGCCGACCAACTGCAGCCTAGTCCATGGAATCTTACAAGGATTTTGATGGAGAAACAAATAATTGTTCCATTCACTACACTTGGCAGATTCGAATCCAAATGAATAGCAAATAGATGCAATAGAATTGCTGGGCCTGCTGACAATTATGCTTGTATATATAATTAAACTATGAGAACGAAGACAGATGTTAGAGCATCCACAATCGTTTGCTATATTTGCCGATTTCTCATTTTTTGAGAAAGTAGGTGCTACAGTCATTTGCTAAATCGCTAAAGTCGCTTCTCATTTTTTACAAACAAAATTGCGATTCTCAAATTATAAGAGACGAGACAATATGTTTCGTCCCTTTTTTTTTAATAGGATCGTGATAGGATCAGACGAGACAAGTTTCGTCTGACTCTTTTTTTTTAACGATCAGACGGTACAAAATCAAAAAAAAACAAAAAAAAAAATGCTGAAACGAGACATGTTGTCCCGTTTCAAGCATTTTTTGCTTGGACGGGGCAACATGTCCCGTCCAACAAAGGTGGCCCATTAGTTACGTGTTAAACTAGGTTTAGTGTAATATTAATTAGGTTTATATTTATATTTAATTATTTAATTTATTTAATTAACCTATTTTAATATCTAATCATTAATTAATTAACGGTATAAAAAAAACCGGACGAAACATGTATCATCTTTCTCAAATTTTAGCAAAATTTTAGCAAACCACCACTGCAGCAGAACAAATCCCTATTTCCTATTAGTGTAGATGTCATTTTCTCAAAAATGAGAAATACCATTGTGGATGCTCTTCAATTTACCAATAAAAACCTTCATGGAACCATCTCAAAAATAGAAATTTTTTTAATTCAAAGTCACTTATCTGAGTAAGGAGACAGCAAAACTAACAGCATAGCTTTTTTCTTGATTTAGTTTAAAAAAAAAGAACTTAAATAAAGCTGTAAAGAATAAACAGGCAACACATTCATCTTACAATAAACTATTTTATGTTTTTTTATATATTCGGACAGCAGTCACAATGCAGTAAAAATGGTTGTCTACACTTACCCCTCGACTACTCATTGACCTATTGATTTTTGAAAAACATTGGTTCTGCGTAGAGGCATGTAGCTGGAAAAGGATTTGGAAGCAAAACGCGATCAAAGATTTTGACAGTTCATGAAATCCTTCTCGACAGATTTGGCAACCCACTTCCACGACATTTGGCAATGACAGTATTTGTTGCTGGATCCGGTTCAAGAACAAACATCACTCCAAGGAACTCTCTGATATGTCTCAAGGTTTCAATACCATATGGCGTAAGCTTTCCCACACGAACCTTGGAGAAATCCTCAGGGCAGAGTGCACAGAGAAGAAATAGTAATCCCTATAAACAAATTTGAAGATCGTATTTAATTAGGAACTACATACTTGAAAAATTGCCATCATCAACATGTCTTACTTGAAAATTAGCACAAGTGTGTTAACATCTGCAATTTGTAGCAATCTGCTTGTAGCCTTAAACCTAGAAATACTTGACTAAATCCATTAAAAGATCCATAGTTTTCAAGTACTAATCTGGGAACTAACCTTTCACTGGTCCTTTCATCCTATGAAATCTTCACCTTTCTCTATCAATTTGAGGTTATTAAGCACCAAAAATGGTATCAGCCTACTAGCAAGTGTTTTTCTTTAATACTTAAGTTCTAGGTGACTCATTTATGAAACAAATTAATATAAGTGCGTGCAGATTACTTCAAAACTTCCAAGGCCTATGATTGTTGATCTATTTTACTGGGTAACACAAATTAGATTAAATTATGAATTCATAAGATGAAATCTAGATCCTTGAGAGTTTTAACATAAACAGAATATAAGGTGTCTGACATTGTCGACCAATCATCTAATGTTGACCAAAAGAGTTCATGATCTTTTCAACAACTATAAATGACACATTGCAAATGACAGCATTCTAAGCCCTACCTGGTGCGTGGAATCAACAACTCCTCCTTGCTCAATCTCCCCAAGTAGTATAGAAGCAACTTGAACGCCAACATCCTCAGGAGGTAACAATATTGGTTTCTCGTCAGAATCATCAAAGACATCCATTTCATCAGCCTTTGGATTACACATTGCAGAATCTGCTGACATGAAACATTCTGAATCTGTTTCAGCAACTAGAGACATGCCATAACCTTTAGACCTGTTGAATATCATTAATAAACCAAATTATGAGAATAACCGAATTATGAGAATCAGTCTATTCAATGAATCAAAACTCACACTTTACCTATGTAAAAGACAGAAGTGTGAAAACGAATTTTATGAAATTAGGTTATTATCAATTCTTAATTCACAAATAAGTCACAGTAAATGGTTGCAATATGATGCTTGTGTAATATGCAAAGCAGAAACAGATGGACAGAATTGTTTATTCATCAGACTAGTAAAATACAACGAAAGCATAGACCTCCAATACTTGTATCAAGGTTCGAAATCTCGGTATTGAAAAGCAGTATCAGGTTGTCAATAAATTTGGTATCGGGATATGTACAGGTCAAATTGGCAGTCAGTGTATCACATTTTTGGTTTATGCTATTTTTAATTAAAAAATTGTTATTAAATCGTTCTTTTTGAAAATAAATTATTTTAATTATTTAAAAAAAATAAAAAACAATTTAATATACAATTTTAATATCTAATTTAAATGATTGTATGTGTTATCCAAGTATAATAGAGTTGTGCCTCTCCCAAATGTGTGTGAACCCACCTCATTTCCCTTGTATATATATAGCATGCTATTCAGCAAGTTGTCACAAAAATTCATAGATTTCAAGAATTGAAAACTTGTGACGACTATCTTGCATAAAGGTCACATAAATTTCTACTTTCGAAATTTTTTCATTAATTTTCATTGTTTCCTCTATTTTCATTTTGAATTCTCCTCTTTCAAATTTGTCAGATCAGACTGAATCACCTCAGTCCCTGATCCATATTACATCTCGTCCAATCCCCGCTTTGGATTGCTGATCAGGATCGGGCAAATCGAATCGAGATTGGCCGATCCTTTAAACTATGACTTGTATTACAACAAGCAACTGGGAGAAAGCCCTTCAAGCTGTAGCATCAAATAACATGCTAGCCAGAAAATGCTTCTAACATAAACCAGCAATATTATGCTGCAAATAAACTAGCAAAAAAAACTCATAAAATTGCTGTCTAATGTATAGGTGTCCAGTCACAATGTCAAAATACAACAAGAGAAGGGGACAATGAAGCCTTTATATCAAATATTATGCTGTTGCTTTTTTATCGAATCTCAATGGTTGTTAGATGGATCTTTTCCTCCATTCAGTTCCGTCAAGGTCATTCGGCTGCCAAATTAATAGCGGCATTCTCATTTCTATGGCATCAATCAATGCCATTGAAGACTATCACTACATACTTGTTACTCTTTACCCACATCATCCGCAATGAACTTGAAGATACTTCTCAACTGGTGTGTATGGAGAAGTACATCTCAAATTCTTTTAATTACATACAAGTATAACTAGGACATTGAATGCAGCAAGAAAACATGAACCAGGTCCAAGATAAGATAAAGGAGGATAAGCAATTGTATCACATTTCAAACTTGGCATTGAGTAATATCTCAATGCATTATACACATTGCTTTACCTTATTGAATGAAACAAATAAACCTCAGGTGGAAGGGGAAATTTACCTGCCTGCAGACAACAGAGATCTATGGTCCTTCTCTATGCGAACATCAGGAAGGAAATTGTTAAAAACACCACGGGCAGCATACATCATCCGATGATCAAAATCGGCTGATACCTTCATAGTGAATGTTACCCCTCTAATTCTTTTAACCTTCCCTGGGTCTATCCAGGTAACTGCCTGCATAGACAGTTTAATTTAATATGCAGTCACTTCAGAAAAAATTAAAAGAAACCACACATTAATTGGTATATATCCAATGCTGTTATGCAGGTGAAACTTACAGATAAGCTAGACAGAGTTGGAACTCCTAGAATGACCTCTCCGCCGCCAAGAGGAGGAGCCCCCCGGCTTTCAATTTTCAACTGTAACCCTTCTTTAGGAACACCAAAACGCTCAAGTATATGAAATGTTGTGTGGCGAAAGGTATCTACACTTGGGTCCTTGGGATCATTTGTAATTCCTGTAAGTATAGCATCATGAAGCAGTTAAGTAAAGGTTCAAATTGTGAACGACTATATTCATGTGTGACCGAATAGCATAATAAAGTGTATCAGTATCACCTCAACGTGTGTAAACAACTGGGGAAGTAAATTAACATGTCATTCATATAAAGATGTTTACAACTCAAACTACTGAACCCCTTAATGAATAGGTATAGTTAGGAAGGATAGGAAAGTCACAAAAAAATTATATACAAGCATCATGCATATAATTAACATGTTCTGAGATAATCTATGAAATTCACTTGCTGCAATAGTAAATTGGGAAAATAACAGTACCCATTCCTTAAAGAAGATGGGTTAAAATAGAGAAAATGATAAATTCTGTATGAATCTAGAGATAACAAGTCGTACTTCAGAGGGTATGGTCTGCCCTTTCTATCCGCATGTTTGGCAGATAATTGTGGCTTTGAAAGTTACGATTTCGGTATAGTGAGTGGTGCTTAATAAAATTATATCTGAATAAATGACAATTTGCATTTGAATCAAACATGTCTTATATGGAATTTTCCATCTTATTATTGTTACCTTACTAAACAGTTCAGGAAAATTTGAATGTAAGAGATTTTCCTTCCTTTATTATGTACATTGTGGAAGAAGCGGATTAAGCATTTAAGTGTTCTTTTAAAGTAGCTATAGATTCATAGATGAAGACACTAAAGCAATGGGTTAACTGTAACTATATTCATTTGCACGTTAGATGCATTTGTTCATGTTTATCATTTTCAAGAATGCATCAGTATTCAATTATATGAGTACAGTTGTGTGAAACATTTAGGCTCTGTACAGAAATGAGGTTATGTTTAGATAACTGGAGTTCCGGAGTTTCGTACTGTTAGGAACTAAACCCTTTACCTCATTCCCAAACTAGGGTCTCAAGTGATTCCTACTTCTCAACAAAGCTGGTTTCAAACATTCAAATTGGCTTCAAATACGGCTTCACACAAAGCGTGGTTAAAACGGTACAGATGAATCTAGCAAAGATTTAAATTGACCTGAGTAATCCCTTCTAGGGGAAGGAAGAAAAGTCTTTTCGCACTAAATTAGTATAAAATCATGAATATATGTTCTGTCAAATTTCACATTTATTATGTTAAACATATTACTGAAGAAGACACAAGCGACATGGCTTAATGGAAATGAATCCAGGACTCTTTTAAATGGACCCTGAGTAATGTCCATCTAGAGAACGGGAAAAAGCAAAATACGTATAGCTGACTATAAATGTTATTTGGTTAACTAAGTCAAATTCTACTGGCTTAAATTCCATATAACTAAGTAGGCAAATGTTAAGGCACAGTTAATAACAAGAAAGCTGTAAGCTGGCATGCTTTATTCATTAGAATTTAGAACCATACAGACAGGAGTAACTAGCAACCTTAAGAAAGCAATATGGTGACCATATCTCAAGTAATGTAACATAGCATAATATTAATAACTGAAACAGTGTACCATGTTTCCCGATAATGAGTACAAGAAAAGAGAAAAGAAGACTGTACAACAATTAGTCTTGGCACTAAATAATCCTTATAAAGAACAAAAGTTTAGCAAGATTTTCGTCTAAATTTAGGATGTACAGATGAATCACAGAACAGGGATTCATTATTTTTTCAAGAAACATGGCAGAAAAAGCACCTATGATTTTAAACCTATGTAATATGGGTAACAACTGTGGAGTAAGTATTTACAACCATGGTTGATCAGACACTTAGAAAACACCTTCAAGCTCCTGCCCCACACACATCTCACACAAGTCAACAAGTTCTATTATTTTCTGACATGAATAAAATACAAGTACTATATACATCTTTTATTTTAATTTTTTTAAAATTTTATTTCAGACATTTCTTACCAGTTCTAGAACATGCTTTCATCTCAGTAGTATGCCCAAACTGAGTTTATTTCTTTCCAACATTTTTTTCAGATTAAATACTTCGATTCTTATTTCTGCTACTTGGTGTATTCACTAAGATATTATGCATACTGCATGACAACTGGCAACCTTTGATTATGACAAAACCCTTTCTTATTGAAAATACAAAAATAATGCATACCAAGGGCATTGGGGATATTGGATAATAGATATAGAGATGCACATGAAAGCCTATTACACATTGTGACCACAAGACACGTTAGATACAGTGGCTCCAAAGTAAAATCACTAGGTAATACAACCATCAGACAGAGACAGCTGACAACAACCGGCCATCAAGGCCCTTGCTCTTACAAAAAGACCCTAAACAGGGGGTCCTAGGATCTTCTCCCCACTCTCAACTCTTGTGACCCTAGAAAAGTGACAATTGACCATCGTATCTTTCTTGTTATCTAAACATAGAGCCAAATTAATTTAGGGCTGCAAACGAACCGAGCTACTCGCGAGCTACTCGGCTTTCTAGAGCATAGGATGGAGGGTATTGAAGTGTCGATGGGGAATGTGGCAGACGATATCAAGGCAATGGGTAATCGGATGCAAACCCATATCAGGTAGCTCATGGGCTTGGTGGAGCGAATGGCTGTTCGGGGAGAGAGTGGTGGTGCAAACTGGGTGAACCCAACACTGAATCACACTGGAGTTCATCCACCCCCTCTGAACCCACCTCCAGAGCAAAACCTGGTTGGTAGATGGGGGTGATTTGACGATCGACGATGGGGCAGGAGAGATGACGAGGAGCACGACAGGTATAACTTCATGTACCCCAAGCACACTAAGTTGGAGATCCCCATTATTTATGGAACAGGGGACATCACCAATTGGTTTTTCCATTTGGAGCACCACTTTGAGACCCAAAATATCAATGCTAGGCACCAAGTTGATTTCAGTGTTTATTTCCAGAGAGAAGAAGCTATAATGTGGTGGAGATGGTTCAAGAGACAATACGGTGCGGAGATTAGGTGGGAGACTTTGAAGAGGGAAATGTTGTTGCAATTCGGGCCTTCAGAGCTTGGTAACCCTACTACAACTCTGTTGAAATTGCAGCAAACTACTAGTGTGCATGATTATCATAGAGAGATCATTAAATATAGCCATTTGAGTAAGCCATTAGCTATGTCTGTTTTAGTTTATTGCTTCATTTTCCGACTCAGAGGAGATTCAACAAAAGGTGATACTCAAGCATCCGTTAACTGTGACTACGGCATACATGGAGGCTCAGGCGAAGGAACCCATCTTAATTTGTCAGAAGAAGGCAGTCAAAGTATCAAGGAATTTGGAGTAAAACAGGGTACATGCATGATGTGAAGAACACAGTGGAGAATGCTAAGGCACCTGCAATTGAGACGAAGGGAGGGCCTGCTTTCAAGGAGACTCAGTTCGATAAGTTTGTTGCAGACAGGAAAGCTAGGAGATTGTGCTTTCGATGTGATGAAAAGTGAATTAAGGGGCATAAATGCACGGGCATGACACTTATGTTAATTGACGGAGAGTTGGAAGAGAACGAAGAAGGGGATGAAGCTATTGAAGGAGAGCGGGAGGCAGAGCACCATACTGAAGCTAATCTCAGCCAGATACAAGTTGATGCAGGTGCGAGGGTAAATCCTACTATCTTTTTGCATGCTATAACCGGAGCTGATGCTCCCCAAACTCTCAAATTCAAAGGCACCATTGCGAAGAAAGAGGTGTACGCATTGTTTGACACTGGGTCGATTCATAACTTCGTGGACTCTCAGTTGGCTAAGAGAGTTAAGTTGCCTATGAGGAAAGGGGTAGATTTTGAAGTCACCATCGCTGGAGGTGAAAGGTTGCAGTGTGAGGGTCTATGCTAAGGAGAGGAGTTTATATGCCAAGGGGTTCAGATTGTAACAAATTTCTATGTACTCCCTCTGGGTACCAGCCAGTTAATCTTGAGAGCGCAGTGGATTAAAATTCTCAAGAGGATGTGCTTGAGTTTTAAGGATTATTCTCTTCACTTCGAGCAAGAAGGGCATATCAAAGTGATGAGGGGAATTAATAGCAAGGGATTGGATGTCTCAGTTGCCAAATCACTGCTCAAAATTCTGAGGTATGTTAAGAAGGGCATACTGTTACAATTCACTCTCGTTCCATCAGAGGATCAACCCCCTCCCTCGCTTCCACCTGAACTCTCTCAGTTGTTGTAAGAGTATGCAGGGGTCTTCAAAGAGAGAACTACACTTTCCCCAAACAAGAGCTCATGATCATAGAATCACTCTTCACAACCATGCCCAACCTGTGAGTTTGAGGCCTTATAAACACTTTTGGCACCACAAGAACGAAATCGAGAAGATGAACAAGGAGATGCTCCACTCAGGGATCATTAGGCCTAGCACCAGCTCTTATGCATCACCTGTAGTGATGGGTAAAAAGTATGACGGCACTTGGAGAATGTGTGTCGACTATAGGGCGCTATACAAGATGACTGTTACGGATAAATACCTTATCCCTGTTGTCGATGAACTCTTAGATGAGCTTCAAGGAGCCTTATTGTTTAGCAAATTAGATGTGAGGAACGGATACTATCAAATTAGAATGGATGAGGCTGACACACCCAAGACGGCATTCAAAACTCACGAAGGGCATTATGATTACTTGGTTATGCCTTTCGGCTTGACTAACGCCCCATCCACATTCCAATCCTTAATGAATGAGATATTTAAGCCATACTTAAGGCGGTTTGTATAGGGTTTTTCGATGACATCCTTGTTTATAGCAAGTCATGGGCGGAGCATCAACAACATTTGGAACTTGTGTTGCAACTATTGGAGAATCAATCCTTGTCTGCGAAGGAGAGCAAATGTGTATTTGGAGTCAGTGAAGTTGCTTATCTTGGCCATATCATATCAGATAAGGGGGTTGTGGTGGAGGCAGTACAAGCTTGGCCAACCCCTCGAAGTCTTAAAGCCTTGAGAGATTTTTTTGGTTTAACAGGATACCACCGTAAGTTCATAAAGAGGTATGCCTCACTTGTTGTTCCCCTAGTTGCACTTACCAAGAAGGGAGCTTTAAAAGTGGTCGAGGGTAGCTCAAGATGCTTTTGAGAAATTAAAGATTCTTACTACCCCGCCAGTACTCCAATTACCCAACCACAACCTGCCTTTTGTCTTAGTGTGATGTTGCAGGTACTGGGGTTGGCACCATTTTAACGCAACTGAAGCATCCACTAGCTTATTTGAGCCTTGAGCTCAAGGGGATGAGCAGATACTTGTCAACATACGAGAAGGATATGTTAGCTATTCTCTTGGCACTTGGCAGTGAAGAAGTGGCGACATTATTTGTTGGGAAGGAAATTTGTGATCAAGACTGATCATAAACCACTTAAGCACCTATTAGAGCAAAGATTGGATACCGAAGCATAGCACACATGGCTGTGAAAGCTTCATGGGTATCAGTACAGAGTTGAGTACAAGGGGTGGAAAATAAGGGAGCATATAGCTTATCAAAGAAATTTGAGGAGTCGAGTCTGCAAGCAGTGACTGTAGTGCATCCAAAATGGTTAGATGCTATGAAGCACGAATACGAGTACGGGGTGCGAGTACAACACAACACGGGTACGTGAATATGTGATTTTATAAAAAAGTAGGATACGGGTGCGTTGTGGGTACGTTAAATATAAAATAATTTATATTATATTTATAGATACATAATTATATTTCCTTCTTAAAAATGCAAACATTTAAACCATTTCATAAAACTATAAGAATACATTATAATTATGAGCATTTTAGAGAAAAGAAATGATAATCTAACTATCAAATCTTTGGGTATTCTTGTTTTGTGTTTGAGCATAATTGTTAACAACAAACTTTTGAAATTACTCTAGAACTCCATACATTTATCTAAATATAATTGTGTCTAAAGTTTGTGAAAATGCATTTAAAAAATTGGGTGCTCCTTGGGTACGCATCCGAGAGTACCCAAGGAGTATCGGCACCCGATACGCACCCGACATGGGTACGTCGACCATTTGGAAGTATTCGTGCTTCCTAGGTTAGATGAGCTCAAACAGGAATGAAGCAGGATCCATTTTATCAAGACATCTCTGACAAGATAACCAAGGGGGAATCACCTGCTACCAAGTATAGTATGCAACATGGGCTTGTGTATTACAAAGGAAGAGCCCTCCTCAATCGATCATCTCCAACTACGAGAGAGCTACTACCATACTACTCTAGGTATGAGAAGACATGGCTTAAGTTACGGCAGATAGCTCATTGATAAGGAATGAAGCAGATGATTAAGCAGTACATCAGAGAATGTGAAGTGTATCAACGCAGTAAATACCTGAGTCAAATCTCTTTCAGGCCTGCTACAGTTTGGGAAGATGTGAGTATGGACTTTGTAGAGGGCCCCCCAAAAGTGCAGGCAAAACCACCATCCTGGTGGTGGTCGATCGACTCTCCAAATGCAGCCACTTCATTGGCCTGCAGCATCCCTACACAGCTAAGCAAGTGGCTAAAGTCTTTGTAAGCCAAGTGCTCAAACTCTATAAGGTGCTGAAAACCATGGTAAGTGATCGTGATACCATTTTTACAAGTGTATTCTGGAGGGAAGTTTTTAAATCTCAAGGCACTCAACTGTGTATGAGTACATCGTTCCATCCGCAGACTGATGGCTAATCTGAAGTTATAAACAGGGTGCTTGAGACGTATCTCAGATGCTTCTGCGTCTACAAACCCAGTAGTTGGATGAGCCTACTGCCATGGGCAGAGTATTGGCACAACACCAACCCACATAGTTCAACTAAGTTCTCACCTTATTAAGTACTTTATGGAATGTTGCCTCCCAGTCTTTTAACATGTCCCTCGCACTGCAAAATCCCAGGAGGTGGAAGATTGCTTGATAGAGCGTGATATCACACTGCAAATTATAAAGACAGCCTGAATAAAGCCAGGTAGAGAATGAAGAAGGTTGATGATAGGCACAGGGCAGATAGGGAGTTTGAAGTGAGATTATGTTTACTTAAAGCTACAACCCCATTGTCAAATATCTGTTGGAGGAAGGAGAGTGCATAAACTCTCGCATTTGTACTATGGCCCTTATGCCATTATTGAGAGGATTGGTTCAGTGGCATACCTACTGCAGCTGCACCAAAACGCAACAATTTATGATGTGGTCCACATTTCGCAGTTGAAAAGGCACATTGGAGACCCAGGTAAGCTACAACCTACCCATCCAGTATACTTCCATGAAGACTTGGTCGAGCCTGAGCAAATATTGCGTCACATGATGGTAGGGAAGAGGGGTGTGGCCGTCACTGAGGTGTTGATTAAGTGAAAAAGGGAAGCGATGATGACGCAACTTGGGAGTTTTGGGATGTGTATAATCGTTTCCCTGATTTTCGAGGCATCATAAAAACTTCTTTTCAACAGGGGAGGAATGATACAGTTCGCTAATGAACTGTATCTGTAGAAATAAATGGGCTTCAGGTTGAGTATCAATCCTCAGAGTCATATATCAGTCATTGGAGTATTTTCTTTCTTTTATGTGTTTATCTGCAAAAGGCGTGGAGTTTATGCGATAAAGTCCCCCATGAGGAACGTTGCTTAGGCAGCAAGGCCACGTGGCCGTTTGCTAGCGATGGGGTATTTGAATTGTGGGGCCCGCTACAGGGAAGAGTTAGTTAGGCAGCAATGGCATCCGTTTTTTACTGTCCCAGTACGTGCTTCGCACACACTATGTGGCAGGGCGAGATTGGATCCCTTCTCGCATGCCTCCTCCTTATCTTTTTTGTTATATATACAGAGTGTAACTTTTAACTGGGATTATGCTATGAAATGTACTGATTTTCTTTCTTGTTCTTCTGCATTCCCTTTCTTATTTGTGATTGTTAGTAATTCAATGGTAATTTCCACTCGTAGTAATTGTGAACCACCTCCGATCAGATCGGAGATGTATCAGTTTATGAGACTGTATATTGGTTCCTGTTTATTAAACAGGTTACGCTTAATTTTCTACAAATTATTCCAGTATGAGCTGTACCAACAACCTTTCCAATTGATTAAAACACAAACTTTTGAAATCACATTTAAAAAGGGAACAAAAAAAATCACACCTTTAAGCCTAATTGAGAGCGACTTCTTCCCTCTAAGCCCCAAAAGCACAAGCGGCTCAAGAAACCACCCAATCGACCGCCCAATCCCACAATCATGCACCAAATTCTTCCCTCCCATCAAAACCCCAGGCTTATACTTCAACTTCGTACCTGAAAATCACGCAACGAGTTCAAAACCCTAACCCTAAACCCCAATACTAGTAAGTTCAAAAGCTACTGATTGTTACCGGTTTCGTTGATTTCGACTTTGCAGTCGTCGGAAATGCGTTCGATAAGGCGGAGCAGCGAGACCTCGTGGGATCGGAGACCCGGCGGCGTCTCGTCGGATCTGATGTCCTCGATTATGATGGCTTTGTGAGCGAGAGTTGAGAGGATGAGGCGTTGCCGAAAGCAGCGGCTGCCTTTGAGTCTCATATACGAAGTTTTCTCCATTGAATTCGAGAAAAGGCCGGATTTTTATGCTTCTACTTCTTCGTCGTCGCGAAATTTGGGGATTTTTGTGTTGCGGAGGAGAGGTGGTCGGGTTGCGGAGGAGAGGGCGGCTCGGAGAGAGAGAGAGACAGAGGCTGAGGAGAACGGGAGAGATGAAGGAGAATAGGAAGACGAAACGGCATATGGGTGAATGGGTATAATGCGGCTGGTATAGGAGATGGAAGATGAACTGGTAAAGGTGGATATATATAGGTAGTAAAGAAAATAGGGTTTAGGATCACAGCGGGTCTGGGTAGGGCAAACGGGTTGGGTAATGGGTATAGCTGATGGGTTTTGGGTTAAAATGAATGGGTATAGGGTTTAGGTGAATGGGTAAACGGTTGTATCCGAAACTATTTTGATTCATTTTAACCCAAAACCCTATACCCATTACCCAACCGTAAAATAGCAGCGGTTGTATTTCATCACCGTTTGCCCCCCCAAATGAGATGGCTGTCCTATTCTGACTATTTGGGTTGTGTTTGCCTCTTTTCTGCGGATAGTGGAAGATAATGAAATTTTCAGTAGTTCTATTTTCACGCTTATTTGTCAACACTTATCCTAAGAAATTTAAAGATGTGGGAAGGTAGAGGTAACACAGTTACTCTTAGTTGAAGAGATAATTTATTGTTTTCAGATGTTAATTTTTGTCGCTGCATACAGTATATGTTTATATTATAGTATTATGCACAGATGTGCCTCTCGATTCACAATTGAATAAAGGATGCTACTTCGCCTTATTGTCTATTATTTACATCAGTTTTTTTCAATCATATTCATGTAATTGTCGCCTAAATTGGAAGTTGTCTTTGAATAGATTAACTTGAATTATACTATCTTGAAGCATGTATGACGAAGCATTCTGAATGACCAGGAGGACATGGTTCTCAGAAAGTGGATGACGACAGAACAAATGATGTAATATAGAGGATGAATCTGACATCAAATCCATATTTGTCTAATATTAGTATTTAGATAAGCTGCTGTTTAATCATTCAAAGTGTGCAAATAAAGTTTTTTTCTCTTAATAACGGAGTACATATTGAGTATGCAATCTTAATGTAGAAGATCTTGTTGAATATGGCTGATAAAGCTAACAGTATTGCATTATGTAATGGGATTATTAACAGCGATACACTAATATATGTTTCATTTTTTTCCCGATGATGGCGAACGAGTCAAATTGGACATTGAACTATTTTTTTCTTCACCACTCATTTCTGTTATACAAGAATATTCAAATAATATTCATATTTAGTTTAAATCCAATCCTAGATTCATTAAACAAGGATGTTTAGTCATGTATCTATCTGAATGTTATCTTTGTTTTTATATTTTCTGGAAGAAAGGATGATAGAACCCATTTCTTCTGCTATTGTCCTTCAAGCTAATTTCATTTGCTCCAAAGCTGATGCAGTAAAAGAATCAATTTTATCTAATAAATTTAAAACTACTGAGTTATAAGGTAAATTAAAATAGAAGATATTACCTTATAAAATACTGCGAACTATACAAAACTGCAGTGATCAACATGGTTCTTCGTCATCTAAGCAAATGAAGAAACAGAGAATTCTTGTCAACGTTGGAGCTGCAATGTAATCTAAAAGTAGCCCCATCATCTGACAAGTGTTAATGTCTACAAAGGTTTTAGAATATGATCAGGAATTCTAACACATTATCTGCTATTGATTGATAGTTCTACTGTTGAAATTATCTTTTGTCTTCTAGTCCTTCGATTATGCTTCTCCGTGATGTCACAGCACACCCTTGTTCCTATGTGATTGCTGGGTTTGGGTGGGTTCTATATGATTGATTTATGTGGTGTTTTCAGAATGCATGCTTGTTTTAAGCGTAGAATGAAGATGGAAATTAATGTCTGTAGCAAATCATTATTCTTGTTTCGACCTATCGTGTGCCTTCGTCCTCTCCATCGACTTATGTTGTTAAAAGTCAAACTCCAGTCCATATAGGAATTTTTTCCCAAAACGACCCTTTTTTGTAAAGTTTTTTCCAAACCGCCGTACTTATTTTTTTGTTTCCCAAAGCACCCCACTCGGTCTTTGAAAGACCGAGTCTTGTTAAAACAAGGTCGGTCTTTCAAAGACCGAGTCTTGCACTTGTTGTTATTATTTTTAGTTTTAATTTTGTTGAAAAAGAAAGAGTTGAAAAAGTTGAAGTTGTTGCTATCAACGGCATTGTTATATAGTATTTGTTGAATTCTATATAGATTTTTGCTAAATTAAGAAAGAGTTAGAAATTTTAGAAGTTGTTGAAGTTGAATTTGTTATATAGAATTCCATATAGAATTTTGCTAAGAAAGAGTTAAAATTCTCTAATTTGCTAAAATTAGAGAATCAACGACATTGTTATATAGAATTTGTTTTTATATCTAGGTTATGTGTAGTTAATAACATTTTTGTTGAAGTTGTAGGATTTGTAGTCTATTGTAAATGGCACGCACAAGGGGTAACATGGAGGTAGGAGAAAGTAGTAGAGGTACACGTGGTGATTGACCACGTACTCGTGGTGGACGTGTTCGTGGTCGTGTTCGTGGTCGTGGTCGTGGTCGTGCTCGTACCGAGGGTACTAATGTAAGTAATTAATTGTTGATTCTAATAGAATTATATTACATATCGGTCTATTGATGTAAATGTTATTGTTATGTAGGTTGAAGTCAATCTAAATGAGGCGGGCACCTCTTCTTCAGTCCCTTCATCATCATATGTCCCTTCTGGAGGGCCAGGACCCCTCGACCCTTCACTCCTCACTCTTCAGCCGTTGCATCGATCGCAGAATATTTGGAACGGTGAGGCTACGGAGTGCCGCTTTAGGACTGGTCATCCGCTACCTGTGCACCCACGTATACACGAGATACTAAGAGACTGTGGGTTCTACGGTATTGCCAGGATGACATCCATCAAGTGCGATCGTTCTCTTTTGGAAGCACTGCTTGAAAGATGGAGGTCCGAGACACACTCTTTTCACCTGCCAGTTGGGGAGATGACGGTCACTCTGCAGGACGTTGCCATACTTACCGGGCTTCCAATCGATGGAGAGGCAGTCACTGGATCAATGGACTTCGACCCAGTTTATATAATGGAGGAGTACTTAGGGGTTGAAGTAGAAGCCGGTGCGGTAAATGGAAAATTGATCCGTTTAAAGTGGTTGAAGGACACGTTTAAAAATAGATTGAATGACGGTACTACTGCAGCGGAGGTGGAGTGCTATTGCCTATTGTAGGGCGTACATTCTCACGCTATTCGGCACCGTCTTGTTTCCAAATTCGATCGGAAATAGCATCTCATTGATGTTCTTACCCTTAATCACCGATCTAGGTAGGGTCAGCCGTTACAGTTGGGGCAGTGCAGTACTTTCGTCACTGTATCGGAGTCTGTATTTGTGCAGTATAGGTTAGAACCAGATGAATGGGCCTATGATTTTACTACATATATGGAGTTGGGAGCGGATTCACGTAGGTCAGCCCGTAGTACGGATCCAATCTCAACATTGGAGAGTTCTTCCCGATGATATTGACATGCTACCTCCTATCGGTGTGTACTGGACAGGCAAACTGACATGGACAGCCAACCCCAACAGGTGCTTGACATACTACCGCGATGAGCTCGATAGGTTGGCAGCTGACTGTGTAGTGTGGTCTCCTTACACGGAGGAGTGACTGATTCGACTGCCGCCTATTTGCACGTACAGGCATGATTTGTGGCTCACGAAAGCACCATTAATCAACTTTGGGGTTGTCGAGTTTTACTACCCTGATAGAGTGTTACGCCAGTTTGGTCTTCACCAAGGGATTCCAGTTGCCGCGCCATTCAATGCCGAGATGCACAACATCACAGGAATGGGCCGTACCCCCGATCACAATTGGGCCGCTTGCTTCTTCGAATACGTTCAAAGACCGAGTCTAGTTATATTTAGCTCGGTCTTTGAAAGACCGAGTCTTGAGTTCAATCTCTTCCAGAGGCCAAGCGACTATCTGGAAATGATTGAACATCACGGTCGGTCTTTCAAAGACCGAGCTAAATATAACTAGGCTCGGTCTTTCAAAGACCGAGTCTTCACTCAAAATGAAAAAAATTTCACAGATTGAAGACTCGGTCTTTGAAAGACCGAATCTAGTTATATTTAGCTCAGTCTTTGAAAGACCGACTGTGATGTTCAATCATTTCCAGAGAGTTGCTTGGTCTCTGGAAGAAATTGAACTCAAGACTCGGTCTTTCAAAGACCGAGCTAAATATAACTAGACTCGGTCTTTGAAAGACCGAGTCTTAAGTCTGATAGCCAAATTTTGCAATCAGCAACAAGACTCGGTCTTTCAAAGACCGAATCTAGTTAAAATGACAGCGGTCTTTGAAAGACCGAGTCTTGATGCTGATTGATTTTTTTAAAACATTCAAGACACTTTGATATATATATATAATTGAAACTTACAAAATACAAAATACTCTGTTTGGACAATATTTAAACCTCAATCAATCATACATTTTCGACAATTGAACACATCCAAACTAAGTGCTTAGTTCGATATAAATATTACAAACACACTAGAAAGCACATAATCAAATTTTAATTGATTTGAGATGCTCTGTTAGTACAACGATGCTTGTTGTGTCCTTCCAACCCGCAACTTGAACATTTCATTCTTGTACCCCTGCTAGAACTATCTCTCACATCCATATCGTTGCGTATTCTCGTGGATTTAGGGGGGCCTTTTCGTGAACGTCGCAAACTAGCATCCGGTACGAGTCGTGGACCGTCGATAGTAGGCCAATATGCTTCATCTAGAATAGGACTGAACACAGGAGCCCAAGTTTGTGCTAATGACGTGACAAGGTAAAATTTATCAACATAAGGCTTGTGATCGATTGCACGATATGCACAGGCTGCTAATACATGAGAACAGGGAATATGATATAAATGAAACTTCATACATGTGCATGTTTTCGTACCCAAATTCACGGTGTGCAAATTCCCACCCTTCCGTTCTCCATTTACCAGGCGTATACCCGTTTTCACGGAAAAAACTCCAGGCTGATGATGAAACAGTGTAACCTCATGTTGATTTGCTCTTTCACGGCGACTATCAATCAAATCATGTACACTTTTAGCAAAAATCTTCCCTTCACATAAAATCTTACTACCTTCCTGTCGACGAGTAGTAAAGTAAGAGTTGAGACGTAAAAAGATCGTCTCAACAATCGCAGTTACTGGTAAACTACGGACTCCTTTCAATACTGAATTGAAGCATTCTGACAGGTTCGTAGTCATCATTCCATATCGTCGACCTTCATCTGCATAAAGTGCCCATTTCTCAACCGGCTTCTCTTTCAACCAATTAGCCGCCTCGACATTGACGCTTTCAAGTTCAGCGAGTTTGGCCATGAACTTTTTGGGTTGGTTTTGACAAGCTATAATTTTGGCCTTTTTCTGCAATGCCTTGCTACCAAATTTACTAAAAAAATTTGTGGCAAAATGACGCATACAATATCGATGAAATCCATTCGGTTCGTTCCAAGCTCCGTTTTGCAAATCCATAGCAGACAATATACCAGCATAACGATCCGAGATAACACACAACTCAGTGCGATCAGTGACATAATACCGGATGCAAGTCATAAACCATGTCCACGTATTTATACTCTCTCCATCAACCAATGCAAATGCAAATGGAAATAAGCAACCATTCGCATCCGGAAAAACAGCAATTAGCAAACAACCCTTGTACTTACCGTACAAGTGAGTTCCATCTACACTAATAACCGGTCTGCAAGACTTGAAACCTTCAATCGAATGACCAAATGCCCAAAATACTCCCTTGAATGTTTCCTCGCTGGGGCTAGACTCGTATTTATCCCAGTGGACAACGGTTCCTGGATTTGCTGCTTGAATTGCTGTTAGTAGAAAAGGCAGCTTTGTGTATGCTTCTTCGAAGGTACCGAACAACCTCTCAATTGCCTTTTGTTTTGCTTTCCAAGCTTTCTTATATGAAATCTGATAATTATATTCTATTTTCACAATCTCAATAATTGCCCGCGGTGATAAAGCAATATCCTTCTTCACCACACCCACAATCAAATTACTAACAAGGTTAACATCAATTTTACAGTGGTCTTAATTCAACGTGGGATTCGTACAAGTATGAGGCCCAACTATCTTCTTCACCACAAAATTTCTCCCCCCTTTTAGAACAATAGCTCGTAATCTCCAAGGGCATCCACCATCACTTACTCCTGGGGGACCTTGTACGATCTCCTCAATTGTACGTTTTCTGGGTGCCATTTTGCATTTAACAGTGTACAGTGACGGTGTTGTTTTCAATGTGACAAATTCATGATGTTTCTTGATAGAATACACCTTCACAGCTTGCTGAAATGGACTCTTTACTTACAAACTCCTGTCCAACATAAAATTCGTCTACATTGGATGAACCAGAAGACTCTTATGGAAATGGGGGTACTCTAGCAGCTTGAGTCATCTCCTCCGTAACATGAGCGTTAACATTAGCATACCTATCAATAGCTCTAACTTCGTTAGAACTGTTGTTCATATGATTTACATTTGCTACATCATCATCTTCTTCTCCATCATCACTTTCTACACTTTCATCATCGTCTGTTTCTTCCTCTTCTTCATCATCATCTAATAAGCTGCTGTTAACCACTACATTTTGAAAGAGTTCAAATACACTGTCATTTGGAACATAGTCAGGAACCGGACTAGGTTGAGGTGGCAACTCAACATCTGTAGAATCAGCGTTTCTTGTATTTGTGAAGGTGTTTTCTTGTGAGGACAGTGGATTTGGTTGTGAAGATTGAGCGGGGTTAGACCTCATCTGCTGTGTAGGTACTACCCTTATGAAGCTTGCACTGGGACTGGGAATATCAAGTGGCTGAGCATTCAAAATTTGAATTTGCTGAATATATAACTCTAATGCAGACCAAGCACAATTGGGTTCAAATGTCCTAGCAATCATTGACTTTAGTGCATTATCAGTTGATACGGGCACTGTCATAAAATACTGACCATCTCATCTACCTGCTGCGTATCGAGCTAAATTTTTTACCTTCCATTGAAACCTATCCCAATTAGTAACTTCAAAAATTTTCTCAACTACTTCTGCAAATGTAATGGTACGAGGTACCCAAACTATTTCCGGATCCAACACACTATAGCAACTACCAATCTTTGGATCACGAATTATTTCACCACCAAAGTATAACCAAATAGGAATCTCAAGATCCATACCTACATATATTTATATGAATATGCGAGTTATTATCTAACCACAAACAAAATCTATAAAAAAAGATAGAAAATTAAAGGCCAATATTCATCATACCTTCACAAGCGTCAAGGATAGAGCCGTAGATATTTGGGTAAAAGAGTTGAAGTTATTATCCTCTTCAAATTTAGCACAAATCCAAAATATGGATCTTTCAAAAGATGGGTTTAGGGTTTTTATAGTGGAGATGCTTAGAGGGTTAGGAAGAAATTGGTAAATATATTTAGATTAAGATGAGATTTTGTGGGTAGGAGGTCGCCCTAGATTTATGAAGATGGGTTAGAGAAATAGAATAGGTTAAAGTAGAAAGAGAATAAGAAGAAAGGGATCTGCATTATTAAAAATCACAAAGTCCAAGACTCGGTCTTTGAAAGACCGAGTCTAGTTAAAACAAGGTCGGTCTTTCAAAGACCGAATCTTGCACTTTAAAAAATCAAAGAGCAAGACTCGGTCTTTGAAAGACTGACCTTGTTTTAACTAGACTCGGTCTTTCAAAGACCAAGTGGGGTTCTTTGGGAAATAAAAAAAAAGTATGGTAGTTTGGAAAAAAACTTTATAAAAAAGGGTCGTTTTGGGAAAAAAATCTCCATATAGCTGCCAACAAGGGCTACATGCAGACTCCGGGCTTGGCCTCTCAAGCCCCAAGCACCATTCTGTCTCATCCCTATTTAACGGGGGCCCCAAACCCTACAGCACAACAATATCAACTCATACAGGACTCACTGCCAACAAAGGTTCCTTCAATGTATGTATCATCTCGGTATAGCCCAAGGCCTGAAACCTTCATACCATCAACGAATAATCATCATCATCACAAAGTTAATAACAACTCTTCATTCCCAACTCTGCATCCCGGCCAATGGAACCTGCCTCAATCGGAACCACCTGTTTGGAGGGATCCAGTACCCGACCCGGGTTACTGTGCTAACAATAATAACTATGATACTACTAGTGCACAAAATAGTCATAGTAATATGTATGGTCGGAGAAATGGGTATGTGGGTAGGCCAGATATGGAGACATGGAGTGAGGATTCTCCGGTGAGGCTGCCGGAGTTTCAGTATGACCATTCGACCTATTTGGAGCAGAGAAGGGGAAGCGAGTGGTCAGGTGAGTGGTCGAGGCAGAGACTATGGAGTTCAGGCCAATGGAATGAGTATCAACAGGGTGGAGCAGCCGGTGGTTCTGCTGGTAATAACGGTGGTGGGAGAAGATGGCAGGATCACAGTGGTGGTCGTAGGCGCTAATATTTATATAGAGATTAGAGATGTGAATAGATGTTTGAAGACTCAGAAAGAAGAAAGCTAGTATCTAATGACATTAGTGAAGATCAAATTCAATTGTTAATTTACATCTAAGTGGGCCACGTGTCCCAATGTTCTGAATTTGGATAATATTTTCAATTTAATGAGGATACAACATACAGGCAGGTCAAGCTTATCAATGTGCTAGCCAGGGAAAAAAAGATTTCCAAAAATAAAAAAACGGGGTAAATCTATATAATAAATTACAAAGAAAGCTATCAAGTGGCTCACAATCAACTCCCTCAAAATCAAAGGCCCATATCAAACCTCCCAAAACACATTTTTCTTCCAAAATTTCAAACCTCAAAGCCAAATGTTTTCTCCTAAAAAACTCATTACTTCTTTACTATCAGAATATCAAGCTATCTCTCTCTTATCTCTTTACTTTTTCATATTTCTCTCTTTCTCTCTCTCTCTATGTCTCTCTCATTGTTTCTTTATTTACTCAGAAATTTTGATTTTAAGATTTCAGTTTTGTAAAAATTCAGAATTTTTTATAGCAAATATTTCTTCAACAATTAAATTTCATTATTTTCCACACTTGAAGTTCTAAAAAGTTAGATTTTATACCCCCATTTATAATTATTTTTCAATATAGACTTTTATTTATAACTAATTATTGTCATACTATTCAAACTTGAGCTACATAATTATTGTTTTACTGTTTACATGGCTTTTCGTGTTTTGTATCATTTCGAAGACGTGCCGTATGCACGTGCCCACGGACAAATCTAGTAAATTGATAAAATGGAAAGACGAGGATTAATAATTATATTATTTTAGTAATAATCGCCAATATATCACACTTCAATACCTTCCTTTCTTTATTACTTTTTTTTGTTTTGACCGATCTTCTAATATGATGTTGACTGATGTGGTGTGTACAGCTTGGTTCCCCCCAGGGTTAAGTTGGAGAGACATTTTTTATTTTGTTGTACTCGTTTTCGATGCTCTTGTTTGAATTTTGTTGTATCTGTGCCACTCATCTATGCATTTTGAAGGTACTATGTTTTATTTTCTATTTTGTAGTTTTTATAATTGTGTCAGGTACTTTTTATTTATTTTATTAATTTCTTATTAATAAACATGTTTGC
Source organism: Hemerocallis citrina (assembly GCA_017893485.1). Taxonomy (NCBI): domain Eukaryota; kingdom Viridiplantae; phylum Streptophyta; class Magnoliopsida; order Asparagales; family Asphodelaceae; genus Hemerocallis; species Hemerocallis citrina. The sequence goes on along the minus strand of CM030362.1, from coordinate 71,662,337 downwards.
TATACATCTTTTCTTTTTAAAAAAAACTTTCTCAAGTTGCAGATATAAATTTGATTTGATCAAGAAATGCTGATGAAAGGAGTCTTACTCTGATTTTATTACTTTTTTAAATTTCTTTTTTACCATAAATTCTTTTTGGGATTTGTAAATATTAAAGCTGGTTAATTTAATGAAAAATACTAAACAAATTGAGAGAATAAGATAGCAAAATTCAATAAAATATAGAAATAGTTAGTTAACATGTACAATACAAATGAGAGATTGCACATTAAGTAGATAATTGACATAATCCTGACTTCTCTTAGTTATAGAATGAGGACAAGTATATCCACCCATTACATTTACTACCTTTGATCAGATACAGTTTACATGTCTTAGAATATAGGATTTAGAATAAGTGGATAGAAAAACACATGTATTACATGTATTGATAAAAGGTCTCTTTAAAGCTGTTCGAATTTTTATAACTAAGTTAATTTTGTTTTGCTAATATTATAACTAACTTTAGGAGCATGTACAATTTTATGTCCTACTCATATATGAAAATTATGATAAGCAAGAAAATTATGGACCGAGTTAACTAGGTTAAGTTAGGGCTTTGGTTAGGTTGTGTTAGTAGTTGATGGTTATACTGGTAGGTTTAATAAATAACACCACAAAACAAAATTTGTATATGGGTAGGCACCTAAAAATTACATGAACTAAATAGGGTTAAGATGTAACCGGGTTATTAGGGCCGGGGCGGATCGGACTTAAGCAAAACCGTCTCCCGGCCCTATTTCTTAATGAGCTTGGTTTAGTGGCCTTGCCCTACCCTTTATTTAATTGGGCCAGTGCCGGAGTCAAGGCTCTTAAGGCGGCCCCAACCATTATCATTTTGTCATTTAAATTTTTTTTCCTTTTTTTTTTCTTTCAATAATATCATTGGTCCTATTATTTTTAGTGATCAAGTTGGTCATGTTACACTCAATAAATAATAATAATAATAATATATAAAAAAATAACACATTTGACCTTATTCCTCGTAGGCCCAAATTAAAAGCTAGGTCGGTTGTTCTGTTATAGGCCGGACGATAAATTTTATTTAAGTTCATTCATGAACATTCTTTAATAGGTAATCTTAGTTTATTTAATTTTTAAGTCTGTTGTTTTAATATTTTAAGTTTTTCTTCATCCTCTCGAATCCATTCCCATTTCTTAATCTTTTTTAGTTTTTGTTGTAACCAACTTGTTTTTGCTGATTAATTTGATATGTATCATCTTATTTGATTTAGTAACCCAATTATAGATTGTACTTCTCTTTTTTCCTTTAGGACGTTAGTAAATGTCTTTATTTTTTCTGTTATATGTGACTGTAGTTCTATTCATTTATGTGATAATTTTGTTCCTAAGAATTCTATCTCAGTTTTGAACAATTCCATTTTTTTTATAGTATAATACATGCACTTTTTTAATATTTCTATGAATTTTAGTAGATGTTCTTTATGTTGTTCTTCGTTTTCGGATCCTATTAGAATATCGTCTGCATATACTAATATGAAATTGTTGTATTTTTCAAATATCTTATCCATATATTCCTGAAATATTCCTGGACTGTTTTTATAGGTTAATTAAATTACAATTTTACCCCCCTATGAAAATCTATTAATACACACCTCTTCCATAGCATTTTCTTAACTCAAAAATCTCCAAACAATTCTTTCAACCCTCTTAATTCATTGAAAACATATTTCTCTCAAGTTTCCAATATTTTCCAAATTAAGTTCAACAAGAATAAGTGAAGAAACGTTCAACAAGCTCCTACTTCTCTCTTAACTCTCAAGCTACTACACTTGCAATTTTTGAAGAATTGTTCAACAAGATGCTACTACTCTCTCACGACTCTCAAATTACTGCTCTTACAATTTTTGAAGAATTGTTCAACACGAAGCTACTACTCTTGCAATTTTTTAAGAAAAGAAGTGAGGAAACAGTCAACAAGAAGCATTTTTCTTTATCAGTTATTCAATTATAGTATCAGTTTTATTTTTGATATACTTGTTAGTTGTAAAATTATTTACTTGTTAATTTCTTATAAGTATATTTTCATATTAATTCTATATTTTTCATACAATAAAGTGAAATTATCTCGTTCACGTAGAAATAGCCAAAAGAGTGCACAAGAATCCACATCCTGCACCATTTATATTCCATAATTAGAGTCCAATAGTATTATAGAAGAATATAGTTTTTCTGAGTTTTCCTAATCTGGTAATCCACAAACATAGTTCGATAAAATCCTTGTATAAGATATGAAAACCTAAAACACTGAAAACCGACATTCTTCCCGAAATCATCGAGAATCTACTTCTGATGTCCCCCAATTAGGAAGAGGATTAAAAGAGATGTAAGTATTGTGGGAACAGTTTATAGTTGGGAAAAGGGTATGGGGACGGGTACACTTGCATGCCTTTTAAACAATAAACACCATATATGAAAAAAAGAGTTTACCCAACAAAAGATCAACCATAAGACCGGTCGTGTAAATAGTTTTAGTTACGATCATGATCTCGTTCGCAGTGAAATGATAAAAATAGTTATTAAGGACAAGTTATCACATCTGTAGCGCCCTGAATTCCCCAAACCGGAATCTCGACACACAAGCCAGAATCTTACTTCAAATGAATCAATAACACACACAGGAAATAAAAACTTTTATTTCCACAAATGTTATTACAATATCTAATGATTACAATAAAATGTTACATCATAAATTACATCGATATTCTACATATTACAATTGATCAGCAATCTTTACTTGAAAGCTCCACGCAACTCGAGTTCCCCGCTCTGCAATTCGCCAACCTGCAACTAAAATCTGTGGACACGTCAGTTGAATGCAACTGACGCAATGCTATAATACAGCGATCCTCATTATGCTTTAATATAGCGATTCCAAACCTCAACAACCAAAATTTGATGCAAAAGGAAAAGTGATGTCAAACAAAGTGTTGGTGTATACCATGGCCTAGATCTAATGCACATAAAAATGCACGCGATGCTCTTATTCTAATGCACGCCTAATTGGAGAGATATGCATCCCATACTACACATTCCCCAATCAAACGGCGTACTTCAATTGATGGAGTTCGATCCCCTGCTATGCATCCTATTCTTGTGCTCTCTCCTGCCTCTGATACTCTAGTGATGATGAGGTTGCAGTCGTCCGGTTTACTCCAGTCGCTGCCGCGCTAGTGGTGTCCAATACTTCATATTTTATCCACTGTGCCGGGGTCGCAGTCACTCGGTTTACTCCGTCGCGGCTAAAACCCATAGTAGGTCACGGTAATTCCGTATCCTCGGACCTCACCAAAAGCTGATGTACGGACACTAGGGCTCCTCACCGAGGACGTGTTTTAAAGCCCCTACAGAGTTCACTCACAAAGCAATCTCTAAGTCCCCTGTCCGCATTGGTCAACATAGGACCTGACAGATATGAAGGGTTCCCCAACACTCTGCTGCCCTCATCCTTACACTAGACCAGAACTCGAGGTCAAGACAAAGACACCAATCCAAACCTCCTCAAAGGTTGTTACAGACATAAAGGCGCGCCGAAGACAATAGAGCTCCCACAGAGTTCACTTACAGAGCAATCTCTAAGTCCCCTGCCCACATCAAACGAACCTAGGATTCAGCCAGAAGTGAAGACGCCATGCGTCCCCCTAACAGGAGAACACAACACCCACTACTGCCTGTGACAACGACTCAAACTAATCCTACAACACCACAAACCCAAGGCATAAGTGCAAACCCACTCTATGACAAAGATTAAGAATATGGTTAATTAGACGATTACTAGCTTTTTATCTGCTTATCTGATTTCCGTGACTCTAATCCATCTCTAATCCACTTTCATTATCTCATTAGATGTATGAATTATTAGGCGAGTATAGGTATATTTTATTTTAACCAATTCTCTCAGTTAGACGATCTATCAAGTATTTCCAAGCCCCAACTTAGTAAACAGCTTTGTTTATTATGAATAACTAGTTAAGTTCTACTTGTAGAATCTTTTCTAGTTAATTACATTTTCATTATTAGGACTTAATCCATCACACAATAGGGTTCAACCTAGCCCTCGAATCCGGCCCAAGGGTTGGCCCGTCTCGGCCCACACTTGGCCCGAACCAACAACGAACCGACTCTGTCGATCACCGCAATCGCCATTTACGCTTGGAGTTCGATCGCAACCTCGGCCCGACCTAAACACGTTGCTCCCGCTATCCTCACGCTCTACGGTCCTAGACAAGTGGTAGCATCAAACACAACTATAGAATCCTTCCATGAACGATGAGCATGTCGGTGCATGACTTGTCTCCTCCCACGCGTTCGATGCAATATGGGTTCCTATTCTACCCGTCAATATATACCATAGGACTTAATCCTAGAGTCTCAAACCCAACCAATGAAGCTCAATAAAGGTAAACACTCTAGGAATAAACCCTACACCATGAATAACCCAAAAAGAGTGCTAAAAAGCTCTAAAAATGGAACATTACATTTCCAAACAAAGGCATACAATTTGCATTCATGCCAAAACAGATTCGTTCCCAGTTCCGTTTCATTAAAGAAACGCGATCGGGTGCTTCCCATGCTTCTACTCAAAGCAGACAGCAAGCACAAGCACCAATTGAGCATGATTCTTATCCCAAAATGGTCCACATCAACACACAATCACTTAACACAACATCTATCTCAAAACAGTAAACAAGTATGTTTAGATAGTAGTTCCACAAGCACATTTGAGCTACTCACAATATAAAGCTTTGTAAATTCAAGTCATAATTCATTTTCACATCCACAACATGATTCATAACTCACAACAACAACTAACAACTCAAATCTACAAGTTCTAACTCAATATCATAGGCATAGTGCTAAACAGTGAGCTTTAAGAATCTGTGTTTCTATCATCACTTGCACAATTCATTATAATTCGTGTACTTATCCAACCCTTGAGTTCTTGGGCATTGCAAAAAGGTCCGTGTCTAGTACAACTTTCTAGCTACATGCTTTTTCAGATTAAATTGTTTAAATGGTCAAATAAGTCATTGTTTAACATGTATACAATAATTTACAGAAAAGAGCAACAACTAACCAGTGCTAACATAAAAAATCTTCAAAAATATCAAATAACCTCTAAACTTCATGAAATTTGAAACATAAATTCTTCATACATGGTAAAAACACATATTTAAATTTTAAGGGATTCTACTAAGTATTTTTCAAGTTATGAATTCTTGAAAATTAGCTAAAAACAGAACAGAAGATCTTCACTATGTATTTTCTTTTCAGAACAGCCAATGGTTTTAGATTTAATAAAAATATCAAACAATATCCAAAAATTATATAATTTTATATTTAAGCACTTAACACATATTAGAAGCACATACTAAAATTTCAGCAATAGTTCTCAAGTGATTACAGAGTTATGAGATTTGGAAAATCATAGTCAGAACCTAAGCCAGATCTATTTTCTGCACAATCAATGTTTAAAGTTCGTATTTAATTAAAATAGCAAATAAATTTTAAAAATTATGAATTTTGGAAGGAAGGTGTATAACATGCATAAGATTATACTTTTAAAATTTCAACTTCAAACTCCAAGTATTTTTAAAGTTATAGCATACAGACCTAACACACTTTTCTATTTAGCTTTTCACTGGGTTTTTATTTAGTCTTCTATTAATAAATTAGTATGCAACGAATTTTATCACTCAACCACACACTTCATGGCCTACACATGTTATCAAGACCACATCAAGATTTCACCATACAAATTTAAACACTACAAAGGTTTAGAAACACCCACCTTTTGTTTGTAGATGAAATGTACTCTCTAAGTTTGGCCTCCTTGTTCTTGCTCCTCCTCGCTAGCACTTCTTCCTCCTACTATCCTTCTCCTTGGCTCCTCTTGGCTCATTCTTGTCTCCAATTTCAGAATGTAGAGAAGTATGGGTGAATGGGTAGAATGCGGTTGGTACAGGAGATGGAAGATGAACTGGTAAAGGTGGATATATATAGGTAGTAAAGAAAATAGGGTTTAGGATCACAACGGGTCTGGGTAGGGCAAACGGTTTGGGTAATGGGTATAGGTGATGGGTTTTGGGTTAAAATGAATGGGTATAGGGTTTAGGTGAATGCGTAAACGGATACTAGGCTTAATGGGTTGAAAATCCAGTAGGGTTTAATAAAATATCCAATAAAATAGAGATTGTGGATGCTCTTAAGTTGCCATAATCCTCCTATATTTCAAAAATTATATTCCATTAAAACAATAACATTTTTCCTCTATGGTCTTGGTTGAAAAAACAACCTAGACTCTGATCCTAGCCAAATCTCTAAGGATAGAGATGCTAGTTAGTTGCTAAGCCTCATAATTACTTAAAGAGAAATGCTCCATTGAAAATGTGTTCGTTTTCGCGGGTTGGAAAACAGCGATCTGAGCCATTGGATCGCTCTTGATCGTGATAAGCGGCTCAGATCGCTGCCGCCCATTACCTAATATCACTTAAGTGGTGGAGGGTTATTTTGGGAATTTCGTCCCAAATAACTCTTCGCCTGATTCGCTCTGAAAAATTGATATAAGGCCGCCTAGGTTATAAAATTTTGTTGTTTCAAATAATCTAGGTTATAAAAAATTGAATCATAGGCCGTCGTTCATAAAAAAAATGAATCATAGGCCGTCGTTCATAAAAAAATTGAATCATAGGCCATTGTTCAAAATAACGGCTTATGATTCAATTTTTTATAACCTAGGCCTATGTTATATCAATTTTTTATAGCGAATCAGGCGAATAGTTATTTGGGACGAAATTCCCAAATTAACCATCTGCTGATCAAGTGAAACGGGTGATGGGGGGCTCGATCTGAGCCGCTGATCACGATCATGAGCGATCCAATGGCTCAGATCGCTGTTTTCCAATCCGTGAAAACAAGACCCGTTTTCAATGGAGCATTTCCCGTACTTAAATGAACCATACAAGCTCTAGATAAATGAATGATCTTCGGTCATAATTTTTTTCATATAATATTTATTTATAAAATGAACATTTCATAATTAATTAATGGTATTTTCGAATGACATTTTCGTATTTTTTGGAGAAGAAATTTCTGAATACTTTAATATTTTTTTTAGAAAAAAGGAAAAGATGAGAGACGGAGCCTCTTCATCCGCCTATCATCTTTTCTGTTTTCAATTTTTTTTTTAATTCAAAAAAATTGACGGATGGAGCATTTTATTTTGTCCATCCTCTTTAAGAAGTTTTTTTCCCCTCAAACGAATCATCTTCTTCCATCTTCTATATTTATCATTTCTCATTCTCAGCTACTATCTTTAGCGATCAACTGTTCACTCATATTCTAAATTTTGGATTTTTGGCGAACGATAGCGATGTATTTTTCTAACTCAAATGCTAACTTTTGAGTTTTTAGAAAACGATAGTGGATGCTCTTAGTGGAGGTTATTGTAGAGTAAATAGTAGAATTATCCAATAATAGCGTGCCACCTAAGGTAGTAGATTTGGTAGTAAGTGTAGCATTACTCAAAATGATATGATAGTTTTATGTAATTTAGCAAGAACATTTTAATAGTAGTAACAACATCCATCATCGTTTTCTAAAAACTCAAAATTTAGCAGTTGAGTAGAAAAAATCGACCACTATCGTTCGCTAAAACCCCAAAAGTTAGAATAGGATTGAACAGTAGATCGCTAAAGATAGCAACGACTTTAGATAACTTCTAAATATAAAAGACGGAGGATCAAGCTCTGGCCGTTTAATTTTATTTTTTATAATATGGTCGGACGGAAGATCATCTTCCGTATGAAAACTTTTTCAGAAACTTTTTCCGTAAAAATTATGAAAATACCATTCAAATAATTAAAAAATTGCCATTACTTATTTACAAAAATTGCCATTAAAAAAAATCTCACAAAATATCTTTTTCTGTCCGATCATTTCTCCACTAAACTTTTCTTTCGCATATTACGAAAATACCATTTAATTTTTTAAAAAAAAAACCGGACAGATGATCTTCTTCTGTTCGATCACCTTTTTTTCCCCACATATTACTAAAATGCCATTACTTATTTACGATAAAATTATTTTACAAAAAAAGCGATAGGCGGATGAAGATCATCCGTCCGAATTTTCATTATTATTTTTTTTCTCCAAATTTAGCAGATACGATAGCAGCGCTCTTCAACGGATGCTAAATGCTACATATGAAAATTTTAACCTAAACGATAGTGGATGCTTTAAACAAACACAAATATTTACTAAAGATATTTTTGTTTTAGTTAAAAGGTGGAATAAAGCCACCATGTTTCATTAATAAGAAGTTAATAAAACAACCCCGGAGAACCGGGGGAAGTACAAAAGAGCAGAGCAGGAAACAAAATACAGTGCAGAAAATAAAACATACACCCCCAACAAAACCCTGGGGGTGGGTTAAATCCTCCAAACATCCATCCCGACAGAAGTACATTAAGCCAGGAACAAACTCGTAGAGACTGTAGCTATTGGGAATCTGAAATTGGTTGGTAGTGCCGTCCCTCAATCCAATGTCGGCCCAAAGTCTACCTCCTCATCATCATAATCCTCAACCTGAAAGACTCTAGCGATCCTCCCTCTCGCTCCTGTTGCGGCAGCTGTAGCCCAAAAAGAGATAAGATGCATGATATGAGTAAGGTTACCAGAAATACTACTACATGAAGTGCGAAAGTAAAAGTTGTTTCTGTCTAGCCATAACACCCATGTAGTTGCCGCAATGGCAATGTACCACGCATCCTTTATTTCGTGACGGATCGAAGCGAATTTGGGTCCTATCCACAAATCCTCGTACTCATTGGGATAGTCACTTGTGCCTAGTGCTCTTAAAACCTCAACCATAGTCGCCTTACTCCTAGGGCATAGGATAAAAAGGTGATTCAAAGTCTCCAAATGCATGTTACAGAACCCACAGGCAGTCGCAATCTAGGGTTGTCTTTTTGCAAAGTTTTCTCTCATAAGGATGGCACTATTGAGAACTAGCCAGAGGAATACTCTGACCGTCAGTGGTGTTTTCGCCTTCCAAAGCACATGTGCCCAACTGGGCCGGCACCTCCGGAAGTGAATCCGATGGTACAGGGATCTGACCGTGAAAGCACCCTTGGGTTCTAAACCCCACCGCAGTTGGTCTGGTCCTTGGGTGCACCTCGACCCGTACCGTGCGATGTGTGTTCGTAGTTCTAGCATTTGCTCCTGCAGTCCTGGGGAAATAGCTCCTTGAAACGTCGGTTTCCAATTTCCCCTCTTCCAGACCTCAACTACGGAGATATTTGGGTGATTCGTTTTTTCAAACAGCTCCGGGAAAACTTCTCTCAGTGACTGAGCGTCACACCACTTATCCCACCAAAATCTGGTGGACCGTCCATTTCCAATATTCGAAGTCACTGCAGAGCTGAACGGTCCACTTGCTTTGGAGATTCCTTTCCAAAAACGGGAAACTTTAGCGCCTACACGAAAGCCCAGGTTTCTCGTACCTTTTCCTCGTAGGTATGGTTGGATGAAATCCTGCCAGCCTTCCCCACTATGGTGGAAGACCTTCCACCACCATTTCCCTAAGAGGGCAAGGTTCATATCTCTGAGGTCGATGATACCCAGCCCTCCGTGTTTCTTCTTCATGCAGGCAATACCCCACTTGATCAGGTGGTAGCCGCCCCTATTCGAATCTGCCCTTTTCCAAAGGAATCTTTTACGGATTCGGTCAATCCTTTGGATGACCCACTTTGGGAGCTCAAAAAATGACATGTAGTATATGGGCAGGTTAGACAGAACTGAGTTGATGAGTATCACTCTTCCTCCTAGTGATAGCGATTTTCCGTTCCAACCAGACAGTCTGTCCTCTACCCTATCTATAATAGGTAACCAGTCCGACTTAGTGAGTTTCCCAGGTCTAAGTGGGAGCCCTAAGTATTTGATTGCGAAATCATTCGTCGTACAGTTTAGAATGGTGGCATGTTCCCGGGCTTCTTCATTCAAGAGAGTAATGGGGATTAATGCACTCTTGTGGAAATTTATTTGGAGACCTGACCATGCTTCAAAATAGTATAGGGCCCCTTTAAAGCAGACTGTTTCAGATCTGGTCCTGTTCCCAAATAGTAGGGTATCATCAGCATATTGGAGAATCGTGCACTCCAGCCTTGTCTCCGACAATTTTCTAGCATTCCTCTTAGAACATCTGCCACAATAGTGAAGAGAAGTGGAGATAACGGGTCCCCTTGCCGGAGTCCCTTCTTATAGGGAAACGATGGTCCTGGCCGCCCATTGACCGAAATTGCCGTTTTGCTAGTTTGTAGACGTTGTTTGACCAATTTAACCCATCTGTCCCCAAATCCTCTCCCTCTGAGAGCCTCCAGCAAACAGTCCCAGTCGACAGTCGTATGCTTTTTCAAAATCCAACTTTAGAAGGAAGTTCTTAGAATTGCTAGTATGGCAATGATGTATGACTTGTTCAGCAGTTGCCACACAGTCCAGGATACATCTGCCCTTGATGAAGTCCGTCTGGGTTTTGTTGATAATGCTATCCATTAAGTTTCCCAGTCGGATGGCCAAAACCTTTGTGATAATCTTCGCTGAGCAATTAATGAGGCTAATCGGTCTGAAGTCCCCCACACGCTTAGATTCCTCCTGTTTAGGAATCAGGACAACTTCCGCAAAATTGAACATGCCCAATCTGAGATTGTTATGAAAAAAATCCTCCATCAGTGCCATATAGTCCTCTTTAATTTCTTCCCAGAAAATTTGGTAGAACATCATTGGAAAGCCGTCTGGCCCCGGTGATTTGTCAGCGCCCATTTGGTTGATGGCCCTCTTCACTTCCATTTCCGAAAACGGTTCTTCCAGACTGGAGAGAATTTGCACAGAGTCACTCTGGCTCTCCTGCCAGTAATCCTCCCGTAAAGGGACCCTGAACTCATTCTTTTTACCAAAGAGGCCCTTATAATAGTTCTGGAAGGTTGAGGAGATTTCCTTTTCGTCCTGCACTGTTCCCGACTCCGTCTGAATTGATAGGACAATATTGGATCTTCGTCTGGCGCTAGCCACCCGGGGGAAGTAGGCCGTGTTCGCGTCTCCCTCTTTGAGCCACGAAATCCTAGACCTTTGTTGCCACTTGATCTCTTTCAACCTATAGAGATTGGCGATGTTTCCCCGGAGTTCTAATAGCCTGTTCCTTTCTTCCTGGGACAAAACTCTCATCTCTTCCACCATTTCCAGCTCATCAATTTCTTCCAGGAACGCCTCTTTGGAGTGCCAGATGGTCGAGAACCTAGAGCGATTCCATCTGCGAAGCCGTTTTCTCAATCTTCGGGTTTTCTCACACTACCGGGAGGCAGCGTCCCTACCAGCCGTTGGGAGCGCCCAATTTTCCATAACCATGTGATGAAACCCCTGAATTTCCAGCCAGGCCTTCTCGAATCTGAATTTCCGCATCCTCTGCGCTCTACAAAGCCCCACATCGAGCAGGATCGGGGTGTGATCTGACGTGGGTCTAGGGATTGACCTGGCTGTAGCTAATGGAAATATTTACTAAAGATATTCCTATACAAAATGTCCACTTGCAGTAAAACTGCCATATTCACAGTGGCCTAAACGCAAAATACCATGTGCAAATATGGTTACAATCTTAGGTGGTACAATCTCATTGGAGATGTGTACAATCCACTACAACTTACTCTACAATATATTCTAATGAGATTGTGCCACCTAAGATTGTAAAAAAAAAAAGCTGTAAAAGAAATTGTATGTGTCGCATTTCCCGTGCAAATATTTTACTCCACCGGTCAACTCTTCATGTGCACACCTAAACCCATGTCCTTAGCATATAATTTCACATTTTTATAGGGGGTTATCTCGCTTTTTATATAAGAACTTACACATCGATCTAGGTCCATCGTCTTCTCCTCTCTCTTCGCAGTCCGCCGCCTTCAACCTCAACCCGACCCGACCCATCGGTATTCTCTATCTCTTTCTCTCACTCACTCACTCTCTCTCTCATGCGAAATTTCAAACTAGGCCGGTTTCTCAAACCCCGGTTAGAGCCCAGTCCGGTCCGGTTCGGGCCAACCCGTCCGGTATCTCATCCAAGATGGTACTTAGGGTTTCCAGATTTAGGGTTAGTGAGGAACACTAAGGGTTTGGCGGCCGTAAGGTAGATCCACTAGTAGTCGATCAAAGCCGTAACTTTCGTACAGTATCCGAATAATTAGGGTTTATGAGTAATTGAATTTAGGGTTTAAGATGGTTGATAACTTTGACTAATTTTGCGATTGATGTTGGGTATTTGAAGGAGTTTTTCGGTTGGATTGCAGTTTACCGAAGGCATGGCTTCGAAGAATGGTGAGAATTATGCGCTGAAATGTTGAGTTTTTGTGTGTGTGCTGGTTGTGATTTTGTTTTGTAATTTATTGCGATGGTTTTGTTGACAGCTAAGAAGAAGGAGGTGAAGAAAGAGACGGGCTTGGGCTTGACGAATAAGAAGGAAGAGAATTTTGGGGAATGGTACTCTGAGGTATTGTGCATTGTGTTTCTTTTGCGGATTGGTGTGAGATGGCTTGGATCTGTTTATTTGTATTAGGACGTGAATTTTTTGTTTGTTTACTATTCAGGTTGTGGTTAGCAGTGAGATGATTGAATATTATGACATTTCGGGCTGCTATATCTTGAGGCCTTGGTCACAGTCAATCTGGGAAACCCTACAAGTACGTGTTTACATTTACATGTTTTTGTGTAGTTGTTAAGATGACTTGGTCTAGCTAGCAATATCATTTCACCGTTATAAAAAGAATGTTGTTTAATGCTCCAGTTGGGTTAATATCATGTTTTAAAGATTTTTCTGAATTAAAATATTAATGTTTTTTTCCTTGCAGTTCGTGGGCGTTATTGATAATTATGTATTAGTTTTACGTGGAAGGTTTTAAATTTTTTTTATTAGTGCTTTGTATGCACATCAAAGTTGTGTTACATTGATAAAGATCAAAATGTCATGGCTTGTTTGGGTCCATTTGCCATGCATTGTACCATGACAAAAGATATTGATGCTTCTGTAGAGATAAAAAGAAGGCTAAATCTTATTTAGGTGTTGACTTAGCTACAAGACTTCTTAATCCTTCTTTGGAGTTATTGGTGCATTTAGTTTCTCAATTATACCCATAGAAGTGGCCTACAATGCATAGTGGTGTTGTACATGACAATTAACCGACATTATCAATGCAGTATAACTGTATAAGTGGCAAAACCTTTACTTTGATAACGGCCCATCATATTTTTGGGTCCATCATACTTTGGCAAACCGAACTATCCCTAATCTTTGTAAATTTTTACAAGCCAAATCATGGTTTATAGTCGTTAACAGACGTATGGATTTATCATAGGTCCAATTGTTCTCCCAAAATTTCAATTTTATGTAGCTATGTAGAGAAATATTTTTTTTAGGGCCTAAATCTCCTCAATCATTGTCATGCTTTCCAAGCCAACATCATGGTTTATGTTCATTAACAAAGTTAACTATTGATATTTATCATAGGCCTCCATTTATTCTTCAATTTTTTGTTTTTTTTTTGTTTTTTTTTTGTTTTTTTTTGTTTTTTTTGTTTTGCTGCTTTTGTTTCCTTTGTTGATGATGTCATGTAAACACTTGTATAATATATTGCATAACATACTGATGTCGTGTAAACACTAGCATAACATGCTGCATAACATTCTGATGTCTTGTAAACCAGCGATAAGAATACTGGTGGCCTGTAAACTAGTGTAAACCAGTGATAAGAATACTGATGTACTGTAAACATGCAATTAAATCAATTACAGAAATCTAATCTCAAAGTTGATAAGAATATGTTATATGGATCTAATATATATTATTAATTATTTTTATTTATTTTATTTAAACGTATCCTAACATACCCGTATCATAGTTTTTTGAGAAATTGATGTATCCGCGTACCGGATACGTACCGTATTGGATACGCGTACATGTATCCGTGCTTCATATCTCATAGGTTCTTTATGGTGTTTTCTGGAAACAAGACCTGATGAGGAAATCATGTAATTGAAGCAGGCCTTTTTCCTTTTCTGATTTATAAGAGTGAGTATTAATTAAATCAATGATAACAACAGATAGACAAATATAATAATGCTCAGTCTGACATAACTGTCCAACATATATGTGTTTTAATAAAGTTGTCTAGTGTTAATACTTGACGCACATACAATTTTCCTAGAGGAAAAATCTACCTGAAATAATGTCAACATTTTGTGTACTTATAATGTTCTTGTTACTTTCTAGTATTACTGCTTTGTATTTGAATTCCCACAATGAATTGAGATATATGTATATATATATGGAAGATGCAAGTATTTCTGGATCATGTGAAGATTCTATTCAGGGCTGGCCCCACCCTTGAGGCGGGTGAGGCGGCCGCCTCAGGCCCCCGGTGTTTTTGCGATTTTAGGGGCCCCCAAATTTGTAATTCCCCTGTAAATATAGGCACATATTTTGAGCATAAAAAAATACTATTATTAGGGGCCCCAAAAAATAATTATTTGAGCCTTTAATTTTTTTTAAAAAATTATTTGGGTTTAGGCTTGAAGACTTGAATTGAATTTGAGACTTTAAATTTGGGTGAATTAAAACAAATTTATATATTTTACATTTTTTGCTTTCAACATTGTGCAAAGTTTTTGTATGCATGTTTTTTTTTTATAATTTTTTTTTAGCGTATGGAGGGCCCCATTTCGGGAGTTTGCCTCGGGCCCCCGGAAACTCAGGGCCGGCCCTGATTCTAGTCAGCGTCGCTTTTGTGACTGTTTTTATTCTTTGCTCGTGCCCTGATTTTCTGCACATACAGTAACTTGCTGTAAAGAGCTTCTGAGATTAGTTTATTTAATTTGGTGATCATACGCAAGCATTTAATTTTTATTAACCTTACGGTTGTCATTTCTCGCTCTTGATCGTTATGGAATAGAAATTGTTGTTTCTTAAGTTTATATGATGTTGTGTTCGTGTTGTCTAGTTTTGTCTGTTACTGGAGCACAAATAAATAATTATCATGTATTTATTTTTCGCTTCTACATGTGCAGGCATTTTTTGATCCTGAAATAAAGAAGCTGAAAATTAAGAATTGTTATTTTCCTCTGTTTGTGTCGGATAATGTTTTGCAAAAGGAGAAGGATCATATTGAGGGCTTTGCTCCAGAGGTGGGATTTGTCTCTGATTTGTAAATGATTGTCTTTACTCGCATCACTTAACTGTTCTCATTTAATGAAAGGTTTTAGTGTTTTAATAAATATTTGTAACTAGTAATGTAGCCCTTTATCATGTTTCTTTTATATGTTGAACAAGCTTTCACACCAGATTGAAATAACTGGTTTTCTTGTCTCTAGAAGGTTGTATGTATGCCAGCATATGATAGTATGGTTGCATTAATGAAACGGAAAAAAATAATCTGTAATATGATTGCTGATTAGAATGACCAGAACCATTATGCAAGTCTTTCACCTATGTATGATTTTTTTTGAAATCTAATCGAAATCTATATATGGGTTATGGCTCAGAGAAAATGTCTTCATGAGATCTAACTCAACTTAAACAACATCCTATGTATAGTTCATATGCTGTGAAAATAGCAACTGCTGGTGATATTTATGCACCTATGCTAATTCATGAGCATCTAACTCAACTTAAAACCTTCCTATGAATAGTTCAGATGCTGCGAAAAATAGCAACTGCTGGTGATATTTATACACCAGTTCTAGAGAGATGGTGCTCTGGTAATTCGGAATTCCCTGCAACATCTCTTCAGGATGTTAGTCATGCCAGTAGTGTTGCCTATTTTGCATGGTCTATCTGTAGAGGGGTGTTGTCACAAGTAGTTTGGGAATAAGACTTTTGACTCTTTGAGGTGAGTGGACCTGCTTATATTCAGATTTGTTTCTGTCAGACTTCCCAACTTCCTTAAGACAAAAACATGTATGCAACATGTGTGCAAATATCTGCTTGTGTGTTCAACCAACTCGCATTATCTCATCAAAGTAGGTTAGTCAAAACTAATATTTATAATGAATTAATATCTGAGCATAATTGTACTCACCTTGATATCCAACCCTAGTTGGTGCCACCATATTTGAATTAAGAACTAAGAAGGGCTTAAGGTTATCCATATAATAAAAGGCTACCGGTGGTTGGACAACCTGGTGGTTAGACAACCTAATTTAGCATCACAGGAGATTTTAAGGGATAGTTAGATTAGAAGATTATGAGATTATGATTGATGCATATGGAATTACATTTATTTTATATTTTATGCCTGCTGATTTCATCTACTAGGTAGAATAGATAGAGGAATATGGGGGGTGGGTGGGTGGGTGGGGGGTTTCTACTGCATTGTATATCATATCTGAAGTCCTACATATTCAATTTCTTGCATTTTGATTTTTCAGAATCTGGTATCATTGTATGTGGCTAGATTTATAAATCTGTTGATTGTAACCATTTATACTGTTATTGTTGCCCGTCTCCACTTGGTAGATGAATCTTGTATTATCATTGTTGATGGATAAACTTATTCTTAGGTGAGTTGGGCACTTAGATTAGGCAAGTGTTATGTTGCTTACACTTCAAATATATTTGTTGTTTGCCATCTGGAAAATTAGAATATTAGTAACCAAAACTTTTGCGAAATAGAAAATGGGATAATAAGGTGTGCTGCATTGTTGTTAGAACGCCAAAAATGAATGATGGATATGTTGTTGGGTACTTGTAGTAACGAGGAGCACTCTACTATTGTATTGCAGTGAGATTGAGGGACCACCAAACCATATTTATTGCATTGCTACTGATGTGAGATGGGATACATTTTGTTTTTGAGTGACGAAGTGAATTGCCTTAAGTTGTGTTTGGTACTATGCAGTTAAAATCGGATTAATCGCCAATTAATCGGTAATCGGCCATAGAGCAATTATTTTTATAGCGATTAATGAAATTGAGCAACCCTGCGGAATAATTGAGAAAATTCAGTTTATCCGATTAGCCGATTAAACCGGACCAAAAATCCAATTAACCTTGTTTGTTTTTCTTATTGTCTTTTAGACTTTACTATTTATTTATTTGAATATGAAGATGGGTGTGGATTGTTTACTTTTTTTTTAGAATAAGGTGCCTAACGGTCACTGGTTTCATTAATGAAGTGTTAATGAAGCCACAAGAATATGAGTCTCAAGAGTACATCCCAATACACCCAAAATTTAACATAAAGTAAAACCTACTACAATAACTAAGATCGATCATCGATCAATACCAAAAGTCTACTACAGATTGCAACATCACTACTAGGATAAAGAAGCCTGCTCCATCGAAACAATGGGTGCATAATCCTCCTTGAAGTCCCTCCTCGAGCCAGAAGGCAGAAGACTCCTGTCTGCAACTGAACCGAACTACTCCGTGCCATTCATATGAAGTATCTTTCTAGGACCTGCATGGGAAAGAGAGGATAGATCATTATTTTTCCCCATATATATGTATATATACATGATTTTCCTCATTTAATCCTCGATTATTTGTTGATTAATTAATCATTAATCATTCATAGACTGATTAGTTCCGAAAACCGATTTTAACTGCTTGGGTTTGGTATTGCTGTGAATGTGCTTTCATTGAACAATGCTGCTACCAAAAGTATTGTAAGAATTTTGTTTAACTTCAATTTTTTCTAGCAAGTAAAAAACACTTTTTGGAAAGCTAATTGCACCACTATAGGTGCTTTGAAGAAAATGTGAAAAATAGTAGTTCTAGAAAAAAGTACTTTTGATTATACACACTTTTAATTAAATTTGCCGAACACCTATTTTGAGCCTAAAAGACCTTTCAGGCCCAAACATGCTCTCCATAAGCAATGCCAAACAGAGCCTTAATCTCCTAATCGCTACTCTTCAATGAGTTCTGGCTTAAAGGGAGAAATTTAATGCAGTGTAATATCATTTGTTTTCTTTTCATCTTTCCCAGTAAGGATAGCATCGCGATAGCTGATTCTTGATGTTATTGCTTATAAGTGTATACTTGCAGAACACACTTCTTTCTTGCAGTTCTCGTGAATCCTTTTATTTTGGGTTTTAAAGCTTGTGTTCGACTATTGTTTCTTGTGTTCGACTATTGTTTTTTCAGAGAATATTCTGATATTTAGTTTTCTTTTCATCTTAGGTGGCCTGGGTTACAAAGTCAGGCCAGAGTGAATTGGAAATTCCTATTGCAATTCGCCCTACAAGCGAGACTGTTATGTATCCATATTTTTCTAAGTGGGTTAGAGGGCATAGAGATTTGCCTTTGAAGCTTAACCAATGGTGCAATGTTGTGCGCTGGGAATTCAGCAATCCTACTCCTTTTATTAGGTAATGATATTTATCTTAACAAGCTTTCTTTGTATGTTTGAGAATTCATTATAGATTGGCTATTATCAGTTTTGGAAGTTCATCTATTATTGTACACCTTTCTATAGGTGATGGTAATTCTTGTGGAATCTTTAATGCGTGCTTGAATGATCTAAATCTTGATAGTGTTTGGGCTTCATGTTGGGCAAAAGATAAATTTGAATACACAGATGAGAGATGTCTGTAGAAATTTATCAAAATTTTAAAATAGCTGGACGTCTTAGTCTCATTAATTTTTCTTAGTTTCTCCCAATTACTGTAAGGCTGTGTTTGGCAATTTTGCACAAAAAGTTTGTGATATACTGTTTTGGACGTGGTTTTTAAAGTCACAAAAATTGATTCTCCATGTGCAAAAAAGGCCGCTTGTGGTCTGATGGAAAAGGAGGTCCAGAATGAGTGATGGGTACGACACGGGGTTTTGCCTTTTGTAATCACTAATTTAAAATTTAAATCTGTTTCTCTAGTCCAGAAAGTGTTTTGGAGCTCTACAAAAGCTATACTGACAGCCAAATGTGGAAGGATGGCTGTGTAATGAAACTTATAGATCTTTATAGCTTAGACCTAATTGCAATTCCATATTTTTGGAACTTATCTCCATGGAACAATGTGCTACTGCTAATGCAGAAGCATGGAATTGAAATCTTAGATCAGAATACTATGTATGCTTTTTATAAAAAAAGAATACTATGTACAGATGATACAAACTGCCTAGACAATAATTTATGTATTGTCTGTAAAGAAAACATTGAGTTACTCATTTTGTTTATATGTTATTTCAAAATGAATGCATGCTTTGGCATTTTTAATTAACCAAACTAAAAAAATGTATTTGCACGACTTTCTTGTAATATGAGTTTCTCAACCTAATTGGACTTTTCCTCTTGAATATTTTAAAGCAGCCTTAATTACATTATATTTTCCGTTCACCATCCACACATGTAATACCAATTGCTAGTTTGCAATTAGATATTCACATCCTCAGTTTAATTATTACTTTAATTTTGAATGTTCTCTTAATATTTGTAGGAGTCGAGAATTTCTTTGGCAGGAAGGCCACACAGCTTTTGCTACAAAAGAAGAGGCAGATCAGGAGGTATATAGAATACATATTGTTGTTTCAGGATTATTTTTCATTATGACTTACATCCGAAGATATTTTTCAGTTATTAATAATTAGCCTTATTTTGATTGGTTGGCATCCATCTATGGACTCTTACCTATTTTATTTGGGGGCTGAATTACTTTATCTAATTCTTGGATTATGTTCATTGTCTATAAAGTTAGATACTAGAAAATGGAAATCTCCTCAAGGATATAAATTGGTTCAGATGTATCAAGTACTCTGAATCAGTCCCCTCAGTTGCTTTGGACTAGGTTTAAAATGGTGTTTCTTCTGCTTGGAAGTTGTTTTCACTTTAGATATAGAGAGCACTTTCATCTGAAACAAGCTGAGCGAATATCTATGCTTTAGTCCTTCGAACTTTTTAATTGTATCTTCAACCTGGTACAAGAAGAAAAAATGTATGTAATTTCATTTTGTGTTATACTTGGCTTATTACCATCCTGTTTATTTTTCTTTTCGATAGCAGGTAATAATTTGGGATGTTCTAGCATTACATTCTAGCTGTTTACTTTATTTGACTTGAATTTTTTGTCTGTGGCAGTCAATTGCTCCAATTTATTGTTAGTGGATTTTTTAATCTAAAGAAAATTTATTTTTATCTTGTTGATACCATTACAATGTTTGGCACACTATGGTCTTTACCCCGTCCCTATGATTGAGTGAATTATGTTTTGGTGGTGGTTACCGTATTCTGTGATATTTGTTTTTTTGGGGCACGAGCTATTTCCATCATTCTTTCTTGGTAAGTTGTTCTGTAGAAGTTTGTGTTTTGCTTTGTTTACTTCTTATGCTAATTATAGTGAAAGACATATTATTAGATCTATGCAAGTTTTTAGGATCTGATTTTGGCTCAAATATTATATAATGATTGCGAGAATACAAAATAGTTGGAATTTGTTGATTTGTTAATAATCTCCTTTGTTTTTATGTTATTGTCTAATGCACGCATTATCACTGATTTGCTTTGTTCTGTGATTTTTTTCCCTGTAAAACAGATACTGTACCATGAATCAGACTATCACACATTTGATCACTGGTTTGCTTTGAAAATTGTGGCAGTAAATATTTTGCTGTAACCATGAATCTGCTATATTATTGTTTAATTTAATTTAGTTTCTTTTTTTTATAGACATGCATGCATTTTATAGCATTTAGATTTTTGACATTTCTTGGGTTCTGTCACCCATAAATTCTAAGAAAACATAGGCTGTTGTGCTTTATTATTTTTGAAGATAGTACTAAGACTGTTTGCTTACGAAAAAAACGTATCATCAATGCGTCGTTTCTTATTATGATGTTGTTAGTGGTTAATATATAACCTGTGTCCCGTAAAAACTTGCAAGTGATAGTTTTGGCATCTGGCTATGGGCTTTGAACTTCTTGTAGAAAGAGGATGCATAAAAAAACTGATTGATGATATTCTATCTAAAAATAATAATCCGTAAAACCAGCTTATATTTGGTTTATGAGTTACATTTCTTCTGAACTACACATTGGAATACTATTTGCAATTAGGGCAGTAATAATATCTTTTTTCCAACTCTCATAACTTTAATTTGTAGTTTGGTAAAATGTGCTATATATAACATATAGGGCATGGTTGCTATATTGTATTTGAACTCACTTTATTAGTTGTTGAAATTCTTCTGAGATCCTTGAACGTATATAACTAATCCCTGTCTCCCTATCTGTATTTAGTCACTAATTTATACTATAAAGTGATTATTATTAGAATTATTAATCTATGTGGTCCTTTTTTTAATAGTTGTATGCCACATGTTTTCAGGTTCTTGAAATACTGGAACTATACCGCAGGATATATGAAGAGTATTTGGCTATTCCTGTAGTGAAGGGAAAAAAAAGTGAGTTAGAAAAATTTGCTGGTGGGCTGTACACAACAAGTGTTGAGGTATTTAAATTAAATAGTTTTAATCCTTGAATTCCATCTTTGGTAGATTTGACTGTAAAAGATTTTTTTTTGCCAGGCTTTCATTCCAAATACAGGTCGTGGAGTACAAGGTGCCACCTCACATTGCCTTGGCCAAAATTTTGCAAAGATGTTCCAGATCAATTTTGAGAATGAGAAGGGTGAAAAGGCAATGGTCTGGCAGAATTCTTGGGCGTACAGCACCCGCACGGTATTTCTTTAGGCTTCATCTGTCAGCTGTAGATAACTAGTTCACGCAAAGCAGGATATCTTTAATAAAATTATGTAGTTAGCATGAAGAAAATATATTTCTTACTGTAGGGTTTATAATTATTTTTGAGATTATACGCCATTTGCCTTTTCCCTAAGATGTCCAAGTTCATTAGAAAATTTGTTGTTCTGGAGTAATTGCATCTATTTTTTTATATCAAAAGTTCTTTACTAGTTTGAATGCTCGACTGTGTGAATGCTTGTATTTATGATTCTTTAGTGCATACAGTTTGGTGTTTATATGTCAATTTCTTCTGGACCATCATCAGCTTGTTTCTTCGTAAAATTCTTCCCCTTGCTTTAAATTTATAAGTTAATATAGTTGGATGGACAAGTTAATAGTACCACCTCAGAAATTTCTTGCCCTCCTTTGTGAAAATTCTGTATATCAGTTGTAAGATACTAAACGTCTTGTTGTTGCATGGAATTCATCAAAGAGGAAAACACGTATCAATCTATTTTAGGTAGGAAATATCTTCAGCCCTCGGAAACTTAAGTTCAATTTTTTTTTCTTCTGTGAAGGAATATTCTGAATTCAAAACCTTGATATTTACATGTTTATTAATGAAAAATGAATTGATTTACATCTATATTATATAGTTTAGATTATGCCCCCATGATATTACTGAAATTGTTCTAGCATCAATCACCTTAAATGATATAACTATACAAAAGATCAGTTTAGAAACAGGCTTTTAGTTGTAGGTAAAAATTTCATTAATTTTTTTGACAAGCGACTTCATTAATTTTGTTGAAGGAACATTATAGGTTATGTGTATTTTGAGTCGTACCTGAATGCATGCCTCCTGTTACATTTTTCCCTGTTACATTTTTCTTCATACGGTTTCTTTTGTTTGAATGACAACTTTAAGTTTAAATCGTAATGGATTGTGCGTGATTCTGTTGCTGTCATACCTAAATGTATTTTAAGTCGTACCTAAATGCATGCCTCCTGTTGCATTTTTCCCTGTTGCATTTTTCCCTGTTGCATTTTTCTTAATACAGTTTCTTTTGTTTGAATGACAACTATGAGTTTAAATCGTAATGGATTGTGCGTGATTCTGTTGCTGTCATACAAATTAGTAATTTTAATAGGGATAATTTTATGAAAATCTTTGATGCAGATTGGTGTGATGGTAATGGTTCATGGTGACAACAAAGGTTTGGTGTTACCACCAAGGGTAGCAGCAGTCCAAGTTATTGTCATTCCAGTACCATACAAGGATGCTAATATGGAAGCCATCTTCAATGCTTGCAAATCAACAGTTGCAACATTGTGCGATGCAGGTTTCAAGGCTGAAGAAGATTTAAGAGACAACTATTCACCTGGTTGGAAGTACTCTCATTGGGAATTAAAAGGCGTTCCATTGAGGATAGAAATTGGACCCAAGGATTTAGAGAAGAAACAGGTAGATAAGCAATTTCAGTTGTCATTCACATATTTGAATATTGTTGTAAGTTGTCAAATATTTTTTTTTGTTAAAACAAGCATGGGACTTATTGAACCATTGCTTTATCTGCAGGATGACCATGGATCTATTATGATATTATCTAATTTATTTTTATCTTTGATGTTATCTGTTTTCTATTCGTCTATCTGGAATGTTTCTTTTTCCAAAATAGTGAAGAATATTGAAGAACTTCATTTTATAGCCAAGTTAACAGGACCACCAAATATAAATATACTATTGTTGACTTTTGCACGATATAGAAAAGTTCTTCAAATGTTGATATGCAGTAGGAACCAATACAAACAGCCTATTTGGAACTAGAAACTGAATTTATATATTCCTGTTGTAGTATTTGATGACAACATTATAAAGGGAGTTTTGGTAGCTTGTAAGTGTAAATTGCTGTTGCAAGTGATGTTGCAAGTGAAGAGTAAGGGTTTCCCTCCAATTTTTTTGACACAATTACCGATTGCCCCCTGCATTTCCACATAACCTGTATATTATACATTACAGTCATCATTTCCCTCCAAAATTAGTAGAAAAGCTCTGGATCTGAACTCACAATTTCCACATGCAATTGCAACTCCGGTTTGCACATGTAAAGAACTGAACACCCCCTAAATGAATGAATATGGTCATAAATATCTAGTTCTCGTGGAACTCAATGGCCATGCATTTTCACCAAAAATAAAATGGCCATGCCTTTTTAAAAAAAAGTATCTTATGGTCATATCGTATCGTCATAGTTTTATAAAGAGAACTCTAGATGGGTTGCCCTCCCAAGTCCCAACACATACTCAAATTTTTGAATAATGTAATACTGTACTGTAGTAATTTTCTTTATTTGGTGTTGTCACGGTACGTTAAATATAGGTAAACATCATATTGGAATTTAGTTTATTGCATGTTCATTTTATTTCTTTGTTGTTTATTGAAATACACTTACAATTTGTTTCTAGGTTCGAGTTGTGCGACGTGATAACGGTGCAAAGAAGGATATACCTATGGGAGATTTAGTGGAACAGGTAAAAGAAGTATTATCTGACATCCAGCAGAGCTTGTTTAATGCAGCAAAGGAGAAAAGAGATGCCTGCGTCAAGGTCATCAATTCATGGGATGAATTCGTAGTAGCACTCAATGAGAAGAAACTGATTCTGGCTCCCTGGTGTGATGAAGAGGTAAATATATCCATATACTAGCCTTATATTGATTTTAGAATCTTTAGGAGAGGTAAGATTGTTTGCTGTATTGGTGATATACCAGTCTTTTCAAGGTTTTAAGTGACTAATTGTTGATTTCATTAATATATTTATCTCTCATTTAGGAAGTTGAGAAGGATGTGAAAGCACGGACTAAGGGTGAACTTGGAGCAGCCAAGACATTATGTACTCCTTTTGATCAGCCAAGACTCCCTGAAGGTTTGCAATCACATGAAACTCACGTTGCCATTTCTCATATTTCTTAACTACTAAAACTTACATGTGCATAAGAATGTAGTATATAATGTCAATTACATAAGGCAATTATTATATAATAGGATTTTTTTCGGGGGGTAAGGACATAAAAGGATGTTTGAGTTTGCATATAGCAGTCAGCTTGGATGTCCGTTAACATACAGGCTCTAATTTTAATGGTTTAGCCTTTTTTCAGGTACACTCTGCTTTGCGTCGGGAAAGCCTGCAAAGAAGTGGACATACTGGGGCCGGAGCTACTAGCAATATTCAAAAATTGCCAGCTATTCTCACTCAAGTTTGATATGATTATTATTATAACAAATTGGATGCCATTGTTGTTGGATTAATTTTAGTTCAAAATATATTCTTGTGAGGTTAATGCTTGTTAGACCTGCACTCTAGCATCGATGATTTTTCATCAAAATTTATATAACTTTTGCAACAGTCTCAAGCTTTTGGTGTTTCTTCAGTAGTTTCTAACAGTACTTCAGTCTAAACATTTGTTCATGTATGTGAAATCCAATAGTGTAAAAAGCCATGTTTGTAGATAGCGTCCTGACCTCCTGCAAAATAGTATTGCTCAGCAATCCAAGAATTAAATTATATTATGTTAAGGGCATTCAAAATGTTTGCAGGCTGAAGTCTTGTTGGTTCGTTGTTTCTGTGTTTCCAAAATAGAAGCAGGCTGAAGTCCTAGTTGTTGCTTTGTTTGTTTCTCAGTCAAAAAATTGTGGCAGTCAAAACTCTTTGAAGAGTTTTAAAGCTAAGGAGTGTAAGACCCATGTCATCTTTGCAGAACCCCAAGGTAAGCCCGGATCTTCTAGTCGAAGAAGAATCTCGACGTAAATCCTACAATTATTAACAAATAGAGAAACAAACAAACAAAAAGTATAAATAAATAAATCACAAATGATTGAATTAGACTTAAATTATGGAAGAAGAAATTTAGAATTTGAAACCACTTCAGCATGCGAAATAATGCAATGGCTCGGTAAGTTGGGATTAAGAAAATTTTTGAGTTCTCTCAGCCAATTCATTAAAGAGCTCAACTGCGAGCAAAATGGAGCATATGAGGACTCTGTTTTGAATCTTGTTTTAATTAGAAAATAAGCTTAGCAAATTCCTGCACAACTTCCCCTTCCACTAAATTTTTTTTTTCTTCCAAATTTCCGTAACATTTGGCAGTTATTTTGCATGGATTCCGTTCATTTGCTTAAAAGAAATTTTTTTTGCAAGTTGAAAAGGAAACCTTTTCAGTAGTAGCCAGCTAATTCAATGTCCAACTTAATCACGCACAGAACACACTATCTGTTTGTGTGGTCTACATGCACATGTCAACCATCCAGCAGAGCACACATTGAATACCATCCTCGATAAAGCATTTATTTCGTCATATATAACAAAATTTAAAAAGGTTTATTCATCATCTTTCAAATAAAGAAACTAAAATTATAGAAAACAAGCTGCTTAAAAGATGAGTGGGCCTCAGAGATTGTGGAGTACGTAGGATCGATGCAGCAAGAAACAAGTCCTCATCCAGCAACTTTTGAAATCCTCCTCTTCTCCCTCAAATTAAAGCTAGTGCAGGAAAAGAACTCAAAAGGCAGCATCTATTATCAAGCAAAAGGTAGCATTTAGTAGTTATCAAACATACCACAGATAGATATACCACCACATAGCTAAATGATTATCAGGATGAAAAAACAAACAAACAAAAAAAAGAAAAGAAAAGAAGCAAACAAGCCAAGCCCCAAAACATAACAAACTATCACCTATCATCATAAGTAAATACACACAGAGACACATAAGTTTGGATATACACGACACGACACATGAGGTGAATAATAATATGGGAAAAAGGGGTATGAGCAACTTGCTCATTTAGTAAATGAGCAAGTGATGAGGTGGCATGCATGTGATTGGAAAATCATAAAAGTGATTAGATACTCAATGTATCACATGCATGTCACCTCAACAATTGCTCATTTATTAAATGAGCAAGTTGCTCATATCCCTTTTACATATATAAAATCCATTCATTTACCAATGAAAACATGCATATACTAGATGAGACACCAATTACAAAAAACCCAAAATAAAATGGATGAAGTTTATGGCAAGTACACGAATCAAAGTATACATATTTAATCACAATGTCAGAAACCAGATATATATAAATGATCATCGGTTCGTCCAAAATTAGAGTTTACGCATGAAATCATGATCATGTTCCCTTAGTAATTGCTAAATTCTTTGTTTGCTACTGATTTAGGTGGTTGTTAGTTTTAAAGTGTAATTTGTAATTCAAAATATAGAATATTCTAGTAGCCTATAAAAGATACAAGTATCTAGTATCTAAAGAGTTATAGAAATATCTAAAGCATGCTAGAAATACCTAATTTTGTCATCTGACGCAGAATTATGATACGAGGCGGCTACAAGCTCTCTAATGAACCTCCCGGGTACCATAGTAGCAGCTTTGAAAGCTCCTGGTTTTCTCTATCAAAGTGGCATCAAAGTAACGTTAGTCGGGGAATGAATACTGGAAGTCGAATCAAAATCGACTGTTTGAGAAGCCTCTTCCGTAATAAAAATATGTAGTGAACGATATAGAGACTAAGAGAAGGTTCTAGAAGATGTAGTAAATGCATGATTGTAAGTAAAGCTCTATAAAGAGCTGTTGCAAAATCTACCAACAACTCGTAGTGCTAATAGCGGAACTCACACACCACAAGCAATAGAAACTTCCCAAAAGCTAGATGAACCAAGAACAAGCCACCACGATATATGCAAGATCTCACAAGAA
Source organism: Hemerocallis citrina (assembly GCA_017893485.1). Classification (NCBI taxonomy): domain Eukaryota; kingdom Viridiplantae; phylum Streptophyta; class Magnoliopsida; order Asparagales; family Asphodelaceae; genus Hemerocallis; species Hemerocallis citrina. Next base: position 71,634,802 of record CM030362.1, on the reverse strand, counting down.
CACAATCAATATGTAGAGATAACCAATACTTCTTATCCCCCAAAAATTACAAAGATTAGAAAGAGATTACAACTCTCTACCTCTCTCTCTCTCATCTTTGAAACACTTGGCACAATCCCCAATTGAAGTTGAACAATGATAATGGCTCACCTCTATCAACACTTGATAACCCTAGAGTTCAAGTCTATTGTTATATATATAGCCCCCAAGCAAACTCTAAAAGACAAACACAAATATAGCTTACTGGACGCAAAACTCGAAAGCCCAAATAACACACTGCGCCGATGTCGGTTGACCGCACTTTGGGTCGGTTGACCGCAACGTGTCAAGTCCACACTCGAGGCATGCCTTCTCTGTTGAACCCTGTACACTTGAAGAACTCCTTTCAGCCAGAACCGGGCGACCGCACTCCCGGTTGATCGATCGCAACCCCTCCAGCTTCATTCTTCTACTTGTTGTTGTCTTCTCTTGATGTCTTCGTCTTCTCCTCTTCTTCTACAACTTCAAGTACTTCGTGCCTACGTGTATTTGAGGCCACAATCCTAACAATCTCCCACTTGAACCAAATACACAGCGCTTCAAAGTTATTGTAATCTTTACCTCGCATTGTCTCTACCAATCTTCCACTTTCATGGAAGACCCAAGCACTCTCCACTCTCTTGAAGAGCACCTCTGCCACTCTACCACGTAGAGTGCACCAGCCACCCCTCATCACCTCATGAAGGATGTGCTCCACCAATCGCACAGAGCACGAATACCGGAGAGACAACCTCCCGGGTCGGATTCCGTGTTACAAGGCTTCCTAACTCACAGAATCTTCATTAACACCGGGCATGGTTCAAAGCCTCTCAATGCACCATCTGCACTAGAAATCTCCGTGGATGCATCTCCACAAAATTCGCAAACTGTTCAACCCATACAGTCCCATTTCGGTTATCCTCATCAACACCACCCTGCATATCAACCAGTGCTCTCCACCACACATGAGCGACTTGAAGCTTCGTCTGCCATATCGCAAAGTACCATCACCGCAACAACGCCTTACCCTCTAGGATCACTTCCATGGCCAGCAGCTCCCACTAAATTAGTAACATCCCCTCCACAATTGAAAGAACTCGGTTGCACCCCACACAACCTACTACTCGATTCCAGCTGAGAGTCAACTACAAGAGAAACGCCTCTCACGTCTCTAAGCAAATACCGCGTTCCTTCACGCTTTCCTTCGCAACCACCCTTGAACCTGCAGCTATACGCCACTCCCCACTACTAACTGTAGTAGACATATTGTCTAGCCTTCCAATCGAGATAAGATTTTCTTCCAAGTCTGGAACATGCTTTGTCTCCCACAAGACAACACTATGATCATCATTGCCTTTCAGGCAAAAAGTACGAACCCCACATACAAGACACCTTTGACCGTTCTCCACGACAACATCTCCAAAAGAACCCTCATTATAGTCATCAAACACCTCTCTCCACGGAGTGTAATGAAAAGAAGCTTCCGAATAAATACACCAATCTTAAGTGCCCAACTTCTCCCGAGCTGATAAGCATAACTCTTCAACAAGCCCCACTTGAGCTTCCTTTGGGTTATCTCTCTTCGATTTCTGTCACGCCTCGCTTCCCAAAAATACGGAATACGAGTACATGACATTGGCTCAGCGAATGACTAACGTCACCCATAAGCTGTTTATCTGATCAACTCAACAATATAATCAATACAAAACAATTGTACAGACAATAGTAATAATCTTATGAACAATAATACTTGGAATTAAGCAATACAAATATCCAAATACAATAATAATCCAACGTCTGGAAACAAATAACAATATTCGGGACATAAGCCCAAAACAATAATAATCCAATCCAAAATAATAACAAGTCTCAATACATTAAGTTTATTAAAGTAATAAGCAATTAGAAAGCAGTAGTCTTCAGACTGTTTGTTCTCCGACTCCAGCAGGCAACTGTTCTCCAAAATCTGCAATTTAATAAATTATAGGAAGAGGAAAAGAAAACTAAACGCCCGTCAATGCAAGTTACGGGCCGCTTGTAGTGCAGGATACAAGTACATGGAAAATGGTAAACTAATAACATGAAATAGGCATGATAACAAAATATAACAACTAGCATGGCAAGATAAACAAGTGTAAGTAGCATGTAATAAGTGTCGAGTGAACAAGTATCATGTAAACAAGTAACGACTACGAGTGTCAAGAATCAAGTATCAAGTAGCTAGTGTCAAGTGATTATGTTCAAGTCTTGTATTATTACTATATAGGTAGCACTTCATGCATCCATCCTTTTACTACATGGTTGCTACATTTAAACAGTTTTGCTTTGGACTTAGTGGTGGGCTCTATAGTTCATGTACTTGGCAATGGTAATCAATATTCAATAGTGACCGATGACCGAATCAATCGAGATACTGTAGTTAGTAATCCACAATTAATCGATGACCGATATGACCATTAGACTAATAGACCAATAGACCAATAGACCAATAAATAGGAAAACACGGGCCCCTCCTCCAAGTACAGTTTCTATATTGTCCACTACTAAAAGTCAACCCTTAAACCCCGGCTTGTTAATTATTTTATTAATGCAACAATACAATCTGCAATCTAGAGACATGAGATGAACGATAATAACAATAGGGAAACAATAGGATAGTAATATGGAATATGGTGTACTAGATGCCTAAGCAACATGGTATAGGATATTTTACAAGTATTCGACAAATATAACACGAATAACACGAACGAGCATAAGATAACATATGAATAACACGCATATATGCAACAAGATGTGGTCAATCCTAAGTTATATCATGTCATGTATGTCGTGAGCCAACTATGATCAAATCATCACTATAGAGACATTATCAACAAGGAGATACACACACAAATTGTCTCTAGAACCCAACTACACTACAAGCGGTATTTAGTACTTGTATTTACAAAGGAATTTAATACAAGTTACTTTCTTGTTAGATGGTGAAACGAATACCAAGAATAACGGGATAAGAATCCTGAAGCAACGAACTCAAAAACACATGAACTAGCAATCTACAAATAGCACGTGCAATATATGTGCAATACAATCCTAAAGCAATAACGCAAGAGTACACAGCAACAAGAGCTCAGCCAATCACAGCAAGAAAGAGAGACTTCAGCAGCAACAGCACTAGGTCCAAGGGGCGGCGGTGGCATCGCGGTGGCGGCACGACGAAACAGGGAGGAGGAGGGATGCGGTTCAGGCGCTCTGTCAATGTCGAAGACAGAGAAGAGGAGGACAGGGGCTATGGGTTCTGGTTGGCGACGCGGCATCGACAGGAGGTCGACGAGGGTCGTCGGAGATGAGGGCCTCGCCGGGGAAGATGACGGAAAGAGAGGAATTGAGTTTGGGTTCTTGTCTGTTGTCGAAAGGGAAAGGGGGAGGAGATGGGGTTTTGATCTGGGTGGCGCGATGACTGGAGGGCGGCGACGAGGTTGGGAGTCGCCGGAGGTGGTGGAGGAACACCGGAGAAGATGATGGAGAAGGTTTGTCTTGGGTTTTGGCGGGAAACAGATCGGGAGAGAGAGAGAATGGAGGAGAGAGGAGAGAGAATATATGGCTAGGATTTCGATTTGTGTGCAAAAATTAGGGTTTGCATTAGATTTGTATTTATAGGGTACAATTTGGGTATTGGGTTAGTGGTTTAGGGTTCAATAACAGCGGTTTTAGGTCAAGAACAAAAGAAACTGGGTTTTAGGGTTCAATTAGAGATAGATCAAAATCAACAGAGTTTAAATAAAAATACCCACAGAAAAAAAGAAAAATAAGATTAACAAGAAAATAATTCACCAAGAAAATCAAAGAGTTTCATGAACAAGAATTTAAATCTAAATAAATAAATAACTAATACAAATGAATTGAATCTAAACTGGGCTTGAAAATAAATTGGAATTCGCCAAGCAAACTAGGTCTAGTACAATAACAAAATAATTCAATAGATGAATTTTAATTAAATAATCAAGAAATGACAATTAATTATTATAATAATAAAATCATACAATAAAATAATATCCGGGTTTAACAATTTACTAAAATGGATATATATATATAAATTGGGATTCAAATACAAATAGTTGATCAATAAGATCTAGAAAATAAGATCAAAACACATCGTTATTCGAAATGAATAAATTTTCGATTAGAAAAACATTTTAATATAAAATCCAAACCAATTTTAACAAATAATGAATTTATAATATCGAAATACAGAAAATACGTATTTACAATTTTTCTTGCTTTTTCTTCATATAAGCCATGCAACTACGCATCATGTGACCCCTCTTGTGACAATACCAACACTCAAGCCCATGTCCCCTAACGTTGTCATCAGACCTACTCTCAGATGAACTACTCTGATTCTTTCTTCTTCGACTGCAATTAGATCTCCCACGTCTCTTATCAACTATCATTGCGGAATCTCTAGAAGATGATGATGAGAATTTCTCGTTTCTCACCCTTCTCACCTCCTCCTTCAGAATGCTACTCACCACATCTTGTAGAGTCGTCGAATCTATCATAGTGCATGTAATAGTCTGTTCCATCGTACCATAACTATCGGACAAAGTAGATAGAAGTAACAATGGCTGTCCCCTCTTTCAAAGAACTTCAAACCTGCAGCTTCCATGTGGTTGTAAACCATACAGTTATTGTTCACATGTTATGCTACTAAACCCCCTTCCCTCAACTTGTAGAACCCCGTATTTTCAAATATTATTTTAAATATTTGAAAATGAATTAAAATGATTTTCTGGAGATTTAATAAATATTTTCTAAAGATTTATCTTTTACACGTGCAAAACACGTGTAAATATTTTTAGTGTAAATAACCAATTTTATATTTTTAGTAAATTCTCCTAATTATAATGGAGTATATTCTAAATTTTGGGATTTTTTTGAATAAAGAAACTATTTTTATAAATACCTCGAAAGAGAGGGGTTTTTATGTAAAAAACCGTTTTGATCTCAAATAAATAATGGAAATTTGTTTTTAATTTTTGGGCTTTCCATATTTATCATTGAAATTAAAATATATTTAAATTTTATTTAGAGTTGATTTGGTAAAGATTTATACAAATATGGTGTTTCTGCAAATATGGAATTTATGTAGAATCTCGTGCAGATATTTTTTTGGAAAGTAAAAGTCAAATATTTTGATTGGAAAATATAATATGTATTATTAGATACTATTTCTGATTTTTCTGGATTTTTACGAATATTTTATGATGTATTTGCAAATATTACAAAAGAGAGGGCTTTTGTGCAAAATCGCCACCCTGAGTTGTAAATCCGGATTTTTCTTATTTACTGGGCTGTTATGGATTGCTGGACAACTCAGTGATAAAAAGATTTTATTTGGTTTTGATTTAGTTAACTTATTCTAACTAAGAGAGGGTTATATATGTAAAGTTATATTTTGGAAGGATTCTTTTGCAAATGTATTTCTAAAACCCTAATTCTTTATTTCCGGCCTGTATAAAAGAGGGTGTGCAGCCGTCATTCGTTGCACAACACAAGTTTTATTATATTTCTTATTTTCTTGGTGATTGAAGAGGAGATCTTGGATTCTTTGCAAAATAGGGGATTCTTCATTTTGCTTCGTGATATTCGCTTGATCTCTCCAACTATGTGAGTGACATTGTTTTGTTTATTTTGTTTGTGTATATTGTAGATGAGTAGATATAATTGTTTGGTTGTTTTGTTTGTTTCTCTTTGATTTGTGTACGTCATATGAGAACAATATGAATGTTTAGATTGATTGGATGTTGAATATGTATATGTACGAATGGATGAAAAATTGGATCTCCAAGAAGAACCCTAGATATTTGTATGTGAACGATGTTAGACCTGTTGAGAACCTAATATAAATTGTTGGTGGGCTAATAATGTTAGATTTCTGTGGTGAACAGTCGACTGGTGACTCGAAACAGTCGACTGCTACTGCTTAGATCATATTTTCTTAAAATATTGGATTATCGTTGATTTGATTAAGTTTGATAGATGCCATGCATTAATTAAATTAAAGATGAGATTTTTAGACTATTGGTGAGTTGGATAAAAACAACTTGACCACGTTGAGAATAAATTGGTTTTGTTCATGAATCAACTATAGAGAATAGTTGAGATTTAGTTGAGGAATTTTGTGAATGATAAATGGTCTAGAGGACCAGGTTTTGAGGAGTTGGGTTATGAGGAGTTAAATTGGGGATTTGCGATTGTTGAAAAATATGTTGTTTGAACTTGGATTTCTCAAATGCAAAGCTTAAATCTAATTATTTTGGTATTAATAAGATTTGGAAAATAATACAAAGTTATTTTGTTATATGACTGATTCCTAAAAATCCTAGTTTTGACATATGCACAACCAAAACTATGCAGTTTGTAGGCCGACAGTCGACTAGCATGACCTTTCAGTCGACTGGTACGACCTGGATGCTATGATCATTAGTTTTCTTAAAAATCCGTTCTGGACAGTCGACTTAGACCCTTTTCAGTCGAATGGCACACTTAGAATATTTTCTTAAAGATTTCTGGAGTTTCTCTCTGGTAAGTCGACTTATGACTTTTGTAAGTCAACGTATATTTTCTGGTAAGTCGACTTATGACTTTTGTAAGTCAACTTATATTTTCTGGTAAGTCGACTTATGACTTTTATAAGTCAACTTATATTCTCTGGTAAGTCGACTTATGACTTTTATAAGTCAACTTATAACACTTAGCTTATTTTCTTAAAACCATGGAATTTTCTTTCTGGACAGTCGACTTATGTTTTCTATAGTCGACTGATACTGATGTATCCTTATATCTATGAATGTTCTTTCAAATGATTTTTACTCTAAATGCTTTAATCTATAACTTATTATTCTAAAGGTTACTGTTTCTACAAAACATATATTTTCAAGATATTTTATAGTTATATTTGGATTCTGGAATTATATAAAGATTTGGGTTTTGTTGGAGAGGTTTCTCCTTATGATCGTTTTGACGATGGATTTGTGGATTGTGGTTTTGTTGAGATCTCTAGGAGTTGAGTGGGAGTCCTGTAAACCGGCAGTTGAGATTTGTTGAGTTAGACCTGAGGGGTCTTGGTTTAGTTGTTGTTGAGTATTTAAGTCCGGTAGGATGCACTGGCTCTAGAGATGAGGATTTTGGTGGTTTAATAATGATCAATTTAAGGACAGGCACTAGTGGAGTTGTGATGGAACTTGAGAAACGTAAGTATAGGCTCATGGTCTTATTAGTCCAACTAGAGGGTATTTATATGTTTGCGTGTCGAGGGTCTACGGGCCTATTCACGGAGCATGCAGGGTATATTCGCGTGTTGAGGGTCGGCAGGCCTAATCACGGAATGTACCGGGTGTATCTACACGTTGAGGGTCTTGAAGGCCTATTCGTGGGGTACAAGGCAGGGAGATGATTCTACGGTTGTTGTTTTGAGCTATCTTACATGATGCTTGCGCGTCGAGGGCGGTGACGCCTATTCGCGGAGAATTCTGAATCTTGTTTCCCATCACCGTAGTAGGATTAGTTACATAACGAGGGGTTATCCCTATAAAGTGGAGATTGTTAAGGGCTTGCACCGGACCTATGTAGAGTGGGATGCATAGACTCTGACAAGTACGCATTAGAGAGTCAGCATATAGAGATTGTGTTTTCTTGACTTGGTTTTATGCATGTGGTTTTCCTGTTTTCTACACTCGACACTTAGTCTAGCTTCACTTGTTGTTTTCATGCTTTACATATTTGTTATTTCTCATTCGTTTATCCTTGTTGTTAATACATGCTGTTGATGACTTTATGTTTTATGATTTAATTATATTGTATGTTTTTATGTCACACCATTTATGGCTGACCCCTTTAGTTTTGGGGGTTAGGGATCATCTCTAGCCTCATGTGTTACAGGTTGTATTGTTGAAATAAAAGTTTGGAATAAAATTATTTGTGTTTTTGGGCTATGTGTACTATTACATTGAAGTTGATGCTGGGATTGTGCCACGTATTTTCTAAGATATTATTGTAACACCCCGCAAAATTGAAATTACAATTTTGCCCCTGGGTGTTACGCACGTATATTTTGTAATGTATTTCACTACATATTTTGGTCAACTAAAATATAATATTTCAATCCCTAGGATTTACGTGCTTTTTACGTGTTTTGATGCACGTGCTTCCACCACTACGTATAATATTTTCTATAGGTTTAAATTATTTCTTTTTATGTATTTAAATCTATTTTATAAAACTGAAATTTATTTACCCCTTGTTTTGATTAAAATGCATTTTTCGATTTTCCGCACGTATAATGCACGTACTTTCTACGTGCAGTAATTTCATCATGAAATACATAAAATTAGTAAATATATTTTTCTTATATTGTTTTCGATCATGTTTAATAATTTTTCATTGATAAAATCAATTTTCGCATTTTCATGTTTTACGTGTGACGCACGTGTTTTCGATAAACGTATCTAAGTGTATTTGTTTTCAAAATAAATTTTGGAATGTGTGTAACACCCGTGCTTTTCAAATAATATAAGCAGTAGTACATTTATTAATAGAGTATACATATGTTAGTTGAAAAGTAATATGATGTATATATGAATGGTGTATGGTATAAAAAAAAAAAAAGGAAAGAAAAGTGGATGGGGGCCCACGGTAAAATATGTGCAGCATGAATTATTGTTGTTGGGCTGTTTACAAAGAGTGGAATGGCATATATGTATTTATATAACATAGGCATATGGGCTTGGCTTATATGGATGAATAGTGTGAAGAAGGAGGGGGCCCACGATGGAGATCAAAACATCAAAACAACACACAAATGTGCTGGATTGAATTGTTGGCCGGGTTGTAATTATGGAGTGGCCGGTTCTTGTAGTGGGAAGATATGAGAAGTTATGGTTAGGAGAGTGGGGAGATGAAGAGTTGAGGGGTTTTGGAAGTTAAGTTTTTGAAGAGGTGGGAAGATAAAAAAAGGGGAGTTTTAGGAGTTAAAAATATGAAGAGTTAGCAAATTAATTTAGTAATTTATTAGGTGGGTAATTTTGCAAATTGAACCCTCTACATACCCTATAAATAGCACCTCTCTTTTTCTCATTTCACACACCAAAAAGAATAGAAAATCAAGAGAAAGAAAAGAAAGAGAGAAGAGAGTGTTGTGCTTGGAGGCCATTGCTAGGAGGAGAAGAGCTAGGAGTCTTGGAGCTAGAAGAGGTGTTCATTTTCTTTCATTGTTCAAGCTTCATTGAGGTGGGTGTTCTCTACTTTCTAATTATAGATAATGTGCACGCTAAAAGTTATAAATGAGTAGCATAGATGATTTTGATGTGACAAATGTAGAACAAATCCGTGCTATTGTATGTGCCATGAATTGTAGAGATTTTGTTATGATTAAGAAGCAAATTGTCATCATGCTAGTAGAAATGAGAAAAAGAAACAGTGAGTTGTTGCCATGAACAAATATGTTGAAAATAAATTAATAAGTCCTATACACATAGACTCATGATACAAAATCAAAAGTACTTATGTACCAGGACTTATTAATTCTCGGTATTTTAATTATTTAAGAATATTTTAATATACAATATAAATTTTAAATTGTATAATAGCAAGTAAACTGTGACTACAGATCTCTTTGTGAACTTGGCTTTGACATATGGGAATTACTTACGGCTATTCCAAGTATTGACATATGGTATAAGCATATTATTAGAACTATAAGAATTTTTGGATTGGCTCCGTCTCGTCCAGATGCTATAATCGTTATTCATGGGACTTATTTGAAGTACACTATAGTTATCACTGATGACATCTGTAACACTATAGTTATCTTTAAGATTATAAATCAGTTCAAATACAGTCCATTAATAAGTTAATTCTTTGATGAAAATTAGTTAATTCTAAGTATAATAATTTCCACTCATAACTATTATTCTATGTTCCTTCAATCTTTGTTTAAACCGAAGCTCACTATATGAACACTTTGGCATGGGTTTTTTTCACACCAGAACATAATAGCTCAAGTGGCTAGCGGGCTGGGTTGGGCTTTTGACCGGGTTGACCAGAGAGGGAGCCGGGTTCAAAACAGGCCACCATCTTTTATTTTTTTTCTTTTTATTGAGTTTGAGCTTCATTGGTAAACACTTGCTGATTTGAAGAAGGGTTGGAAAATACATTTTTTTTCATATGAGTTCACATAAAAATTTATTATAAATTGTTCTCAAATTTTAATCTTGTATTTTCGAAAGTAACAAGAGAATTCAAACAGTAAGTGTGCTTGGTTTCTAAAATTATTATTTGAGTAAATGACTCTTTCTTTTTAGAGAAGAATGTGCGATAAGTTGTGAGACTCTATTTTTTAAAATGAACCTTTGAGACTAAATACTTGTGAAAATTTATATAGAGTTTTGGAAAGAATTACTATATCACTTGGTTGCCTTGATGAGATTATGTGAATATGTTGGTTTATGGTTAAGGATTTTATGTGATTAATTTCCTAAAAGAGATTTGGATTTATGATACAAACTCATGAAAAGAATTGTTGCCTTAGAAAGATAGTAAATGAATAGTATGAATGATGCAAAAACAAGACATACACCAAGTTGTGAACAGTTTGAAGATAAAGAATACTTGAGTTAAGACATGATTATTAAAGGGTATGTGTACCCATGTTTCATGTACATGAAAGATTATGATTAAGAATTAGTAAGACTTCGGTTACCGGCAAAAATGAAAGAAAGGATTGATATAATTTTGAGATATTGCCTTGGGGCGATCTCATATTTGTTGATTAAGTCCGGTAGGAGGTAAAACTAATTCTATGAGTGGAAATTATTCATGTCTTGAACTAAAAATAATTAGGCACTTAGGTGAAGATGTAATAGACTTGTGCAAACGTAAATGGGTGCTTCTATATAGTCGGCGGTGGATCTCCATGGCTATAGACCCAGTTGGTGGACTGTGGTTGCTCCGTAGGAGATGGACTGTATTTTATCCGGGACTTAGGGTAGTCGGCGGATGTTTACCATACTCCAAAGAATATGTATATACCGGGGCTAGAGGGGCATTTACGGGATTATTCTCACGATATAATAGCCAGGGAGGCTGGGATCTGTTATTATAGCCAGGGAGGCTGAGATCCGTATCTGTGAAATAACTCTAAAACTTGTTTTATTACTGGGTAGTCTCATGGCGAGGGATCGAACCCTTCAATGTGGAGAACGTAGGCGCTTGCCCTCGGACCTATGTAGTATGGGATGCATAGAATCTGAACAAGTGTGCATTAGTGTCATCCTAGTGTAGAATTGTGTGCATTAGGCATTAAGGCATGACATACACTTATATTTAGGATAATCACCTTTGACACGTTATTTATTCATTTCAATTTTATTGTGTTTTCTTAAAGTATGAGATCGTTATACTATTCCCGGCATAGAGAGGATAGCCGTGTATAACATTTCGTCAGTTGTAAGTAACTGACGTGCCCACAGACTGACATGCAGGTAATGGACTATTCATGGAGTTATAAAGTGGATATGATGTTGTTGTTTAGAAGTTAAAGATGTTGCAAATGATGTTAAAGTTATACAAGTTGTATTTCATTGTTGTAATCTTTTAGTCTTCCGCTGTGTTTCAATCAAGTGTAAAGGAACTCTGATGTATTATGAATGAAAAGTTTTAAATTCCTTGTAAAATTGTACGAAGTGAAGTAAAGATCCTGTGAAATTCCGAATTTATCCTTATTTGAAATTCGGGGTGTTACAATTATATTAGAAATTCGGGGCGCTACACAACTTCATATTAACCAATTTCTTCAGATGAAGAATTTGATTAGATGCCGACGGTTTCTCATACATATCCGTGAGAGTCTCCATAGTCTCCTTTGTGGTCTTTGCTTTCAAGATATGAAATAACGCTTTTCTACTCAGTCCCAACTGAATCTACTATAGCGCATTTTGATTCAAATGATTTCACTCCGCCAAGACCTTCACATTCTTGCCTCCACCTTCCGGCTTCTCATCAAACAACGGACCATCTAGATATTTCTAACAAAGATACGCTATCATCTGAATCTTTCACATCGCGAAGTCACTCCCATCGAACCTCTCGATCTTTGACTTGCTATCGGCCATCTCGAACCTAGTGGCTAGTGCTCTGATACCACTTATTGCAGAATCTACCAACAACTCGTAATGCTAATAGCGAAACTCACTCACCACAAGCAATAGAAACTTTCCAAGAACTAGATGAACAAAGAACAAGCTACCACGATATATGCAAGATCTCACAAGAACACAATAAATATGCAGAGATAACCAATATTTCTTATTTTCCAAGAAATACAAAGATTACAAAGAGATTACAACTCTCAATATCTCTCTCTTACTTTTGAAATACCCGGCACAATCCCCTCTTGAAGTTGAACAATGATGTCGACTCACCTCGATCAACACTTAACAACCCTAGAGTTCACATCTATTGCTATAAATATAGCCCCCAAACAAATCGTAAAAGATAGGCACAAATACAGCTTATTGGATCCAAAACCCAAAAGCCCAAATAACACACAATGTCGATGTCGGTCGACCGCAACGTGTCAAGTCCACACTCGAGGCATGACCGGTCGACTGCACGATCGACCGTTTCCTTCTCTATTGAACCCTGTACACTCGAAGAACTCCTTTTAGCCAGGACCGGTCGACCGCACTCCCAGTTGGTTGACCACAACCCTCCAGCTTCATTCTTTTACTTGATGCTGTCTTGTCTTGCTGTCTTGTAACCCCTGTTTCCATTAATACGTATTTTTTTAAAGTATTTTTTCCGTATTTAAATCCTCAGTATCTTATAACTATTCTTTCTTAATTGATTTTATTATTTAAACTATTTTATGAGCCCAATTGTTTAACTATTTATTAAAAGCCCAAGTTTGTATTTTGATCTGAGCCTAGTTGTTATTATAAGCCCAATTTCATATTTTGATTTTATTATTTATTTATATATTTAATCTGAGCCTAGAATTTAGCCCAATACTCTAATTATTTTATTTAAATATTTTGAGCCCATGAACCAAGCCCAAACCCACTAACCCAGTACCCATCTCTATATTTGTACAGACTTACCTACACACCTACCCGTATACAATTTCTTCACATCCCCACTTTTCAGTACCGTACTCCAACTCCCCACTTTGCAGATACATGTCTCCCCATCACCTCGTAACTCCCCCCACTCTCTCACCATGTTCCCTTCTTCTCTCTCCCCTCTGTTTAAAACAGAGCACTCCCCCATTACTCTATTCATTATTTTATTAAAATCCCCCTGTTCCTATTCTCACCCTCTCTCGAAAAATTTGCTGTACTGCCCCCTTTTTTGAAATTATTTAGCGCCTTTCCCTACTTCCCAAAAAAATTAGCGATATGCCCTTGTTCAGGACACGTCAGCAACAAACGTTAATGGGAAAAACTGCATACGTTATTTCGATGTCGTTCTTTCCAATAACGGCACCTGTTTGATAAAAAAGTTTCATGCCGTTATTTAGAATAACGGCATCTGTTATTTTTTGTCTAAAGATCTAACAGTCTCAATTGTGAGCTGAGAGAGAATTGCAAAATTAAAATAACTAATGCCGTTCTCTCAGAGAACGGCAACGATTATACTGATGCCGTTATTTTGAATAACGACATCAGTTATATTCGTTTTGCACAGTTTCCTATAATCAAAAAACCCCTTGTCCTCCCCTTTTGCCTTACGATTTCTTCTCTCCTTCACTCCGACTCCCAAAACCCAAAAAAAAAAAAATCCTAAAATCCCAAGTATTTGAGTGATATGTAAGTTTCCAATCAAAAATTATACTCAGACTCTACTCTTGAATCTCTCATTGAGAATTCCAAATCAATCGGAATCCAAATTTGTGGTAAGTTTCGAAAATCCCTAATTTTTTTTTTGCAATGTTGATTTTGATCTATGAGAGATGTATGCATTGGTAGTATAGTACAAGTGATGTAGAGTTGTGTTATTTAAGTAGTAATTTTGGAAAAGTAGTTATGGATTGTTGGTGATCTAGGGTATGTGAAATGTTGAATTGTTGAAAAAGATGCAATTGTTCAAGTTGTTAGGAAAACAAAGAATATAGGGAGATACTTTGTAGGGGTTTTTTCATTGTCATTATGATGATTGCAAGTAGTTCAAATGTGTTGAAGATCTATGTATACATAATGGTGAAGTAAAGTTGAAGGCAATGCGTAAGGATAAAATCCATTTTTTCAAAATGTGATGAATGATTTGAGGAAAAAGGAGTTAACTATGGATAGAGGGTTGAAAAGCTAAAATACAGTGAACTATGGATAGAGTTAACCATGGATTGAAGACAAATTATGATATTGTAATTAAACTATGGACATGGACATGAAATATTAGAAGCTTTGTTTTGAATGTATTTTATTGTCTTATTTCAGTAGAAGTTTAGTTTATTTTCAAAAATCTCTTTCGAAAATTGTTGTTGATTAGTGTTTGTTATTGTTGACAGGCAAATGGATCCTACAGAACCATCTTCTTCCCATGATGTGGGTGCTTCATCTAGTACTTCGTATGGACCACAGGGACATCTGGGTCCAATAGATCCTACCGTTCTTTATCTGTAAGAAGATCACAGATCGCAGGCAGTTTGGAAAGGAGATATAGAAAAAATGAGTTTCCGAATGCACACCATCATGGCGACGCACCCTCGTATTCAAAATTATTTGTTAAGCAGCGGATTTTACGGAATATCGAAGCTGGCGAAAATCAAATGTGACCATGCCCTACTTACCGCTCTTGTGGAGCGATGGAGGCCAGAGACACATACATTTCACTTACCAGTTGGGGAGATGACGGTAACCCTACAAGATATAGCCATCATTGCGGGTCTTCCAATCGATGGGGGTGGCCTTCACGGGGAACTTGATGTTCAATAAAGTTGCTTTGGTACGAGATTACCTTGGGCACGAAGTGCTTGAAGATGATAAGGGAGTATTCATCGGGGAATCAATTAGACGTTCTTGGCTTGATGGGGAGTTCAGTAATCAAATGCCAGACGTACCGACGGACATCTAACTCCAGAATTATACGCGAGCTTATATGTTGTCGATGATTGGAGGGATTCTGTTCCCTAATTCTTCAGGTGATGTAGTGCATCTCATGTACCTTCCACTGATTGGTGACTTACAAACAGCCGGCCAATATAGTTAGGGAAGTGCGGCTCTGGCCTCCCTCTACCGTGCTCTCTGTAACTGTTCGATGGGGTCGATCCAAATGACCGGGCCGATGTCTATATTGCAAATATGGTGTTAGGAACGAATACACCTCGGCCGACCCCGGGTAACGGTACTTTCAGAAAGTTGGAGAGTGCAACAGGAAAATCCCGCACTGAGAGCTCCTCTTGGTGCCTACTGGACGGGTAAGCTCACATGGAGGGTGTCCTCACCTATTATAGGGACGAACTCGATCAGTTGAGGGAAGAGTACGTCTACTTGACACCGTACACAGAGGATAGGCTACAATGTCTACCCCCCATTTGCACTGCCAATAATCAGTTGTGGTTGACATTAGCTCCACTTGTAAATTTCTCGATTGTGGAGTTTTATTACCCCGGCCGCGTTCTCCGCCAATTCAATGCACAGCAGCCTGTCCCCGTAAACTCAATGTACGACCGTACACTTCAGAACATTACAGGCCAAGGTCGTTTACCAAATATGAATTGGGCCGATCACCACCGTGCTCATGTAGCATGTTGGAATGAGAGGAAGTACGACTTGGTCGTAGAAGGTATTGTGCCGTACGATGGATCAATGCAAACCGCATAAATGGCATGGTACCGTCGCATCACACGGTTGTATGTAGTGCCCAAAACGAATCTTCCCGCGGGTATCCAACAACCGATACCCGCGCACCAAGTGGAACCACCACCCGCACATTCCACATCGCAACCCATGTATCAACCGAAAGCTTCCTCCTACCGTTTATTGGTAAAGTAATTTTATTGTCAATTAAATTTATTCACTTCATTTTGCTTATGCTTATTTAATGGTAAAGTTTGGTTTACTACTAATAATTTATATTTCTAATATAGATCGACAACACATGGGACATTGCGAGAAAATGTGCGGGTGTCTTGAAGAGCAACGCTAATAAGGCATGCAAGGAATTGGCAAGAGAACTCCTACTTCCTTGTCGTACTTCTCATGAAGAAGTTGGAGATGGTTCACGCTTCAATGACCTTCTGCGGTCGACCGAAGTACCAACTCAATAGGTCCGACCTAGCGTAAGCCGAGCTCCACCTCCACCACAACAAACAGTTGAAGCAGGACAACCCCCCGCACCTCAAACTCAACCACAAACTCCTTCACATCATCCAAGAAGGGGTAAGACTGTTCGCTTCCCTCCTACACAAAGTGAATTGGCAAATCCCGAGATTGAAGTATGTGGAGGTGATGAAGAAGAAGATGTCGGTCCAAGTGCACCTGCAACTCAAGAGACCCGGGAACGTAGGAGGAAAGTCCCAGTTCGAAAGAGGAGACCACCCCAACAATAAACGCCTAGTTAGATTTTACAATTGTTGAACTTTATGTTTAGGTTATCAAGCTTTTGATGAGGTGTTTATGTAATTCTGGACTTTCATGTTTATGAGTAATTAGTCGGTTGTGTTGCAAATGTATCACATTGACCCAACTTGATTAACATGATTTTAATGTGGGTCTGAACTGGTCTCCGAATAGGCCCTCCAGAAGATCTAGCAACAGAGTGTGAAACAGACCGCTGAATAGCACGCTTCCTAGTGCTAGTCTGCTCATGAATCCTTGCAGCATCCAAGATATCAACATAAGAACGAAGTCGCAAGGCAGCAAGACGATCCTGAATTTCAATGTCCAAGCCCGACAGGAAATGACAACCTCTATCTTCGTCATTTGCCACCATGGAAGTAGCAAAATGACTTAGTCGGGCAAATTCCGCAGCGTACTCGTCCACAGTCCGACTCTCCTGATTCAAGACAGTGTTTAGTTTAACATCAGTACTTTATGAAATAACAACGAAAAAGCATAAATAAACACCATCTGACGAACCTGAGTTAACGAGATAAACTGTCGTTCCATTTCATTCTTGGTGGCATTAGGAGAGAACTTAGTGAGAAAGCTCTCAGAAAAAGCGGCCCATGGAATGGGTCGGCCCAATCGTTTAGCCTCTGCCACCAGATGTGGGCAAGGTCAACAAGCTGGATGCTCACAATATCCACAAGATCCACATCCACTATACGTACTGCGGTCAACAACTATTCAGTCCTGATAAGCCATTGCTCGGCTACAAGTGGACCCTCGGTATCTGAGAACTTATCCGGGTGAAGCTTCATGAAATCTATCACATTACCAGGTCTCGGTGGCAGCAATGCAGGGACAAGCACAACAGGTACCCTGTTAGCGGCTTCATAAGCCATTCTCAGCTGTTCATTATGTTCTCGTTGCATCTGCATTATCAGTTCGTTGTGCTCACGTTGCATCTGCATCAACTGTGCAACAGTTGGCGCATCAGACTGATCATCCTCAGCACGAGAAGAAGAAGCCTCTTTCTTAAGCATTTGCATCAACTGTGCAATAGTGGGCTCATCGGACTGATCATCCCCAGTATGGGAAGAAGGAGCACCTTTTCTAGCCATAGTCTGTAATAAAAAATCAAACGGTTAGCATCCAGATCATATGTTGGATATCAATTGTTCATGCGATCTCTGTATTGCATATACTGTTGAGTCAAACCGATATAATCCCAAGTATGATTAATATATCAATCAAAGCCAAACTTCCTTTTGTTAGTCACGTTTGATTGATATATTATCCAAACCTAGGCTCTGATACCACTAAAAATCTTGTCACGCCCCGCTTCTCAAAAATACGGAATACGAGTACATGACAAAAGCCCAGCGAATGACTAATGTCATCCATAAGCTGTTTAATCGATCAACTCAACAATATAAACAACACAGAACAATTGTGCAGACAATAATAATCTCATGAACAATAATACTTGGAATTAAGCAATAAATATATCCAAATACAATAACAATAATCCAACGTCTGGAAACAATAACAATATTCGGGTCATAAGCCCAATACAATAAAATAACGATAATCCAATAATTAAGTCTCCAAACAAAGCAATAATTATTTATTAAGCGGCGATGCAATCAATTCCTTCACCAATGTTGTTCTGCCAATCCATCTGGTAATTCTCCATCAACACCTGTAAATACTTCATCTAAAAAGAGGAGAAAATTGTCTTTAGAGCAAGTCATGGACAGCAAGTAGAGAAAGCAGGGAACAAGAGAATAACGGTATAACAATGAAACAATGGATCAATAAGAATTAATAAAATGAGACAAAAATCATGATAATCGATGCAGTTGACTATAAACAATGGTTCAATAATCAAGGATCAATATTAATAACACTTAGCCAATATCGATATCAATAAGAACAATGATGAACAATATGCAATGTCGATGTAGTGTGATCCTTAAGTCTATTAATTATTTTAAATCCTTACTAATGCATGTACTACTATGTCTCATGTGTGCCGTACCACAGGTTCGATGCATACAACCAATTTCATTTAGACTCAAATGATGCACTCGGTAGATCATGTACTTGGCAACGGTAATCAATATTCAATAGTGACCGATGACCGAATCAATCGAGATACTATAGTCAGTAATCTACAATTAATCGATAACCGATATGACCAATAGACCAATAGACCAATAGACCAATAAATAGGGAAACACGGGCCCCTCCTCCGAGTACAGTCTCTACTTTGTTCACTACTTAAAAGTCAATCCCTTAAACCCCGGCTTGTTAATTATTTATCAATGCAACAACACAATATGCAATTAAGGGACAAGAGGTGAACAATGGTATCAATAAAGAATCAATAGGTTGATAACATGAATAGGACGGTTAAAATAGTGATAATAACTCATTGGGAACATACAATGCAACATACATTCATTAACTCATGCAATAATACCATATAGGAATAATTAATTCATTAAAAAGAGAGATCTAAAATTCTGGACAGCAAGCGCAACCTGCACAAAAATGCAGTTTTCCGCTGACTCAGAAGTCGAAAGTTGAATCCGTCAGAAGATCTGAAAACTAGACTTTCACACGGTTCCAACACATACTTAAAGTTCAAATTCCGACAATAGTAGCTACGTCAAACACATATTTCTTTATAGGTTTTATGTTTAGGCAGAAAAATGACATCTTGTTGTTTTAATTTTTGAATCAGCAAAAACTCAATATTAAAATCAGTAAAAATATAATCTAGACTCCTAAACATGATAAACATCAATCTGAAAATTTTCATAGCAAAATTCTATCATTTGATCAACCTTTTTACTGTTTAAACATGAAAGGTTCGAGAATCTGAAAATGTGAAAGTAAAAATACAGCTGTAGTAAAGCGGGCATAACTTTTACTACAAAACTTGGAATTCAAAAATTCTGGATGTTATTGACAACTAGACATTCGGGGCTACATTTCATATTCAGAAAATATTTTATTTTAAGGTCATTTACTAGTTCGAAAACAGCGATTAAGTTCAGGTCAGCAAGCATGTACAGTTCTTAGGGTATTTTTCTTGGACATAAATTAATTAAACATGATGGATTTTGATTCTATAGTCAATAATTCGTGTAACTAGCATGATAGCCGTCCAAACACGATAAATAAAAATTTAGAACACACACTTATATAAGCCCAATATTAATCAATCATCAAACGACATACAACCTAACGAATGTCTCCATAATAAATTATTTGTGTTGTGACTCGTATGAATAACCATATTAACAATTCTATATGCATTCATTAAAGATCCAAATTTAGAGTCAAAGTGGCACGATGTCAAAAATATTGGGGTTAGCTCGTGTAAACCCTCAATAGACCCAACGAAAGAGATAAACAAAGGGTAATACGATAACAAAAGGATCTACTTGCAGGAATTTCAATAAAACTTGAATTTGATACGAGTAACAATTCAAGTGGACGGTGACTTGCCTGTTAGACGGTAAAAATGAATACCAAGAATAACGGGATAAGGATCCCGAAACAACGAATCCACGAATTAGCAATCCACAAATAGCACGTGCAATATACGCGCAATTAAATCCAAAAGCAACTACAGCACACAAAAGAGGCAGCAACAGCTAAGAGAGAGAGAGCAGCGATGGCAGCAGCGACGGCCAGAGACGGCAGCACGCTGGCGGTGCGATGGCTGGGCGGCGCCGCTGAGGCGTCGCCGGAGTGGGTCGACGAAAAGGGGGGAAAATCGAGATTGGGTTTGATGGGTTCTGCCTGTTGATGTCGATGAAGGAGAAGGGGAGGTCGGGGTGATCTGGGAGGTTGCCGGCACTGGTGGTACGCGCCAGGGGGCGCGACAGGACGGTCGGCGCAAGGGGGTGGCCGGAGTGGCCGGGGAAGATGATCGGAAGGTTTGGGGAGTATTTGGGGAAGATGAACAGTAACCAGGAAAGAGAGAACGGGAGGAGAGAGAATAGGGGCTAGGTTTCGATTTGTGTGCAGAAATTAGGGTTTACAGCAGAGTTGCATTTATAGGGTACAATTAGGGTACTGGGTTAATGGTTTAGGGTCCAATAAAAGCGGATTTGGGTCAAGAACAAATGAAATTGGGTTTTAGGGTTCAACAAGAGATAAACCAAAATCAATCGGGTTCAAAATAAAAATACCCGCAACAAAACAAAAGATAATGGAATCAACATGAAAAGCTCCAACAAGAAAAGTGGAAATTTTCAAGGAATTCTTAATTAAAATAATAATCAAGAACGAAAAATAGGGTTTTTAAAATGTTCATGTATATGTATATTTAATCAAATAATAAAATACATAAAAACGGAGTATGTTCGGGCTTAAAACAAAATAATAATAATAATAATAATCATCGATCAATTAGAGATAGGAAGCAAGTTCAAATATACCATTATTCAAAATGAATAAAATCTTGATTAGAAAACACTTTAATATAAGATCCGAAATGAATTTAGCAAAAAAATAAATTTACAAAAATTAAAATATCGAAAATACACGGAAATTCATATTGTCGGGAATGGGGGTTACACGAAGTCTAACACTCGGTCATTGAAAGACCGATTTAGTTTTAACTAAACTCGGTCTTTCAAAGACCGAGTGGGTTGGTTTGGGAATTTAAAAAAAAAGTAGGCCAGTTTGGGAAAAACTTTCAAAAAGGGGCAGTTTGGGAAAAAATTCGGGTTATTTGAAGTTGCTGTTTTGGAGAGTAGAAGGGATCCACTTGCTGTGTGGTGTTTTGTGAAGTAGGGGATTTGGATTTTTGCTGATTGGTGTGTTGGATTATTAGAGTTTGGTGTTGTGGAGGGGTTAGATTACTTTGTTGCTGTTGGATTATTTGGAGTTTGCTGCCACGTATCTTGCACGTACGTCGCTGTCCGGGATTCTGATCCCGTTATTCTTGTTTTCAATATCATCGTCGTCGGTTAACAGGCAAGTATCCTCTCGTACAACTCGTTTGTTCTCGTACAAGCTTTCTTTGCAAAATACCGTAAATATATTCTTTGACTCTATTCATATTATACATAATCCGTCGATCTCGTATTCGTACATGATCGCGAATACTTTGTTGCCATATGCATTGCATGGACACGATACACACATATATACTCTTTGAACTATATAGGATGTTGTGCATGAATTGCTTGTCTTGTTACTGGTTTGAATATTGATATATTTTTTATTCTTGATTAAGTTTTGCATATGCCATTGATCACATCATGATTACATCATGTTTTATGAACCCTGAAATATGTTTTCCTGCATTGCATAAGTCCTGATACTCGATCCTGTCATGTTACCCGTTTTTGTTGTTGCATGTAGATGTTACCGATACAGTTATTGTTCATGTTGATTAAAAATAAAAAGATAGCAAGCTGGGGTATAAGGGTAAAGATTTAGTAGTGGACAATATAAAAGAGCGTACTCGAACGGGAGCTCGTGGTTTTCCGATGCAAGTTGCAAGTTACAAGTTGCAAGTTTGCAAATTATATGTTTATATGTTTCACGCTATAAGTTACACTATGTTTCACATTGCACGTATCTTGATACAAGATATACTTGACATGTTTTTCCGAGTACGTGACCTATAGAATCCACCACTAGTCTAAACGTTCACTTGATTGCGTGTAGCAACCATGTGGTATGGGACGCATGAAGTGCTACCTAGATAGAATTAATAAAAGACATAAGATTAACACATACATTTGCATGATCCAATTACATGTTACATATTCCTGTTGACTTGTTTACTTGTTTACATGTTACATGTTCATGTTGACACGTTTACTTGCTTACTCGTTTACATGTACATGTTCCTATTGATTTATTTACTTGTTTTCATGCATGTCACTTGTTCCATGATGTATTGTTCATGATCCTGTTTGCATATTGTATTCCTCCTATTACATGATTCTTGATTCCTTGCTCTTTCTTTGCTTTTGTTTCGTTTTATAATTGTCCTATTAGCTTGTACCACTTGCGGACCGTGACTTGTATTAACGGGTAACTCCTTATTTCTTCTTTTTGTAATAATATTCTTGCAGGTCCGAATAGAGAGTTACCCGAAGATGTTGCTGAGCAAGTGTTTTAGTCCTGTTTATTTTCATGTTGCTTTAGTTCATATTTTATTCATGTACTCTTTATTGTAACTCAGACATGTTTGACCCGTAATTATGAATCTTTTCCAGTTGTTGGTTATGTCATGTACTATGTCATGTACTTTTGTCATCCTATTGTGATTTTACATGCCTGCATGGTTTGTTTTGTTATCTTGTTGTTGAGTTAACTGTACAACTTATGAATGATGTATTTACATCATTCGCTGGGCCTCAGTCATGAACTCGTATTCCCGTATTTTGGAAAGTGGGGCGTGACATGTCTTCATCTTCTTATCTTATTCTCAAACTTCAAGTACTCCGTGCCTACGTGTATTTAAAGCCACAATCCTAACAAAAGCTAGGTCACTTTGTAAAGCTTATAACTTGGCATTAGTCATCATCATCTTATAATGAAGCAATGCAAGCAACTGACCAAGTCACAAAGAGTATTCTAGTTTCAAGATCGTCTCCTTAATCGTTCCTTGTATCCAATACTTGTACGCGTTTCTTAATACCCTTATATCTTCCAACTTCAAAGATCCTAGCCCATCAAACTTCCGTTGCCCCCAACAAATTTGGTATCAGACCCTCATATTCACTTCCTAAAAAATGAATGGCAACATCCACTCCATCGGCTCCATCCATTTTCAATTATGCCCAGAATCTTGTCCCCAGTTTCGATGGTGAAAATTATGATTATTGGAGTGTGAAGAATCTCTTCATCTCTTAAGATCTTTGAGATCTTGTAGAGAAGATTTCCAGCCAGAAGGTTCCGCAGCATTAGCTTCATGGACGGCAACCAAGGAAAATGAGTTTCGAGGAAAAAAAAAGATAAAAAAAAGATAAAGATAAAGACAAAGGACGTGAGGGCAGGGCACTTCTCTTCATCGAGCAAGGGGTAACCAAGTCTATATTCCTCAGAATTGTGGTGGCATCCAAGCAAAAGATGCTCGAAATATCATCAAGCAATAATTCAAAGGCTATGCTAAGGTAATCTCTATCATGCTACAAACTCTATGGAACTCACTATAGGATGTGCTTGCTGTAATGTGTTGAACTCACTATATTGGTGTTTTTTTTTTATCGTTAACGGTGGGTAAACCCCCCCGCGTTTTATTAAAGAAAATTTAACAAAATATACAACAAAAAATAAGACTTATGAAGTTCAGATCCCAATAGGCTGGGTTCTGAAACTCATACACCCCAACAAACAAACAAAAAATACAGTGAAATCTAGTCCTACTTGGTCGTCCCCGTCAGAGCAAATTTCTCGTGCCAATTTGGACTTATTCTCTCACTCAGTCCCTCACTTGTACACTACATTGGTGTTGAAATGCTGCTGAGATCCTTTTTAAGTATATGACTAGTCCCTGTTTTCTTATCCGTACTTAGTCACTGATTTTTAATTTTTTTTTTTAAAGATTATGGATGGGGTTCTGATGAACCCCAGCCTCGTAATATATATTAATTAAATGATAAGAAGTCTTACAAAATACCTAGTTACAGTGCCTTAACATAAAGAAGGTGCACTCAAAAAATATATCAAAGTATCAACTTAAATAAAGCACAACAACAAAAAACATCATAGAAGGAATATATAGCAATTCTATGAGATTCGATGGCAATTCTCTTGCCATCTCTTTAATAAAAAAAAAGAATATATAGCAAAAGTACAGCTTCAGGCTGCTGCTTCCAAACATGCTATTGATCATCATCTCCTATCTGAATTGCAGCCGCAGTTGTAGCACCAGGTCCACCTCCACAAACCACCATAACTCCCATGGCTGCTGCAACAGTATGATTTGCAGAGGAAGAAGTAGTCTATATTCTGGTCCATAGTAGAAGAGTTGTAAATAGTACTGGAAGCAGCTACAAAGTACAAACATATCTGAAGTGAGGGAATCAGGAGCAGCCAGCTTGACTTTTCTCTTCTTAGCTGGAGGCAACACATCTGTCCAAGCCCTGAATGTAGAAACACAAAGGATTCAATAAGTTTGAGAATGTCTGTATTTATAAAAAAAAAAAAAAAATTCTGTTGTTTCACAGCCAAATTACCAGTATTAGGCCACCTCCAAAGTATATACTTAAAAGTGATTATTATTAATTTATTATGATTCTTTTTAATAGTTGTATACCACATGCTATCAGGTTCTTGAAATATTGGAACTATACCGAAGGATATATGAAGAGTATTTGGCCATTCCTGTAGTCAAGGTGACAAAAAAGTGAGCTAATTTTTATATATATACAGAACTAGTACATCATAGTATGCAAGCTTTTGGTGTTTCTAATTCCAGTCTGAAATGCTGCTTTGTGTATGGGATATCTAGTCAGTGTAAACAGCCATATTTTTTTTAGGTGATGTCTTGGCCTCCTGTGAAATCGTGTTGGTCAGTGATCCAAGAATTAAATTATGTTAAAGACATGGTTCAACATGGTGTTGGAGTAATCGGTTACTGGATCTTGTAATGATATTTCATAGATGCTTATGCTCAAGGATAAAATCAACTACTATGGGTCTCTTCTGGTTAAATTCTCAAGTCCAAATAGATGGCAGCAACCATTCGGTTCTGGAATTTTTTTCCCAAAATGACCATTTTTTTGAAAGTTTTTCCCAAACCGCCCTACTTTTTTTTAATTTCCCAAAGCATCCCTGAAAGACCGAGTCTAGTTAAAAGTTACGCGGTCTTTCAAAGACCGAGTCTTATCGAAGTGCAAGACTCGGTCTTTGAAAGACCACGCAACTTTTAACTAGACTCGGTCTTTCTACTTTGGGGGTTTTAATTGCGCAGATCTCCTTTCTTCTTCTTCTCTCTCTCTACATTTGATCCCAATTGTGCTTGGTCTGCATTAGAGTTATATATTCAGCAAATTCAAATTTTGAATGCTCAGCCACATGATATTCCCAGTTCAAGCTTCATAAGGATAGTACCTACACAGTAGATGAGGTCTAACACCGCTCAATCTTCACAACCGAGGTCTAACACCGCTCAATCTTCACAACCGAATCCACTGTACTCACAAGAAAACACCTTCACAAATACTAGAAACCCGGATTCTACAGATGTTGAGTTGCCATGCCAACCTAGTCCGGTTCCTGACTATGTTCCAAATGACAGTGTATTTGAACTCTTTCAAAATGCAGTGGTTAACAACAGCTTATTAGACGATGATGAAGAAGAGGAAGAAACAGACGATGATGAAAGTGTAGAAAATGATGATGGAGAAGAAGATGATGATGTAGCAAATGTAACTACGAACAACAGTTCTAACGAAGTGAGAGCTACTGATAGCTATGCTAATGTTAACGCTCATGTTACGGAGGGGATGACTCAAGGTGCTAAAGTACCCCCATTTCGCTCCCAACTACAAATCTGAAGTAAAATCATAGGCCCATTCATCTGGTTCGAACCTATACTGCACAAACATAAACTCCGGTACAGTGACGAAAGTACGGCACTACCCCAACTGTAACAGCGGAGGTTGCCTAGGTTGGCGATCAATGGCAAGAACATCAATGACACGCTATTTCCTGTCGAATTTGGAAACAATACGGTGCCGAAAACCATGAGAATGTAGGCCCTACAATAGCACTCCACCTCCACCGCACTAGAACCTTCATTCAATTTATTCTTAAACGTGTCCTTCAGCCACTTCAAACGGATAAATTTACCATTAACCGCACCGGCTTCAACTTCGACCCCTAAGTACTCCTCGACTGTGTAAACCGGGTCGAAGTCCATTGATCCTGTGACCGCCTCTCCATCGATTGGAAGCCCGGTAAGTATGGCAACGTCCTGCAGAGTGACTGTCATCTCCCCAACTGGCAGGTGAAAGGAGTGTGTCTCGGACCTCCATCTTTCAAGAAGTGCTTCCAAAAGAGGACGATCGCACTTGATGGATGTCATCCTAGCAATACCGTAGAATCCACAATCTCTTAGTATCTCGTGTATACGTGGGTGCACAGGTAGCGGATGACCAGTCCTAAAGTGGCACTCCGTAGCCTCACTGATGCGGTTTGTTTCTGGGAGATGTGTGGATGCACCAGGTGTGAGTTCGGACTCGATTTGTATTGAAGTAGAAAGCTGCTCGTCTGACGACCCTTGGCTGACCGGGTGGAACCTATGAGAGGCTCGGAATGAGGTGGACGTCTGGGCTCGGATCAGAGGGTTCGGATCCGAGGTCTTGTGTACCTGCAGACGGTCCTGAAACACCGGGGTTTATCCCGGTGTCGGACCCTCCGACGATCTAGTCAGTCTCTGTGAGAGAGTAGCAATAACTAGAAAAATTTTAGTGGTGAAAGATTGGTTACCTCTAAAGGTGGGTGAGGGTCTAGTATTTATAGAGAATTCTAACCGGGTTTGGATCCGCTTGGGGGCCGGGTTTGAACCCGAAAGCCCATGGGCCTGACGTGGCAGAAGGCCCAGGGGGTTTAGGGCTGACGTGGTAGTACCAGGAGTGGTATAGGGCTGACGCGGCAAAGTCCTTGGTGGTATTTGGAGCTGACATGGCAGATCATGGGGCTTCTGTGCTTCCGGGAGGATCTGGTGGCCCAGGCTGTGCCAGGTCATCCTTATTCTGTACCAGGAGGGGCGGACGGCCCGGAGGGCTGTCGTGGATCGGAGGTCGAGGGCCATCGTTGCCCATCGGATACGAGGAGGTCAGCTCTGTAGGGGTGAACTGGAGGTTCGGCACCGACCCTGCGGTGGCTCGAAGCCGAACTATACTGCTGTTTCTTCCATTTTTGAGTGAGAGTTGTATTGGGCCCTGGTTGGGCCCCAAGCCATTTTTACCCTACCACACAAGCCCCCCACTCCTGCGGGGGTGCGGGAGCTAGCCGTGGAGGAGTGTCTACGGTTGTAGAAATGGGATGGCGAGCCACTGTGCCTTTATGAGGGGATTACCCTGGTGTTCGACCGAACCTCGGGAAGACGAGGGATTACGTGTCGGCAAGGGTGATGGCGAGCCGTTGTTTCTTTCTGAGAATAGTATCCTGGTGCTCGACCGAACCTCGAGAAGACGAGGGATTATGTGTCGGCAAGAGTGATGGCGAGCCGTTGTTTCTTCCTGAGAAGAGTATCCTGGTGCTCGACCGAACCTCGAGAAGACGAGGGATTATGTGTCGGCAAGGGTGATGGCGAGCCGGTGTTTCTTCCTGAGAAGAAGGCCTTGGTGCTCGACAGAACCTCGAGATGACGAGGGATTACGTGTCGGCAAGGGTGATGGCGAGCTGTTGTTTCTTCCTGAGAAGAGTACCCTGGTGCTCGACCGAACCTCGAGAAGACGAGGGATTATGTGTCGGCAAGGGTGATGGCGAGCCGGTGTTTCTTCCTGAGAAGAAAGCCCTGGTGCTCGACCGAACCTCGAGATGACGAGGGATTATGTGTCGGCAAGGGTGATGGCGAGCCGTTGTTTCTTCCTGAGAAGAGTACCCTGGTGCTCGACCGAACCTCGAGAAGACGAGGGATTATGTGTCGGCAAGGGTGATGGCGAGCCGGTGTTTCTTCCTGAGAAGAAGGCCCTGGTGCTCGACCGAACCTCGAGATGACGAGGGATTATGTGTCGGCAAGGGTGATGGCGAGCCGTTGTTTCTTCCTGAGAAGAGTACCCTGGTGCTCGACCGAACCTCGAGAAGACGAGGGATTATGTGTCGGCAAGGGTGATGGCGAGCCGGTGTTTCTTCCTGAGAAGAAGGCCCTGGTGCTCGACCGAACCTCGAGATGACGAGGGATTACGTGTCGGCAAGGGTGATGGCGAGCCGTTGTTTCCTCCTGAGAGGAAGGTTTGAGCAGCGTGGTCTGTCGCTTTAGCGGAGTATTGATGGTGCTTCCGGGATCCGTGCGATGTTCCAATTTTCTAGGGGCATTAAATGACGCCGCCTAATGAACGCAGGTGGCGCATGGGCTTCCGTCGATTGGCTTTCCCAATGTCATAAAGGCTGGTCCGTGGGGGAGGCTATAAATACCTCTCCCCCCTTAGCGGGTTTGATCTCAGCAAGGGTGGTCCAATGGCCACCGGAGGTGTCTGCTTCGGCGGACGTCTCTCTTCCGAAAAATTTTGTAGCGCCAAAGGGGCCTCGAATCGGTGTTGACTCTGCCATCCGGATCCTTTTTCGGGTCAGACGACCCTCAGACGGTTGTTTGGCCCGAGAAAGATCAGGACGGGAGGGGTACCCACCGCGTCCAGGATCCGTGGTTGAAGAGTCTCGGATAGGCTGGTCGATCTGCTTTCTTGTTAGGGTCCTAGGTGATGGTGGCTTTCCTCCCACCTGTGAACAATTCGGGGTTTCGGCCGACGAGGCCTTAAGCCCCGAGCTGTTCGCGGGTGAGAGAGGAGCCGACCGAGCCCTGGAGCCCGGGGCACAGGTGATGGTGGCTTTCCTGCCACCCAGGAATAATTTGGGGTTTTCGGCTGCCGAGGCTGTAAGCCCCAAGTTGTTCGCAGGTGAGAGGGAAGCCGACCGAGCCCTGTAGCCTTAAATCTTTTAAAAGAAAATTTTTCAGCCGAGCACTTCATCCGACCTGACCCCTGTGTCTGGCTGCCAGCCTGGCATTGGATGACGTCAGCAGCCCACATTTCGAGGACGTGGCGCGGTTTTCTAGGCGGCCGCTATACGTCAATCGGTGAATAGTAATTGCAGAAATCGAGGAGTCGTTCTTGCCCTCTATAAATGTTCCCCCCTCTCCCCCTATCGTCCACTTCTCACATGCCTCTTTCTCTTTCTAAAAATCTCCCAATATTTCAGTCTTCGTCCCTACTGTTCGCTGTGCCAGGCTCGTTCTTCCGAAGCTTCCCCAGGCTTGCCGGTAAGTTTGTTTAGTTTAGGCACAGATGGATAGGGCTCAGTCTGACTTGTCGGCGTCGACGTCTGGGGGGAACGTAAGACCCGCCTCCAAACCGACTTCTCTGGAGGAGTCTGATCTCGAGGGGGAGTCTGTAGGCGAGGATCAGCCAGTGTATGATGTGAAGCCGCTACGGTCTCGGAGGCTTTTTGTTGTGGAGAGCAGCGATTCGGAGGAGGGGGGCGGTAGCTCCGCCGAAGTTCAGATTCTAGGGCTGGTTTCTGAAGAGGAGGGGGGAGCCGAAGGGGCTCAGATAGGTCAGGGTGCGGGCTTGAGTTCCATGCCGATAGGTCTGGGGCGATTATCTTCCCCCTCCCCGGAACGAACCAAGAAGAAGAAGAGGGCCCCGAAGAAGAAGGGGTCGAGGATTGGGGGCTCGAGTCAGGCACCTGTTAACTTGATGACAGGGTCGCCTGTACAGCCTAAGCCGTTCCGTCGGTACCCCGACGATCTTTCTGATAAGGAGGTGAGTGGGGTTCAACCGTCGTCGCCGAGCCGGAAGAGGGTGATAATGGACGCACTTCCGACCGTTCTGGAGGCAGGTAACTTGGAGGCTTTGCGGCTGGCGTATCATATAGGGTCCAGCTACGAACTCATGTTGCCGAGCTCCTCCCTTCGACCGACCGACCCCCTGCCGGATCGGTATTGCGTCTTCCCCGTGGACGCCTTTATCTCCGGCCTGAGGCTGCCCGTTCACCCGTTCGTTTGTGAGGTGCTGAATTGGGCGTCCTTGGCGCCGATGCAGTACGAGCCCAATTCTTGGAAGCAGATCATCTGCTTCGTGTTGATGTGCGAAGAGCAGAGGGTACCTCTACGGCTGAACGTCTTCCGAGCGATGTTGATGATCGGCTCGTCGGCTGAGGGTATCTACTACATTTCGCCCCGGGGCAAGGGGAAGGTTGTCCATGGTCATCCGGACTCCATCAAGGAGTGGAAGAAGAAGTATCTGGTGATCCAGAGTGAGGAACCTTGGGCCATTCCCACTCGGTGGAACCACTTCAAGCCGAGTTATAAAACGCCGAGGCCGAGGGATTTGACCGCCGAGGAGCGGGGGTTTGTTGAGCGCCTCCGTTTATCATATAGTATCGACTGGGCGAGGGTGACGGAGGGCCACTTGGCGAATGCCGGACTGAGCCCGGCCGATCTATGTATGTAGTTGTTTCTTTCTTTTTGGCTTTGTTGTTCCTCTGTGCTCATTGTCCTTACTGGATCTTCTTGCAGATATGGATCCTGAGTCGCTCAAGGCGAAAAGGCTCGCCATGAAGAAGGAGGAGGCCGAGAAGAAGATGAAGACGAGGGGGTCATCCCCGGTGGTTTCTGAGGCCCCTGTTCAGCCGAGGGCAAAAAGGACTCGCTTGGAGACGGTCAAGGACGCGGCGGTTCAGGGCGGTCCGGACCAGGGCAAGGTCACCGATCTCGATAAGGGGAAGGGCCCTCTGGCGAATCCGGAGATAGAGGAAAGGCTTCGGCGACCTTGGGTGCCGAGTTGGTCGATTCGCGAGGGAGACTGTTTGACCCGAGGGCGGCAAGCCGTCGAGGTGGCGAGTAAGTTGGCGACCCCCCGGGATCGTTCGGAGATGAAGACCGAGACCCTGGATGAGGCGTATACTCGCCTCGCACAGGCCAATGTGTTGGTAAGTCTGTCCACCTCTCTTGTCCCGTGTTTACGTTGTAGAGGAGATTCCCTTAGTTGTGCTCAGTGACTACAGGCGACCGTGCAGGGGGCCTACATGAGGGGCCTTTATGAGGCCGCTTTGAAGCGGGAGCGCGACCGGGCGGACAAGGCCGAGCAGGAGGCGAAGGAGATGAAAATAGAGCTCGAAGGCTCTCAGAAGAGGGAGCAAGAGATGAAGACGGCCTTCGACAAGGAGAAGGGGGAATGGGCAGAGAAGATGGCGGCTCAGGAGAAGGAGTTTGCCAAGGAGCTGGAAGAGCTGACAGAGACGGGTCAGCTTCTGGTGATCAAGGCTCAAGACGAGTGCTATGCGAAGGCACTCAGCCACGTGAGGCACTTCTACCCGACCCTTGATCTGTCCAATTTCGAGTATGACATGGAGATCGAGGGGACACCGAAGACCCCTGGCGAAGAAGGGCCTGCTCTCGACCCGCCTGTCGAACCCCTCGTGGACCCGCCTGCCGATGCTGAGGTGGGAGAATAAGTTGTATAATTTTTTTCTTTCTATTTCCTTCCCTCGATTGTATTTGCCTTCCGCGGACTGGCCACCGCATTTTTTGTAAGAAGCGACTCAATTTATGAAAAAGGATTTTTTGACCGGCCAAGTGTTTTGACTTTGGGAGTTTCCGACCCTCCTTGCTTATGTGTTTTGAGCTGGCTGGTTTTCTTGTAGGTTGCGTCTCCTCTTCCCGAGGTGGACCCCCGCCGTTCCGACGTGGTGTGGCTCCGGAGCAAAGTTGAGGCCCTGGAGGCCACGTTGGTTCGCTACCGAAAGGGGGCTCATGACACTGATGCGGCCTTTAATTATTATCGGAATAAGTCTGAGGCCTTAAGTGAGGAGGCGAGCCGACTGAGGAGGGCGATGGTGGATCGAGACCTTGGAGGTGTCGATCTTGGACATGCCATGTCGACCGCTTCGGTACAGAGGCCCTCTTCCGAGAGGTTACTTCGTGATGTCATAGTGGAGAAGGAGATGGAGATACACCGCTATAAGACGATGCTGGGCGTCTCATCATCTTCCTCCGTGGGTCGGCGAGCGGAGGGGGTCCCTTCTGCGCTGCTCCTGCTGGAGCGCCTGCGCCCGGTGGATGCCCAGAGCTCCGTGGCTGGTGTGTCGACCGTGGCTGAGCCCAAGGACCGCCATGATGAGGAGAGGGCTCCTAGCCATTCGGTCGGAGTGGTCCCGCCCTTTGTTGGACCCGAGGGGCCCTAAGATGGTGGCTTCCTTCAGTATGAGATGAGTGGAGTGGTCCTGTAACGGTCTTTGTTTGTTTTCTCATAACCAAATAAAGGAGTATGAATAAAGAACTCTTTTCCTCCTTTGCTCTGTTAAGACGTGCGGCGAATGACGTCGGACGAGTGGTTCGGCTCCGTCGATCCGTGAGGGATGGACGCGGAGCCCTAGGAAGAGCCCTTGGCCCGACGCTGGATTGGACCCATCGAGACGCTGGGGGTGAAACCGGAGTGAGGACTCGGGTGCCGATCTGCTGGGTCATTTGGAGTTTGACAAAAAGGAGATTTCTTTCATACTAGATAGGGACGGTCGTCGGAGCCGCCCCTTTACACATGACAGTTTACAAAGGGTTTTATATACATTAGCCTCGTTAGAACCTAGGTTCGCTCCTCTAGGAACTTCATTAGGTGCTCGGCGTTCCAGGGTCGGCTGATGAGCCGGCCGTCCATATCCGCCAGTCGGTACGTACCCGGGCGTACCGTCTCGACTACACGGTAGGGGCCTTCCCAGTTGGGGGCCAATTTCCTCTTCTTGGGTGGGTCAGAGACGGACAGTTTTCGTAGCACGAGGTCTCCCGCCTTGATGTCAGTGAGGCGGACTTTTTTGTTGTAAAACTTCTCGATCCGTTGTTGGTAGATGCTTCTCCGGATTGAGGATTTCTCTCTGACTTCGGCGACGAGGTCCAAGTTGGCCCTTAAGCCTGATGAATTGTCAGCTTCGTCGAAGGCCATGATACGGGGAGAAGGCAGGCCGACCTCAACGGGGATGACTGCCTCCGTCCCGTAGGTTAAGGCGAACGGCGTCTCTCCCGTGGGGATCCTCTTGGTGGTTCGGTACGCTCATAGCACACTAGGCAGTTCTTCGACCCAAAGCCCTTTGGGGGAACTGTCGAGGCGCTTCTTGAGGCCGTCGAGGATTTGCCTGTTCGCGTTCTCTGCTTGGCCATTGGACTGAGGGTGGCAAATAGCGGAGAAGCGTTGCTGGATACCGATGTCCGCGCAGAAAGTTTGGAAGTTCTGACCCTGGAATTGGGTTCCGTTGTCTGTAACGAGGATCCGGGGGATGCCGAACCGGCAAATGATGTTTTTCCAAAAGAATTGTTGTACTTGGCGCTCGGTGATGCTGGATAGAGGTTCGGCTTCGAGCCATTTGGTGAAATAGTCGATGGCGACTATCAGGAATTTCTTTTGTCCTACTGCTGGGGGGAAGGGCCCTACAAGGTCCATGCCCCACATGGCGAACGGCGTAGGGCTTGCCAGGGATCGGAGGTTGGCTTGAGGAAGCCTTTTGATAGGGGAGAACCTTTGGCATGGGCCGCACCTTTTGACTAAGTCCTGCGAGTCCTGGAGCATGGTCGGCCAATAGTACCCCTGATTTAGGGCCTTCCGAGCAGGCGTCCTGCTCCCCATGTGGCATCCGCCGATCCCCTCGTGTAGATCTTTGAGGGCGTAGCTGGCCTCGCCGCTAGTGAGACAGCGGTGGTATGGTTTGCCGTCGGCCAAGGTGTATGAGCGTTTGAAGAGGATGTCATCAATCATGACAAATCTCTCCGCTCGGATTCTGATTCGCCTGGCCTCGGCTCTGTCTTCTGGGAGCTCGGCGTTGATTAAGAATCTTCGGATGGGAGTGGTCCAGTCGTCTAGGCTGGCATCATCTTGCACACACATCGCCTCCGGCTCTGGGTCATTGATACTTGGCTTCAAGAGGATTTCTATGAGTACTGTTTGATCGAGACCCTCGAAAGAGGATGAGGCGAGTTTGGATAACGCGTCTGCTTGGGCGTTTTGTTCCCTGGGGACTCTGATAACTGTGGCACAGCTGAAGGACGCCAGGAGTCGTCGGACTGCCGCCAAATACCTTATCATGCGATCATCGCGGGCTTCGTATTCTCCGGTGATCTGGTTGACCACGAGCTGAGAATCGCTGAAGGCCCGGATTTGCTTGGCTCCGGCTCGGTAGGCGAGGGTCAATCCGGCGATCATGGCCTCGTACTCTGCCTCGTTGTTGGAGGCCGGAAAGTTGAGGCGAAGGGAGTATTGAAGTAGAAATTGGTCAGGGCCATGAAGGATGATGCCTGCTCCGCTCCCGGTTTCGCATGATGAGCCGTCGACAAAGATTTCCCAGGTCGGATCCGAGCTCTCGATGCTGGGCTGCTCGGAGGCGGTGCATTCAGTTATAAATTCGGCGAGGGCCTGTCCTTTAATGGCCACCCTCGGATGGTAGCTGATGTCAAACTGACTAAGCTCAATTGACCACTTGACTAAGCGGCCGGAGTTTTCGGGCTTGTGGAGGACAGTCTTTAGTGGCTGGTCTGTCAGTACTTGGACGGAGTGGGCCTGGAAGTAAGGACGGAGTTTCCGGGCTGCCATGATTAAGGCATAGGCCACCTTCTCTATCTTTGCGTACCTTGTCTCGGCTGGGAGTAGTACTTTGCTCACATAATACAATGGCCTTTGGACTCCTTCCTCTTCTCGGACGAGGACAGCGCTGAGGGCGCTGTCCGAGGCCGACAGGTATAGCCAAAGCGGCTCGCCTGGCTCGGGTTTGCTGAAGAGAGGTGGGTTGGCGAGGTATTGCTTCAGTTGTTCGAAGGCTTCTTGTTGATGGGCACCCCACTCGAAGCTCCCTTTTCCGCGTAAGGCTTTAAAGAAGGGGAGAGACTTCTCTCCTGACTTGGAGAGAAAACGGCCGATTGCAGCCAACCGGCCCGTGAGCCTCTGAACTTCCTTGACATTCCGAGGGGGGGACATGTCCATAATGGCTTGGATTTTCTCGGGGTTTGCCTCAATGCCGCGTTGGCTGACGATGAACCGTAGGAATTTCCCAGTGGAGACGCCGAAGGCGCATTTAGCCGGGTTGAGCCTCATGTTGTGATGTCGGAGGACACCGAAGGCCTCTTCGAGGTCGGCAACGTGGTCCGGTCTGGCCCGGCTTTTGACGAGCATGTCGTCGACGTAGACTTCCACGTTGCGGCCGATCAGGTCTTTGAAGATTCTATTGACGAGACGTTGGTACGTGGCTCCGGCATTTTTCAACCCGAAGGGCATAACGCGGTAACAATAAAGACCCTGGTCGGTGACGAACGAAGTTTTGGAGATGTCTGGTGGAAACATCCGGATCTGATTGTACCCCGAAAATGCGTCCATGAAGGACAGTAGTTCATGCCCCGAGGTTGCGTCGATTAAAGCGTCGATGCGGGGGAGGGGGAAGGGATCTTTCGGACATGCTTTGTTAAGATCCGTGAAGTCGATGCAGATCCGCCAACCCCCTGTTGCCTTCTTTACCATAACAACATTGGCCAACCACTCGGGATAGCTGACTTCCTGGATGAATCGAGCGGACAAGAGTTTGTCCACTTCTGTCTTCACAATTTGTTGCCTCTCCAGGGCGACTTTGCGCCTCTTTTGGACGACCGGTTTAGAGTCAGGGATGACGCTCAGTCGGTGCATAATCAAGTCTTCGGAGATTCCGGGCATGTCTGAGGGCTTCCAAGCGTAGAGATCAACGTTGCGACGGACGCAGGCGATGATGCCTGCTTTCAAGTCTCGGGTGAGGGAGCGGCTTACTCGGAACCACTTTGATTCATCTTTGGGATTGAATAGGACCTCTTCTAGTTCGTCGACAGGCTCGGGGGCTGGGCCATCCCTCTCGGGCTCGAGTTCAGTGGTGTTGAGAGGGGACACACCCCCTCCGACGTCGGTTATATAGCACGACCGCGCAGCTTCGTGGCTACCTCGGATGATGCCGACCCCTTGGGGGGTGGGAAATTTGAGTTTCAGATGGTAGGTTGAAGGTACCGCTTGGAGGGAGTTCAGTCCGGGTCGGCCGAGAATGGCATTGTAAGCTGCCTTGATGTTGATAATCATGAAATCCATGGATTCGGTCCTCTTGACAGTAGCCGATCCTGCGGTGACGTCGAGGGTAACAATCCCTTCTGTTACGACAGGGGCACCGGAGAATCCGTGTAATGTGTGTCCGGCGGGCTCGAGCTTTCCACCGGGTAACTTGAGGCTCTCGAAGGTTTTGAGGAAGAGAATATTAACCGAGCTACCGTTGTCAACGAGGATTCGGCGAACCTCGTAGTTAGCCATGTGGAGGCTGATGACGAGGGCATCGCAGTGGGGTAGGTGAACGCCTTCGAGGTCTTCTCCTGAGAAGGAGACCGGCCCTGGTTGTGGTTTGGGCGAGGGGTTGTTTTGGACCGCATTCGCCTCTTGGATGAAGGCTTTTCGGGATGTATTTGACCCTCCTCCCATAGGCCCCCCGTGGACGCAGTGCAGGATGAATGGCGTATCTGCGGTTCCCTCGGACCCGAGATGCTGACCACGGAGGTGGGTCGAAGTAGGGTTCGGAGGCGAAAGTCTCCTGTCCCTATCATTTCGCCGATCCCGTTGGCCTTTTCGGGTGAACTGTCGGAGGAATCCTCGTGAGATGAGTTCCTCAATTTCGTCTTTCAAGGCTCGGCATTGGTCGGTATCGTGCCCATGATCTCTGTGGAAGCGACAGTAGAAGCGCTGATCTTGATTCCTGTTGTTATTAGGTCGGGGAGGTATTCGGACGAGGCCTTTGTCTCCGATTTCTAAGAGGATGGCGGATACGTTATGTGTCAAGGGAGTGTACCTCTCGAAGCGGGGGGTCGGCGGAACTTTCTTCGTGGGCCCCGCGTCCCTCGGAGCCTTCTTTGATGGTTCGACTTCTTCGGCCTTTCGCTTTCCCTTCCCGGTGGTCCCCCTAGCATCTTCGGGGCTAAGGGCCTCATCCGCCCTAATGTATTTCTCAACCCTGTTGAGGAGGTCGGGAAAGTCGACGGGGGGTCTCTTTGCCAGAGAGGCTTTCAGCGGTCTATGACGGACGTTGTGCCGAAATGCCGCCGAGGCGATGCCTGGATCAAGAGAGGAGACCGATCTTGCCTCCGCGGCAAATTTCCAGACGAACACTCTGAGGGACTCTCCCTCTATCTGCCTGAGCCCCAGTAAAGAGGCGCTGGTCCTTTCCGCCTTTCGGCTGGTGACGAAGTGGGCAAGAAAATTGCCCTCCAGTTGGTCGAAGGGGTAAATGGAGCCGGGGGTGAGTTTCGAGTACCATTCACGAGCCGGACCCCGAAGTGTGGCGGGGAAGGCTCGGCATAGTAGGGGATCCGAGGCGCTGTGAATCATCATGAGGGTTTTGAAACCCTCCATGTGATCAGCGGGATCTCCCTCGCCGTCGTAGGTCTCGAATTGAGGTGGTCGGAAACTCATGGGTATTTCTGCTTGGAGGATGGGGGCGGAGAATGGAGGACGGACAGGTCTGTACCCCTGAGCCGCTCGTCGGTCGCCGTCTCCCATATGATCGAGGCGATCCTCCATTTCTTGGAGGCGCCTTAGGAGTACGCCCTCGTCTTCTGGCCGGATTGTTGATGGGTGTGACGCGCTGGCCTCGGCATCCGATCCGGTTTGGGAGTGGAGGGTTTCCTCCCTGGGGGCCCGTCGGAGGGTCCCGAGAATTTCTATCCGGAAGTCGTGAAACTCCTTGCGAGTGACGGGGGCTCCCTCGACCCTATTTGGTCGGCCTGAAGGCTGCCTTCCGATGCGGCTTTGTGCTGACCTCCGTCCCTCGGGCGGCGGTCTCGGATGGTTCGGGGCCGGATTGGAAGCGGCCCTTCCCCTGCTGCGGCTAATCTGTCGGTTGATGATTACTCTTCGCAGGTCGGGCTGGACCGGACGGGTGACGCTCTTTTGGGACCCCTGATGGCGAGCCCTGTGTTTTGAAGGCTGTGGATCGGCGTTAGCAGCTGGCGGGGGTGAGTCCCGTCGGTTGACGGAGGAAGCAGCCCCCTTGCCCTTGGAGGCCATGAGAGTTCGGCTGTCAAGGGGCCTTGATGGTCGTGCTCGGGTCGGCTTCTGAAGCAGTAGTTCCCACAGACGGCGCCAACCTGATGCGGTTTGTTTCTGGGAGACGTATGGATGCACCAGGTGTGAGTTCGGACTCGATTTGTATTGAAGTAGAAAGCTGCTCGTCTGACGACCCTTGGCTGACCGGTGGAACCTATGAGAGGCTCGGAATGAGGTGGACGTCTGGGCTCGGATCAGAGGGTTCGGATCCGAGGTCTTGTGTACCTGCAGACGGTCCTGAAACACCGGGGTTTATCCCGGTGTCGGACCCTCCGACGATCTAGTCAGTCTCTGTGAGAGAGTAGCAATAACTAGATAAATTTTAGTGGTGAAAGATTGGTTACCTCTAAAGGTGGGTGAGGGTCTAGTATTTATAGAGAATTCTAACCGGGTTTGGATCCGCTTGGGGGCCGGGTTTGAACCCGAAAGCCCATGGGCCTGACGTGGCAGAAGGCCCAGGGGGTTTAGGGCTGACGTGGTAGTACCAGGAGTGGTATAGGGCTGACGTGGCAAAGTCCTTGGTGGTATTTGGAGCTGACATGGCAGATCATGGGGCTTCTGTGCTTCCGGGAGGATCTGGTGGCCCAGGCTGTGCCAGGTCATCCTTATTCTGTACCAGGAGGGGCGGACGGCCCGGAGGGCTGTCGTGGATCGGAGGTCGAGGGCCATCGTTGCCCATCGGATACGAGGAGGTCAGCTCTGTGGGGGTGAACTGGAGGTTCGGCACCGACCCTGCGGTGGCTCGAAGCCGAACTATACTGCTGTTTCTTCCATTTTTGAGTGAGAGTTGTATTGGGCCCTGGTTGGGCCCCAAGCCATTTTTACCCTACCACACTCACCGTTCCAAATATTCTGCGATCGATGCAACGGCTGAAGAGTGAGGAGTGAAGGGTCGAGGGGTCCTGGGCCTCCAGAAGGGATAGACGATGACGAAGGGACTGAAGAAGAAGTGCCCGCCTCATTTGGATTGACTTCAACCTACATAATAATAACATTTACATCAATAGACCGAAATGTAATATAATTCTATTAGAATCAACAATTAATTACTTACATTAGTACCCTCGGTACGAGCACGACCACGACCACGTCCACCGCGAGTACGTGGTCCATCGCCACGTGGAGGTCTACTACTTTCTCCTTCCTCCATGTTCCCCATTGTGCGTGCCATTTACAATAAAATTTAAATCCTACAACTTCAACAAAATTGTAATTAACTACACATAACCTAGATATAAAAAACAACAATTTCGAAACATCTCCACAACCACAACATCTCAACAACAAAAACAACAAAAATCTAGAAACATCTCCACAACCACAACATCTCAACAACAAAAAGAACAAAAATCTAGAAACATCTCCACAACCACAACATCTTAACAACAAAAACAACAACATTCTCGAATTTTCTCCACAACAACAATTTCTATATAACAATGCCGTTTGCTACTTATTAGTTATTTTCATTCTCTAATTAAACCTAAAAATAACATCAATGGCTACTATACATTGTCAACAATAACTCAACTTCAACTCAGCACCTTCACAATAGCCCAAATTAACACAAAAATTGCTTATCAAAAGCTTCAGAAATATACCTTTCGAGTAGGAGATTCCAAAGCGAGATAGTGACAATGTAGAGTACTTCTAGATCCTTCAACCAAGATCTTCCCCCAACGAAGACGAAATTAAACGAGAGATAAGAAATTGGGATTTCGGGATTTAGGGTTTAAAGAAATAATCAAATTTGGGGAAAAAGGATGGGGAAAATCGAAAATCGATGGGAGAATAATCGGTTTTGGGGAGTGTACCGATCGATTTAAGGAAAAATCGGTTTTGGGGCGATGGGTTTCGTTGAGGAATAGAGAGAGGAAGAAAAAAAATAGAGATGAAAATTAAAGTCGAGAAGAAGAATGGAGATCTGCACAATTAAAACCCCAAAGTTAAGACTCGGTCTTTGAAAGGCCGAGTCTAGTATAAACTAGCGCGGTCTTTCAAAGACCGAGTCTTGCTCTTCAATTTTTTGAAGAGCAAGACTCGGTCTTTGAAAGACCGCGCTATTTTATACTAGACTCGGTCTTTCAAAGACCGAGTAGGGTGCTTTGGGAATAAAAAAAAAAGTAGAGCAGTTTGGAAAAAACTTTCAAAAAATGGGTCATTTTGGGAAAAAATTCTCGGTTCTGTTGAAGTCAACTAATGAAACAGAACACTAAGAACAAAACCCCAAAAAAACTCATATCCGAAATTGAAGCAGGCCGAAGTCTTTTTTGAGTTAGTTTAGTCTCAACTGTTGATTCGTTGTTTCTGTGACATACTTTGTCAGTCATTACCCTAATCCATGATATCACTGGTTCAGAAATTGGGTGCGTGCTCCTGTCAATACAAAACTAGAAGAATGACTTGTGGAAATTTGCTCATTCATCTGTGCTCTTGCTAGATGATTAATTCAACTTAATCGGTGCTAATTATTACAAGGGTAACATTTTTCCTACTATTCGTTCAATTTTTTTAAAAAGGTTGAGTACACCTTGTTTTCATAAACCACCTTCTTTTATTAATGAGAAAATAGTGAAACAACCTAGTAAACCTGGGAAGAGTACAAATGCGTAATTTTACGAGGGTAATATTTTTCCTAGAATTATATACTGCTGCAATTAGTTTCATTCATCACGTAATTATCACTTTGATTTGTACTTCCCATAAATATGTTATCAAACAAATACTACATTTCCTTTTTATCATACATACATAACCTTTCTCAAAGGCAGGGAATTGACAAGAATAAACTTACCAGGAGCGAAAGATTTTAAATGAAACTATCTAGGTGAAGCTTCAGCTTCTCCACCCTTCTTCAAAACAGAGCATAGTACTTGCCCAGTGATATGCGTTTCTAGGTCTGTGGAGACTTCAGTCAGCTTAAGATCGAAGTTATTCCTATATTTCTGCGGCCGAGGCTTTGGTGACAGAGACCCAGAAAATCTTCTGCGTGGGCTTGAGAATAGCCCAACTCCATTTAAGACCACTGGTGTAGTAATCTCGGTCACCCTTCTGCCTTCTGGGTTCATCATCATGGTCCTCTCTTTGTCTCCAATGGTAATGGTTTCAATGGGGAGATTGTTGGCTTTGGATTTCTCATGATCTTCTCCCGTGCTCTCTCTGCAGCCATTAGAGCCTTCTCTTTGCTCAACTTTATCAACTTCCATGGGTCGATTTGGATTTCGTGTTTCTTGTCTGAAGTGGAGGGAGTAGATTCCTCTACAATGGTAATTGATAGCCTTCTCGTACTCTGCAGAGCAACAAAATCTTCTGTTTTCAATTTACTTCGAAGAGATTATAATAGTTGTCTTTATATCATACTGATGAGTAATGTATATTACCTTATTCAGACCTTGCCCTTTGCAGCAGAATCTTGAAAGTAAGGTGGGCTTTTCTGGAGAATCCAGGTCAATGCTTTCATCAGAAGATATATCAGAGTCAGAGTCAGAGACATCAATAGGATCGAAAGATTCGCTCTCTTCTCTCATTGCCAGGATGTAATCATATGTTCTGATTCCCTGCAGTGATTAGTGAATGCATCAAAACTTAGTCATCCTATACTTCATTGTGACCAATAACAGTTATAACCACCACTGTCAAGTATTTTTCCAACAAACAGGTCAACTTAAAAGCATCAATTGCCCTTTGAAATCATATTCCTCCCAAACTATGAAAAGGAAAAAGAAAAATCATATTGTTTCCTTCTAATAGGAAAAAGGAAGAAAAAACAAGGAATAGTGTAGCAGTAGAGAACAAAGCCAGATAGAGTTATTAAAAAGTCGAAGAGAACTTGGGAACAGATGTGCTTTCACGTACAAAGTAATTAAATGTTAATCTACACTGTACCTCTAGTACATTATTTTTTTTTTGATCATATCCTCTAGTACATTTTTACAAAATCTCATTCAGTATTATCTTCAAACTTCATGTTTCCATAGAATAATTTGATGGCAGCGAATATTCAGGTTTTTTTTTCTTTTTCTAAAGACCATATTCCAGCATTAGTAAGCTGGCAAAGTCAGTGTTGTGAGTCTTGTGACAACACTCAAATTGTCAATATTTGTTATGTTATGACCCAAATTGTTTTGGGCCCATTGGGCTTTGTATCTTCACATATGTAAGCTTTGAATCAAAGGAAATAACAATCAACATCTTTGCTAACCTCTCTCTTCCTACAGCCGGCTCTCTCTTCTTCTCTTCTCTTCCTCTTCTCAAACCCTAACATCTCAACCCATTCAAAATCCCAACAAATTGGTATCAGAGCCCTTTTACTCCTGCCCCAAATCCACAACATCGATCTTCTCACATGGCCA
The DNA here is from genome assembly GCA_017893485.1 of Hemerocallis citrina. Classification (NCBI taxonomy): domain Eukaryota; kingdom Viridiplantae; phylum Streptophyta; class Magnoliopsida; order Asparagales; family Asphodelaceae; genus Hemerocallis; species Hemerocallis citrina. The sequence continues at coordinate 71,592,043 of CM030362.1, read as the reverse complement.
GATCCGTCGTCGAGCCAGATCTGAAGGCGAGCCACTACCGTCTAGTTCTCCCTCCTCCGGCCAGATCCGTCGTTGAGCCAGATCCTTCCGTTCCGTTCGTCCCGATCCCTTTTTCTCCTCCGGTGCCGCTGATTTGCTGATTTGGTGCGGTGAGCGTGGATTCGCTGATTTGCTGGTTTGGTGTGGTGAGCGTGGATTTGCTGATTTGGTGCTGATTTGGTGCGGTGCTGTTGTTGCTGATTTCCTCCGCCACCATCGACCCCTAAGCCCGGATCAAGAAAAAGGAAGGTTTGATTTTGTGATTTGAGTAATTAATTTTTGGGGAAAATTTTGGAGTTTTGTTGAATTCGGTTCAAGAAATTTGAATGGATATGTCGGAAAAATATGATATTAAGAAGTATGATGGAAAGACGAGTTTTGTATTATGGCAAGTGCGTATGGCAGCGATTCTGTCGAGCCAAGGCGTTAAGGATGCCATTTTTGGTCGGAAAAAATTGATTGATGCGGTGGCGGATAAGAGAGATGGATGATAAAGCGCTCTCTATTATCCAATTGTGTTTGAGCGATTCGACATTGCAAGAGGTCCTATCGGAGAAGACCGCTAAGGCTTTGTGGGAGAAATTGGAGAACATCTACATGAAGAAGTCCCTCACCAATCGACTGCGGTTGAAATTGCGCCTCTACACTCTTCGCATGGTTGAAGGTACATCAATTTCCAATCATATTACGGAGTTTGCATCTATTTTGAATGACTTAAGTAAGATTGATGTTAAGGTGGAGGATGAGGACCAAGCCCTTTTGTTATTATGCTCATTACCCACATCATACAAGGCTTTTAGAGACATGTTGATTTATAGTAGAGATAAAATTTCTCTAGAGGATGTTAAGAGCAATTTGCAAGCCAAGATGCACATTGATAGTGAAATGACCAATAATGAGAAAGGGAGCCAAGGTGTTGGTTTAGTTGTTGATCGAGGTAGGTCATGGGACCGAAACTCGAAAGATACAAGGACCCGTTCGAAGTCTAGGCACAAGAATTTGACGTGCAACTATTGTAAGAAGAAGGGATACATTAAGGTCGATTGTTTCAAGCTCAAAAATAAACAAAAGGCGGATAGTAAAGGTCTTCTTCGGAGGAGGCCAATGTGGCCGAATGTAACACGGTTGATACTCTTTGTGTGATAGATACTAATGTTGATGATATGCATTGTTGGGTGATGGATACGGGTGCTTCGCAACACATGACTCCGAATAGAGATTGGTTTGAGACTTATGAGCCTACGAATGGTAAGGTTCCCATGGGGAACAACAATATGTGTAAGGTTGCCGAAATTGGTTCAGTGACAATTAAGTTCCATGATGGAAAGGTTCGAAGGTTGACGGGTGTGAGGCATATACCCGATTTGTCTAAGAATTTGATTTCTTTGGGGTCTCTTGAAGAAAAGGGGTGTAAGTTCCAAAGTGAAGGTGGAGTCCTTAGAGTCTCTAAAGGGGCTCTCACAATCATGAAGGCGAAGAGAATTGGAACTCTTTATTTCCTACAAGGTTCCACGGTCACGGGCTCGGCCGCCATTGCACGTTCGGGTACTATGTCTGATGAGGATGCTACTAGGCTCTGGCATATGAGATTGGGGCATATGAGCGAGCGAGGAATGACCATTTTGAGCAAGAGAGGCTTGTTGTGTGGCCAATGCACGGGCAACTTGGAGTTTTGTGAGTATTGTGTATTTGGCAAGCATAAGAGGTTAAGCTTCTCCACGGCCATTCATTCGACCAAGGGAACACTTGATTACATCCATTCGGATCTTTGGGGACCTTCTCGTGAGCCTTCCAAAGGTAATGGTTCTCGTTACATGCTTACTTTCATTGATGATTTCTCAAGGAAGGTTTGGGTTTATTTCTTGAAAGAGAAAAGTGATGTGTTTCGCACCTTCAAAGAATGGAAGTCACTTTTGGAGAACCAAACGAGAAGTTAAGAGGTTGAGAACCGATAACGGTTTGGAGTTTTCCAACCGTGAGTTTGATAATTTTTGTAAGGTCGAAGGGATTGTTCGGCACAAGACGGTGGTCAACACTCCACAACAAAATGGTGTTGCAGAAAGGATGAATAGGACACTACTTGAAAGGTCTAGAAGTATGCTTTCAAATGCGGGTTTGGGTAAGGAGTTTTGGGCAGAAGCCATTAACACATCTTGCTATTTGGTAAATCGATCTCCTACCACTTCAATTGAGTTGAAGACACCCGAAGAAGTGTGGTCGGGTAAGACGGCCGATTATTCGAATTTGAGGGTGTTTGGTTGTCCCGTTTATGCACATGTGAATGAAGGAAAGTTGGAGCCTAGATCGAAGAAGTGTATTTTTGTTGGGTATCCCACAAATGTAAAGGGATATTAGTTGTGGTGTCCCGAATCATCCAAGTTTCTTATTTCAAGAGATGTCATTTTCAATGAGTCGGCCATGTTGAAGGCAAATGATGTTGCACCTGAGCCAACTATTAAGGAGAATGAGACGGTTGAAAAGAAGGTGGAGTTTGAGGTGCCGGTCCAAGAAGGTGATGATTTGATCTCAGATGATGATGTCAATTTGGAGGAAGCCCAAGAAGAGGCACAACCATATGCATTGGCAAGGGACTGAGCTAGAAGAGAAACAAGACCACCTACAAGGTATGGATACTCCGACTTTGCTTATTGTTTGGTAATTGCAGAGAATGTGGAGTATTGTGAGCCATCTTCCTACAAGAAAGCCATTTCTTCTAAAGATGCGGCCAATTGGGTTGCCGTTATGAATGAAGAGTTATAATCTTTGCAACAAAATGAGACTTGGTCTCTTGTGAAGCCTCCGAGTGGTAAGTGGATTGTGGGTTGCAAGTGGGTGTTTAAGAGGAAGATTGATGGCTCAAATCCTGCGGATTTTCGATACAAGGCAAGACTAGTGGCTAAAGGGTATAGTCAAGTCCAAGGTGTGGACTTCAATGATGTGTTCTCTCCTGTAGTTAAGCACACCTCCATTCGAGTTTTGCTCTCTTTGGTGGCAATGAAGGATTTGGAATTGGAGCAAATGGATGTGAAAACTGCCTTCTTGCATGGTGATTTGGAGGAGCAAATTTACATGAGCCAACCGGAGGGTTTTGAGGTTGCGGGAAAGAAGGACCGTGTGTGTCTTTTGAAGAAGTCTCTTTATGGCCTTAAGCAATTACCGCGGCAATGGTATAAGAAGTTTGACTCACTTATGGTGAGTATTAATTTCCATCGTTCCAATTATGATAGTTGTGTTTATTTCAAGAAGTTGGATGGTGGGGATTTCATTTACTTGTTGCTCTATGTGGATGACATGTTGATTGCATCCTCAAACTTGAAAGAAGTTAGGAGGTTGAAAGAGCAACTAAGTTCGGCATTTGAGATGAAAGATTTGGGGGCCACCAAAAGGATTCTCGGGATGGAGATCACAAGGGATAGGTCCAAAAGAAAGTTGTTTCTTTCACAAAAGAGTTTTGCCGAAAAAGTGCTACGCCGTTTTGGCATGGAGAAAGCGAAAGTTGTTTCAACACCTCTTGCGGCGCATTTCAAGCTTTCGTCCGCTTTAAGCCCAAAATCCGATGATGAGAAGAAATATATGGAAAAGGTTCCATATTCAAGTGCGGTCGGGAGTCTCATGTACTTGATGGTGTGTACTCGACCCGACATTGCTCAAGCCGTTAGTGTGGTAAGTAGATATCTCTCTTGTCCGGAAAAAGGGCATTGGGAAGCGGTGAAGTGGATCTTCCGCTATTTGAGAGGTACTATTGATGCTCGTTTGGAGTTTGGTAATGGCAAGAAACTAACGGGTTATGTGGATGCGGATTTTGCGGGTGATTTGGACAAGAGGCGTTCTTTGACGGGTTATGTTTTTACCCTTGGAGATTGTGCAATTAGTTGGAAGTCTACACTTCAAGCCACCGTTGCGCTCTCAAGTACCAAGGCCGAATATATGACAATTACTGAGGCTATTAAGGAGGCTATTTGGCTCAAGGCGTTTGTTGGTGAGATGTCTTCACTTGAGGGTCCTATTACGGTGTTTTGTGACAACCAAAGCGCGATTCATTTGACTAAGGACCACATGTACCATGAGAAGACGAAGCACATTGACATTCGATACCATTTTGTTCGAGATGTGATCTCGGAAGGCAAGGTTGCCTTGAAGAAGATTGGTACCGAATCGAATCCGGCCGATATGCTCACAAAGCCTCTTCCAATTGCAAAGTTCACGTTTTGTTCAAGTTTGATGTCGGTTTGTTTCTAGCTAGTTTGAGCTAGTTTTGTTTCTAGCATGTTGCTAGTATATCTTTATGTTTACCTTTGTTTAGGTTATATTTGCTTTATGCATTTGCTTTATGTTTTAGTTTGTTTTAGATGCAATTTGGTTCAAGGTGGAGATTGTTATGTTATGACCCAAATTGTTTTGGGCCCATTGAGCTTTGTATCTTCACATATGTAAGCTTTGAATCAAAGGAAATAACAATCAACATTTTTGCTAACCTCTCTCTTCCTACAGCCGGCTCTCTCTCCTTCTTCTCAAACCCTACATCTCAACCCATTCAAAATCCCAACAATATTTGATAGCTAAAATACAGATAATGAATACACAATATTTTCAATATTTGATGTCTATGCCACCGAATTTTTTATCATTTGATTAATTTTACCTTTCTAATGAGAACCACATGGAACAAGAATAGCTGCCCGAGTGCTGCACAAAAATATGCAGACAGTAGTCCTAGTAATGCCTGCACGAATATAAGAACAGAAAGCCTTGAGTATCCAACACCCATTCAAGCACGTTTCCAATATCATCAAGCTGATACTTAGACTAGATCAAGAAAAACTTACAGAAATTACTGGAAGAATTCCTTTAGGAAACTCGGCATGAAGTTTCTTCTTCAATTCTTCTTCTACCCCTTTGCTGTTTGCAAAGCAGCAAACAAATATGGCAATTGCTGTTCCACCTTCTACTGTAAGCTGCAAGAGGATCATTTAGACCAAGAATATATCTAAATGTTAGCAAAAAAAGAAGGATTTTTTTTTTTAAAAGTAATACATTGAGCATTTAGAACCGTACTGACCATTAACAACATAGAAACCATCAGAAGGATGAAGGTGGTGTAGTTCTTCTTTCCAATGCAGTTGTTTAACCACTGCGAGAAAGAATGGTTTATGTACAGTTATCAACATAACTGGTTTACATAGTTATTATATTTAAAGAATACTAATTAATTTGAACTTCCAAAGCCCATCACCCTGCAATGGTGATCAAACCCATCTACGCAACGGTCGCAAATTCTGCAATGTTTGCTATGTAACTTAACCTGTAAAATGAAGATTTCATCATTCATTCGACATCCACTTTCACATGCGGTACCGCAAGCAAGTAAAACACTAGGCCTAACTATCCTCACATTTTCAAGAAATGTAACATATATTTACCTCAAAGTCGCAAAGATCACAGAAAGTAATGTCCTCATTCTTCATATAAGGCGCAACTGCATCATCCACCATCCCGACAAGAGGGAATGGCAAAAGGGGCTGCACCATTTGAACTATAGGATTCCAAGGATCCAAATACTTCCTCCTAATGCACGACTTGAGAATCTTTTTCTCAATTTTTCTGAAAAACCTCACAACTACTTGATACAGAAGGAACTTATAATTAATCTTTGACAGCCCTTTACACTTGGCTCCTCTTCTCTTTTTGACATTTGTCTTATCGGAAGGATCAATCCAAGTACATCTTATGTACAAAACCACCACCGAAAACGCCTTCCCCAAAACAATATGTAATAAGATTGTCAAACCCATGTAAACAAACAGATTAAAAAAAAAAAAATTGGATAGCGAAAGTGAATCTTACTAAGAATGAGAAGACAAAGAGCACGGTATTCTCGACGACTTTGTTTCCAAGAAAAGGTCCTAGAAACACATAGAAGGCAGCAACCAATGAACTGAATATCACCATCCCAACAAGCTGCAACAATTCATGATTCGATCGAATTGGGTCTTAATAATACCAACATGGTAAAATCTAAGAAATAACTGATCACTTAAATTACAATCTAGAATGAATGATAAATTAGAGTTGTAGAGACTGCGAACCTGAAGGCGATGCAGAGGGAGCTGCCATCCGTGGCGGCGCCTCATTCTCTGGGATTGAATCTAAGCCCTAAAACACGACAGATTCAGCTCCGGATTCCCTTTCCAGATAGCCTTATTATTCAAATCTTGGTTTTGGATCAAGAGAGAGAGAGAGAGAATTGAGAAAGAGGAAGAACTCTCTATTCTGTTGTTTTGTCCCAACGGTCACTTTATCCTCTTGTTTCCTTTTCGAAATTTGAATTATTGGGCTTTCTTGGGCTATAGCCCAAAACTGCCCCATATCAGCTTTAAAATTCGTGTTAGTTATGACCAATCCAAATTAGGCAAATTTTAACTGCTAAATCTGAGCCGTCAATTCAAAAGGAAACGGTCCCAATCAAACCCGTCAAACAAACTACAAATTCCATCATCTCCTTCCTCAAACCCTAACCCTAACCCTGGCGTCAACCGATCAAACCGCCCTGGTCTTCTGCAACTACTACTACGAAGACAACGACGACGATTTTGAAGAAGACGAAGAAGAACAGTTTCTCCGAAACCCTAACCCCAATTTCGAATCTTTCCCGATCCCAACGGAATCCAACAACACGAATCTGATCCCATTTCAAGAACGGAATCTGGAATCGTTGTTCTCGTCGAGGCCGTTATTCCATTTTTTTTATAAAAATTTTCTATTTAAGAGTGAGCATGAGTAGAAGATATATGAAATTTCGAGCAGATTTGGAATGATAATTCAGCGAAGAGGCCGAGGATTACGAGTAACGTGGATGAGAGTAATGGCAGTTGAACAGGGGCCCAATGTAGCAATGGGAGCGGCGAGCGTTGTTGAGGAGACTGTGTCAAGACTAAGTCGATTGAACCTCTATCAGTCGACTGAGTTCACATAAGTTGACTGAATCCTATCATCAGTCGACTGAATAAGACTGCAACTACTGCAACAAAACTCTCGGTACAGTCGACTTATAGCACACTACAGTCGACTGTACGCAATCCGCAACAACCCCTAAAGATCTGCAACTGCGTCAACAACTCCAGAAGAATCTGCAACTGCGTCAACAACTCCAGAAGAATAGATCTGCAACTGCACCATATTGTATCCCTTAAAGATAGGATCTGTAACCAATAAGATCTGATTTGTAAAAACTCAATATATACCATTATGCATCACCGGTTTAAGGTGTGCAAGCCAATCAATAAACTTCAATCAAGAAAATTCACTTGGTATCAGAGCCTATCTGATCCTAACCGAGCTCAACCTCTTCCAATCATGGCCACCCCTCAATCTGCTGCAACCAATATTGTATCCACAACAACTTCTCCACTCCCACCAATCCAAGTTCACCATCTAATCTCTGTTAAGCTCGACAACAACAACTACCTTCTCTGGCTCACCCAATTTCGACCTCTTCTAAAGGGGTACGACCTCGAAGGATACGTCGATAGGAGCTTCCCTTGCCCCACACGTCTTCTCCCACAATCCACTGAGATTAATCCAGCTTATACCACCTGGAAGAAACAAGATCAAATTCTCCTAGGATGGCTATTATCATCCCTCTCCGAGTCAGTCCTGGCTCAAGTAGTTGGCCTTAGCACGTCTCGAGATGTCTGGGAATCACTCCGCAAACACTTCTCCTCCCATTCTCAATCCAGGGTCTTGTATCTCAAACGCGAATTACAAAATATGCGCAAGAGAAACAAGTCAATGGCTGAATATTACCTCCATGCGAAACAACTCGCTGATAATCTTGCCGCCTCTGGCAATGCCATCTCAAACACTGATCTCCAGCACATGATGCTAGGTGGTCTTGACTCATCCTATGATCCCATTGTGACGGTGCTTACTGCAACCGCAGCTGATCTCCATATGGATGACTTCTACTCAAATCTGTTAGCCTATGAGATGTGCTGGGAAGCTCAACATGCAACCTCTCCTCAGCCCATAGCAAACATTGCACATCATGGCCCTTCTCGTCCTAACAATCGCTACAACAACTCTCGAGACAGGCTCGGCTCTCAAGGTCAGAAGAATCGGCCTTTCAACAAAGCCCAAGGCCGCCCCCAACCAAATCGCAATCCCCAAGGACCATGTCAGCTCTGTGGCAGAAAGAACCACACTGCTATGGAATGCTGGTATCGTTTTGATCGCAATTTCACCGCTGCCGCTTCCTCCAACCCACCAACTGCATATGTTGCTGCTCCTGGATCACTCCTTGATGGCAATTGGTGCCCAGATAGTGGTGCTACACACCACTTAACCCCTGATTTGAACAATTTTCACATCAAAACTCAATATGATGGCCCTGATCAAATCAAAGTTGGCAATGGTAATACACTTTCTATTAAACATGTTGGTAAATCATCCTTTTGCCTTAATAATTGAACCTTTCATTTCAATCAAATTTACCACGTACCATCTATCTCTACTAATCTATTATCTGTATCCAAATTTTGCATTGACAACAACGTATTTTTTGAATTTCACCCATCCTCTTTTATTGTGAAGGATCAGGAAACGGGGACACTGCTGTTGCACGGCACGAATAGAGGAGGATTGTATCACTTTGTCGACAAGTCATCTAGTTCTCTTTCTGCTTTTCAATCAGAGTCAGTTTCGTTGTGGCATCACCGGCTTGGCCATCCGATGCTAAAAACTGTCAATAAAATTGTGTCAACCTACTCATTGCCAGTAGAAAATAAATCCACATTGTTTTGTCATGCTTGTCGTGTTAGCAAGAGTCATAAATTGCCCTTTTCATTGAGTTCCACAATTTATAAAGAATCATTACAACTAATTGTATCAGATTTGTGGGGCCCTGCTCCAATGCTTTCTAGAAATGGTTTTCGATATTATTTACTGTTAATGGATGCATTCAGTAGATACACATGGGTCTATCCCTTATCTCACAAAAGTGATGCTTTTACTGTCTTCAAACGGTTTAAGTTACAAATTGAAAATCTCACTAGCAAAAAGATAAAAACTTTTCAAACCGACAATGGAACTGAGTTCAAGAAATTCACATCCTTTCTTCTCCAATGTGGTGTTGTCCATCGCTTTACATGTCCACACACCTCAGCTCAAAATGGATTAGCAGAGAGACGCCATAGACATGTTGTTGAGTTTGGTCTCTCTCTCTTAAACCATGCATCAATGCCCTTAACATTTTGGGCTGATGCCTTTGTCACTAGTTGCTACCTCATAAATTGCCTACCATCCTCACCACTAAAAGGTCAAACTCCCCTTGAACTGTTTTTTGGTTCCACACCAGACTACAATGCCTTAAAATCCTTTGGGTGTCTTTGCTACCCCTATCTCAGACCCTATGCATCAAATAAATTAGATAAAAGATCCCTTGACTGTGTCTTTATTGGCTATTCTAGAACTCAAAAAGGATACATATGCTATCATCGACCATCCCAAAGAATATACATCTTTCGTCACGTCGACTTTGAAGAAACAATCTTTCCCTATTCGGCAGTGCACAGCAACCCCACTGATGTAAGTACTACTTCTGCATCCTCTGCACCCTTACAAACCACATCAATTTTACCCACTCTACAAGCATCTCATATACCCCCTTTACCAAATAACCCACCTAACATTAACCCACTTCAACCTGCCCCTCAACCTCCCTCTCCCAACTCCCAACCGACACCTATTGCTCCACCATCTCCTACACAAGAACCCGTTCCCCAATATCATATGATTACTAGGGCAGAAGGTGGTATACGTAAACCTGTTAATAGATTATGTTTGCATACCACTAAATACCCTTTGCAGGATGCAGAATTAGAGAAGCCAACCTGCTTCACACAAGCACAGAGCCATCCTCAATGGCGTAGTGCTATGGATGATGAGATCAATGCCCTATTACAGAATGGCACATGGACCCTCACCCCTGCTCAAAGCAATCAGAACATTGTGGGATGCAAATGGGTCTTTCGTATCAAACGAAAATCAGATGGCACTATTGACCGCTACAAAGCTCGCCTTGTAGCAAAAGGATTTCATCAACAAGCAGGCATTGATTATGGAGAAACTTTCAGCCCTGTGATTAAACCCTGCACAATTAGGCTTGTCATTACCATTGCACTAATGAACAAATGGGCACTCCGTCAATTAGATGTTCAAAATGCTTTCCTTCATGGCCATCTCACAGAAGAAGTTTACATGAAACAACCTCCAGGGTATGTAGATTCAAGATTTCCAAAGCATGTTTGTCGCCTACGGAAGTCTCTCTATGGGCTTAAGCAAGCCCCTAGAGCTTGGTACTCTAGACTCACTGGGTATCTTTGCACTCTTGGTTTTGTCAGTTCCAAGACTGACTCATCTATGCTCATAAGACAAACTGGTGATTCCATTCTCTTTATTTTAATATATGTTGATGACATTATTATCACAGGCACACCGGGGAACCATATTAACACACTCATCACCCAGCTCCAATCCACATTTGCAATCAAGGACCTGGGCCCATTAAGTTACTTTTTGGGTATCGAAGTCCTTCCAAATCGCAAAGGCCTTTTCCTGTCTCAGCGCAAATACATTCTGGATCTGTTACTAAGCACTAAGTTTGATGGTATCAAGCCTATCACCACACCCCTGGCAGCAAACACTCAACTCTCTCAACATGATGGGCCGGCTCATAATGATCCTACCTAATACAGAAGTATTGTGGGATCCTTGCAATATCTCTTTCACTCGACCTGACATTGCAGTCGCTGTCAACAAAGTATGTCAGTTCATGCATAACCCTCGGGATGTCCATTGGTCTGCTGTCAAGCGAATTCTTCGTTATCTCAAACACACCATCAATTATGGCTTGCAGCTGTCTACACCAACAGCTTCCACCATTCATGCATATTCAGACTCGGATTGGGCAGGATGTCTGGATGATCGCAGATCTACAAGCGGCTACTGTATTTTCTTTGGTGGCAACCTCATCTCATGAAGTGCAAGGAAGCAAAAGACAGTCTTCCGATCAAGCACGGAAGCTGAATACAGAGGCGTCGCAATTGCAACGGCTGAAGTCCTGTGGATCCAGTCTCTACTCAAAGAGCTTGGTTACTCAAAAATGCCTCCGCCTACTCTTTGGTGTGATAACTTAGGGGCTACATATCTCACAGTAAACCCTATTTTCCATGCTCGCACAAAGCATATCGAAATCGATTACCACTTTGTCCGCGAACATGTTGCTTCCAAACAACTCAATGTTCGATTCATTTCCACAAAAGATCAGCTAGCAGACATCTTCACCAAAGGTCTCAGCAGTAACAGGTTTCAGGACCTCAGGAACAAGTTGTCCATCCAAGCTTGGCCGTTCAACTTGCAGGGGAGTGTCAAGACTAAGTCGACTGAACCTCTATCAGTCGACTGAGTTCACATAAGTCGACTGAATCCTATCATCAATCGACTGAATAAGACTGCAACTAATGCAACAAAACTCTCGGTACAGTCGACTTATAGCACACTACAGTCGACTGTACGCAATCCGCAACAACCACTAAAGATCTGCAACTGCGTCAATAACTCCAGAAGAATCTGCAACTGCGTCAACAACACCAGAAGAATAGATCTGCAACTGCACCATATTGTATCCCTTAAAGATAGGATCTGTAACCAATAAGATCTGATTTGTAAAAACTCTATATATACCATTATGCATCACCGGTTTAAGGTGTGCAAGCCAATCAATAAACTTCAATCAAGAAAATTCACTGACTGTGAGGTGTTATTGTTGAATTGATGAAGGAGTTGGTGAAGTAGAGGGAATTGGAGGGGGTTGTTTATTGGTGAAGTTGTTTGGATTTGGGTTTGGATGGCGATAAGTTGAAACAGCAGCAGCAGATTTTGGAGTTGGAGGTTTATTTGAAGAGGGTGGAGCTGGTGGAGGAGCAGAGTAAGGCTACGTTGAAGGAGTTGAAATCATCATCGATGAAAGCTGAATTATGATGAAAGAATAGTTTTCAGCAAACTGTTTTCAGGAAACTGTTTTCAGAAAAAGGTTTTCAGAACAAAAAATATTTGGTTTGTTTTCAGGAACTACGTTGACTGTACTATTTTCGAGTTTAGTTTTGGAGGGTGGTTTTATTCATTGGTACATTTTTTAATACTATTTTGAAGACTTTATTATTATTATTATTTATTTGTCGATGAATGTGGAAAGCAGTGGCAAAATAAAGTTCTCTGTATATAAATTCATTCTAATTATTCTTTGTGACTGTCTTGTTGTATACTTTTATTTTTATGGTTATGTACCGTTGTTGTCCTTTTTTATTTATTTATATTTTTTATATAAAGGTGACCATCGTTACTTGGTTTTATTAATAAAGTTTTAATGAAATAAGAGTACATCTGGGGAAGTATTCAAAATAGTGATTCAAAATTGCGATTCAAAAAGCGATCGACACTGTTCATCCACCCCCTTCCTTCAACCCTCAGATCCGGCCGCTCCGCCCGTCCTTTCACCTCCCTCCCTTCTCTATTCCTGCTCAGCTCCTTCTCCTCTACAAACCCATATCCCTCGTTTTCCCTTCCTCTCCAGTTTTTCGGCGAGCCGTTTTTTTCTCCCCCTCTTGTTTTCGCTCGAGCGCATCGTCGGTTTTTTGGGTGCGCCCTTTCTTGATTTGCCGGAGATCTCTCTGCCCTGTGAGGTCGGTAGTGAGGCCCTTTTCCGCATCCATCATCCTTTTGGTGTTGCGCTCCGATTGGCGACAGCGTCCTTCATCATTTCTAGCGGCTTTCGCTCCTGGCTTCATCCGCGGAGTTGTATTCCTATTACTGGCGCCCTAGCATAGGTATACTCCATCTTCTGCCGATCACTGTAAGCCGTTTCTTTCTCCTTCCTTTTTTCGGTGGTGGTAGAGTGATTGTATCACAACTTAGTTCCATCTTGGTTTCTTGGCGAGTTGGGGTTTTTTTACTTGTTTGTCGCTCTCCTTCTTCCCTTTTCTTAGCTGTTTTAGCTGCCCTGCTCTTTGGGCTAGTTGTGCTTAATTCCCTTATCAAAAGGCTTATTTCTATTATTTCTGCCGATCCTCTATTTCATTTTCGGTTTTAGATTCTTTAGCAATTTAGTTTCTTACTTTCTTCTCTGATGATTATTATCTTCTATCTGTGATCTCCTTATAGTTCTGTATCATTGTGGTTTGGATCTTTCCAATCCTCTGTTGCTCGCTGTTCTTTTGTTCGATTGTGTTTCATACTTGTGTATTTTGGTGCTGGATCGGAAGTGATCCGTTATTCTGGCTTCTTCAGCCTCCTTTGCAGTTACTGATCCTCTCTATATCAGTATCCACTGCCTCTCTCTGGTTTTGAGCCATGGACTCTTTGAGCCTGACTGGGGTCGAAGACAATATTCAATTTAGACCCGTTAAACTGGGTCGCTCTCTTTGTTCTCCCCTTCTCCCGTTGGACCACTCGTCTGGTTGGTCCGCATCGCCACTGGTTTGTTTCAGGTGCCTTCTGCCTGGGCATTTCCAACGAGAGTGCGTGAACAACATGAAGTGCTTCTTTTGTGGTAAGTTCGGGCACTCTCGCAGGCGATGTTACTCCCTTCAAAAACTTCTTGGTTTACCCAGAGGCAAACCATTACCGGCCAAACTTCTCTTATTTCTTAACTACCCTCTCTTAAAATGCAAGCTTTATGCTAGATTGGAGAGGAACTTTAGCCTTGAGCCTAGAAAGAATTTTGTTCCCGCTGCGGATGCTCCTTATACAGATACGAATTCTTTCAATGTTCTATCAGATTATGTGGCATCCTTGGGCACTCTTCAGCTTCCCAATATTTCTAGTCTATTTAAGGATTGAAAGCTTCAATCGATTCTTGTCTCCTCCCATCGATTGGGTTCTTTTCTGGCTCGTCCCCTTTCTAAAGTTGTGAAGTCATCGCTGTTTAAGAGTCTGGATAAGGATCATGTTCTGGCTAGAGTTTTTCCGACTGAACGTCTATCCCTTCTTATTGGTCCCCTTTTTAATAGCATGCTTTATTCTTGCCTCGCGAGGAAGAGTATTCGTGAGCCTAGTAAAGAATTGGGCGCCTCTGTAGTAGTGCCTTATCCCCCTCCTTACCCCACTCCTTCACTAGTTGCTCATGAGGCCTCTCCTGCGTCTCGTCTGTACCCTAATTTTGCGACCCTGTTTTTAGATCGTTCGGAGTCCCGATCAGGCAACTTACAGCTTCGACCCCATATTAGTGCTGTGAAGCCTTCGATGATTTCGCATCGAGTTAAGAAGTCTGGTTTGGGCACTCCTTTTGGGGCTTGCCATTCTTGGTTTCGTAGTTCGATTGGGTTAGTGCCCCAATCGACTCGTGGAGTATCCCTCATTTCTCGTCATTCTTTTCTATTTAACTTCAGACCTTTATTTTTGCCTGTTTCGCCCAGTCTCCTTTCCCCCTATAAGAGCCTTAACGAGCTCGACTCTACCGGGCCAGCTCTTGGCAGGTCCTCGCTCCCTCTGGTGGAAGTCATCCTCCCCCCCGCTAAGAGAATTTACAAGAAGAAACTTTATTCTAAATTGCCTTCTCGCGTTAGCGCGCGTTTATTAGCTAAAAAAGTATCTTCAGGAGCGGCGCCTCCTCTTGTGCGCAACTGAGTTGTGGCTATTTGCTTTCGCCTCGGATACGGCAATTCGATTTTCTTTGCAATTTGGGCCTTGCGTTGTTGTGTGGGGCTGGTTGATCTCCCGATTGTTTGGCCTGCCTTTTGGCGGTCTTCCTCTTTTTTCGATCCCATCATCTAGCTTCTTGGTGGCTCTGGCTTCTTGTGCGCTTGCGTTTCGTTGGGTCCTGTGGGTGCTAGCCAGTGTGGGTGTAGCTCCTTCTTCCTGGAGCGGCAGAACGTCATAAGCCTTTCGGCGTCTCTTGGTTTTCTTCGAGCGCAACGGTCTGCCTTGCATCTCCCTTTCTGTGCTCGCTTTTCAGGGCCGGTAGCTTCGCTCTCGGATAACGGCGTGGTGCCTCTTACTGTGTTTCCTTCCTCTGTTTTACTGATGTTCGAGTCTGTTATTGTTTTCCTTTTTGCTCGATTATTGTATGTCTTACTTGCTCATTTTGTTCTGTTTTACATCTTGTAAAGCCATTGACTATTTGTATTGTTTATTATCTGTTTTATTGATTAATATATATTTTTGATGGCTGGAGCCTTTTGGCTCTATCCGATTCATCAAAAAAAGAAATAAGAGTACATCATACGACATCACAAGTTCTTAATGAAATTAATTACATAGAGGCTTCTCTTAATCATGGCGACTATTTCTAATGCCTTGTCGGATTGGATAAGAAACACAAGGGCCTCCATTAGTTAAGTACATGACAAAATGGCGAAGTACTTCAAAAAAAAAATTTTGATGAAGAAAAGGTGGAGTATGGCCATCCTGTTTCATTAATAAGAAATTAATAAAACAAACTCAGAGTACTGAACCAAGTAAAAGACCCTACAACACAACAAAAATATATACATCCACCCCAAAATATGGTGGGTGGGTCAAAAGAAGAACAGAATGGGCAAAACATATATGCGTCTAAACAAAATATATCAAATCCCCCCAACAAACCCTAGGATGGTGGGGATCTATCAACAGTACAAGGCTAAGCGGCCAGTCAGTCAATCGTCGGGCCTATCTCGACTTCAACATCATCATAGTCCTCTACCTGGAAGACGCTTACAATCCTCCCTCTGAGACCTGTTGCAGCCACATTAGCCCAAAAGGAAATAAGATGCATAATATGAGTCAAATTAGCAGATAAATTATTACAGGTTTCACAAAAATAACAATTATTTCTGTCTAGCCAAAGAACCCAGGTCGTTGTAGCGATAGCGATAAACCAAGCTTCTCTCATAGTTCTTCTCTCAGTAGCGAACTTTAGACCTACCCACAGCTCTTCATACCCACTAGGGTACTGATTCGTCCCCAGGGCTCTGAGTACCTCAACGAGTACTGCTTTGCTTCTAGGACACTGTAGAAAAAAGGTGGTCTTTAGTCTCAGGGGCAGCGTTGCAGAACCCACAACATGAATCCACATTTGGTTGACATTTAGTTAAGTTCACTTTAGTCAAAATTGCATCGTTGAGCACCAGCCATAAGAAAACTTTAATTTTCAGTGGGGCTTTCGGCTTCCAAATAACGTTCGACCAATTTGGGGTACATCCCCTAAAGTGAATGCGGTTATACAGGGAACGAACGGTGAACATGCCGTTCTTTTCCAGTCCCAAGACTTCCTATCGGGATCTTGAGAGCAATTAATTCCAGCGTTGGTGATATAGGTCTGAAGTTCCATGAGTCTAAGCTGAGAGCCCGAGTCCAGTTTTTGTTTAAAGGCCGGTTTCCAAGCATTTTTTTTCCCGGCTGTGGCCACTGTGCAGTGTGGTTGCGATGCCTGATCATACAGGTCGGGCAATAGAGCTCTAAGTGTGTGGTTACCACACCACTTATCCCACTAGAATCTGGTGAGTCTGCCATTGTCGTTAACTGAGGTCACACAACTAATGAAGGGTTCGTAGGCCTTAGCGATACCTTTCCGGAACCAAGACACATGTGGGCCTACCCTGAAGCCCAAATTCCGCGTTCCATTCCCATGTAGATATCCCTGAACGAAATCTTGCCGCCCTTCTCCATTGGGATGGAACACTTTCCACCACCATTTATCCAAAAGAGCAAGATTCATATCTCGAAGATCAATAATACCTAGACCTCCGTGTATCTTCTTCGTACAAGCTTTCTCCCATCTGATAAGATGATAGCCACATCTATCCGGGTTTGCCCCTTTCCATAAAAAACGTTTACGAGTCCGATCAATTATTTGAATTACCCATTGCAACATTTCAAAGAAGGACAAATAATAGGTTGGCAAATTTGAGAGGACTGCTTTAATATGCGTGACTCTCCCTCCCAAAGATAGAGCTTTACCTTTCCAGCCTGCCAGACGATTCTTAACCCGGTCAATGATGGGTAACCAATCAACCTTCTTTAGTTTCTCCGGTCTCAGTGGCAGCCCGAGGTACTTAATTGGGAAACTCTCGGTGGAGCAATTGAGAATTGTGGCATGTTGTAGTGCCTCCTCTGTAGATATGACAATGGGGATAAGAGCACTTTTGTAGAAGTTAACCCTGAGGCCAGACCAAGCTTCAAAACTATACAGAATTCCTTTGAAGGTGGTTGTTTCCCCGATGTTTCCATTTCCAAATAGGAGGGTATTGTCTGCATATTGAAGGATTGAACAGCCTTGGTGGTTGGCTCCCTTGGCCACCGGCGAGATCCAGCCTGCTCTACTACAGTTAGCCATCATGGATCGAAGTACATCTGTGACAATGGTGAAAAGGAGGGGAGATAGCGGATCTCCTTGTCTGAGGCCCCGTTTGCATGAAAATGGGTGTCCCGAAACCCCATTCACCAAAATTGCAGTTTTGCTGGTGGTAAGACATGTATGGATCCATCCGATCCATCTATCCCCAAATCCTCTTCCAGCCAGCGCATCTAGAAAACAGTCCTATTCCACTGAATCGTAAGCTTTTTCAAAGTCTAGTTTCAGGAGATAGCTCTTAGCATTTGACATGTGGCATTGGTGGATAATTTCTTCAGCCGTTGCTATACTGTCCTGAATACATCGTCCTTTAATGAACCCCGTCTGATCGTGAGTAATGAGTCCATCCTTCACCTTTCCCAGTCTATTAGCGAAAGTTTTGGTAATGATCTTGACTGAGCAGTTTAGGAGACTAATAGGGCGAAAGTCCCCCACCTGCATGGAGTCTTCTTTCTTAAGGATCAACACAACCTCCGCAAAATTAATTCTACCTAATTTGAGCTTATAGTCGTAGAAATCAGCAAATAACTTCAGCAGGTCGTCTTTGATTTCCTCCCAGAATGTCTGATAGAAAAGGATTGGAAAACCATCTGGCCCTGGGGCTTTATCCTTTCCAAGTTGCTGGATTGCCTCCGAGATTTACTTCTCCATAAAGGGTGTTTCTAGGGCACGGAACAAAGGTTCTGAGTTGCCTGTCGAGTCCCGCCAAAACTCGTGGTGGAGAGGGACTCTCAAATTCTCTTTGTGTCCAAAAAGGAGCTTGAAGTGAGATTGGAATGCCACTCTGATATCCTCGTCACCTTGAATCATTCCCGAATCCGAGTGGATCGAGTGAATGAGGTTAGATCTATGTCGGGCACTGGCTACTCGATGCAAGAATGCCGTGTTCGTGTCTCCCTCTTTGAGCCACGAGATCCTGGACCGTTGTTTCCATTTGATTTCCTCAAGCCTATAAAGTTGGTTAATTTCCTGTCGGAAATGGAGCAACCTATTTCGCTCATCCTGTAGCAGGTCTCTAGATTCTTCAGTTTTCTCAAGTGCCTCGATACTCTCAAGAAGGGAATCTTTTTCCCTCCAAATCAGTGCAAATCTGGTCCGGTTCTATTTCCTAAGCTTTGCCTGAAGTCTTCTAATTTTCTCGCACCATATAGCGGTCGCATCGGTCCCTCTAGTCGGTCGGGACTAATTCTCGCAGACCATGTGATGGAAGCCCTGGATTTCTAACCATGCTTTCTCGAATCTAAACTTTGGATATTTCCTAGGTTGCACTTCACCGGAAGACAAGATAATAGGGAAGTGATCCGATGTTGGTTTAGGTAGGGATTTAGCTGAAGACATCAGAAATTTGGTCTCCCAGTCAGTGGAGACCAAGATCCTATCAAGTTTAGCTAAAATGAGTGACGATTGAGTACTTTAAATTTCAAAAGCATGCATCCTCCTTTATACAAGAGGATTGTTAAAGAAAGCGAGATAAAGCAAAATCATAGATCAGACTGAATATTACTAAGACCATGATACATGATGTTCTCCACATAAAACACCACTGATGGGTGATGGCAAAAGTTGTAGTCCAAATTAGATCCAATTAAATCGTATGTTTCACTCCAAATCCAAAGAGATTAAGCAACCCATGGTTTTTTTGATCTTGCCGCCAACGACCAACATAGTTCACTAAAGCCCCTCACAATAATCTGCGTTCTCGCCAATTTTCTGTTAGAGATTATGAGAGATAATAACAATATAAATTAGGGCTAATATCCTAGACTAAGGTGTTTGAGATATTTACCCTAGGTATCAAGATTGGAATACCTAGGCTACTATCACAAGACAGTATTTATAGGATAAATACTGGTTTAAGTACTGGCCATGGGTTCTCAACCCACTCAACCCACCGTCCGATATCCATACAATTAGTACGTATAACACATGTGTTACCCATAGAATAATATTGCACATCATATTATTCATATAGTGAGAATATACCTATATATCCAACAAACTCCTCCTATATTCTCAATATATAAACGTACTAGATTATCTCATCAGTTCAACATGAACCTGACTGGCTGATAGCAGTTTTTAAATAGAAGAAATGCATCACACAATGTACAGTTCATAAGGACTAAATCAATTATAAATCCGAATAGTTTATATAAGACTAAACCAAAATAATTAAATAGTTCTCAAACCATATCACAACAAAATAGTTCACAATGACTAAACCAACTGGAGAAATCTGTCGTAGTTTCAAAATCAACCAAAGCAAATAAACTTCAAGAATGAAATAAGAGTTTTAAGCTCAATGAACACAAGAGTCTTAAACTCAAAAGAAGATTTACCAAGCAAGTGACTAATTTATTTTCGAGAGAAATAAACTGAAACTCTATCATTGCACACTGCTTTATGTTTACTCCTCCATTTGAGCAAATCATTATTTTGAAATCTATGTTGACAGATTCAACTCCTCCATCTTTGCTAGCATATTATAAACAAGAATATCATGAGATACATCTCTAAGATATCTATTGAATTTAATAAAGTATCTAGTTCCACAAAAGAACTTAGTACGATTCAAAATTAGCTTAGCAAAAACATAACGCAAGTATCACAATCGAGTTTCTTTAACAAAATAAAGAACAAGAACTATTATAGTTTCTACATAAGAACTATACTATGTTTCATATTGGAATGATAGAAAAGTCAAATCAATTATGGTTAAATTCAGAATCATCAAAATTGGAATGATACATGAATCCATAAAAGAGATATATCATCAAAATTGGAATGATATAACGACAATTCTAATCATTGGAAACACATCGACAAGTTTTCACGCTTTCTTTTGGAATAAAGAGCCGATTCTAAGTAAATTATGAGAATATATAACATCATTAAAATTGAATGAAATTATATATTAACAAAATTTGTATTGAACTTTTCAAATTATCTAAAGCATGTCAACTGCCTAAAATTGATGGTTAAGTTTGAACTTCTCTATGCCTCCAATTTGATTCTAAATTTCAAAACAACTAGGATGTTAAAACTTTTGACTCAGTAGTTTTTAACACCATTTTCCCACTATTTTGATAATTAGATCACTTTCAAGTCTCTTTGCAAGAGCATTAGCCATATTTTATCTCAATTGCACTTAATCTATGTGAAAGTTCAACTAGGCTTCTTTCAGCCTTAATATACTACTCTGACTATTATAGAGTGAGTTATGAGCTACAGTGCATTGTAGATTGATAGTCGACGAATAGAATCAGAGAGTTACTTAAACTTCTTAATGGATGACTCGTAATAATTTTTTCAATCCACTCAGCCTCTTTCCCTGCAGAGGATAACACATAGATATCTGATTTCATGGATGATAGCACAGTGCTTGTTTACCTTTTAATTTCCATAACAATTCTGTTCCTCCTAGTGTAAACACATATCCACTAGTTATTGACTTTCACTAAATTCTAAGCATTATAATACATCAGATCATCCATTCAATCCTGAAGGATGACTATAGTAGCACAAAGAAAACTCTTGAGTACCTCTCAAGTATCTCATTAGCCTCTTAGGGCTCTCCAATATGTATTAATAGGACTGCTACTGAATATGCAGATCATACATACCTCAAAGGCTATGCGTGTTAGTGCAGATATTTGTATATATGAGACTTTCAATAAGTTTAGAATAATCTAACTGTCTTATAGTTGTTCCATCATTAGGAGTCAACCTCTATCATAATCATAAAGTGTTTCAAAACACACTTTCAATCACCATATCCCCACTTTTGAAACACATTATTGATTGATGAGTTTGACTAAGGGTTATCCCTTGCCAACCGAAACTCACTCTTATACCTAATATGGTGTCCATAACACCTAGGTGTTCCATTCTGAAATATTTGGATATCACAGTTTTAACTTCATTTGTAATAGAGAGGTCACTTCCAATTAACAAGCATTCAACAATATACAAATAAATGAGGGGAATTTATATTTGACTTACCACATAATTGAAGACATTTATTTGAA